>OZ024734.1:43941966-44541966 GCA_964016875.1 Fallopia convolvulus | reverse complement strand
AAGACGGCCAACAGGTTCCAGTTTACTTCGTAAGCAGAACAATGGTGTCCGCTGAGACACGCTACTCTCCAACGGAAAAACTGGTCCTGGCGGTCGTGATGTGCTCAAACAAACTCCGACCATACTTCGAGGCACATACCATCATCGTCCTGACGAATTATCCGCTCCGACAGATCATGCAAAAGCCAGAATTCTCAGGAAGAATGGCAAAATGGGCAATCCAACTAAGTGGATACGACGTTAGATACGAACCTCGAAGAGCAATCAAATCACAAGTATTGGCCGACTTCGTTGCCGACTTCACCCCAACTCTTGAAGAAAGCGCTAAAGAGGAGGTCTTGGTCTCATCCCTCGACGAACCTCAGGAGGAATGGGTACTAAACACCGATGGAGCCTCGAACACAAGGGGAGCAGGTCTCGGCGTCGTGCTAAAGTCGGCAAGGGGGGAAACAATAGCTCAGGCAGTCAGATGCAACTTTGAAGCCACCAACAACGAATCGGAATATGAAGCCCTCATCTTTGGGCTGGAGTTGGCCAAAGATTTGTCCATCAAGAAAATCAAGGTATACGCTGATTCCTTACTCATCATCAATCAAATTTTGGGCATTTTCGATGCCAAAGATGATAGGATGGCTAGCTACCTCAATGTGGTTAAAACACTATCCGAGAGCTTCGAACAAATACAATTATAGCAGATTCCTCGGGACCAAAATGCTCCGGTCGATGCCCTAGCCGGTTTGGGCTCAACCCTAGACCCCAGGGAGTATGATAATATACCGTTAGTCCAATTATTACAGTCGGCTATAACGGAAACATCGGTGACACAGGCTGCTGAACCACCACCAGAGCAACTCGCCCCGGATATTCTCCAAGCATCCGCCAGTCTAGGGGTCAGTTCGGGCGACCATTGGACCAAGCCATACCTTGATTGGTTCCTACGCGGCGAAGTACCCGAGGACAAGATCGAAGCCAAAGCCTTAAGGTCAAAAGCAACGTGATTCACCATCTTAGATGGGATCCTCTTCCACAAATCTGCCTCAGGCTTCCTCCAGCGTTGCGTAGAGAAGGAAGAGGCTAAGAAAATCATGCGCGAGGTACACAACGGAGATTGAGGTAACCATACTGGGGGTCGAAGTCTAGCTAACAAAATCCTTAGACAGGGGTGGTATTGGCCTACCATTCGCCAGGATGCCACCAAGTATGCTTAGTCGTGCGAGGCATACCAACGGCACGCACCAATCCCACATCAACCACCAGAGATTCTCCACCCCTCAGTCACTCCCTGGCCATTCATGCTATGGGGGATGGACATCGTTGGCAAGTTACCCCCTTCCACGGGGCAAAAGGTGTTCTTCCTCGCCATGACAGACTACTTCTCTAAGTGGATCGAAGCTGAGGCCTTTCGGGAAATCAAAGACAAGCAAGTAATCGCATTCATCAAGTGTAACATCTTGAGTAGATTTGGGGTTCCCGCGGAGATTACTTGAGACAATGGGTCACAATTCATAAGCAAGAAGATGCGAGACTTCTGCAAGGAATGGAACATTGACTTAGTCATGTCCACTCCCAGGTACCCGCAAGCCAACGGACAGGCCGAAGCTAGCAACAAGGTTATCATCAACAACCTAAAGAAGTGGCTGATAAAATCCAAAGGGAAGTGGGCTGAGGAATTACCTTACGTGCTCTGGGCGGATCGCACCACCCCAAAGGGAGCCACCGGACACACGGTTGCGAGGCCGTTATACCTGCCGAGGTCTTAGTCCCGACCGCAAGGTATGGACTTGCTACCTCAGATAGCAACAAGTATGAACTAGAAGCAAATCTGGATACTATCCAGGAGCTTAGAGAGGCTGCCCATGCTCGGATCGCGAAGTACCAACAGCAAGTGGCTAGGAGCTATAATAAAAATGTTCGAGTAAAGAGTTTTCAGCTTGGAGACTGGGTGTTGCGAAAGGTTTTCCAGAACACCGCAGAAGCAAACACTGGCAAATTAGCACCCAATTGGGAAGGGCCATATAAAATCACCAAAGTCGCAGGGAACGGGGCTTACCAGCTAGAATCCAAAGATGGAAAAGCGGTACCACAAAGCTGGAACGCAACCCATCTGAAAAAGTATTACTTCTAAACTCATTCATTGTCATGTTTTATCTTTAGACATTTCGTAGCTCTAGCTTAGAGAATCTTTAGGCGACTTTTGACTTTTTCGAATAAACGACTCAAGGCACTTGCCCACACTATCGAAGAAAGTTTTCAAGTTCCTAGTTCATAGAGTTTATTTCACGCTTTTTTACATTGTGATTTGCGAAAATATATTCTCCCACTCTTGCATACTTTCTTATTGCTCAAAAAACGCAAACACATGCTAATCAAAGTTGCATACAACATGAAACGCGTTGAACACAAAATACCACTGTTGAGACACATGGTTATACCGTCTAAAAACGACGAGGTCGTCACGAATACAACGTCGACGAAGTAACCCATAAGATGGTTACCCCCTATCTAAGTCCGATCAACAAAACATCCGATTAGTACGGGAAGGAGAAAGCTATAGCATATAACTCAAAATGGCCATATGCGCGGGACGCTGCGATGACACCCACATCCTAAGTCCTAAACTTAAGGATCCACTGCCCAAGAACGCGTCAATTCCTAATGACCCTTGGCAATGGCCAAAGGAAGCCTAATCGTAACTAACTATGCACGATCCTTTGCAGAAAATTAAAACAGCTAAAAAGCGAAACATGAACCTACACGAGAATTCACAATAACTCACTAAAAAGAGGAGCGCCATAACTCCCTCTTAAAACGCTAAACTCTAACGCGTACCCCATTTGAGGGCAACGAATTCCGGGAGATTCTCTAAGAATCTACCCAAGCTAACGTATTACGCAAAGCTATTTTTTAAACACAGACAGATAAGTAAGCAAATATAATATTGCGCCATTCACAGGGCGTCAAAACCATCCAAAATAGACGCTATAAAAGTTTTAGGCCAAAGGGTTACCGAGTCATCAAACAAATCCACAACAAAAACAAGTACTGCTGAAAGTTCATTAAACAGAAGTCAAAGAGAAGCGCGGCTAGGGCTTACTGTCCATCGGCTGGGGTCGAAGGCTCCTCCTTATCCAGGGCCTTCTCGCCATCTCCTTCCTTGCTGGTTGGGGGCCCATCATCGCCATCTTGATCCTTTTCCTTGTTCAGAGAGCTAGCATCCTCCTCCTGGTCCTCAGCCACCAGATACTCCTTGCCGGGAGGGGGATTGCCAGCAGGGTAATACTCCTCCAAGACCTCTAGTTGCGTCTTCAAGTCCCACTTGGCGCTCTTGCCGTCAGCGAAGTCCTGCAGCAGCTCCACTTGAGACTTCATCGTGTAGTACGCTGCCACGTTCACCACCACCTGGGAGAAGCCCTTGATCTCCTTCTCTGCCTCAGCCGTCCTCATCTCGAGCGATGCCTTCTCGGACTGAAGATCCTCCACCTGAACCCTTAGGGAATCCACCGACGATTGGAGTTTGCGAGCCTTCCTATCCGATGAGGCGGTCAATTCCCTCGCTTGCTTCTCTTTCTCCTCTAGTGCCCTCATTTCCTCTTGAAAACGGCCGTTGGTGGCCATTAGCTCCTGGAAAGCCTACAACAGGGGATAGTGGAAGAATGAGGATAAACCAAACAAAAAGCAAGTGAGCGCCAAAGAAATATCAAAGAAACGGTAACAAATATCTAAAAACTCAAATAAGCGAACCTACCATTCTTAGCGTCGCGCCCACATGGCTGAATGCGGCGTCTGGGGTTAGGGCTTGGAAGTCCAGTTGGACGTTCGGCAGCAGCGTATCCCCGAAAGTGCTGAGGAGATCTTTGGGTTCTTTCTTCTTGACGACAGGTGAAGCTGGAGAATCTTCAACTCTTTTTCGCTTCAACGCGAGAGACTTAGTCGCTTCGGAACTAGGAGAGGGAGATGCGAGAAGTTTGGGACCGCCAGAACTCAGATTGTGAACCATCGCCGTGGCAGAGGTATCTACACCAGCACCTGAAGAGTTCAAGTAAAAAGGGACATAGATTTAAAGACAAAGTTGGAAAAAATAATCGTATAGGGAGCAGAGAAAAGAGCGAACTACCAACCTGATTTCTTCTTAGAGGAGCTCGCCATATCAGAGGAAAGGGGAGTGACTTCCGTTTCAGTTTTGTCTTCGTCGGATTCTGGAGATTCTTCGTCCTCACTACTACCCTCTAGGTCAGGACGAATCTTTCTAGGTTTGCGTTTCTCAGCCTTGATCTTCAGCAAGCGGCAACACACACCCGTATCCGTACACTTGGAGTTGATCCCTACCGGAACTGCACAAACAGGTCAACATGAAAACAAGGCAACGGGATTATATATAAAAAAAAAGAAGATCAAATCGCCTTACGAGATGTGTTCCATTCATCTCGAAAGACGTCTTTCACTTCATCATCAAGATCGCCTAAAGACGCTTTCTCAACAAAGAAGAAGCGGGATTGCCAGCACCGGGAAGACATTTTCAGCTTAGGAATAAGGGGTTTTTTGGTGTCCCTAGCATGCAAGGTGATGCGGCCTGCTCTTTGAGGAACAATTTTATACGCCAATAGGAGTTCCCCCATGGTCATTTCTAACCCCCGTTCTGCGTCGAGCTCATCAATCCGAGCGAGAGTGCGCCAGGTAGTCGGGAGAATTTGGCAAGGAGAAACTTTTAGGGTTTGGATGAAGTCTCTAATGAAAGGAGAGAAGGGAAATTTCAAGCCCAAGGTGAAAGGATAATCAAGAAAGCAAATCCACCCCAGCCGAACCCAGTCGATGAGCTCGACGGTAGGGGCATGGAAGCGGGTCCCCTCGAGAAAGCCGCCAAAGGAGATCCAGTCGGCGATCTCCTCCGGCGTCATTTCTCAACGATAAAGGTCCTGGGAACCTAGGGCTGAAGAAGACGTGAAGGGCGAAGTTTTGGCCATGGAAATCGAGCAGAGTAAAACCAGAGAGGGAGAAGAGGGGAGTGTTACCTGATGAGCCGAGAGCGAGATTGGGAAGGAAAGATGATGTCTCTTTATTTGGTGGTGTTTTCATATGTGATTTCCTTTGTAAATATGTTTCTTTTTCCCCTTTTCTTGTGTGTTTTGTTCCTTTTTAGCTTAGTTCCCGTATTTCTATGAGATTCGGAGACTATGCGCATTTTATGTGTTTTGTAGGTAATTTGGCATGAATCGAGGATCGATTTGAAGGAGGGTCGAGACATGGAGCAAGGCCCGAGCTAAAGCGGGAAAGAGAGGAGCAAGCTATGAAGAAGAACATGAGGAAAGCCAACAAGAAGAAGGTGGAACGAGGTCCGGACCGAGTTGCAACCACGCCGGGCCCGACTTGGAATTTTCAACCTCGGACCGACATGCACAGTAAGTCGGGCCCGAGGTCCTCCGTGTCGGTCCGAGTCGGTCACCGGACTACTTGGGCTCCAAGGCACGGAATTGTGGACTTCCACTTTTGCCCCTCATCTAATCTATAAAAGGGCCTCTTGTCTTCTAATTTGGGGGTTCTCTCTTACACACAAAAAAAGGGGGCTCTCTCACACACAAACAACCCTCAAAAGGATACTTGGAGAGCAAGGAGGAAGGAGAGAAGGAGGAAGAGAGAGAGAATCGGCCAAGGGAGAGGAAGACTTGATAGGTTTTATTGATAGATTAGCTTTGCTTTGTTTTGATCTTGTGGATTTGAAAACCCTTGATTGGAATTTGTGGATTGCTTTTGATTTTGAATGAAACTTTGCTTTGTTTTGAGATTGATGATGTTGATTGCTTTCCCTTTTGATTTGTTTGCTTTCTTTGTTTGCCACATGGAGTAGATCTCCTTGATCTTGGGTTATGGGGGAAAACCCTAGCTAGGTTTGGGCTAGAAACCCCAATTCCATAGCCTTGAGTGTTTGATCTAAGGAACCCACTCTACATAGAGCTACAATTCCTTGCGAAAGTTGGGAATCAAGGCTTGTGATTGGCAAAGTAGTGAAAGTGAACATGTGTCAATCTCAAGACCTTGCTTCGAAGGGGATTTCCCCAAGGATCGAGGTGTAGAAGTGGTTGGAACGAGGGCGAAAGCACTCGATCCTAGTCCTATCATCACTCATTGCTTGAATTGGGGTGGAAAAGCCTTAATCTACTAGAGAAGGAACCCAAAAGCCCAAGATCTACTTTAAATCTTTGAGTTCGACAAACCCAGATACCTCGGGCCCGACTTACCCTGTGTCGGTCCCGACTTCCTCTTGTCGCCAACATCGGGCCCGACGTGACCTCAGTGTCGGTCCCGACTGTTCTCTTTGTTTTCCTTTGTTTTAAGCTCTCCTTTCTAGCTTTCTAGTGTCTAGGCACATCAATCGAGTAGACTTCCCGAGTGTTCGACACCCACCACGTGCTACAACGGGGTCGGGTTATAAATTGTATCTCTAGACCCTCGCATTCCCAAGCGATCAAAAGAGGACGAAGGCGAAATGATGGCAAAAAGAAAAAAAGTCTCTCAGGTCATTAAGAGAAGGCAGCAGGAGCAAATCCCGTTTTCCAAGGCATCTCCAAGCGTCTTATCAACTTAAATGCAATTTTTGAAATTTGAAGTTTAAATTTTGAAATTGCATTTAGGGGTATTGTTGGACCCAGATTTTAGGCAAAGAAGTATTAGCCCATAGCCAGGAAATCTCCAACGCATCTAGAGCTACGGAAGATCTTTGGGATTGGCTAAGTCGGTTAGAGGAAAGAGAATCTGAGATATGTTTGTTACTAGATAGATTCATCTCAGGATTTTGTCCATTATAAAATAGAAATAAGCGAAGATTTGCTAGTTAGAGATAAAATCATATCTTTAGTTAAGATAAGATACACCCTAAGGATCTATATAAATCGATGTAATCCTTAGGAGCGAGGAACGCTTCATTCACATAACTTCTTGTGATTTCTACATTAATAAAAAACACAATTTCGTTCATATTCTTCTTAGTTTATTCGATCAAGGCCCGATCTTGGTCAAAGCTCTACCTTTGGTAAATTTTGGCTCAAACAACATCCAAGCTCATAATACTAATAATGGAAACTAGCTTAAAAGGGAAATAACAAGGCTAGCCCATCCTACAAGAATGGAACACACGCCTAAAAGGGAAATGACGAAAATAGAAATAATACATAAAAGAGACTAAGTCCTAATCCAAGGGGGTCTTCAAGATCTAGGCTGTCTCGGGTTCATCGAAGCTAGGTCAGAGCCTAGGCAGGGTCGCATCAACCAAGACAGCTAATAATATTACGGAAGGAAAGTTTAGATTCTTTGTTAAAACGCTTTGTGGACATGTGTGAGACGATCTCTACCGACGAGGAGACATTGGAGTATGTGCTTCTAAAGGCGTTCAAGTGGTCACTTGGGGGCAAAGCCACACATTGGAAGACACTCTATGATGCTTTCTTGATGAAGTTCTTCCCGCCCTCAAAAACAACCGAGCTAAGAAGGAAGATTGCAAGCTTTCAACAAGGTCCGAATGAGCCTCTCTTCGAAGCATGGGACCGTTTCAAGGAGATGTTGCGCCAATGTCCTACTCATGGCCAACAACCATATGTGCTCCAAGACATCTTTTTCCAAGGCATCAATCCGGCAACGAAGGACAAGCTCAATCTCCACACCGATTGTGGGTTTATAGACTTGACACCGGATCAAGCTTGGGAGCTACTTGACAAGCTATCCGATTATGAGGCCATGTATGGGGCGAGTCAAGCTAGCAAGGAGGTGAAAGTTCAAGGTGAAGGTGCAAGGAAGTTATATGATCCAAAGGGAGAAGACATTGACAAGGATGTGAAGCTCCAATTCCTTGAAGGTGAAGTGAACAAGCTTAAGAGGCAAGTCCACTATATGGAAATCCACATCCATGGGTCTCAAAACTTCCAAGCCTAATGTGACCTTGGAGCAAGCACGAGCATCATTCCTTACACCATATGGAAATCCACATCCATGGGTCTCATAGCTCCAGTCAACATGAGGTTAACGATAGCGGATGGGTTGTCCATCGAGCCAATTGGTATCGTCGAGGATTACCCCGTTTGCATTGAAGGCCACTATGTCCCAATCGACTTTGTTGTGGTGGACATGATAGAAGTGCCGGGTGAACCAATTATACTAGGGAGACCTTTCCTTGCCACGGTTGGGGCAATCATTGATGTAAAAAAGGGCCACTTGTCTCTTGACATTGGAGGAAGAGAGATTGAGTTTTTCTTTAGGCCAACTTCAAAAGGGGTCGTACATAAGGAAGCTAAGATGATCCAAGTTCCTCTTGGATTGCAATGGGAAGCCGTTTCTAAGAAGTCAAGGCCAAGGGAGCTTAGGTTGAAAGTCACCCCACCACCTAGAGAAATTTAGATAGAGCGCCAAGGTCTAGCCCTCAATATGATTGAGCATGAGCAATTGGAGGAAAGGATGTCTTATTTGGAGGTGTTCAAGGACGAGACAGAAGAAGTTCAAGCACCACCGGAACCATCTCAAGAACTCAAGGAGCTCCCAAAAGATTTGAGGTACGCATTTCTTGGTCCCAACTCTTCTTTACCCGTAATCATAAATGCCAACTTGAATGATGAGGAGGAGTCTAAGTTGTTAGAGGTTCTAAGAAAACATAGAGGAGCTTTAGGGTATTCACTAGAGGAACTAAAGGGAATCTCTCCCTCAATTTGCATGCATAGGATTTATATGGAGGATAACCATAAACCCACTATTGAACCACAAAGAAGATTAAATCCTAACATGAAAGAAGTGGTAAAGAGTGAAATACTTAGGATGTTGGATGCGGGAATTATCTTCCCAATTTCCGATAGCAAGTATGTGAGTCCCGTGCATGTAGTTCCTAAGAAAGGAGGTCTTACCATTGTGCAAAATGAAAAGGGAGAAATGATACCTATGAGAACCACAACAAAATGGCGTATGTGTATTGATTACCGTAAGCTTAATAGTGGCACTCGCAAAGACCATTTTCCTCTTCCTTTCATAGACCAAGTCCTAGAAAGATTAGCACAACATGAATATTTTTGCTACCTTGACGGGTATAGCGGGTTTTGGCAAATCCCTATTCATCGCGATGATCAAGAGAAGACGACATTCACATGTCCTTATGGGACTTTTGCCTATAGACGCATGCCTTTTGGTTTATGTAATGCGCCGGCAACGTTTCAAAGATGCATGATGTCCATCTTCTCCGATATGGTTGAGGATATAGTAGAAGTGTTTATGGATGATTTCTCCGTCTATGGTTCCTCATTTGATGTTTGCTTAGCTAACTTAGACAAGGTTTTGACTAGATGTGAGGAGACTAGCTTGGTGCTTAATTGGGAAAAATGCCACTTCATGGTGAAGGAGGGCATAGTACTAGGACACCTAGTTTCTAGTAGGGGGATAGAAGTAGATAAAGCTAAAGTTGAAATAGTTGAAAAACTACCTCCTCCCTCTTGTGTTCGTGATGTTAGGAGTTTCTTAGGTCATGCGGGATTTTATAGACGGTTCATCAAGGATTTTTCTAAGATTGCAAAACCATTGTCTAACCTCTTGATGAAGGATGTGCCCTTTGAATTTTCCGAGGATTGCATGAGTTCTTTTTGTAGGTTGAGAGATGCCTTGATCTCGGCTCCAATAATGGCGACACCCGATTGGAATCTTCCATTCGAGGTAATGTGTGATGCTAGTGATTTCGCCGTAGGGGCCGTCCTTGGGCAAAGGAAGGATGGAAAGTTGCATGCCATCTACTACGCAAGCAAAACTTTGGATGAAACTCAGTGCAATTACACAACGACGGAGAAAGAGTTTCTTGCGATAGTGTTTGCATTTGAGAAATTCCGTTCATATCTTGTGGGATCAAAGGTGGTAGTCTTCACGGACCATGCGGCAATCAAATACCTCATGAAGAAGAAAGATGCAAAGCTGAGGCTTCTAAGGTGGATGCTCCTTCTCCAAGAGTTTGACCATGAGATCAAGGACAAAACCGGTGCAGAAAATGTGGTAGCTGATCATCTATCCCGTTTGCCCATTGAATACATGTTGGAGATGGAGGATGGTTTGACTATAGATGATTCAAGAGCAGATGAAGTTCTCATGAGCGAAAAGGAGGAAAGGAAAGGTGGATCGACGAACCAAGTAAGTCGGGCCCGAGGTCCAGAACATCGGACCGAAGGCAGGGCAGGTACGAGTGAGTCGGGACCGAGGTCTTCAGAGTCGGGCCCGAGTGACCTGTGTGTCTGCGAAGCTAGACCGGCGTCCAACCATGTCAGGCTCGATACACTTCAATGTCGATCCGTGGAAGAAAGTAAGTTTCCTAACTCGATTTCCATTCCTTCTCGTTCTCAATTGATTGATTCTTTCTCTCCCACTTGCCTTCTTTCTATTAGTGTCGTAAGACGAGGGGTTTCCCCTTGGTTTGCGGATTTTGCTAACTTTGCCGTAGGGGGAGTGATCCCACCAAATTTGTCTTATCAAGCTAGGAAGAAATTCTTACATGATGCTAGACAATATTTTTGGGACGATCCATATCTCTACAAGGAAGGGCGTGATCAAATCTATAGACCATGTGTGTCAAGTGAAGAGGTTGAGAGCATAATTCACCATTGCCATTCCTTGCCTACGGGGGGTCACACTAAGAGTTCCAAAACCACTTCAAAAATTCTTCAATGTGGTTATTATTGGCCAACCATGTTCAAGGATGTGCATGATTATGTGAGGAAGTGTGAGGAGTGCCAAAAAGAGGGGAACCTATCAAGGAGGAATGAGACTCCTCAAATTGGCATTCTAGAAGTTGAGTTATTTGATGTATGGGGTATTGATTTCATGGGACCATTTCCCACATCGGGGCCTTACAAGTACATCTTGGTAGCCGTGGACTATGTCTCAAAATGGGTGGAGGCCATACCAACAAGAACCAATGATGCTAGGGTGGTGATGAAGTTCTTGAAAAGCAACATTTTTGCAAGGTTTGGTGTGCCTAGGGTTCTCATAAGTGATGGCGGACCTCATTTCATTGAGAGGTGCTTCGAGAATGTGTTGATCAAGTATGGGGTGTCTCATCGAGTTGCTACTCCTTATCATCCTCAAATAAGCGGGCAAGTCGAGGTGTCAAACCGTCAAATCAAGGCTATCTTGGAGAAGACCGTATCTCGATCAAGGAAAGATTGGGCCTCTAAGCTCGATGATGCACTTTGGGCTTATAGAACCGCCTTCAAGACACATTTGGGAACTACACCCTTCAATCTAGTTTATGGCAAGGCATGTCATCTTCCGGTAGAGCTTGAGCACAAGGCAAAATGGGCACTCAAAGAGATGAATTGGGATATCAACTTGGCCGGTGAGAAAAGGTTTCTAGAGCTTCATGAGTTGGGGGAATTGAGGTTGAAAGCCTATGAGAACTCCAAGTTGTACAAGGAGAAGACCAAGAAGTGGCATGATAGGAAGTTGATTCCAAAGACCTATCAAACTGGTGATAAGGTTCTCCTTTTCAATTCAAGGCTTAAACTTTTCCCGGGGAAGTTAAGGACTAGGTGGAGCGGACCATTTGTGGTCCACAGTATCTATGCTCATGGTGCGGTGGACTTGGTTGATGAACGAGGTCATATTTTCAAAGTAAATGGTCATCGAGTGAAGAAGTTCTATGACAAGGCCGGTCCAAGCGAAGAAGTTAGAGCCTCATGGGCTCTCGTCCTCGCCAAATGATCCTAGACAAGCCATTGAAGAATAAAAAAATTGTGAGCTCTTCATACTCTTCTCTCTTGCTTTTAAGTTTTGGTTTCCTTGTTTGATGGGGACATCAAAATTTTAAGTATGGGGTGGGGGTAAGTGTGTTCATGATTTCACTTGCTTATGTTTGTTTGTTATTTTGAGGATATTTGTTTTTTTTGTTTCTAGTTTGTGTTTGGGATGTTTGCTTCTTGGTTTGTGGTTTGATGAAAGACATGGATGATTAATTTGGTTTTGAATGGATGAGTCTTTGTTTTTGGTTTTAGAGAAATTTTTGCAAAAATTCAAAAAAAAAAATTTGAAAAATTGTGTTAAAAACAACAAAAAGATTTTGTGTTTTGTAGTTTTTGGACTAGAAATTCCCATCTTAGATTGCCAAAATAAAAGCTAATGATGATGTGAGCATGTAAACTCCTTTGCATATTTTCGGATGGTTTAGCCTCTAAAAAGGATGTTGCTTTTGATGTGATCATGATATCTTGCTTGTTTTATTGAACATGTGAGTTCTAGGATGAGTTCTTATGCAACTAAGTATGAGTGACCCTTGTGAGATTGATTTTTGGCCATTTTAGGGATTCTTGTTCATATTTGCATATCCCTCATGTTTCTTGTGTGATTAGCTCATTCATGCTTAGTAAAACTTTCTATTGGGGTGTTTATCTATTTTCAAAGACAGTCATGAGATTTGTCCTAGCATTGTCACATTGATTTTGAACTTTATTCTTCTAGTCACATAAATGTTCCATATCCTACCATGAAGGTAATCCTTTGTTTGTAGCCCCGTTCTAGCCTAAGCCTTTGTTTGAAACTCCTCAAAAATATTATTCCTAGCCTTATATGACTTGACCCTTATGGGATTGGACTTTAGAAGAGAGGTTTGGATTGTATTTGAAGAGTTGAGATTCTCTTGGGTTTAAGGGCAAAGAATGGTGTTATGAATCATGTGGGTAGTGCATCTTTGTTGTGCAAAAAGAAAATGAAAACAAAGAAACAAAGAAAGAAAGAAAATGTTGGAAATGTAAAGTGGAATGAAAGCAAAGGGCTTAAGTGAAGAAAAAGGGTCCGACCGAGTTACAAGCCACATCGGGCCCGATGTCATAAGAAAGTCGGTCCAAATGTAGAAAGTGTGGAAAATCCAACAAAAAGCCTAAGAGCAAAGATGAAGTGGAATGTTAAGTGAAATTTTGGGTTGAAAGAAAAAAAAATGTTAAGTCTTTTGGGTGAGTGTGAAAGTAATTGTGGAATTTTGGTGAAGTTGGTGAGAGTTTAGGTTGTTCAATCCCCATTGTAAGCACCACAAGACCAAATAATTCCCACCTTGAGAAATACCAAAAGCCCCATTACAACCCGGCCGAATGGAACCTCTTTGAGGACCTCCATTGAGCCAAGTTCGAAAATTCTTTGTGTACTTTGTATTAGGCATCTCTAGGTGGAGGAATTGGTGATATTAGCTTCAATAGTAAAGTCCTTACTTGCATGATTTTTGAGCTTGAGTGTTCATTGCTAAACCCAAACACAGGATGAGTGATACACATTCACATATCCCTAAAGTGAGGCTTAGTTGCATTGACTCTATTCCTTGGAACACTTAATCATGTGTGATGCTGTAATCTTGCTTGAATATCAATCACTTGTGCTTAAAATGTGTTTTCATACGAGGCTTTACTTGAAGATTATGTTTCGGTCTTGCTTACATTGTTATTGCTTGAGGACAAGCAAGTTTAAGTATGGGGTATTTTGATGTCTCTTTATTTGGTGGTGTTTTCATATGTGATTTCCTTTGTAAATATGTTTCTTTTTCCCCTTTTCTTGTGTGTTTTGTTCCTTTTTAGCTTAGTTCCCGTATTTCTATGAGATTCGGAGACTATGCACATTTTATGTGTTTTGTAGGTAATTTGGCATGAATCAAGGATCGATTTGAAGGAGGGTCGAGACATGGAGCAAGGCCCGAGCTAAAGCGGGAAAGAGAGGAGCAAGCTATGAAGAAGAACATGAGGAAAGCCAACAAGAAGAAGGTGGAACGAGGTCCGGACCGAGTTGCAACCACGCCGGGCCCGACTTGGAATTTTCAACCTCGGACCGACATGCACAGTAAGTCGGGCCCGAGGTCCTCCGTGTCGGTCCGAGTCGGTCACCGGACTACTTGGGCTCCAAGGCACGGAATTGTGGACTTCCACTTTTGCCCCTCATCTAATCTATAAAAGGGCCTCTTGTCTTCTAATTTGGGGGTTCTCTCTTACACACAAAAAAAGGGGGCTCTCTCACACACAAACAACCCTCAAAAGGATACTTGGAGAGCAAGGAGGAAGGAGAGAAGGAGGAAGAGAGAGAGAATCGGCCAAGGGAGAGGAAGACTTGATAGGTTTTATTGATAGATTAGCTTTGCTTTGTTTTGATCTTGTGGATTTGAAAACCCTTGATTGGAATTTGTGGATTGCTTTTGATTTTGAATGAAACTTTGCTTTGTTTTGAGATTGATGATGTTGATTGCTTTCCCTTTTGATTTGTTTGCTTTCTTTGTTTGCCACATGGAGTAGATCTCCTTGATCTTGGGTTATGGGGGAAAACCCTAGCTAGGTTTGGGCTAGAAACCCCAATTCCATAGCCTTGAGTGTTTGATCTAAGGAACCCACTCTACATAGAGCTACAATTCCTTGCGAAAGTTGGGAATCAAGGCTTGTGATTGGCAAAGTAGTGAAAGTGAACATGTGTCAATCTCAAGACCTTGCTTCGAAGGGGATTTCCCCAAGGATCGAGGTGTAGAAGTGGTTGGAACGAGGGCGAAAGCACTCGATCCTAGTCCTATCATCACTCATTGCTTGAATTGGGGTGGAAAAGCCTTAATCTACTAGAGAAGGAACCCAAAAGCCCAAGATCTACTTTAAATCTTTGAGTTCGACAAACCCAGATACCTCGGGCCCGACATACCCTGTGTCGGTCCCGACTTCCTCTTGTCGCCAACATCGGGCCCGACGTGACCTCAGTGTCGGTCCCGACTGTTCTCTTTGTTTTCCTTTGTTTTAAGCTCTCCTTTCTAGCTTTCTAGTGTCTAGGCACATCAATCGAGTAGACTTCCCGAGTGTTCGACACCCACCACGTGCTACAACGGGGTCGGGTTATAAATTGTATCTCTAGACCCTCGCATTCCCAAGCGATCAAAAGAGGACGAAGGCGAAATGATGGCAAAAAGAAAAAAAGTCTCTCAGGTCATTAAGAGAAGGCAGCAGGAGCAAATCCCGTTTTCCAAGGCATCTCCAAGCGTCTTATCAACTTAAATGCAATTTTTGAAATTTGAAGTTTAAATTTTGAAATTGCATTTAGGGGTATTGTTGGACCCAGATTTTAGGCAAAGAAGTATTAGCCCATAGCCAGGAAATCTCCAACGCATCTAGAGCTACGGAAGATCTTTGGGATTGGCTAAGTCGGTTAGAGGAAAGAGAATCTGAGATATGTTTGTTACTAGATAGATTCATCTCAGGATTTTGTCCATTATAAAATAGAAATAAGCGAAGATTTGCTAGTTAGAGATAAAATCATATCTTTAGTTAAGATAAGATACACCCTAAGGATCTATATAAATCGATGTAATCCTTAGGAGCGAGGAACGCTTCATTCACATAACTTCTTGTGATTTCTACATTAATAAAAAACACAATTTCGTTCATATTCTTCTTAGTTTATTCGATCAAGGCCCGATCTTGGTCAAAGCTCTACCTTTGGTAAATTTTGGCTCAAACAACATCCAAGCTCATAATACTAATAATGGAAACTAGCTTAAAAGGGAAATAACAAGGCTAGCCCATCCTACAAGAATGGAACACACGCCTAAAAGGGAAATGACGAAAATAGAAATAATACATAAAAGAGACTAAGTCCTAATCCAAGGGGGTCTTCAAGATCTAGGCTGTCTCGGGTTCATCGAAGCTAGGTCAGAGCCTAGGCAGGGTCGCATCAACCAAGACAGCTAATAATATTACGGAAGGAAAGTTTAGATTCTTTGTTAAAATTCTTTAGGGCCTAAATATTTCGATACCATTTACTGAGGCTCTTAATGAAATGCCTGCCTATACTAATTCTTAAAAGAGATCTTGAGCAGGAAGCGATCTATTTTAGACCTGACGAATGAGGTCCAGTCCATAGAGCTCCCAAAAAAGTTAGGCGATCCGGGTAAGTTTGCCATTACAATTGGGATTGGAGCTTATCATTTTAAAGCTTTATGCGATTTAGGTGCTAGTGCGAGTCTCCTACCACTCTCTATTTGGTCCAAGGCCAATATGGAACCGCTGAAACCAGTCAATATGAATCTCTACATGGCAAATGGATCTTGTGTCAAGGCAACAGGAGTCATTGAGGATGTCTACGTTCAAGTTGGTAAATTATTTGTCTCAAACGACTTCATAGTGATGGAGATGCCAGAAGACCTTGTGGTGCCAATCATTCTTGGGAGGCCATTCTTAGCCACCACGGGGGCACGTGTTGATGTCAAGAAGGGACTTCACACTTTCGATATTGGAGAAGAGAAAGTCGATTTTCACTTCAATCCTGTCGTGAAAGATGTCGCTAAAAGCAGTACTGAAGGGCCTACCGACCCACCATGGATCGCTACTGACCCTTCTCTGAGTACGAAAACAAGACAGTTCAAGGAATTCATACTTGCCGAGGAGCCTACCGACCCCCATGGGTCGACAACGACCCTTATCTAAAGGAGCACGAAGCTGGAGGTGGATTCAGGCACGTTATTGAGGCACTTCCTGACCCAGATAGGTCGGTAACGACCCACATAGCCTCAGTAACGTGTCACTCATTTAGAGACAAAGGTGAGTCTTCTTGCTCTGATTTGTTTGATTCTGGTCATGATCATTTCTCCTATCCTTGTTTGATATCCCATCCTATTATTAATGTTGTGAAAGAGTTGAAGCCTCCATCGTTTTCGGACATTTCTAACCCTTATGTAGGAATTCCGAGCATACTTGCTGATGATAGAGGACCAAATGTCCTGGATAGACGCTTTGAAGCATTTCCATCCAAGTATGGGGTTTCTCATGATCCCTACAAAGCCATAGAGAAGCCACCTTTATCCGCCAAGGTAAGTTTGTCGGGCTAATTAGATCTTTGTGCTAGCTTTCTTTTGACTTGTTTTTAGGTTAGGTTAGATTAGTGTAGTAGGGATAGATATTTCTATAAAGTAACTCAAGTACAGAAAGAATAAGATGAAGTGCTAAAAACATGAGAAGAAACCGATTCAAGACACTCATTACTGAATGCAACTATGAAGAAATCGGTGTACAACCAGTTGGCTCGGTAATGACCCCCACAGGGTCGGTACCGACCTCTACAAAAATCCAACAACTTCAAACTTCTCAAGTGATCAATGGTTTTAACTTCATTTTTATTTTGTGAGTTCCCTTTTCTTATCCTCTTTATTCTTTTTATGTTTTAAACAGCAAGGACACTGTTTGGTTTAAGTATGGGTGGGGGGAAAGGAAACTCAGTTTTTGTGTCTTTGTTTATGTGTTTTAGGATTGATAATATTCCACTTAGATGGCATATGATATGCTATAACTTGCTTGATCATGTAATTCATATAGCATGTTTGGAGAGCTTTGCCTGAATCGTGTTGAAAAGTTATTTTTATGTGGATATTTAGCATGTGATAAAGCTGAGCACATATGATCTTAGGAAGAAGTAACTTAAATCCAACAATAATTTCTACCTAATGAGTTATTTTTGGCCTTATAGGGAGAACATCAAGAATCCCTCTTCTTTTCTTGTGTGATTTACTCTCCCTATGCATATATATTGTCATTGATATGATTATCTATTTCTTGAGACCTATATGAGAAATTTGTTCATTACATGTGAAATCATATGATGGAGAACTTATTTGTTTTAAACCACTTTTTATCCTCTCTTTTTACGTACATTATCATCATCCTCTTTTTGAAGCCAATTTGAGCCATAAAGCCTTTAATTTTGTAGCTCCACAAAATTATTCCCTAGCCGATATAAGCTTGACCCTATCCGAGGATTAAGACTTAGTAATGGTTGTGATGGTTATGTTGAGTGAAATGTATTGGTTCAAGTGTGGGGTAATATGGGTTGGGTAAAGTATAAATCTTGCAGTTTGTTATGTAAAAGGAGTTTGGTTCTCTGTATGCTCTAAGAGAAGAAAGAAAGAAAAAATCAGAACAGTGACATCATTACCGAACATAGTACGATCGGTACCGACCTTTCCAGAATAATCAGCAATGAAAAAAATCGAGAAAAGAAAGATGAGAATAATTAAAAGCTGAAAAAAGAGAGTTGAATAGTGAAAGAGTGCATGAGCCAAATCTTTCTTGTTGTCTTATAAGCAAGATTAGTTAGGATATTAAAGAGGTTGGAAGAAAAAGAGTGTGTGCTTAATGTTTTAGTGAGTTTGGTTATCTTTTGAAGAGTTGGTGAAGTGTGAATTTAGGAGTCTAAATTCCCGGATTTTTAGCACCACATAACCAAAATATTTCCACGCCTTATTTTTATTACCAATTCCCACTACAACCCGGCCGAATGGAAGCTTCTATGAAGTTTTTCATTGAGCCTAAGTTCTCTTGGTAATTTTACTTGTTTTGACATCTTTGGTGGAGAGTTTGGTGATATAAGTAACAATGACTATGAGTTTTTGTATATTGGATTGAGTTGAGAGTTGTTATTCTATGCCTAAACACTTGAGAGTTGAGAGAAACACATTTCCCTTGTGAGGTTGGATTCTAAGTTGCTTTTGCTTGAGGTTGCTCATATATGTGTGATGACATTAGATTCACTTGTCTATTTCTACTTATTCTTATGATGATGTTTTTGATAAAGGCATTGACTTGAAGAATGTTATGATGGTTTTGATTGATGGATTGTTGATTGCTTGAGGACAAGCAAGTCTAAGTATGGAGTATTTTGACATTCGCCTTTTTAGTTGTCTTTTTAGGCTGTTTTTTTAGTGTGTTTGAGTTTTTTTCTTTAGTTTTGTGTTTTGTTTTGAGTCGTTTGTGTAAGTTTTCGTATTTCCTTAAGATATGGAGTCTACATAAGCTTTGATTGTGTTTTTATAAGTTTGAGAGATGTTTGGAGCATATTTTAGGAGAAGATGAGAAACAAGTGAAAAGCACTCAAGAAAGAGATGAAGATCAAGTTTGAGCCATAAAGGAAGTTTAGGAGACCGTTACCGAGCCTAATGAAGAAGAAACAAAGCAAAAACGAGTGTAACGACCCTAATAACGAGGGAGACGTCCCAGTTACAAGGCTGTTTAAAGAGGGTCAGTAACGACCCTGTGGGGGTCGATAATGAAGCTGACAAGGTCGATACCGAGGTCACAAGATCGGTACCGAGGTACCCAAGTGAAGAATTTCCAGCAAAATCCTACCGACCCTGACGGGGTCGGTACTGAGGCTTCCGTGTCGAGAGAGAACAATCCGAGTCGACGCATTTAATGATTTTATCTCTTATCTTTTTATTTTTAGTTAGTTTCCTTAAGGGATATATCTTTTAGAAGATTTATTTCCTTGTAGATAGATTAGTTTTCTCTATAATTACTTTTGTCTAGCTCTATTTTTGGGGGAGGATCATTCAAGTTAGCTTTAGGGTAGAGGAGAGGAGAGGAACGAGTTTGTTTGGAGAACAAGTTTTGCTTGGGTTTGGTTGTAAGCTTTCTTTTTAATTCAATTGCTTTGTTTCTAATCATGAATTGTGAATAGTCTCTCTTTCTAAAGGTTTGGGTTAACCTAACAATGGTTATGTATGCTTGCTTTTTGAGCATGTTTTGATTGTTTTTATCATAATTCTTTTCTCTTGTTCTTAATCCTTGAAACAAAATTGGATAGGAATTTCTCATTCATAGTTGAAGCGAAAGAAGAAACTTTGAATCAAAATAGTCAATTTAGGATTTTGAAGCGAAAGCGGATCAATCCTAGTTGGAGTAAAAGAGATAGATAATAAGTTTATTAATTTAGGGGAAGTTGGTTGATTTACTTGCTTAGTTAACGAAAGATAGCAACTTTATGTGATAAAAGCATGATTTATATGTTTCAGTAGCATTTGCATGCATAATTGTTGTTGTGGGGATACGAAAACCTTAGATTTTCTCTCTCTCTCTTGATTAAAACCTTAACTTTGTTGATTACTTGCGCCCTAAGTAAGAACAAAACTTGATACTGAATTTCTCCCGTGGACGAACCTGACTTCGCTATGCACAACGGAGTCTTGATTATAAATTTATTTGTTGTCAAGAAACCCTCTCGATAGGTATCACCATCACCATATATAGTATAATAGTGATTCTACCTCTATATCCGTTCCGTGAATTCAAAGTGGCTAGATGAATTACACTATGGCGAGGACAATTCTTCTCCTCTCAAATAGTACAACTAATGGTGTTGAAAACGGTAATGAAAACTTCCTTCAATCCATCCTATTTTTCACTTTGCAATTCGTGTTCAATAATAGGGTTGCGTTTATGTATTATGTCATTATGTTCTTCCCCTATATCATTATATTAGAAACAAAATAATATAAAGTCGAAGCAATTTCTGCCATCACGTTGCGCCACATCACCCATTTATTAAAATAATAATTTTAAATAGTTAATTATGCAAAAAAAGTAATCTCCAACTAAACATAAAGATAAAATAATATTTGTAAAAATTTATTTCCAAATAAACATAAAGATAAAATAATATTAGTAGATTTGATCAAAATAGATAAAAATGTACATTATATTTATTATATTTGTAAGAGATACATTAAAAAAATAAGAATATATATGTACATGTGATAACATATATATCTTTTAAATAAAAACAACCATATCCATCTATAATAACTATATACTCCCTCCATTTCACAATAGTTGTTCTTAGACAAATTTGCACATATATTAAGTGGGAAAAAATTCTCCCAAAATTACCCCTATTAAAAGGTACTTTATACTCTTAAAAGTTATTTTGGGAAAAGTGTATATAATTAATGTGGTGTAATTATTAGGGGTATAAGTAGAAAATTTTCTTATATAAACAACTATTGTGAAACAAGAAAAATAGTCTATATGAACAACTATTGTTAAACGGAGGGAGTATTAAAGTTGTAACTTTTCTAGCCACTACATTAATTCTGTCCCCACCTTATATTAAAAAAATTATTTATATTACTTTTTTCAAGTTAAATTCCTTCCTATTTATTCATTTGGAAAAAATTAATTCGAATTTTAATGAAAAATAACAAAAATTATTTTATCTTTATCTTAAATCAAATTTTGATAAAAAGGTAAAAATTTCAAATATCTATATAATTACTTGCCTAAATTAAATTTTTATAAAAAGATTATATTATAATTTCCTTAATTTCCTTTTTGGAATTTTCTATAAATATAGAAAAAAATTATCTTTAAAAAATCTATATTTTTTTTATCTTTTCTTATTAACTATGTTTTAAATTTTGTATTGAAAATATTTTTAAAGAAATTAATTTGATTTTTTTAAGAATTTATATTATTTATGGCTTTTTATTTATTTTTATATATTTAATTTATAATATAAGGTGGGTTAGAAACTCAGAATTAATATGGTGGCTAGAAAAGTTACAACTTTAATATATAGTTATAGATTTTATTTCAAAGCTATATATTTCATATCGGGTACATATTTTTGGAATCTTTTTTATCTATCCTTTTGACAATATAATAAATATAATGTCCCTTTCTTTATATATTTATGTCTATATGTGGATAACTTTTTTGCATAATTATTTTTTAATAATTTTATATTTCAAGTAACTATAAAAAAACGATATCTATAAATATATATTAAAACTATCCCTTTTTGAGCCACCTGAACGATTTTGGCCCCACCTCATATTTATAAAATTAATTTTTATTTCTAATATTTTAACTTTTTTCTATTATATTCTTCTTTAACTATTTAAATCTATCTTTAACATCAAATAAATATCTATTTAGTATAAAAATATCTTTTGAAAACTTCCTTATACAAATATTTAAAATTAAAGATAACAAATTTAAAATATTTATAAATAAGTATAAATATCTTTTACCTTTTAGCATGATGTCTTTTTCATGAAATTATTTATAGATATATGCTTTTCTTTTATAATAAAAAAATTAATGATAAATACTTATAATGTTTAAAATTAAAAAATAGGTAACATCTATATCTATATATTAAAGTTGTACCTTTTCGAGCCACCAGAACGATTCTAGCCCTATCTCATATTTAAAAGATTAATTTTTATTTCTTTTAAATTCTTTTAACTATTTAAATTTATCTCTAACATCAACCAAATATCTATTTAGTATAAAAATATTTTTTGAAAGCTTCCTTATACAAGTATTTAAAATTAAAGATAAAATATTTTAAAATAATATATTTACAAAATTGATTATTATTGTTAATATTTTAAATTTTTTCTATTAAATTCTTCTTTAAATATTTAAATCTATCTATAACATCAAACAAATATCTATTTAGTGTAACAATATCTTTTGAAAACTTCCTTATGCAAATATTTAAAATTAAAGATAACAAATTTAAAATATTTTTAAATAAGTATAAATATCTTTTATCTTTTAGCATGATGTATTATCATGAAATTATTTATAGATATATTTTTGTTCTTTTATAATAAAAAAATTAATGATAAATACTTAAAATGTTTAAAAATAATAAAAATAAATAATATCTATAACTATATATTAAAGTTGTACCTTTTCGAGCCACCAAAATAGTTCTAGCCCCACCTCATATTTAAAAAATTAATTTTTATTTCTATTATTATAACTTCTTTCTATTAAATTCTTTTTAACTATTTAAATTTATCTCTAACATCAAAAAAATATCTATTTAGTATGTCAATATTTTTTGAAAGCTTCCTTATACAAGTATTTAAAATTAAAGATAAAATATTTAAATATTTTAAAATAAATATAAATATTTTATCATATATCTTTTGACAAATTCATTTATAGAAATATAGTAATTTTATTTTATAAAAAAATTAATGATAAATATTTATAATTTTTAAAATTAATAAAAATGGATAATAAAATACAGAGTATTTAATAGATATTGAAACATTTGATAAACTCTAAATTTACGTACATGAAAAGTAATAAAATAGGAAAAATATAATATTTGATTAAAAATTATATACATTCTACGAGTAATAAATTACTTATATGAAAGTTTATATTATATTTTTATTTATTTATTAATATCCTATTTATAATGTTTATAAAATATCGAATCGTACTCGTACATGGTACAACGGGTAAAACTAGTTATTTTAAGGGATTTTCCTTTTGGTGCCCTCGAGATTTAGACTTTTCCTCTTGGTACCCAAAAAAAAATTTATTCTTTTTGGTGCCCTCCAAATTTTGATAAAGTCCCAACCGTAACCTAAACTCAAATTCCATCCACTTTTTATAAATTTTCGTTAAATATTAAAACATAAAAATAAAAATCAATTTTAATAAAAATAAAAATGGAAACCCAGCACTAATTAACAAAATCAACGCAACTTAATTGATTAAGATTCTCTGGTGCTCCAAAGAGGATGAGATTCTCTGCTGCTCCGGTGCCGGAGATGGTGGAGTCTCGGAGCATAGAGAAAGAGGTCAATGGCTGTTTTCGCGACTGGGATCTCCAAACGGGTACTTGAGCGGTGGTGAGGCTCGAATTGAGAGGGCGTGGGCGCACTGGAACAAAATTGGTCGCCCAAGGTTGATGGTTGCTCCCATGGTGGATTGATCGGAGCTGCCTTCGTCTTCTGTGCCGTGGCGAGTACGAAGTTCAGGCTGCGTATACTCCCATGTTGCACTCTCGGATGTTCACCGAGAATGACAATGATAGATCCGTTGAGTTCACCACCTGTCCGGTCACACTCTATTCCAATTTGGATTTTTTCGATTCAAACTGCTGGGTTTCAATTTATTTTGCTTAAATGGCTTGCTTTTGTTACTTACTGCTGGGTGCTGGGTTTTATTTTTTATTTTGCTTAAAATTGATTTTTATTTTAATTTTTTAATATTTAACGAAAATTCATAAAAATGGATGGAATTTGGGTTTAGGTGCACTTTAGGTTACGGTTGGGACTTTTTTAAAATCTCGAGTGTACCAAAAGAAATAAATATTTTTTTGGGCACCAAGAGGAAAAGACCAAACCTCGAGAGCACCAAAAGGAAAATCCCTTATTTTAATAAAGGAGTGATGAGCGCAATGTGTTAGCAGAAATTACTTCGGTTTTAGTTATTAGTGATAGATAGATAGATAGATAGATAGATAGATAAATAGATAGATAGATGAATGATGCTCTAGTAAAATAGCCTCTTAGAGTAAATCATATGGTTAAATGTGAATTGTCAGATTTGAATTAATAAATGGCTAGAATTTAAAATAAAAAGGGTGCAAAATAATAATATGGGTGTGATACACCGGATTAGAGCAAATCTCGCTAGAAATAATTTTCCATTTTCTGATTTCAATCAAATCCCTATAATATAGGACACAATTAGTTTGCACTCTCCATTTATAATTTCGTTCTCTCTCATACAATTTATTTCTCTCTTTTTTCTCGGTGAAATTTTGGGAGCAAATGAAGAACACCGACGAAATAATCTACAGATCTCGACTATTTTTCACAAATTGGTAAGTGAGGATTAATTTTTGATTTGCTATTTCGCTAAAAATCGTTGTTATTGTTATTATCGATCTTGTTTTTTTTTTTTTTAGTTCATATTACATAAATGCAAAGTTAGGTTTTTAGTTCGATAGTTGACTTGAATTCGGTCACATTTGATGAATGTAGAATGAAATTACATCAGTTAATTTCTGATTTTGTTGATTTTGGACTAAAAACTGAGGAGAAGCGAACTTGTTTGCATTATTAGGTTAAGAATGAAGAAATTTACAGTTAGGTTTTAGAAGGCGATAGTTGGTATGAATTCGTTATATTATGAAAATTTTGAATCGAAACTATGGATATTGATACTTGAATTTACGTTTTTTGATTAAAGAATGAGGGTGTTGGATAAATTTGGCTTGTAAGTACAAAATAGCATTATAGTTCAAAAGAATGCATTTTGTTATTCAAGAGAAATAAAATTGTTTTTCAAATCACGTAGCATTAGAATTATTCAATTCATTGTAATGAGTTATTCTATTGTTTTTCACAGACTGATGCATAACAATATAGAAGAATTCAAACATTTTTCAGAGTATTCATCATTGTTATTCATAAGCAGTGTAATGATTATTCAATAGTATACATTATAATAGTCAATACATTCTAATAATACTAGTGAAAACCATTGAATAAGTTTAGTATTCAAGACGAACAATTTTGTTTTTCAACTACTTTCATTTAGTTATTCATATTGATACTATTGTATCCATATATGAATTGTTATTGTATCGAATAAGTTTTGTGTTATCATTTGTGTTTAACGAGTTTTCAAATGAAACAGGTGGTAATGATCAACAATTGGACATTGGAGAAAAGTCAAATCGCACCAAGGTCCATTTTAAATGACTTCGCACCAGGGAACATCAATTGATGATAATGTTGATGTATTTGACATCGGTCCAAAAAAGAATTGTAATTCATAAGCATTGTAATTGTTATTCATAAGCAGTGTAGTGATTGTTTATAACATAACTTAATACAAAGAATCACATATTTTTCACAATATTAAAGATTGTTTTTCAGAAGCATTGTAATTGTTATTCAATAGTATACATTATTTATGTCAATACATTCTAATAATACTAGTGAAAACCATTGAATAAGTTTAATTATTCAGGATGAACAATGTTGTTTTTCAACTACTTTCATTTAGTTATTCATATTGATATTATTGTATCCATATATGAAATATAATTGTATCAAATAAGTTTTGTGTTATCACATGTGTTAAACCGAGTTATTCAAACAATCATATTGAGTTATTCAAACCTCGACTATAAATATTTTATGATTTTATAATTATTCAAACAATCAAACTGAGTTATTCAAACATCGGTTATAAATATTATACGATTCCATAATTATTCAAACAATCATATTGAGTTTTTCAAATGTCGACTAATAGATATTCAATGATTCTGCAGAGGTTTTGTATTTGTAAATTCGATTATTTAATTTTTCTATAAATATTCTCACTCTTATCAATCCCTAAAATCATGCAACTGTCATATATATATACAAAAAACGTGAGATTTTTTTTTTATTTTCACAATCCCTTAATTTTAGCAACTTCCAAATTTAAAATCAAATCCCCATATTTAAATTAGTGAGAAGTAATTCAATTCCCCCTCCTCATTTTTCTTATTATGCTGCCTAATTAATCACCGTTGATTGATTGAGATCCAACGTCTCTCCTTTAACCACACATTGCACCTTAATTTGTATTGTAGTGGAACGCACCCCTAGATAGATAGATAACTAATATATTTTAAAAAATCCGCATAAGTCATAAAAACATAAATTAGTTAGACTAATTAAACTCATCTTACTATGATAGAGTTATGTTAAAAACTCTACCTTTCACAAAAATAAGAAATCTTTTAAAAAATATAAAAAAGAAAAAAGATTTGAAAAAAGAATTTATCTTTCTCAAACTCAACCAAAAGTAACTCACCTTAAACTAAATCCAATTAAATTGAAGTCACATTATATATAGTGGGAGATCGAAAGGCATTCCCAAGTCCGAACACGAGATTGATTCTCGACGAAACCCTAAACCCTCTGCGTCTCTGGCTCGGAAACTCGGGTGACTGCATACCATCATGAGTAGAGGAAGAGCGCTGCTTCTTTGGAAGAGGACCTTCTCTCGGCTGTGTCATCTGCCATCACCTCCAAATAGGATTTCTCCCTCTCCTTCCTTTTCCCCTATCATTCCTAAATTCTTCTCCTCCAAAGCTGATTTCTCGTCACGAAACCTGATTCACCCCGAAACTAATCCAACCGCGAAACGCTTACCTGAGGATGATGCTTCATCTGGCGTCGATGATATTAGTACCGAAGGTATTCCGATAACTCTTCGCTGTGACATTGTTTGCTTGTTTTTTAGATTATTGAACATCATCAGATCGATCGATTAAAGTGGTGGTTATTTTCGTTTCCTATTCTAAATCCGTGTTATTGGAGAGGGCTGGAAAGATGTCAAATTTTAATTTTGAAGAGAAAATATGAGATAGGGGCCGCTACTTTTCTGTAGAAATCTTTCTATTGCTTGATTGAACTGTGTGTGATATACTGTGTGACGGATTTCATTTATGACGGTAGAAATGCAGAACTTGGTCCTTGTATATAAGCTTAGTTCTGGATTCAGTTTTCTGACTTCCCAATTTCCTCAATTCACATGAACATAAATGCTGCTCCATTTCCGGTGTACTTTATTTCCAACTATAATCATATGGTGTAACGGAATGATTGCTATAGAGGGAGTCTTGATGATTTAGAACATCTTCCCATCTTTAAGTTTCACTCCTTTTATCTTGTGAATGAGAAGAGAAGCTTATTATGCTGGTAATATGGAGTATTTTATGCTGTTGATTAAGGACTTTCCGCTATAGGATAGAAGTAATCCCTGTGAGGCTGTGACAGATGAGAGACCCTAGAGCTCGGATCATGCAATTTACTTGTGCCTAAATCCTCTGTACTACTAGTATTGAAAGGCAAACCTCCCATTTTTTGGCCCCTTTCTTGGCCTAATTGTTTTAGTATTCAAAAATTGTGGATCATATGCCTCTCTCTAAATATTGGTTTTATACGATGTTAGAGCTGAAGAAGAGGATACGCAAGTACGTAGAAGGTGACATGGAAGTAATTCCTTCCATCTTTGAAGCGATATTGCAGAGGAAGCTATCAGGGAAGCATAACGACACCGATGACAAATTGATGGGGGAACTTCGATCACAGATGCCGCCTTGCACTTCTAAGGTTGAAGTAGAATGTGATCTTACAACATCTGATGGTGACTCTGATACGAGTGATGACGATTCTTATAAAGTGATGACGATGGTGATAGCTCATCAGAGTAATTTTGTGTTGAAGAAAAATCAGAAGAAGATGATAAGCAACTTTTCTCTACCTAATTCATGACTGGAAATGACTTCAATAATCTCCTTGATAAGCAACTTTTCTCCGTGCTTTTTTTGAAAATTTGTTTTGGTGTCAGATATGGGCTTGCCCAAAACCGAAATTTTCTGGCCTAATTCTCTATCCACGCCTGCCCTTGATTACGGGCCTTCTAAAATGACGGACTCTCAGAAACTGCCCTTGATTTACGGGCCCTTGCGTTTTAGCCCTTGCCATTGTCTTTTAACAATGGTAGACATTTTATATAAATTGAAAAAAATTACCCTATATTTTAGGGCATTTTTATTGTTGAGAATCTTCCGTTCTTAATCTTTTTGTAATGCCTTAGGAGAGGGGGAATGTGTTGGAGTAGGCTTGGCAATTTCACCGCACCCAATGGGTACCCGAAAAAATGACCCGATAAAAAACGATTAAAAATGGGTGTCGGGTGTTCGGGTGATGGAGCGGGTACGGTTTCGGGTATGGCCTCACCCGACTTGATCACCCGGTATAAAAAGGGAAGGAGAGGAGAAGAGGGTTAAGTGTTTGAAGCATAACTATAAAAACGGGCTTTGATGCTTTCTAATTAAATTTATTTTTTGGGCCAATCCAATGGATAGTCCCTATATAAATTGGTTTAAATTTTAGTTTAAAATTTACAACCCATAATCCGACAGGTTGGGTCACGGGTTAAGTTTAAATTTTAGTTTAAATTTAAAAGTTGTACTACATGGATTAAACGGGTTGGCCTGTAATCCGACAGGTTGGGTCATGGGTTAAGTTTATTTTGTTTAGGGGTCATCGGGTTGACTCGTTGAACAAATGAACTTAAGCTTAATTTGTGATTGAAAATTAAAAATTTCAACTTTTTACAACACCCGGAAAAAAACTGACCCGACCCGAAAACCGACGGGTTTCGGGTGGAAAATCGACGAGTTTCGGGAGGGTCGGTTTCGGGTGGAACCCGTCGGGTGAAATTACCGGGTCGGGTGGACGATTTACAACCGCGGGTCGGGTGGTGGAAGTAGTCCACCCGCACCCGACCCGACCCATTGCAATGCCAATGTTGGAGAAACCAATCTATTGGTACTTGGTAGATAGGATAAAGCTTCACCACATTCTTTTTTGTATTATTGGTAGATTCTCATCTTCAAATTTCTTAGTTTTTTTTCTAGCATACTCGGAAGCAAATCATCCTCTTACTTTTTAAGAATTGAGGAGAAGTTTTACGATTTTGAGTCCCCTCAAGTAAATTGCCCTCTTCGTAAGAATTAAGGAAAGGAAGAGAAGGTCTTTGTCGTGGGAGAATGTATGAAATGAAGATGGTTGGTTTTCCAATTTCTTTTAAAATGTTTTTAGCAAAAACAATTTTTTTAAAGATGGAATTAGGTAATATATTCTATTTTAGGTTTATAATTAGACATAAGTAAACATAACACCCAAAATTGGCCGTGTAACCCTCCTTAATCCTCTTTTATTTGTCCCGGCACTGTCCATGGGCCGATCTTGTCGATCGCTCCGCCTTCTCCTGCCCTGAGAACGTCTTCGACGTCGCAGCTCGCCTCTGTCGCAACTGCTCTTAGTATCGCGTCAACTACCTCTCCCTCATCATCATCGTCCTCAGTCTCCTCTACGCTTGGATCTTCTGCTACCTCTTCCACCCTTCACATCAGCACCTCAACCTCTTCGACCGCTCTTTCTCTGAGCGCGAGACCCTTAGAATCCTCGTTGTCGGTAACGTCTTCGTCATCTTCCTCACCATCGTCGGATTTGTCTTGATCTTGGGCTCCTTATCAGTGTGGTCAGGCCCGGTTAATTAGGTAGGCGAGGAGGGGCGATCGCCACGGGCCCCAAAGATATAAAGGCCCCAGATAGAAAATTACCACTAATAAAATAGGCCTATTAAAGTTAAAAAAAAATCCATTAAGGAAGGGGTCTTCGAGCGTTTAGTCAAGTAGTTAAACTGTATGGTAGTACCATTAGGTTTTTGTTTCGACTCCTACGGGCAGTGCCCAAGACAAAAAAAAAAGTCTATTAATGCTAATGGCCCATTGATTATCTGATGTAAAAAAATAAATAAAAATTGTATAAAAAAGGCCTATTTATTATACTAAAAAAGATCCATTTATTTATTATGTTTAAGGGGCCTTCAAATTTTATTTCGCTCTAGGGCCATTGAAATATTTGCGACGGGCCTGAGTGAGGCCATTGTCGCCGCTCATGGCACATTTAGGGTTCCCGAGGATCTGCTCTTGGACGACCAGGAGTAGATTTCTACCAGTTTCCTTTCTTTCATTGGAAGTGTTGCTAAGAACGTCGTTGTCGTTGCCCCTTCTGTCGTTGCCGCCACTCGCGTTTGAGGGATCCTTGATCTGGATTATGTGGGGTAATTAATGAATCTATATAAGTTTGGATGCATGCTTTCTTTTGATGATGGGGTACAGAAGAGATTTTCCCAAATCTATTTGAAATTTACTCTATCGGTGTTATATAGAACGACAAAAGAGACCGGATACGCAGATTTCGTTTTACGGTTTTTGTTATTCTTTATGCTTTTAGATACTACAATGTCAATGTCCTTACCCATTTGATCCTCTGGTATTTTCTATTTACAGTCAAGAGTTACTGTGGGTGCTTATTCATAAGTAAAATATAGTCTTTGATGACATTTTTTTGCCATCAATGTAACACCTCGATAATTTATAAGGGATTGAGGTACTCCCCATGTCAACAAGAGATCTTCATTTTCTGGGTAGAGTGAGGACAAAGAACTCATAAGTTTAGAGTGCAGGGGCGAGAGTAGTATCAGGATGGGTGACCTCTTGGGAAGTCCTCGGGTTAACATGAGATAACGCTTCTAAAGGCTTCGGGCCTTACAATCAAGGTAATTGATGACACACTTTTTTGCCTTTGAAGACAATTAATGACAATATTTTTCTCATCACAAAAGTTTTATCGACAAAAAAAGCGTCATCAACTGTTGTTGTCACTTCTTGACGGTTGTTGGCAGCTTATGAGTTGAATGTGATAAGTTTTAATTGTTGGGAACAATTGAAAACAATTGTTGACAATTGTTGATAGTTGTTGACAATAATTGTTGACAGTTGATGACAATTGTTGATAGTGGTCAACGCCGGTCAACAATGTTGACCGAGTCAACTCACAATTCTTACCCTTCCAATTCGGTTTCTACCAACCCTTCTCCTTCTTTTCAGCCAAGGGATGTTTCCAACATCACCAAGGCACCCTCTCATGCCTCTACTCGTAACCTCAACATCTAAAGATAGAGCATGTGACATTAGATGCTTCAAATCTCAAAGATGAGGACATGTCTCCAAAGATTACCCAAATTCCAAGCAAGTGACCATTACCGAGCAAGGCTATGTGTCGGATGGAGAGGAGATTCCAAAAGATGTATTCTCAACAAAAGTGGAGGATGAGTTTGAGTAAAATGATGAAGATGTCGAGTATGTGGCCCCAAATACAACACTACAACCCCTTGCTTTCGCAACTATGAGCACTCTTCATCTACATGAGTCTCCACCGACTGACCAACAAGAGAACATCTTCCATATCTTTTTCACCGTGAAAGGTTAGTCTTTGTCCTATAATTGATGGTGGTAGTTGTTGCAACTTGATTAATAAGAGAGTTGTTGAATTCTTACAATTACCTACTACTAAAAGATCTACTTCCTATAGCTTGAATGGTATTAATGATATTAAGGGAGAGAAATTGATCAAGCACCAATGTATTTTCCACTTTTCTATTGGACCTTATAATGAAAGCGTTGTGTGTGATATCACATAAATGGATTGCACTCATCTACCTATAGGGAGATCTTGGATGTTTGATAAATGTGTTATAATTCATGAAGGCTATTTGAATCGCTATTGTCTTAACCATAACAAGAGGAGAGTTACTCTCCTACAGTCCTACCCATCACTCCACTTGAATTTTTATATGAATAGGTACTTCAGAACCAAACTAAGGCACTTCGGGACGCCGAAGCCGAGAAGGACAAGCACCTGCTGATGTTGAAGATAGGTGCGCCTCCGAGCTCTCACCAAATTAGCTCTCAGATGGCCGATCACGATTATAACCCCTTGTCACGACGAGAAGCGGCACCAGAGGCAACCAAGAGGCTTTTCATGACTAGTGACCCCAGGCCACAAGTCGCCACCCCTCTTGCTAGACTAGATTGTAACCTAGGTTGAATTTATATTTGGTATAGAAAACTTATGTGTTTTTCTTGTTCCAAAGATCCAACACAAAACTTATCCTTTCTATCTTTTATTTCCACGTCCAAATACACACAAATTCTATTTGTTCTTCATCCAAAATACATCAAAGAGAAACCTAGAGAAAGTTCCAAGCTTATCTTCCAAGTAATCTAGTCTACTACCCTTATTCTTCTATAATTCAAGGGAGTGGCTTTTTTCCATTAAAGGGGAAGTATTTTTTCATACTATCCAAGGTGTTTCCTTGTGTAGAAGAAGAGGATTGAGACTTGACAATATCGGGCCTGAAACTCAAATGGAAGTGAAGCCTAGCGAGCCAAGCAATCCCATATCACATGTTAAGCTTGAGAGCTAAATAACCTCCCCTCCATTGGTCTTCATATAATGGAAAATTTTAAAGTTTGTTAGTGATAAGCTAACCCATGACAAAGGCACTCACTCTTTGAGAATCAACTTGCACACAATTCTTCAGCTCGTTCATATAGTATCACTCAAGATTTAAGCTTATTTCTAGTATTATCCTTACTAGAAAATTAGCTTATTTTATATTTTTGGATGATAAAATATTACCCTTTTTACACCTTTACTAAAAGCGCTTAATTTTGTAAAAGCAAAAACATTTTTTTGATACGTTTTAAAAGTCTATACATTTTGATAAAAGTATTCATTTTTTTTGTATAAAAAATACTTATTTTTTTTATTTTTATAGAAAATTTCTGAAAAGAATTGTACAAAAGGCCCTAAATAATATTAAAAAAACTATCTACTCATTCAAATATTACTTCTCAATTATATTAGTTTTTTATTTTAAATTTTATAAAATTTCAAAATAAATGTGATGGATAATTTTTACTTAAAATATGCTATTTTGGAAAAAATGTTTTAAATTTATTTTTTGAAAACGTGTGTAAAAATGGGTTGATAATTGTTAGTGCATAAAAACTCAGCCTTCAATTTGTCTTCAACGCACTAATTAAGAACTCCTCCTCTTCCGCTCTGCCTTCATTCTCTTGACCTAGAAACCTGCAAAACAATGGACACAGGAGGCGGGGACTCCCTAATCCACCTTCGATGCCTAAGTCAGAAGAGCAATTGTCGTTTTGAGCGACGAGGTACAACAAGAGAACGATGAATCCCTGAACAGTCGAGCTAAGCGAGTATTAGCCTGTCCAGAGTTTTTGAATATGCCGATGTGCACATGTGTCTCTCCCTGCACGCCTAGGGAATGTATTTATAATGGAAGAGGGAGATCAGGGGGCCTTATTTAATTATTTCCTAGGGTTGCTTAAAGCCCAATCTAGGAATATTCCCACCTTCTCCGGGTTTAATTCTATCATATTTGAAGGATAGAATCTTCCATAGAGTTGCATAACCGCCATATATTTTATAATATAGAAAATAACGAAAATAACTATGCAGTAACTTAAGAATTACCTTTTTAATAGCGAAAATAAATATGGTAATTATGTTTGTTTTACCCGCTCACAAATGCCCCACCTACACCGCCTTAAATGTCTTACCATGTTTGGCGACGTAGGATACAGAGGGTTTCTAATCGAAGTGGCCATATGGATTTAGCAATTGAGGTCCCCTATTCGTATATTCGTACATTCGTATATTCGTATATTCGTACATCCATGAGCGATTATCATGGGGCGCATGCTATCTTTTCGAGCCGTGTCCTTTGCCAAGAATTAAGGTAGAATCTCTAGAACAAACAAAACCAGACTAGGGAGAACAGAACGTTTATATTGAAAAAAGTGCTTGGCCAAGCCTTCTAATTTTAAGAAAACAAAAGAAAAATGCAAAAAGATGTTCATCCTAGCGATTCCAGCCTTAGCTCAACATCCACGCAAGAAGCGATTGACGGTGAACCCACGATCGCAACCTGGAAGCCGCTATTGGCTACTCCGCGGTTGCGGTCGATGATCCGGCGACCACGGTTTTTCTCTTCAAGGGAAGAATTTTTTAAGTGTGCGACATTCCAAGTCCGAGGCACTTCCTTTCCGTCAAGATTCTCCAACTTATATGCTCCCCACCCATATGTTGTTGTCACCCGAAATGGGCTTTCCCAATTTGGGCCAAGCTTGCCTTTTACGGGGTCCCGTACGCTTCCAATGACCCGTCGAAGTACGAGGTCACCAACTCGGAAGGTACAATATTTTACACATCGGACGATAACCCGTTCGGCTGCCCCTTGATAAGTTGCGAGACGTACGGCTGCAATATCTCTACGTTCTTCGGCGAATTCAAGGTGAGCGGAGAGCGCTTGATTATTCCTATCGGGGTCAAACTGTGTCGTTCTTAGTGTCGGTAACCCGATCTCTAGTCGTATCACTGCTTCCGTGCCATAAGCCAAGGCAAAAGGAGATTCCCTGGTTGATCTACGCGGGGTAGTTCGATAAGCGCATAAGACAGCTAGCAACTCTTCGGCCCATCTTCCTTTGGCTTTTTCAAGGCGTTTCTTCAACCCTTCGACGATTACTTTATTTGTAGCCTCTACTTTCCCATTCGCTTGTGGGTAGCCGAATGAGGAGTAAATATTCTTGATTACCATCCCTCTGCAATATTCTTTGAATTTCTCACTATTGAATTGAGTCCCGTTGTCATAGATAAGAGCAAAAGGGATGCCGAAACGCGTGATAATGTGTTCCCAAACGAATTTCTGGGTGTCAGAATCACGGAGGTTTGCCAATGGTTTTGCCTCTACCCATTTAGTGAAATAGTCTGTGGCAGTGATGCGATAACTCACATTCCCGGGTGCTCTGGGAAATGGGCCGACGATATCAAGACCCCATTGCGCAAATGGCCACAGACCAGTCAAAGAGTGGAGGTTTTCTGTCGGCATGTGTGAGATCTTGGCGAATCTTTGGCACTTGTCGCACTTCTTTACATATAGTTCAGAGTCTCTCTGCATGTAAGGCCACCAGTATTCCTGGGATCGAGCCCGAAATGCCAAACTGCGACCTCCAGCGTGTATTCCGCATATGCCTTCATGAATCTCATACAAGAAAGGCTCAACTTTGCTTGGGGTACGCATCTCAAGTTTGGCCCAGAGAAAGATCAACGATATAAAATCTTTTCTGGCGATAGCCAAAATCTGTGAGCCCTTAAGCGAATTTTTCTTGCTTCGGCGACGTCCGAAGGCAAGATGTTTTCATCCAAATAGCGAATCAAGGGTGTTTGCCACCCGAGATCGTCATTGACCGCAGCCTCTGTCGAGGAGATATCTGCGGATATACTAGAGGCATCGATTACCGGACAACCCGAAACTTCCAACTGGATTGATGTCCTGAGCGTATTTTCTGAACAAGCAGCCAGAGTTGCCAGAGCATCGACGAATTTGTTTTGATCACCCGATCTTTGTTCAAGCTCGAAATGTTCGAACTCGTTCATCATGGCCCTTGCTTTCTCCATGTATTTAATCATCTTCGCTCCTTAGCTTCATAATGCCCCAATACTTGATTGACAATAAGCTGAGAATCAGAGAGGACAAGTAGTCTGGCGATTCCAAGACTGGTCGTCGTCTCTAATCCGAGTATTAACGCTTCATATTCAGCCTCATTGTTGGTGGCATCAAAATCGAGATGAATAGCTAATTGTAAAACTTCTCCTGTAGGTGATGACAATACAATTCCAACTCCGGATCCTTGGTTATTACTTGCGTCGTCGATTTCGAGAATCCAACACGGATTTTCTGTACGATGGGGAGGACCCGCGGTCGCGGTTGTGGGATCCGCGACCGCGGTTTCGCTTGTTTGAGAATCGCGCCTCTCAAGGGAGCGTGCCACGATCGCGATATTATCTGCCGCAATCGCGGTTTCTTTGGCCGCGGTCGCGGTTTCGTCTGCTGGATCTCTGGCAAATTCCGCTATGAAATCTGCAAGCACTTGTGCCTTAATTGCAGTTCGAGGCATATACTCGATATCATATTGTCCCAATTCTTAAGCCCATTGATAACATGATTTTTCGTCATATCTTAACTCATATTTCCCCCACTTTTGTGCATAAATGACATAGTCCTTAGCTATTTTGTATGAGTTTTGTTGCTTTGTGCGCAACTTTGCCCTCTTGTCGTCTTTTGTCTTGTAGGAGCGCTTTTGGGAGCATAATGGAAGCGATTTGGATTTGGCTCAAGCTTTGTTAATGTTTTGGTGAAGAAAAATCAACTTTAAGAAGCTTTACAAGTCATTGGCGTCCAACAACCCATCTACACTTCATTGTCTTCAACGTGGTCAAACCGTGGTGACCAACATGGTCTTGGTGCTTCACTTTTAATATTCTGATTTTACCACGAGCGGGTCGCGGTGACCAACGTGGTCGCGGTGAAACAACCCATTTTCTAGAAAGCAACTAAAACCGTACTCCCTTTTGGTGGCTCATATAAATAGCTTTTGTAGAGACTTTTGCAAGACTCATGCCTCATTTTAGACTCCTTCCTAGGGTTTTAGCTCTCTGTCATTTCACCTTTTAATTTCTCTATATTCATATTTCTAATTAGGTTTTTTAGTTAGCTTAGAACTTAGATCCAGATTCAAATTCCCACTTTTGGTTGCTTGAGCTCTCTTGTACTTGGAGAAATTGGAAGAGAAACTCAACTCCAACTTGTTTTCCCATGGATGAATGAAGAATCCAGACTTGATTTGAATGATAAGTGTCTCTTATCCATTTATCTTATTTCTTGTTTTGCCTTTCATTATCTTCATGTGTGTGATTGTTGGATTGATTTCTTATGCCATGTTTTTGCTAAATATGAGTGAGTAGTTGCTTGTGTTGGGATTGGGGGTAGCCCATTGGTGATTATGTGATGTATTGGTGAAGATTTCTCTTTGGTTAAATGAGTTTTGGTTTACTACTCAATTCTTGCACACCAAGTGTTTGTGAAAATGCCTAGCTAGTATTTTCTCATATTTTGGATGTTGAGTATGCATTGAAAACTGATATTTGACATTGGACCTTCAAGAATTGAGCTAGGAATTTTAGGACCACGAAAGTAGGCCTAATTCCCTAGTGGTTATTTATAATTGTGTATGTGATTAATGCACTTAATCTAGGATTAATTACCATAAAAGTAGGGATTAAGCTAGATTTAAGTGGTTTTCCCTTGCCTTGAAAGAGGATTGGAGATATTTTAGGACAATTGACCATGGTAGACCATTGCTTGCAAACCTTAGAGAGATTTTTGGTTGACATTGCATAGTTCCATTGTGGTGAACCCAATCCTAGCCTCCCATCATTCAAACAAACAAAACCCTTTTCTAGTCTTTCCTAGTTTTATATTTCGTTCTTGTGTTTGCTTTTATTATAAAAATTCCAATTTCCAATCAATTGTTTGTAGTCTAGATTACTAGTTTGTGTGAAATTTGTGATCAATGCGTGCTCCCTTGGATTCGATATCTTTTATATTACTTCGATAGTACCTTGCACTTGCGGGCCTATCACCCATTTAGCAACCCGTCCCGTGAGATCCGAGCTAGAAAAGAGCGCTCGAATAGGATAGGTCGTGATGACTTCAATTGGATGCTCTTGGAAATAATGATTGAGTTTGCGAGATGCTGTAACCAAAGCCAAAACCAATTTTTCCATGGGCGAATATCTTGTTTCTACAACGAGTAGCGTCTTGCTGGTATAGTAAACAGGCCTCTGATTTCCGCCCTCTTCTTTGATCAAGACTGCGCTAACTGCTCGAGGAGACATGGCTAAATAAAGCTTCAAGGTGTCTCCTTTATTACGCACGGTCAAGATTGGAGGGGATTGTAAATAAGCCTTTAATCTCTGCAGATCTCCTTCGCATTCTTTGCTCCATTCAAAAGATCGGCTCTTCTTTAAGGCTTTAAAGAACGACTAGCATTTGTCGGAGGACCGGCTAATGAACCGGTTGAGGTTTGCGGCCATTCCGGTTAATCTTTGCACTTCTTTGATATTATTTAGGCTTGTGATGGTGTCAAGGGCTCGGATTTGATCCGGACTTGCCTCAATGCCTCGACGAGTAACGAGGTGCCCTAGAAACTTGCCTGACCCGACCGCAAATGCGCACTTTGTGGGGTTAAACCTCAATCTGGACGCTCTGAGGATGTCGAAAACATCCTGCAAGTCTTCTAGGTGCGTCAAAGCCCTTTTACTCTTGACAACCATGTCGTCGATGTATGCTTCAACAGTTTTCCCGATCTTTTGGCTAAACAACTTTGTGGCTAAGCGCTGAAAGGTTGCCCCAGCGTTCTTTAATCCAAAAGGCATCACCTTGTAACAGAATATCTCCTGCGGGGTGATAAAGGCTGTCTTTTCTTGATCATCTTTATGCATTGGGATTTGATGGTATCCCCGATATGCATCTAAAAAGCTCATGCGCTCATGGCCTGCAGTAGCATCCACTAGTTGATCGATATTCGAAAGTGGGAATAAATCTTTTGGACAAGCTTTGTTGAGATCAGTAAAGTCCACGCAGACCCTCCAATCTCCCGTCTTTTTCTTCACTACGACGGTATTTGCTAGCCAGGTTGGGTACAATACTTCTCTTATAGCGTTAGCCTCTTGCAATTTCTTTACTTCGGCAATTACGGCTTCGGTGTGCTGAATAGAGGACTGTCTTGTTCGTTGTACGATCGGCTTTGCGTCAGGATAGACGTTCAACCTATGGCAAGCAAGAGTCGGGTCTATTTCGGGCATATCGTATGGACTCCAAGCGAAGACGTCACGATTACTTCGCAATAGATGTGTGATAGCCGAAAGCTCATCACCCGCGAGGTTTGCGCCTACGAAAAATATCTTCTCGGGTTCATACTCGCTGACCGAGATCTCTTGAAGTTCGTCTACTGACTTTTGGGTTGGCTCCGAGCCTATATTGGCAAAATCGAGAGGCTCTCGCCTCTCTCGGAACCTTTCGGCCTCAAGAAGGCCGCGATCGCGGTGAGGCGAGCCGCGGTCGCGGCGAAGCGAGTCGCGGTCGCGGTCGTGGCTCAGAGATTTCGAACATGGGTTGGGATTCCGTGCTCGCGGCTAGTTTCCGAGCGGGCTACCGAGATCGCGCGCGATTGATCGGGTTCCCCCTGATTATCGCCGCTTGCGCGATCCTCTCTTTCGGTCCCGGGATCTTTTGACTCCGTTCCGCTTGGATTTTGTTTCTTTGGAAATCGATTGACGGGTCCTTCGTGACATAGCTTTCGCTTTCGTGGGCTAAGGCACGCACCTGCCCCCACACTGTCGCCTTCTTCCTGATTTTCGACCACGGTAATTATTAGGGTATGATCGTCCGATCGAGAATCGAATTTCGCAAGATCGCACCGTTGACCGCGATCGCGGCCAAAAGGGTCGCGGTCGCGGTTCCCTGTTCTACGATTGCGGTTTCATTCGGCTTGGGCGCCGCGATCGGCCTCGCGAGGTGAGAGTGCCCTAGGGTTTCGAAAAAACCCTATTTTTCGATTGAATCCATTGATGAGATTACGTGGATCGATTACTCGTTTACCACATACGACGCCAATTATTAGTGCATAAAAACTCCGCCTTCAATTTTCGATTGAATCCTCCTCTTCCGCTCTACCTTCAATCTCTTGACCTGGAAACCTGCAAAACAATGGACACAGGGGGCGGGGACCCCCTAATCCACCTCCGATGTCTAAGTCAGAAGAGCAATTGTCGTTTTGAGCGACAAGGTACAAAAAGAGAGCGATGAATCCCTGAACAGTCGAGCTAAGCGAGTATTAGCCTGTCCAGTGTTTCTGAATATGCCGATGTGCACATGTGTCTCTCCCTACACGCATAGGGCGTGTAGTTATAATGGAAGATGGAGATCAGGGGTCCTTATTTAATTATTTCCTAGGGATGCTTAAAGCCCAAGTTAGGAATATTCCCACGGTCCCACCTTCTTCAGGTTTAATTCTATCATATTTGCAGGATAGGATCTTCCATAAAGTTGCATAACCGCCATATATTTTATAATATAGAAAATAACGAAAATAACTGTGCAGTAATTTAAGAAATACCTTTTTAATAGTGAAAAATATGGTAATTATGTTTGTTTTACCTGCTCACAATAATTTATTAGCATTATGATCGAAATAACTTTGTTTCAACAAATATTAAATAACGATGAAGTTTGGATGATTTGATATTAATTAAACTTAAAGTTCAAAATAAAATAAAAAGGTGATCGCCTCTCGGTGCGAGGGTCTAGAGATACAATTTATAACCCGACCCCGTTGTAGCACGTGGTGGGTGTCGAACACTCGGGAAGTCTACTCGATCGATGTGCCTAGATACTAGAAAGCTAGAAAGGAGAGTTTAAAACAAAGGAAAACAAAGAAAACAGTCGGGACCGACACTGAGGTCACGTCGGGCCCGAGGTAGCTGGGGTTGTCGAACTTCAAAGATTAAAAGTAGATCTTGGGTTTTTGGGTTCCTTCCCTAGTAGATTAAGGCTTTTCCACCCCAATTCAAGCAATGAGTGATGATCGGACTAGGATCGAGTGCTTTCGCCCTCGTTCCAACCACTTCTACACCTCGATCCTTGGGGAAATCCCCTTCGAAGCAAGGTCTTGAGATTGACACATGTTCACTTTCGCTACTTTGCCAATCACAAGCCTTGATTCCCAACTTTCGCAAGGAATTGTAGCTCTATGTAGAGTGGTTTCCTTAGATCAAACACTCAAGGCTATGGAATTGGGGTTTCTAGCCCAAACCTAGCTAGGGTTTTCCCCCATAACCCAAGATCAAGGAGATCTACTCCATGTGGCAAGCAAACAAATCAAACAAATCAAAATGGAAAGCAATCAACATCATCAATCTCAAAACAACGCAAAGTTTCATTCAAATCAAAAGCAATCCACAAATTCCAATCAAGTGTTTCCAAATCCACAAGATCAAAACAAAGCAAAGCTAAACAATCAACAAAACCTATCAAGACTTCCTCTCTCTTGGCCGATTCTCTCTCTCTTCCTTCTCCTCTCCTTCCTCCTTGCTCTCCAAGTATCCTCTTGGTTCCTTGCCAAGTGTGGGAACCCTTTCTTGTGTGTATGAGAGGGAACCCCCAATTAGAAGACAAGAGGGCCTTTTATAGATTAGATGAGGGGCAAAAGTGGAAGTCCACAAATTCGTGCCTTGGAGCCCAAGTAGTTCGGTGACCGACTCGGACCGACACGGAGGACCTCGGGCCCGAGGTACTGTGCATCTCGGTCCGAGGTTGAAATCTTCCAAGTCGGGCCCGAGGTTGTTGCAACTCGGTCCTGACCTCGTTCCACCTTCTTCTTTGTTGGCTTCTCGTGTTCTTCTTCATGGCTTGCTCCTCTCTTTCCCGCTTTAGCTCGGGCCTTGCTCCATGTCTCGACCCTCCTTCAAATTGACCTTTGATCCATGCCAAATTACCTACAAAACACATAAAATGCGCATAGTCTCCGAATCTCATAGAAATACGGGAACTAAGCTAAAAGGGAACAAAACACACAAGAAAAGGGGAAAAAGAAACATATTTACAAAGGAAATCACATATGAAAACACCACCAAATAAAGAGACATCAAAATACCCCATACTTAAACTTGCTTGTCCTCAAGCAATAACAATGTAAGCAAGACCGAAACATAATCTTCAAGTAAAGCCTCGTATGAAAACACATTTTTAAGCACAAGTGATTGATATTCAAGCAAGATTACATCATCACACATGATTATGTGTTCCAAGGAATTGAGTCAATGCAACTAAGCCTCACTTTAGGGGTATGTGAATGTGTATCACTCATCATGTGTTTGGGTTTAGCAATGAACACTCAAGCTCAAAATTCATGCAAGTAAGGACTTTACTATTGAAGCTAATATCACCAATTCCTCCACCTAGAGATGCCTAATGCAAAGTACACAAAGAATTTCGAACTTGGCTCAATGGAGGTCCTCAAAGAGGTTCCATTCGGCCGGGTTGTAATGGGGCTTTTGGTATTTCTCAAGGTGGGAATTATTTGGTCTTGTGGTGCTTACAATGGGGATTGAACAACCTAAACTCTCACCAACTTCACCAAAGTTCCACAATTACTTTCACACTCACCCAAAAGACTTAACATTTTTCCTCCAACCCAAAACTTCACTTAACATTCCACTTCATCTTTGCTCTTATGCTTTTTGTTGGATTTTCAACACTTTCTACATTTGGACCGACTTTCTTATGACATAGGGCCCGATGTTGCTTGTAACTTGGTCGGACCATTTTCTTCACTTAAGCTCTTTGCTTTATTTCACTTTACATTTCCAACATTTTCTTTCTTTCTTTTCTTTCTTTTTCATTTTTGTACAACAAAGATGCACTACCCACATGATTTATAACACCATTCTTTGCCCTTAAACCCAAGAGAATCTCAATTCTTCAAATACAATCCAAACCTCTCTTCTAAAGTCCAATCCCATAAGGGCCAAGTCATATAAGGCTAGGAATAATATTTTTGAGGAGTTTCAAACAAAGGCTTAGGCTAGAACGGGGCTACAAACAAAGGATTAACTTCATGGTAGGATATGGAACATTTATGTGACTAGAAGAATAAAGTTCAAAATCAATGTGACAATGCTAGGACAAATCTCATGACGGTCTTGGAAAATAGATAAACACCGCAATAGCAAGTTTTACTAAGCATGAATGAGCTAACCACACAAGAAACATGAGGGATATGCAAATATGAACAAGAATCCCTAAAATGGCCAAAAATAAATCTCACAAGGGTCACTCATACTTAGTTGCATAAGAACTCATCCTAGAACTCACATGTTCAATAAAACAAGCAAGATATCATGATCACATCAAAAGCAACATCATTTTAGAGGCTAAACTATCCAAAAATATGCAAAGGAATTTACATGCTCACATCATCATTAGCTTTTATTTTGGCAATCTAAGATGGGAATTTCTAGTCCAAAACCTACAAAGCACAAAATCTTTTTGTTGTTTTTAACACAATTTTTCAATTTTTTTTTTGAATTTTGCAAAAAATTATCTAAAACCAAAAACAAATACTCATCCATTCAAGACCAAATTAATCATCCATTTCTTTCATCAACCACAAACCAAGAAACAAACATCCCAAATACAAACTAGAAACACAAACTAAATATCCTCAAAATAACAAACAAACATAAACAAGTGAAATCATGAACACACTTAAACCCACCCCATACTTAAAATTTTGATGTCCCCATCAAACAAAGAAACCAAAACTTAAAAGCAAGAGAGAAGAGTATGAAAAGCTCACAATTTCTTATTCTTCAATGGCATGTATAGGATCAATTGGCGAGGACGAGAGCCCATGAGGCTCTAACTTCTTCGCTTGGACCGGCCTTGTCATAGAACTTCTTCACTCGATGACCATTTACTTTGAAAATATGTCCTTGTTCATCAATCAAGTCTACCGCGCCATGAGCATAGATATGGTGGACCACAAATGGTCCGCTCCACCTAGTCCTTAACTTCCCCGGGAAAAGTTTAAGCCTTGAATTGAAAATGAGAACATTGTCACCAGTTTGATAGGTCTTTGGGATCAACTTCCTATCATGCCACTTCTTGGTCTTCTCCTTGTACAACTTGGAGTTCTCATAGGCTTTCAACCTCAATTCCCCAACTCATGAAGCTCTAGAAACCTTTTCTCACCGGCCAAGTTGATATCCCAATTCATCTCTTTGAGTGCCCATTTCGCCTTGTGCTCAAGCTCGACCGGAAGATGGCATGCCTTGCCATAAACTAGATTGAAGGGTGTAGTTCCTAGAGGTGTCTTAAAGGCGGTTCTATAAGCCCAAAGTGCATCATCGAGCTTAGAGGCCCAATCTTTCCTTGATCGAGATACGGTCTTCTCCAAGATAGCCTTGATTTGACGGTTTGACACCTCGACTTGCCCGCTTGTTTGAGGATGATAAGGAGTAGCAACTCGATGAGACACCCCATACTTGATCAACACATTCTCGAAGCACCTCTCAATGAAATAAGGTCCGCCGTCACTTATGAGAACCCTAGGCACACCAAACCTTGCAAAAATGTTGCTTTTCAAGAACTTCATCACCACCCTAGCATCATTGGTTCTTGTTGGTATGGCCTCCACCCATTTTGAGACATAGTCCACGGCTACCAAAATGTACTTGTAAGGCCCCGATGTGGGAAATGGTCCCATGAAATCAATACCCCATACATCAAATAACTCAACTTCTAGAATGCCAGTTTGAGGAGTCTCATTCCTCCTTGATAAGTTCCCTCTCTTTGGCACTCCTCACATTTCCTCACATAATCATGCACATCCTTGAACATGGTTGGCCAATAATAACCACATTGAAGAATTTTTGAAGTGATTTTGGAACTCTTAGCGTGACCTCCCGTAGGCAAGGAATGGCAATGGCGAATTATGCTCTCAACCTCTTCACTTGACACACACCGTCTATAGATTTGATCACGCCCTTCCTTGTAGAGATATGGATCATCCTAAAAATATTGTCTAGCATCATGTAAGAATTTCTTCCTAGCTTGATAAGACAAATTTGGTGGGATCACTCCCCCTACGGCAAAGTTAGCGAAGTCCGCAAACCAAGGGGAATCCCCTCGTCTTACGGTACTAATAGAAAGAAGGCAAGTGGGAGAGAAAGAATCAATCAATTGAGAACAAGAAGGAATGGAAATCGAGTTAGGAAACTTACTTTCTTCCACGGATCGACATTGAAGTGTACCGAGCCCGACATGGTTGGACGCCGGTCTAGCTTCGCAGACAGGTCACTCGGGCCCGATGTTGAAGACCCCGGTCCCGACTCACTTGTACCTGCCTTGCCTTTGGTTCGATGTTCTGGACCTCGGGCCCGACTTACTTGGTTCGTCGATCCACCTTTCCTTTCCTCCTTTCCGCTCATGAGAACTTCATCTGCTCTTGAATCATCTATAGTCAAACCATCCTCCATCTCCAACATGTACTCAATGGGCAAACGGGATAGATGATCGGCTACCACATTTTCCACACCGATTTTGTCCTTGATCTCATGGTCAAACTCTTGGAGAAGGAGCATCCACCTTAGAAGCCTCGGCTTTGCATCTTTCTTCTTCATGAGGTATTTGATTGCCTCATGGTCCGTGAAGACTACCACCTTTGATCCCACAAGATATGAACGGAATTTCTCAAATGCAAACACTATCGCAAGAAACTCTTTCTCCGTTGTTGTGTAATTGCACTGAGTTTCATCCAAAGTTTTGCTTGCGTAGTAGATGGCATGCAACTTTCCATCCTTCCTTTGCCCAAGGACGGCCCCTACGGCAAAATCACTAGCATCACACATTACCTCGAATGGAAGATTCCAATCGGGTGCCGCCATTATTGGAGCCGAGATCAAGGCATCTCTCAACCTACAAAAAGAACTCATGCAATCCTCGGAAAACTCAAAGGGCATATCCTTCATCAAGAGGTTAGACAATGGTTTTGCAATCTTAGAAAAATCCTTGATGAACCGTCTATAAAATCCCGCATGACCTAAGAAACTCCTAACATCACGAACACAAGAGGGAGGAGGTAGCTTTTCAATTATTTCAACTTTAGCTTTATCTACTTCTATCCCCCTACTAGAAACGAGGTGTCCTAGTACTATGCCCTCCTTCACCATGAAGTGGCATTTTTCCCAATTAAGCACCAAGCTAGTCTCCTCGCATCTAGTCAAAACCTTGTCTAAGTTAGCTAAGCAATCAAATGAGGAACCATAGACGGAGAAATCATCCATAAACACATACTATATCCCAACCATATTAGAGAAGATAGACATCATGCATCTTTGAAACGTTGCCGGCGCATTACATAAACCAAAAGGCATGCGTCTATAGGCAAAAGTCCCATAAGGACATGTGAATGTCGTCTTCTCTTGATCATCGGGATGAATAGGGATTTGCCAAAACCCGCTATACCCGTCAAGGTAGCAAAAATATTCATGTTGTGCTAATCTTTCTAGGACTTGGTCTATGAAAGGAAGAGGAAAATGGTCTTTGCGAGTGCCACTATTAAGCTTACGGTAATCAATACACACGCCATTTTGTTGTGGTTCTCATAGGTATCATTTCTCCCTTTTCATTTTGCACAACGGTGAGACCTCCTTTCTTAGGAACTACATGCACGGGACTCACATACTTGCTATCGGAAATTGGGAAGATGATTCCCGCATCCAACATCCTAAGTATTTCACTCTTTACCACTTCTTTCATGTTAGGATTTAATCTTCTTTGGGGTTCAATAGTGGGTTTATGGTTATCCTCCATATAAATCCTATGCATGCAAATTGAGGGAGAGATTCCCTTTAGTTCCTCTAGTGAATACCCTAAAGCTCCTCTATGTTTTCTTAGAACCTCTAACAACTTAGACTCCTCCTCATCATTCAAGTTGACATTTATGATTACGGGTAAAGAAGAGTTGGGACCAAGAAATGCGTACCTCAAATCTTTTGGAAGCTCCTTGAGTTCTTGAGATGGTTCCGGTGGTGCTTGAACTTCTTCTTTCTCGGCCTTGAGCACCTCCAAATAAGACATCCTTTCCTCCAATTGTTCATGCTCAATCATATTGAGGGCTAGACCTTGGTGCTCTATCTCAATTTCTCTAGGTGGTGGGGTGGCTTTCAACCTAAGCTCCCTTGGCCTTGACTTCTTAGAAACGGCTTCCCATTGCAATCCAAGAGGAACTTGGATCATCTTAGCTTCCTTATGTACGGTCCCTTTTGAAGTTGGCCTAAAGAAAAACTCAATCTCTCTTCCTCCAATGTCAAGAGACAAGTGGCCCTTTTTTACATCAATGATTGCCCCAACCGTAGCAAGGAAAGGTCTCCCTAGTATAATCGGTTCACCCGGCACTTCTATCATGTCCACCACAACAAAGTCGATTGGGACATAGTGGCCTTCAATGCAAACGGGATAATCCTCGACGATACCAATTGGCTCGATGGACGACCCATCCGCTATCGTTAACCTCATGTTGACCGGAGCTATGAGACCCATGGATGTGGATTTCCATATGGTGTAAGGAATGATGCTCGTGCTTGCTCCAAGATCACACAAGGCTTGGAAGTTTTGAGACCCCACACCAATGGTTATAGCAAAGCGACCGTGATCTCCTAGCTTTTGCGGTAACTCCAAGGTCTTGACCTCATCTTGCATTTCAACTATGGACCTCTTCTTGCTCAAAATCTCCTTTAAAAACTTGGCATAAGATGGCATCTCGCTCAATGCATCGGTGAACGGGATAGAGATGTTCAAGCCTTGCAAGAGTTTGAGAAACCTCTTGAACTTGTTCTCAACAACATCTTTCGGCTTCTTCGAGGGATATGGAAGAATTGTTGCACCTTGAATCTTGCTTGGATCAACCTCTTTGGACTTCCCCACTTCACTTGCAACATTTTCTGGTAGGACCGACTTGGGCACCCTGTCGGGCCCGATGTTGTGAATCTCGGTCCTGGGCAGAGGAGTCGGATCGAGGTCTGGGTACGTCGGTCCCGAGTTGATCTCGACCTCGGTCCGTGGTAAAGGGGTCAATCTTCTTGCTGGGTTGACTTCGGAAGACGTCGGACCCGACTTGCTGGGTAAGTTAGTCCGACTCTCTTCATTCTTCTTAGGCACGTGGGGCTCGGGTAGGTTTCGGCCACTTCTCAATCCAATTGCCCGGACTTCATTTTGATTGTTTTGAGCTCGAGGATTCTCCTCAGGTCGGCCCGAAAGTCTCCCATTCTCTCTCGGGGCTTGAGTTGCGATTTGGGCAAATTGATTGTCGACTTGCCTCCTCCATGCACCAAACTCATTGAATTGGGTCCTCATCTCCTTGAACCCGTCTCTCATCTCTTGAGCAAATGATTGTAACTCATTGAATCCCGGTGGTCTATATGGTGGTGGTGGCGCCCTTGGCTCGTTTTGGTTGAAGTTGTTGTTGTAACCTTGAGCTTGACCGTTGTTCCACCGGCCATTGCCACCATTGTTGAAATTGCCTCTTCCACCGAAATTTCCTCGAACATAGTTTGCCTCCTCAATTCGCTCGGCCAAGCGCACTTGGCTCTCATTCGGACAAACTTGTGTAGCATGTGCAAAGGATCCACACTCCTCACAAGCTCTAGCATTTTGCTTGTAGTAGTGGACTTGCCTCTTAAGCTTGCTCACTTCACCTTCAAGGAATTGGAGCTTCACATCCCTATCAATGTCTTCTCCCTTTGGGTCATATAACTTCCTTGCACCTTCACCTTGAACTTTCACCTCTTTGCTAGCTTGACTCACCCCATACATGGCCTCATAATCGGATAGCTTGTCAAGTAGCTCCCAAGCTTGATCCGGTGTCAAGTCTATGAACCCACAATCGGTGTGGAGATTGAGCTTGTCCTTCGTTACCGGATTGATGCCTTGGAAAAAGATATCTTGAAGCACATATGGTTGTTGGCCATGAGTAGGACATTGGCGCAACATCTCCTTGAAACGGTCCCATGCTTCGAAGAGAGCCTCATTGGGACCTTGTTGAAAGCTTGCAATCTTCCTTCTTAGCTCGGTTGTCTTTGAGGGCGGGAAGAACTTCATCAAGAAAGCATCATAGAGTGTCTTCCAAGTTGTGATTGACCTAGGAGCTTGGCTCTCGAGCCAATGTGTGGCATTGCCCCCAAGTGACCATTTGAACGCCTTTAGAAGCACATACTCCAACGTCTCCTCGTCGGTAGAGATCGTCTCACACATGTCCACAAAACGTTTGACGTGCTCTATAGGACACTCATGTGGACGGCCCTCGAATTGATCACGCTTGATGAGGGTAATGAATTGCGTCTTGATCTCAAAATTCTTGGCAACCTCGGGAAGCACAATAGCCGGTTAGGGTACCCTCAACTCCGGATGCATGTATTGGCGTGCATTCCGGGGTAGAGCGTTGAGTTGAGCCTCGGCTCTCATCCATTGCTCCCGTTCTCTTCTTGCCACCTCCTCTTGATTGTCCTTCTCAAGTTGCAATCTAGCCATTTCGGCCCTAAGTTGAGCCAACTCCTCATCAACATGGAGAGCTTGATTCGCCATCCTTTTCCTTCTTCGGGCTTCCTTGAGAATACTTTCCGGATCACTCACAAACTCAAGCTCAAGTGTTCCTCGGGAGGAACGAGCTAGCATACACCTACGAAACAAAGACACAAACCAAAACAAATCAAAAACAAACAAAGGGTTTGGGCTATTCCCTCACCCAAATCACTACCAAAACACAAGAAACTCACCAAATTGGCACTCAATGCACTTAGATTTCCCCGGCAACGGCGCCAATCTTTTGACCGCCTCTCGGTGCGAGGGTCTAGAGATACAATTTATAACCCGACCCCGTTGTAGCACGTGGTGGGTGTCGAACACTCGGGAAGTCTACTCGATCGATGTGCCTAGATACTAGAAAGCTAGAAAGGAGAGTTTAAAACAAAGGAAAACAAAGAAAACAGTCGGGACCGACACTGAGGTCACGTCGGGCCCGAGGTTGGCGACAAGAGGAAGTCGGGACCGACACTGGGTAAGTCGGGCCCGAGGTAGCTGGGGTTGTCGAACTTCAAAGATTAAAAGTAGATCTTGGGTTTTTGGGTTCCTTCCCTAGTAGATTAAGACTTTTCCACCCCAATTCAAGCAATGAGTGATGATCGGACTAGGATCGAGTGATTTCGCCCTCGTTCCAACCACTTCTACACCTCGATCCTTGGGGAAATCCCCTTCGAAGCAAGGTCTTGAGATTGACACATGTTCACTTTCGCTACTTTGCCAATCACAAGCCTTGATTCCCAACTTTCGCAAGGAATTGTAGCTCTATGTAGAGTGGTTTCCTTAGATCAAACACTCAAGGCTATGGAATTGGGGTTTCTAGCCCAAACCTAGCTAGGGTTTTCCCCCATAACCCAAGATCAAGGAGATCTACTCCATGTGGCAAGCAAACAAATCAAAATGGAAAGCAATCAACATCATCAATCTCAAAACAACGCAAAGTTTCATTCAAATCAAAAGCAATCCACAAATTCCAATCAAGTGTTTCCAAATCCACAAGATCAAAACAAAGCAAAGCTAAACAATCAACAAAACCTATCAAGACTTCCTCTCTCTTGGCCGATTCTCTCTCTCTTCCTTCTCCTCTCCTTCCTCCTTGCTCTCCAAGTATCCTCTTGGTTCCTTGCCAAGTGTGGGAACCCTTTCTTGTGTGTATGAGAGGGAACCCCCAATTAGAAGACAAGAGGGCCTTTTATAGATTAGATGAGGGGCAAAAGTGGAAGTCCACAAATTCGTGCCTTGGAGCCCAAGTAGTTCGGTGACCGACTCGGACCGACACGGAGGACCTCGGGCCCGAGGTACTGTGCATCTCGGTCCGAGGTTGAAATCTTCCAAGTCGGGCCCGAGGTTGTTGCAACTCGGTCCTGACCTCGTTCCACCTTCTTCTTTGTTGGCTTCTCTTGTTCTTCTTCATGGCTTGCTCCTCTCTTTCCCGCTTTAGCTCGGGCCTTGCTCCATGTCTCGACCCTCCTTCAAATTGACCTTTGATCCATGCCAAATTACCTACAAAACACATAAAATGCGCATAGTCTCCGAATCTCATAGAAATACGGGAACTAAGCTAAAAGGGAACAAAACACGCAAGAAAAGGGGAAAAAGAAACATATTTACAAAGGAAATCACATATGAAAACACCACCAAATAAAGAGGCATCAAAAGGATAAAATAGTGACACTTTATCAAATGTTAGGGACAAAAAAATTATTTATAAGAGTTAAGGATCAATAGTGAACAAGCCTAATAAGTGAGGTACTATTGGTAAAACTTGACCTAGCCTTATCATAAATGCAATCATATATTTAAAAGTCTCATTTAAGGCTATTTACCATTATCATTAATGCAAAACTATCATTATTGCAAAACAATATTACTACAATAAATCGCATTGAAAGATTCTTGCAAGCAAAAATACTTGCAAAAATTGCAGCATAGAAAAGTAGATTTACTTGACCCAATTCCAAACACCAAAACTACCAAGGAAATGGACAAGTCTTCTATCAAAGTGGTGATATTGGTTGTCATGCTTATTGTCGCATTTGTAGGTAAGTTGCCTATCGAACACCATAATTTCTTTTCAATTCAATCTATTCACGTTCATCAATTTCATATTGATACAACAACTTGGATAATATATATCGACTAATGTAAAAGTCATGTAATTTGCGTACGTAACCAAGGTTTATTATAGTGACTATGATTATCAAAATCGCCAACGCGTGATTTGTATAGTTGTTGTCAAATATAGTTGAATAGAAATGTAGTAAGATTTTGTGATCCTAGACCCCACCAACTCAACTTTCTTCACAAATGAATTCACATATTTCTAATGGGCCAAACCTTTTTTTCCCATATGTAATATATAAAACAATCAAATTAGAACTTTCATTATAATTTTCTTGTTTCTTTCAATCATTTGCAACTTATTATATCAATAGTATCATTTCATAAAATTGCCATATTTATTTCAAAAAGAAACCTTCTTCGTTTTTTTATGAAACAAATGAACATCCTTCATATTATTAATTTCTTAAGAAAAACAAGCTAAAGTACCTATAATGGTATTTTTTATGGCAAAGTGATTTAGTAAAGTAAGAAATTGATGGATTGTTCAAGATTCAACTAGTGTTGCATACTAGAACGTTTTGAGTTTAATGGTTTTGGCATACTAGAAACATTTAAGCAAAAGGATACAATCTATTTATTAGGAGGTCACGTGTTCGATTATCTCGTATGAAAAACTTCATTAGGCTTTGTGGCAACCATGAATAATGTAAATGGGTTAGTCTTAGATCCTTATGGATTGAGGGACACCAAAGGTTTCTGACATAGGACTAAAAAAAGAAAAAAAACCAATTTAAAACTAAATTGTACATTCTTTAGGTTGTATATATTATAGCAAGTGCGTAAGCAAATTTTGTAACACTTGTGTATATGTATAAATGTCTCGCATGTATAGGTTTGGTCGGGAAGATGGAAGGTTTTTCGTCAACTTGGGGTGAATCTGTGGAACCAGAAAAAGATGGAGGCAGAACGATGGACATTTGTAAAACAGATTTGGATTGTGTCAAATATTGTCCTCCTCGTTTAGTTGCGCTATGCCTAGGCCATCTTTGTGAATGCCCTTGCTGATTTAATTTTCATCTAGTCCTAAATAAAATCCAAGTGTTGTTTTAGTATGGTTTTAATCATCACCCGTATTTTATAATAAATTTGGTTATAAATTTAAAACATTTCTAATCCAGTCTATTATAAATAAGTAAACCTCATAAGAAGACATATTAAAATCCATAAATTAATGACCAAAATTTTGCCAATTCTACCTAGATGCTCTATTAGAACTAAATCCATAAAATTCATATATGTAGTAGGATTCTGGATCAAATGAAAATGGATTGTACGGCGTAAAATATGAATCATTTGGGAATGTCAGATGTCTCCATCACACGTTTTTTATGTACCTCATTCTAAGGTCTTGTTTTATCGACTTGGGGGTATTTTGATCATTTTACACTCTGAACCTTTTCTCCCCCAGATACATGTTTGTGTTCATTTTTATAGTCATCTTCTCTCTTTCTTAATGACTATCTCTCCCCTCTAATTCATATTGATTTCTACTCCTTACTAGCCTCACCGTGATGTAGTGGTTACTTGTGCTTATTCGTCTTCCTTGTTCTTCTTTCAGGTATTTGAATTGCAAAGACAATGGTTCTTCGCAATTAAAGATTAGTTTGCCTAATTCTCTTCATGTGGGTTCTTCTATTAAATTGTATGATTCGATTTGGGGTTGTTGTATATTGATGTGAACCTACTCAGCTTCGGTCCATGAAGGGCGGATCTATGCTCGAAACGCCAAGATCTTCTTCGTCAATAGTAACCAGGATAACTACGAGACCACAAATGGACTCGCGGGCCTCTAATATTCGTCGGAACGAGGGTGGGGCGAGGCAGAGATAAGAGATGTCGGCCCAAGGGAGGACCGACGAGATGGAAAGGGGTTTGAAAAGTTTTGGTGACATCGGGCCAAATAAGAAGGAAACTCGACTCTACTTTAACTTGGCTTAATCTTGACGTAGATTAAAAGGGGTCCCGGGTGCCTCTTATATAGAGAGCAAGCTCGAAACCCTAGGTACAAAGAAGGGGATCGGATTGGGCCTAACAAGCAATCAAGGCCCACATTCGAAAAACCCATAAATCAAATAATATTAAAGCTATAAAGGGAAAGGTGCAACAAACCCTAATGGCCCTTATTCTACCATAATTGGCCAGTCTCTTAATTATAAGAGAACACATGCCTAAAATAGTAAAGACGGAATGTAAATGACGGAAATAAAAATAAAAATATAAATAATACATAAATGAGACTATGTCCTAAGCTAAGGGGGTCGCCAAGGTCTAGGCCATCTCGGAATGGTAGGAGTTGGGTCCGAGCTAGAGCAGGATCACATCATATATGGTGTGTGAATAAGTTGAAAACCATATTTTGGTCCAATTTAAGCCTTATTTTGTTAATAGTTTGAAAGAATCATGCAAGGTGTTTAATGAAATGACTGAGAGAGATATTGCAAAATGGACATGAATCAAATACCCTCTAGGGTTGATAACTCAGTTTGTTGTTGACATTTCGTTATGTAAAGAATATGAGAAAGGAAAAAATGAGCCATAGTGGAATAATTTGAACCTTGACTTTATTTTATATAAATCCGAGATTAATGTATATGAGCATTGATATGTAACCTATCAAGCCCTAATTTTGTTATATTTCATAGACCAATGTAAATAATATCAAACACGAATATGGTCAAAGTAATATATACGAACATTAACGGACTATATTCAAACGTACATACAATAGGTGAACATTAATGTAATACATATAGTTGAACATGATCCATAAGAATTCGACTTTAAGCTGCGACATCACAAACACAATATGTAGTTTATCAGATATTTGAACCCACATACATTTGTATCAGCACATTACTTTACCATTTTAGATAATGTAATATGATAAAATAACTAATATGGAAAATAAAAAGGAACATATTTCAAATGACTAAATATGAATCTAATTAATATGAAAGGATACAAACTATTTAAATAGAAAAATGTAAAAAGAAAACCTAACTATCCTAATAATAAAATAATATAAACTAATAACTTAAGTTTCTCCTCCAAGGAATACTTTTTAGCCAACTCAAATTAAATTTATATCTTTTAAAACAAGGTCAAGTTTGGAACATAAGAAAAATTGTAGGTGCAGGAATCGAATCGAGGAACTTGATAACTTCGGTGCCGAGCAAGTACAAGGAATCTAGCCTTGAGGAACTCCACAGAAAACTTGTTGTCGATGTTGCAATTGTGCAAGTTTTTCTTTCTATTTGTTTGTTAGTTTTTGTGGAGTTTTGGGGGATGTTTGATGGAGGAATTTTGAGGCATGTAATGATCTAGGGATTGGATATGACACACCAATTCTTAGCCAAACAAGTCGAATAATAAAATGATATGACTCACCTTGAATTAATCAATAATCTTGAACTTTGATGTTACTCACAAAGCTCTGCTTGAATCTAAGATATAACTCACCCAAATTCAAACTCACTATAAGAAAATAAACTCTTTCATTAAGCCAAAAACATCCTCGAATCCCTAGCGCCATACCACCTGAGCATCGTACCACCAAAATCATCTTCAGTTAAGCTCGACAGGTTATCTTCTTTTGCCAATGGACTCTAGGAAAGAATATTGGAAATCTTGGATGTGCATCCAACCATGGAGTAGCCAAGGAATACAGTGAACTACCCAGTCAAAGGTGAGGGCTCTACAACTTCCTCCTCTTCAAAAATTGGCTCATCCCTTAAGAAGGTGTCTACTTCAGTTGACATGGCCTCCCTTTCTTGCAAAGGCTCATCCCAAAGGGTTGGCCCTTCAAAAAAGGGCACTCCTATTGCAATATGTGCATCATTTATATGGGACACTTGATAGTGATGAATTCTTCCAAATCATGCAAGAAACTCGTTCTTTTTCTCTTTCTTTTTGAACAACTTGAGAGACCTTCTCGATAATTCTGTTTCTAGAATTTTACGCGTTCTTGTGTGTGGTGTTTCTCTCGAATCTGACCTCCAAATTGGGTGATTCAGAAGCCTTGATTTAGATTTAGAAGTCTAGTTTGTAGCCTCCAAATTTAAGCATTTGAAGTTTTTGGATCCGAAAGTTATTGCACTTTTTCTTAGTCGTCATAGAGGACTTCCGAGCCATTTGACTTGGTGCTCCATGAGCCAAAAGTCCATCCTTGAGCTGGTCTTGCAAATCACGAACTTGGGCTCAAATTATACGCCCCAAATATGGCCAAGTGTCGTCATTAACATTGCTTGCGCCGGACGCGCCTACATCTGGCGTTCTTTCATCGAGCATGCCTTGCTCTTCCTTGGTGTCATCATTCACATGTTGTGATCAAGGGCACATGACCGAAGGGGAAAATTAAAGTCAGGTGCACGATCATGCTGGGTAGGGTGCACGACCCAAGGGAGAAATTGAGATTGGCGCATGACCATGCGTGTACATCACACAACCCAAAGGTGAAGTTGAAACTAGCACACCAGTAGCACGTGATCGGATGCACGACCTGAAAGGGAAATTGAGCTGAAGCGCATGATTCGCAGGTTAAACTTGGATTTGGTGCACGACCAATCCTTTTTTTCGATCATCCTTGTTCCATGTCTTATATAAATTCAATCCAATATAATACAAAGCTAGGATAGGCATACAACAACCCTTGCATATAAATATGATTTAACACACACAAGCATTCTACATTTTCCAATGTTTGCTTGACAAGGGTTGCATGTAAAATAGACTATTCTTCAAAAATATTTAAAAATTGAATGTCTGAGATCTTTGAGATGGTTTTGTTCTTTCACCCCGAAACATCTTGTTTGCCTAGTATCAAAATCTTATAGAGTTATATATGAACATACAAAGGTAACATGTGAACCCGAACCATCAAATATGAACCTTATATGACTTTATTATTCTTTGAATGAATCTTATAATATTTTGGAATATCTCTTTGGACATTCATATGCACTTTTCACTGTACCATGAATTTGAACTTGAACCATACTTTATGTAATAGTGGATAGAATCTAACGCAACAAAAGCCAAGTACAAACCATCGAACTCATATTTAGAAAATATATGAAGTACCCTAACAATATTAATTTTATAGAAAATAGGTAATGTGGTTTAATATATATTTATTATTTTAATATCTTCTTTAGTATATAGTAATGATTGCAAAACTTATCCCAACTTTTGTTGTTTAAACATTTTCATCCTTATTTAATAAGAAGTTGTCTCAAAACATTTAAAAGGTACTCTTTAACATAATTATATTTTCCTAAATTATATCGTGCAAAATTTAATTATAAAAGGATATCCTTATTTCAATTTGAGTTTGAATTTTGTGCATAACAAATGTTCTATGCGACAGAGAAAAGTTCTTCGTAAAGAATAAAAAATGCATTGTAAAGTCTTAAAAGTGCATTCTAAATTATACTATTGCGATGTATCATAAAATATCAAAAGTGCATTTAAATTAACACTTTACGACACACTTTTAATAAGGACCGTAGATGGAGTGCATCCAACGGCCAGTAGTGAGTCTCATATTACACATATCTTTTATGTCGCACATGATTTATACGCTTCAATTTATATGCTTCTTTAAATCTTTAAATCAACTTTTTAGCAAATAATTTTGCATTGAATTATGGTATTGTCAAAATTTAATCCCTTCAAAATAAAGTAAACATCATAAACTTAAATTATAAAAAGAAAATTATAAAATACCGTCTCATAAAAATTCAAAAATTTTAGGACTATTATATTTGATAGGTCTTTATTAACTTTTTGTTGGATTTACCAACGGTACGTTTATGTAATTATGTTTCATTATTCTCTCATAGGCATCGTCCTCTATTGGGCTCAAAAACACAATACCGTTAATTCCTTGCCTTTTGAGCAAGGCTGATCATGGGTCAGGTTATGGGTGGGCGGAGCACTTCCATCACCGACCCGCAAAATGAATTCTATCACCCGCGGAACCTCTCACGCATGTCCGACCCACCCATCACCGGCGGGTGAGTCGGGTGACCTGTCACCCGCGAATTCTAAAATTACAATAAAATTTTATAAAATTTCAGAATTAATATAAAAAAAGGTTAATGCAACAATCTGCTTACTGAGATAATATCTAGGTTATTCTCAAACATAACAAATTTCTATATCTTTCATTTGCTTAAATTCCAACAGTAATCCTCAACTTCCTCTCATTAAAAATAGTTCCTAGGTCATTCAGACCCCTTAGCAAAAACGTTTAGATTATCGTAACGCCAATCCTTTAGGGATTTAGCCTTTAAGGTCCTTATAGTTTTAAATTTGTAATATTTTAAAAAAACCCAATTTTTTTTAAAAAAGCCCACAAGTCCCAAAATTTCTTTTAGGAAAAAATTAAACTTAATTTTAATTTAGGATAAATTTTTACGGGTGGTAGACGGGTGAAACAGGTGGTGGGTGATGGGTCGGGTTAAACGGGTGTAAAATTTCACCCATATCCGACCCGTCACCCATTTCACCCGACACCAGACCCACCCAACATCCACTTCATTACGATTTTCACCCGTATAATTGGGTCGGGTGAAGCGGGTGGGTCGGTCACCCACGGATAATGGCCCCCCTACTTCTGAGCAAAAGGGTGCATGCTTTGCTTCGAATAGAGAGAATCAGAAAATGCTTCTCTTTAACTTTCCCTTTCCTTTTTTTTATATATTATCTCTTTTTCTTTTTGTGAGTATTCTTCTGCAAATCTAGAACCTCTTTCACACTAATTTGTGTTTAAAACAAGTTTGCAAAGTTTACACGGGTTGCAAGTTGAACAGCTGTGTCTGCCATCAACCGTATGGGTGTGTTTGGATCTCAAGTTTATAAACTCATTTTGCATTATAGTTTATTTTATTTTATGATGTGTTTGGATGGATTTTAATTTTAATTTTTTTTATATTTTAATATTTGATGTATGTTTGATGTGATATTTATGTTGTTGTGGGAGGGAGGAAAAAGTAACTAGAAACTTCTTTATTTAAAATAAATGCTTTTTACATGTTTAAAATTAAAGTAATCCAAACAAATCTTATAATTTTGAATTATTAAATTAAGTTAAACTAAGTAGAATGCATTATAATGTATAAACTAATGTAATCCAAACGGACCCTATATCACCCTGGATTCTGCCCTTCTACAAATGGTCCCATAACCATTGTCAAACAACTTCGATCACCCACAACAATAGAATCAAACACTGGATACACTGCTCATCCTCAATAATGTAACTCTTTAATCTCTAAAAAATCATAATTACTCAAGTATATATGTATGTTTTACAAACACTACTTTACATATCTCTTCTTTACGCTTTCAAAACAAGACAAGTGTGTCGCTTTATAGTTAAATATAGTACTGTAAAATTACATAGTTGTTGTTATTAACTAAATACAAATGCTAATTGAAAGACATGTATTAATTACCATTTACCAAACAAGGCCTAAAACTTACCCATCCCCAATTCCCTCTATTCCCACTAGCATTGTGGTAGCAGAGATTCCACCTCCATAGCGGGCCAACAGTTGACTAATGCTAAAAGAAAAATATGATAGATGAAGTAAACCCTAAATTAATTCCCACAATTTGTTCCTGCAAACAAAATGAAAAAGTCAACTCCCACCAGTAGCTGCGGTTGTGCTACTAGTGTTGCTACTGTAATTTGAAAGCCATGTAAAATCCTCCTCCAAGCTCCCTTGAATCTGATCGGAGAACAACTCGGACTCCGTATCGTCGAGCTCTTCGAACCCGACGAAGAAATCGTCACTCAATACCATATCATCGAACTCCTTCTCCTCCTCTGCCTGCTCTGTTTTGATCTCAGCTTTCTCCGCCAAAGATGAGGGTCCTGCAGGGTGGTCGTTGTCGGTGGCCGCCTTTTGGCGGGTGCTCCCAGCGAGGGAGTTCTGGTGAGTCGGCATAGGGTGGTTGTGTTCAACTGTGTAGGTGAGTATAAACATCTTAGGGTTTGATCTGTTTCTTTCCACTTGTTTCTTGTTGGGCATCCTTTGGAGCTGCTGCATTTGTAATATTCCCTGTTTCAAGAAATCTGTTTATAATTTGATTGAAAAGAAAACTAAACACAAGTCTTGAAGAAAGAAAGAAACCCACCTTGGATATGGTGAGCCTTTGATGGGTTTCTATCCATACTTTCTCCACGCCCACATATCTGAAGAAAGCCCTTCTGCAGATACATGACAAGACCTTCTTTTGCAAACTCTTCCTACAAATGATGAACACATACAATATTAACAAATTACAAACCAGGGGAAAAAGGTGAAAAATGTTCAATACCTTTTCTTGGCCTTTTGATGGGTTTGAGAAGTTGTAGTAGTGCAAGTTGTGGGTGTACAAAGAAGACTGTTTCTCTGGCTCTGAGTTGTGATAATACTAGTACCAGCTGAAACTGTAGTGCTACAATAGGTAGTACCAAATATGAGTTGAGACTCTTCCACTTGTTGTGGGCTTTGTTGCTAAAACACAATAATTTGATGTTGTGGTTGTGGTGGCGCCCTCTGTTGGAGTTTGAGTTGTTCCTTGACAAACCCACCAGCAAAAGGAGGGGGGATTTTCCGCGGGAAAAACTCCAGTGGCGGTGGTTGCGGAGGAGGAGGAGGTGCAGCCTCCGACAACTACAAGCAGATCCCAATCTGCTTCCATGCCTCTTTTTGATTGGAGGAGACAAAGGCACTGACTTTTGGAGGTGAGATAGGGGGGAGTTGACTATGATGTCAATAAGAATCAGCGTAATCTTTTGGGGAAAAACCAAAACACTCATACTACTATACTAGACAAAGCAAGTAGAGACCACACAACCTATGTATAAGTCAACAAGAAAAGTAAATCAAAACTCACCACTCACAACACACTCTCATTTTAAATCAATAAATGAATGACACGTAAGAACAAACTCTATAAACTCAAGTAGCATGAGAGATACTTCACAATGAACCACTAAATCACCACTCTCTCACACAATTAAGAAGACAACACCTCATAGATCCTTTAAGCACCTCACAAGAAGCTTATACTCCAAGATATCTTTTCCAAAAAAAGGTAAAGACATGTTGTATTCTTTGAATCATTCGCCTCATTTATAAAATGATATGTAAAAATTCCCCATGGTGCATACATTATATGAAAATCGTCTGTTGCTTTGAACTTTGAATACGTCAATTCGTTTGAAGAGATTACTTGCATACTACGTGAGAAATTTTAATAATCGATCAACACACCACTCCGCAGGCTAGTAATTCATGTAAACTTTTTATAGATATTAATTGTTTAATGCGAATTTAAATTTGAAAATTTAATTGACTTTTCGATCAAAGCTGAGATGTTGAAAGGAAGATGTCAAAGGCTCCTTTTTTTCAAATCTTCGAGAAAACGTTGGATCACTTTTTTTTCCAATGACTTTGGATAGGTTATTTGAAACAGCGGCAATTATATTTAATGAATTTGCAACTTATCTATGAAATAGGTAAATTGTAAGTTCACCTATCTTCACCTATCTTATATTTCAATATCAAGTATTTACCGACCATTTTCAAGGCTTATAGTGGCAAGGGTATTACATTATGAAGTTGGATAATTTTTCTTAATAAGTAACTATTCCATAACTTGAAGTAAAGAGATTCTAAAGGTATAGTGTCTTTGATTTTCAATCACAATAATCTATTTTTCGGTAAGGTAGAGTATTTTGACATCATTTCCAACTAGTCTAGAATTAGGCACAAATGTTGAAGATTGATTAAAAAAGGATAATAAGAGGAGAGATGGATATAGTAGACCTGGGTCTGGTAACCGGACCCAGGAACTGGTCAGATCGGGATCGTATGGAACTGGAACCATCGATTTGGTTCTGGGGGCGATTACGATCTTGGTTCCACCACCCTCGGAACCTTGGAACCGGTGGTTGGGAACCCATTGAAGTTGGCGGTGCCAATGGTCAGAGGTGATCAATAATAAGAAAGACGGTAAGACTTGTTTTTATTAAAAGAAGGAGGTGAGGAGGCAAGATCTAACTCGAACCCTCCCCAAATCCTCATACTTTCTACCAGTAGGTCACTTATATGCGACATATCAATCAAATACTTAAAAGTGTATCCAATAGTCCACCAAGCGGTCTAGTAGCATTTTTTTGTTACAAACACATGAGTGTGGATCACATGAAACACACCCCTTATGTGCAATATGAGGCGCCATATTAGCCGTTGGATGGGCCAAATCCATGACCCAAATTAAACACTTAAATCTCGAGAAATATAGGGGCATTGTGGCATTTTCGTAATTTATGTGAAATTACAAAAGTACATTGTGATATAGGTAACAGTGCATTACTAACTCGAAAAATTAGGTAGGAAACAATTGAGCTGCTTCGGGACTGGGTGAATCCGGAATCCCAAGATGATGCGCTTTTGCAACGCACTTTTACCGGTTTCCTAGTACACTTTTCCACCATAATTATGCACTTTTGTAATGTTGTGAGCTTTATTTTTGTTTGCACTTTTTCGGTCTAGTAAGTGCATATTTTGGTATTTCTTGCACTTTTTCGGCTTCGTAATGCACTTTATGATATTTCGCAATGCACTTTTTATGATAACGATGCACTTTTTAATTTCTAATAAATTACCAAAATGCCACCGCGTGCCTACACATCTCGGGATTTAAGTGTTGTGATATGGGTCGTAGATTTAGCCTATCCAACGGCCAGGATGGCCCCTCATATTGCACATAAGGAGTGTGTTTCATTTTTTTGATAAGGAAAGAGATTAGGGTGACCACTAGCAACGTGGTAGCCCTAGGCGACGATGAGGGTAAGCAAACCCGAGTGAACTGCAAGCGATGTGTTTCATGTGATCCACACTCACAAACACATATGCACTTATTAAATATTGGAAAATAAAAACAATTTGCAGCAATTAGATAAGAACTAGTATGTATTCCTGTGCCTTGTACGAGTTTTCCTTAAATAAAATATTTATAATAAATTATTTTCAAATATATTTATTATATGAGAAAAATAATCTTGTAAATGTTTAAATATAAATTTTGAATAAATATTTAAAATCAATAAACTATAAAAGTTATTTATTTGAAACAATAATATTTTATTAGTATTACGAATCAAATTAATATCCAAAACATGATAATTTATTTAATTATGAAAATAGATAATTAATAAGATAAAAACTTATCAATTTATTATATACATGGGACCGTTCAAAATAAACTTAATTATAGTGAAATAAGATCCAAATCTAGCATATTAAATAATTCTAAACCTAGCATATGCATTCTATCTAAAAATAAAATAAATATCCTAATATTTGTATAACATATAGAATAAAAAATATTTTAATAATCTTCCTATTTATCATATCCAAAAATAAAAGATTATTTTTTTAAATTAAGAATGAGTTTATCTATCTATTGATTATAGTGATATTTGTACGTGCATTACACTATTTTTATATTAAATTTACATGGGTCATTTAATAATTTTTTTAACCTCTGTTTTAGTATATAGTTATGAATAAAAAACCAAATATTAATACCGTTACACTTACAGCTTACATTACCTTGTTTTTTTTTGTCATTGCCACCCCAGTTCAGCGAAGAACTTTGCTCTATCAAACGCTTACGTCTAAAGTTCGAGTCTCACGAATGCCCCTTTATTTTGGGTGGAATCTGCTCTCCCAACAAGTTCATTTCTCCTCCACTGAGAATCGAACACTCGATCTCAATGAAGGGAAGCGTGGATCACCTTGTTTTGTAAGCAAAAATATCAAACCAACCACCCAAAAATCCCCATCTCCATTTGAATCTCAGTGCCGGCTAAACGTGGGACACCTCCTTTCCTTTTTTGCCTAAATCCTCTAATCACCTCTCTCTCACAATACACGTAGCTTAGAGAAATGAAGCCCTAGCCGCTGACGATACCCGCCGGAGATTCTGAAATCCGCACTCACCTCCGCCATGGCCAGGTCCTCGTCGGTGAAATTCGCTCCCACAATGTCTATCCTTGAGCCCGACGACCACAACACCAACAAACCTACGCCTGTTCCTCTGATCGTCACTTTAAACTGCATCGAAGACTGCGGACTCGAGCAGGACTCACTCGCCGGCGTTGCCGCCGTCGAACACGTCGGCCTCAACCGCCTCGCGGACGGCCGGATCGAGTCTGCCTCAGCTGTCCTGCTCCATTCCCTCGCCTTCCTCCCCCGCGCCGCTCAGCGCCGGCTCCGCCCGTGGCAGCTCATTCTCTGTCTGGGCTCCGTCGACCGCTCGGTGGATTCCGCTCTCGCCGCTGACCTAGGCCTGCGCCTGGTGCACGTCGACGTTTCGCGCTCGGAGGAGATTGCTGATACCGTGATGGCGTTGGTTCTAGGTCTTCTACGGCGGACTCATCTCCTGTCTCGGCAATCTCTCTCTTCCTCTGGTTGGCTCGGCTCCGTCCAGCCGTTGTGTCGAGGGATGAGGAGGTGCAGGGGCCTTGTACTCGGGATTGTTGGCAGATCTGCATCGGCCAGATCGCTGGCAACTCGGAGCTTGTCTTTCAAGATGAATGTTCTCTACTTTGATGTTCAGCAGGTATGGATTTATTTCAGGGTTCCTGCTTTTATCCGTCACATAGTGCAATTGTGCTCTGATTAGGGTTTTGCTAAATGAGTTGCTTTTACGTATTTCTATGTCAATTCCTTCTTATATTGCTGTTAACTGATGTGCATCCTTTATATCGCTTGTGAGGTCTAGATCTACTTGTAGAGGAGTAAATTGGGCTTGATGTCCAGCTGCATTCTATAGGGCTGCCATTATCATTTTTTATGCTTTTCGATTTTTGAGCATGAACTTAATTATGCCCGGATACACTTTATGGTTTAAATTGCGCTGATCAATTGGATTTAATACAGTAACTAGTTATGTGAAGTAGAATTCCACTCTGTGCAGAGGCAAATCCTCGAGAATTTGATTTGCTAATTCTCTTCTTTCTGTCGATAAATGAACTATTCCTAGTTCAAATTACCTGAACTATGATTTTTTTAGTTAACATACTAAAAGGAACCGAAGTTTATGAATCATGAGTGAAAATGTATGCATGACAGACAGCTGAAATAAAAAAGACTAAAGAAAAGGCTGAAGAAATTCTGTACTCAAGCCTCATAAAAACACCATGTAGTATAATGGCCTTTTGTGGTGCTAATATTGCATTAGCTTAAGTGTTGGACAGTGTAGAAATATTTTCAGATCAAACAATGGCGCCATATTATGTCATTTATATTCTATAATGAATGCATTCTATCATCTAAAACTGCTTACTATTTCTTGTTTGTAAAATTGGAAAAAGGATCAGTGGCAAACTTATGTATGACTGTATCACTGACGTATAATTTGTTTTATGTAAATCGATTAGATAGCACGACATGTATGCTGTCTGTATATACTTCAAGCATGTCTTTGTTTGCCATTAACCTATCAATAGTAAATAAATGACTTTGTTAATGCCGTCTACTTGGCACTTTGTTAGGGAAACGGCAAGATAAGCCGAGCATCTATAACATTCCCTCCTGCTGCACGGAGGATGGAGACACTCAATGATTTGCTTGCTGCAAGTGATGTTGTCTCTCTCCATTGTGCTTTGACAGATGAAACGGTCCAGATCATTAATGCTGAGTGTTTGCAACATCTAAAGCCTGGTATTTTATTATATGTATTTGATAATTGGCCTTCCAATGGGCTGTTATATTCTAATTCTTCGTGTATATGACAAGGGACGGTATACTATTTTCAGGGGCATATTTGGTAAATACTGGAAGCAGCCAACTTTTAGATGATTGTGCTGTGAAACAGCTCTTAATTGATGGCACCCTTGCTGGCTGTGCTCTTGATGGGGCTGAAGGACCACAATGGATGGAAGCATGGGTAATATGAACTTCCCTCAACTAAAACTCCCTGAATAATGTATCATCCAATGGCGGAGGGAGAGGGGTGCCAGTGGGGGCTATAGCCCCCACTCAATTTTAAAAAAAATATTTTTTTTTTTTTTGGAAAATATGTATAAAAAAATAATAGATTATTGGTAAAAATTAGTTTACTTGGTCAAAAGAACTAGGATAATTTTATATTTTTATGAAAAATACAAAATAAGGGTTTTCAAATACAACATTTTTATACAAAAAAAATACAAAAATTTCTACATTGTTCTAAAAATCCCTGCTTATTTCCGTCTAGCTTCTGTCTAGGCGCTGAAAGGTCTTATCCCGCTTAGTCTTTCAGCCCGTTTAGAAGACCACCAATTCATCTAGGCATCTGTTTAGGCCGCCTAGGGACCGCTTAGTACTTTTTAAAGCATTATATGTGTAAAAAAATATTATAAAAAAAATAGAAGAAAAAAATCTATATTTTTGTAATTTTTTTAATGTAGCCAAAAATTTGACACAGAAAAATTTAGCCCCCACTGGGTCGAATTCCTGGCTACGCCCTTGGTATCATCTAACTTGAATGCAGTTCTTCTTTCTCAGTTTCTAGTATATTGTATCTGGTTTTATGTTGTTGTTGATACATCTCTTCAGCATCTATCAAGGGTCTCATATTTAAAGATTACTCATCAGGAGAGCCATACAATGGGGGTTCAGAAAACTTTGTAGTTAGATGTAGAGGTATCCTGGTATTGAACAAATAGGTTTTACTCCATTTTACCCTGTATACTAGTGCCTTTTTGCTTTTTCCTTTTTTTGAATTGGGCCACTGATGTTTATGATGACATTAAAGCATGTTGGATATCAGTGACTTCTTCAAGGGGAACAATGGTACAAGGTATTAGGCTTACACACAACTGCATTTTGGCTGAGATTTCAGTTTAATAAGAACTTTCTCTTGGTTTTATTTTATCTGAATGAGGTTCCAAGGTGAATGTCTTTTCACTTTAATGAGCATGTATCCGTACAGACCATGAGTATGCGTCAACTATTATATGTTTTACCTACAAAACAAGTATTCAAATGTTCCATGGTTTGCCAACTATGTTCAGATTCCTTGAGAGTAAAAAATGCACAATGTATAAAGATTGTGATTAGAAATGTCTTGACTGCATTTTATTATTTTTCCAATTCTACCCTTGTGTATGTGTCACACAAAACTAATCTTAGGATTTGACTTGTATGAAATAAATCCTACAAATTAATATATTTTATAGTTGTTCATGCATAGAAAACTAATCTTAGCATGTGACTTCTATGAATGAAATAAAACTTGCAAATTAATATATTTTATAGTTTCACATACTTGATGAAATCAGTGGCAACCTTGTAATATTTCAACTTTTCGGGGCACACATGTCCAAACATGCTGTTCTTTTTTCTTGTTAGTAGCAAAACTGAAAGCTTACGTAACTTGTGGATTTTTTTTCCTTGGATGAGGATGGTGTTCACATCCTTGTAATGTTTGTGGAATGGAGTCAAATTATCAAGGAACATTCTGTTTCCACCATGATCTTGCCTTCTTTGGACAATCAACTTTTTCTCTATTTGTTATTCATTTAATTCAATTTGTGCCATTATTTACTGAAGCTTTTGACACCATAAGCAAGTGGCTCAAAGTAACATTTTGAGAATCATATTTCGATATTATCTTTTTAAAATGGACTTCATAAATCAATGAGGCTTATATTAATTTCGTGCATCATTTGATAGCATTCTGTTACTTGAAATTACATGTTGCTTATATTAGCCTCATTAACTGAGAGAGTATTTACAGCAATGAGCATTAGCCTATGTAAATTTTCTGTTTTCTACATATTTATAGCTGTGTCTAGTTTTACCGACAGCTTATTGATTGTGTCATACATTGTGTGACCCTAGGTCAGGGAGATGCCCAATGTTCTGATACTCCCACGCAGTGCTGATTACAGTGAAGAAGTGTGGATGGAAATAAGGGAAAAAGCGATTTGCATATTGCAAGGGTTTTTCTTTGAAGGAACTGTTCCAAGTAATGCTGTATCTGATGATGATGAGGAAAATGAAGCCGTTTATGAAGATGAGCAGTTGGATAAACTTGACCGGGATAGTTCATTGCAGCTTTCAGTTATTGAGCAACCGACAACTGATAATTCTATGAATCCTGAAAGCTCTCAAAGAAGAGCTAATAGAGAATTGGAGTCTCCTGCCCATGATGATTCAGCCTTGTCTCAAAGTTCTCCTCAGGCAGACTCTGAAGCTAAACATAGCAGATCAAGTAAGAAAGCCAAAAAGAGGCACGGTCGCCAGAGATCACAGAACAAGTCAGAGGACATCATGGAGAAGGAAATCAGTTCTCAGCGGGAAGATGATACAGCTATGAGTGGATTTGATCAAGTGCCAACCCCTGTTTCATTCAATGCCTCCTCTGAAGACTCGAAAAATAGGAAAACTAATATTGAATTGGTGCAAGATTCATCCTTGAATCTGCTACAGGATTCTGGAAAAAGCACAACTAGAAAGCCTTTGGAAGTGCTTGAGGATGGCTGTGTGATCGCTTTGCGTACTAAGGATCATTCTGCACTACACATATCCAGGCAAAGAGTAAAAGGTGGAGGTTGGTTCCTAGACACTGTGTCTAATGTGACAACAAGGGATCCTGCATCTCAATTCCTTGTTGTTTTAAGGAACAAGGTATATTTCATAGATGTCTGGATTCTGTATTGATACACGCTTTCTATAAACTTAGTTTAGTTGGTAATTCTGAATGGCCTTCCTTTGAGACTGTTGATTTGATGAAATGTTTACTTCTCTTCAGGACACAATAGGTTTACGGTCTTTTGCAGCTGGAGGGAAGTTATTGCAGGTAATTTAAAATTTCTCAAGCTTTGTCAGTGTATATTTCTTTTTGTTTTTCAACAAACGAAGTTTTTTGAGATAAGCACTTCATACAATTTTTATGTGACAGATATCAACCTTATTTGGAAACATTTTTTTTTAAATGTAGGAAGGAAACGACCATTCTTTGTTGTTATTATTAGATATCAAGTTGGAAGTTATAATAACATTGGTAAAAGGAAAATGCTGCATGTAACATGCTGATTTGGAGATTGTTTAGCGTATTATGTGGGTATTGGATAGCTGTACAACATTCTTATGCTTCTCTCTTTTTATTTTTTGTCAAAGTGAGTTTTACATGTCTCACCTAAAAACAAGAAAGCTTACATGTGGAAGCCTGGAAGGTTTGATTGTGCAATACAAACTATCTCCTATTTGGTGTGTATATAGTAAATTAAAGTTATTTGATATTGCAGATAAATAGGAGGACGGAATTTGTGTTTGCAAGTCACAGCTTTGACGTTTGGGAGAGTTGGACTGTGGAAGGTCCTTTGGATGAATGTAGGCTGGTCAATTGTAGGAACCCCTCAGTAAGTTCCCTTCAGTACTTGTTAATTGAAGTGCATAAATACCATACAATACAATTTACACGATGTAACTTGCCTTCACGATTGATATTGACAACGTTGTAAAAAAAAAATACAAAAAACAATCTATCCATATAAAGTTTGCAATTGTTACTTAGATCCGTCTGATTCGCGTTTTCAGGTCACATTGGATATAAGAATTGAAGTCCTTGCGGTTGTGGGGCAAGATGATGGGGTTATGCGTTGGATCAACTAGTAGTTCAGAGATCAGGAGAGCAAGCTGCCTCGTTCCATCTTTCTTTTCTTTTCTTCCTCCTTTTAAATTTTTTTTTATCTGTCCGTACCTTAGGTTCGTCCTGTAACCTTGTGTAAAATCTTTATGACGTTTATCAGCGTTCCTTTTTTTACATGCCATTGTTGGGGTTTCATTTGTAGTGGGCTTGCTTGCCTGTTCCGTGGTGTTCCCAGCAGGCATTAGTTGACACTTGACGGCGTCCTCCTGCTGAGAAGGCAGAGCTGCCACTGAGAGGAACAATTAGGATCAATCAATCATAGTAGAATCTTTTTTTTTCTTTTTTTATTGGTATAATTATTATTATGATTTTTTTATGTGCTTGAGATTTCTGCTTCCGTTTGTTCTTTTGACAACTACCCAAATGGTTGAATGGTCAAGATGGCCTTCAGGGTGTTTGCTCTTGTATTGTATGTGTAGTGTGCCACTGGGCCTGGTGGTATTTGTATTGCGATTGTTTTTAGGTGAGACATGTAAAACTCATCAAATCTAGCCCTTCTCTTCTTTGTTGTTTCTTCTTGCTCTTGTATTGTATGTGTAGCTTGGCTCCCCGAATTCACAGATCGATGCAAGCATCGAAAAACCTAAATAGGCGAAATCAAAGCACAAGAAACTCAAGATCAACAAAAAGGCTAATGATGGTGATTCTAAGTGCAAGAAGAAACAACAAAGAAGAGAAGGGCTAGATTTGTACAACGAGATCAAAACCCCCAGGATTGGCTCCCTTCTAGGGCTAGGAAAATTCTGGCATTCGAGAAGGGGAATTTCGAGAGCACTACATGAGAGAATGGGTGAGCAACCGCCTTGGAACGATGGCCTTGCAAGGGGCGTTCATGGTGTAACTACAGATATGGAGGCTCAACCTCCAAATTTATTGGTTTCTCCTCCTCTCATATCTTATCTATACTAAATACTTTGAACGGTTGTTTGGGTGCTTGGTGATTATCTATAAAATGAATCCCCTAGGACCTCCGAAATATACGTGTATGAATTACTCCTCTTATCGTACTATCAATCTCCGTTCTTATGCATTTGTAGGTTTTCTTGAGATCAAGATGCATATTTTTTAGATAAAAGGGTGCTATCCCTACAGAACCTTGGAGAGAGACTTGATTAGCCTCTTCTCAGTTATATACACTGATAAGAATCAGTTCTCTGAACAATCTAACAAAGTGACCAACTCTGAACAATTTGAAACCAGACCTACTATGGTTGAGAAAATCAAAAGTAGTAGTGCCAAAAACGAACAATTTGAAACCAGGCCTACTGACCAACCTGAACAATTGCCTACTATGGTCGACGAGATCTTAAAGAGTTGTGCAATCTATAACAAAAATAAAGAACATGAATAACTGCCTACTATAGTTAAGGAGACCTCAAAGAGTAGTGCAATCAATAACATAAATGAAGTTGGTCCCTCGGGGATTAAGAAAGATATGCTTAAGGGCATGTTTGGATTACCTCAAATAATGCATTCTTCTATATTATAAAGCAAAATTTTGCATTATAATGTAAAATTTTGCATTATAATGCAAAATAGGAAGTAATCCAAACAGGCTCTAAGAACAAAACCAAATTTGACATGGGCTTACCACCCTTTGTTTTTGTGGGATATCTGTGGAAGCTTGTAATGTTGATACTTGGTGTTCTTCTCAAGACCAAGTTTAGTTTCTGTATTTCTATCTTAGGCAATTTCGTTGAATTAGAAGCAGTTGATTATGACTCCTAGACTGCCCATTATTCTTTGTTGTATGGCCATATCCTTATAAGCGAATTAGATGCTAATTATTATGACTTTTGGAATGTCTTCTATGATCTGTTGGATGAATACATCAATCTCATTGTAACCTATTATAAGTCACTTTGCTTTTGTGTTTGTATACTTCATAACAATATCCGGGAACCTCGGATCTCAATCTTGAAGATCTTGAAACCTTTGTATGCTTGTTTAAGTGATTACAATATTATGATATTCAACACTTACTATCTACATTTTTTTATCCTTCCCTTAGATAAAGAAGAAAAAATGATAGATATATATAAAGAAAGAACTATCAACATTTGGTCAAATTAATTATATTGAAAACTGTTTGTGTTGGAATATTGATGGTCTCCGTGTGGAAACTTGGCTTAACCATTATGAAAAAACAGGGTGTGTTGAAAATAGAAGGGAAAAAAAATCAAAATACCAACTGTGACGCTGGCCTGCTGGTTGTCTTTGGTTCAACTAATCAATTTGCCAAGCTATACTTGTATCCTGGTGATTTTGTTTGGTTTGACATGCTTTTGAAAAAACAGGAACAATCAAACCTCAGAAGGGAAATGGGGAAGGAGTACAAGCATGACAAAATTCTAGTTATGAACAAGAAGATTGTAAGGAAGAATGATTATTGTTAAGTCGATCAAAACAATGAGAAGTACATCAAGACCCTAAGATCAAGAAGAATTAGCAGAGGAATATATTAACCTTCATGCAATAATGTAAATAAAAATAGGGAGTGTTGGAAAAAAGTCTTTACTTTGCATCTCTTTATTCAAGAAATAGACTATATAAAACTACAGAAATGTCTAAATTTTTTGTTTGTATCCAGGACTGTTCACCTTATATAACTACTATTTGGATTTCGATTTTGGTGTGTAAAATAGCTTTGTATTCGAGAAATTGTGGAGTGGAAAACATGAAAATAAATGTGCACAAGGGTTAAACTTGCAGCATGGTTTCGGTTAAGGACTGTGCTATGAAACGAAACCAAATTACAATGCATCATACCTTTCCGAAGATAAGAACAATTGAAAATATTAAGATTCGGATTAAAAACAAAATAGTTTAAAATGAAGGTTGGATTTTGGAACTGTAGGGGTATAGGGAGGAAGCCTTTTTGGATGGAACTAGATTCCTTTTGTAAAATACGAAAAATCCAAATCACGGTGATTGCGGAAACAAAAACGGATAAATTACCAAGTGACCAGGTCTGGCGACGGCTTGGGTTTGACAATGTGTTATGTTCCCCTGTGTAATAACTGTGGTTTTTAAGGATATTTTTGAATTTTTTTCGGATATCCTTTTAACCTCTTTGTCCGTTTTAACGCTTAATCCAATATTTTTGTCGGAATTTAAATCCTAGAAAATTCTTGGTGATATCCTAAAATCACAAATAAATGATTTTATGGATCGGTGTGAATTCTAGGATTTTTCAGTGGAAAAAGAATATTTATTGGATAAGCCGTCTTTTTAATTATGTATTTTAAAGGATTTAAAATACGAAACGGAAGCCTTAAAAATTGAAGCTAGCAAGATAAAATCATGGAAAATTGGTTTTATTGGTCTACATAATTTACGGGACGTTTTGTATTTAGTAAGTTTTTCCACCCGAGGTACATAATTTTACCACTTTAACGAGAGTCCCGTTCCGAGACGGGAAATCCCGTATGCCAATGTTTGCTTACTTAATAGGGAAGGAAGGCTGATTTTATTCCTCCAGCTTTCTACGTATTGGATAAGCACCAGAGAAAGAGAGATCGAGAGGGGGATTGGAACGGCGACGAACTAGGGAGAAAAAATTCGTGCATCTTCACCGCCGACGATCGTCTCTTCCCCAACCACCTTCCACCTTATCTTCTTCCCTTCTTCGATCCCTTTGGGCATGTACTGCTGGAGCCAGAACCAGAGGAGAGAAATCAGGACGATGGACTCGGGAAGAAAGAATTCGAATTCTTCACCGCCGCTTATCTTTGCCTCGCTGCGATGTCGCCGGCGTTCGCTAGCTACTCCGACCCCGACCCATCACAAGGGCCGCCTCCAGGCAATACTCAACCACCATCGAGCTCGGGGATCGAGCCACTATCGAGTTGAACGAGCCATAGGCTCAAGTGAAGGTATATACGATCGATATTAATTAGCGGGTTGGTTGCGGAGCCACCGTAAGGACCTTTTGGTTCCGTTTTGCTAATTAAATTTATGGTTTTTATAATCTTGACATTGACACGGTTCCACAGGTTCAAACCGCTCGAGAAACGGACGTCTGGATCTTTACTTATAGCGAATACAAGTTTGGACATCGATTGGCAGGTAAAGGACTTCGGATAATTACTCAGGATTCCTTGTTAATCCGTTTGATCCGAGATTTGGTCACCTTTAAGAAATGTTGCTAATGAACAATTTTTATTTAGAAAATTGTTTCAAAAGAGAAGCGGATAATTAGTTATAATTCCGCCAAGATGGCTCCTTAAAGCATGATAACTAAGGATTATTTATGAATCGATATTCGGAAATCAAATCGTTTATCGATTAGAAAGTTGTAGGAGTTGAGAATACAACTAAGAAGTGTATCCATGAGCCGTTGTTGAGAAATCTTTTGTTATATTTGGCAGAAGGGTGTTAAAGATTTATGTTGGAATCGCTGAGAACGTTGAGCACGCCTTCTAAGGAAAGTGGACGGTTCTCTCTTGCATTATCGTTATTAAATGAGGAATTGAATCCCATTTAATATTTGTGTTACAACTTGTGTGCTTAATAAAATATGATAGGTTGTTATATTTGTTAGAAATAATGACCATGTTGTTTATTCAGTTTTGCGGTAGAACTGGATTTAGGTCCGTTATGTGCGACCTTGTATGTTGTCTCTTGCTGAGACATTGTTGTTGATTAAGGTAGTTTCAGGGAGGGAAACGTGGTTCCATATTCTCTCTTTAAAAAGATTACATTAGGAGGGGCCTAATCCTAATGGTGGGTCATGAATCTTCCCCTGCTCTTCGTGTGAGAGGGGCGATGCGCACTCTAGCTAAGTGCAAGTTTGGCACGGTGCAGTGTAGACGACTTGGTAATAGGCCTCTCTGATCTCTACCTCACCATATGCAAATGAAACATCAAGGATAGCTTAAATCCTGCGATCTTGGTACAATGTAGTAGACCATGGATGAAATACTCCGATGATCTCTACAATACCAAAATATTTCGGCAGTAGTTCAAGCCGATTAAAAGCCACCAACTTGTTTGTGAAAAGTTTTGAAAGTAATATAAGATAAGTGTGTTAGACACATTAATATACCTAAATGGTTCGTCCAGTCGGAAAGCCATTCTTGCTTTCCAGAATGTTATGTGATTAATATGAGTTCCCAACAATTGTTCATGTTTCGTAATGGAACCGCAAGCTGTGGTGTCCTATCTCTTGAATATGCATACCTCATTCTTATCCTCTATGGGACTGCTAACTGTTGGATCATCGACCGGTTGTCATTCGGATTACGATGCCAATATGTTTAGTCACTACCATAGGAACCAGTCACTTTCTCCACTTGCTTAGTCTTTCATTAGACTAACCCGACCACTTTATTCAATTGCATGGTCGGCTGGTGTCCACCGTTGTATACGACACATCAGGTATTTCTTGGAAGTTGTTTTGAGAAGTGGATCAAGAAGTTGAAGAAAAGTTTCCAGAAGTTGTATTTGAGCGAAGTTTATGGATGGGCCACTATAAAGTTATGTTGGGAAAGAAGAAGCTAAGAGTTTACATACTAAAGGTTTTGTTCAGATAGAAGATTATTCTATCATCTTGTCATAAAAGCTAATGCTGTTTTAAGACCATTTGTATTTATTCCGCTGTAATGTCTTCTTAAACTTTGTAAGGTTGAAGTAATAAAGATTAAGTTCTTTTGCAACATTTTATTATTTTATGGTTATGATTTAAATGAATCCAACTTTTGGATTTTTAGTTTGTTCAGTCAGTTTAAAGCCTTGGGTAGCTTTGGTTTAGTCTTAATCGGGGTTACTGGCGGTAATATCTCTAGGGTAGGAAGGGGGTGTTACAGAAGTGGTATCAGAGCTAAAAGTTCTCAGTCTTCTTTAAGACTTTCATCCTTCCATTTAGAATTGTGGAGAATTCTATATTGGTGTTGTCTTAGAACCAATTACGGAAAGTGGTTAAGATTGGAGGTCAGACTCGTTAAGAGATAAAAAGAGGAAAGGGAATTGGAGAACATGAGGTAATATTTGTAATAGCTTATGTGAAAAAGTTCCTATGGTGGACATTTGATTCCCTGAAGATGGGAATGGATTCCTAGATGGATCCAAAGTAAGATTAGGTGAAGATTCATAAAGTTGACTCGGTTCTAGACCAAGTTCTCAATGAATTCCTATTTTCTCTTGAGAGTCTGATTTGGGTGTACCCTCGTCATTTCTTCCATGTTATTAGGAAACTTTTTGTGAGATTTTGAAGTTAAGTATTGTACTTCATAAAGACTTTGTATTTTGAAGGTTTCATATCTTAAGCTCGTATGATGGAAGATTTTGAAGTTATGAATTTTTGCTTAAAAATGTCATGATTAAAATTTATGTGAAAGAAATTGTTAATTTCTTTTCTTGAAATGTGAAAGTTTAAGTGTTGTCTTTTAAAAGGAAATTTGAAAGTGAGTTCTTTGACATTGAAGTCATAAGATTAAGAGTTTTCACGAGTGTATTCTTATAGGAATTTCTGAATTTTGAAATTCGAGTATCAATAGAAGGAATGAGTTGGAACCTCTACACCTCAATGTTAAGATTTGGAGAATCTTATGAGCCTTGAGTGATTCTAAAAAGATCAGTATGGATCATGAAGTGAGGTAAAAGAATCATAAATAGAAAGGTATTACCTTTGGAAACTTTCTTCAACAACTATGTTTGTGACTCTATAGTATAGAATCATGGATAATCTGTACTTTTCTTTGATCTGTTGGAAGTTAAAGAGCTTTGAAGTGCTGAAATGTTGGATCAATTGAATTGTTAATCTATTGAAAAATACAATTCAATTTTTAACCCGATAGTGTTCAAACTCGGATTTTCATATATGTTGTTATCCTTTGAGTTAAGAGAATTGAGAATCCTAAATGGAATGGGAATCTCTTTTTGGTTATAGTAAGGAAGAAAGGGAGAATATTGGTTCAGATCAAATGGTGCACAAGTGGTTAATCACCAAGGTTGGCGTGAATAAGGTTGATTGGTTAAAAAGGATTGAACAAGAAGAAGTTCATCGATGATGTGTTTATGTTAAATTAACTACTTAGTACAAGTGTTAATTGATTATATGAGTTGTTGATATCCAAATGATTAACCTATGTGACACTTAATGGGAATTTCGTGTATGATACCCAACTCGAGATAATGAGAAGAGATTTGAGGTCTTTGATTGACTAGTAATGGAATCAGTAGTAAGATGTTCTAAATTGCCAATGGTATTGACTTATGTTTCTTCAAGGATGGAAATGATAAAGTTCAGTTTTGAGAAGATCATTCAAGGAATGAGTTTGGTATGTTCGTTTGTGATATTTTAAACAGTTGGGAGAAAAATAGCAATCATCTATCGTCAATAAGGCTTAGATTCTATCGCTGAAAGGATAGTTTCAGATGTGTTTGGATTTTGAAGATTTTATATCTGTCCAATATAATGCCTAAGGTAGTACTGGTGAAACTATTAAGTTGTCGGCAAGTCTCCTAACCACAAGTTCTTCCTTTGCAATGTGGTTTGAACTTGAGCTAATAAAAAGGGTATATGTCTTCTCTTTATGGTTAATTAAGAAGACAAGAATGATGGAGAAGTCTAGATTGTTTACCAATGTTGAATTGGGATAGGTTCAAGAATATTTTGTTTGGCCATGTGCATTCATTCTTCTGTTAAAAGATATTGGAAACTAAAGGAACATCCTGATTTGAAGATAAAAGGATCGAAAGTTCTTAAACTCGTCACGAGAGTTTGATAGCTTTCACTTTTGGATATCGGAATTTAAATGACAATTAAGTTGCAGAAGGGATATTGTTCTGCAAATGGATGATCTCAAGCATTGAATTTTGGTAATATATCATTGTTACATCACTTTAAAGTGGGATGTCAAGGAGACATACAAGTTGAGATCGACCTTGGAAGAATTTGTTATGAGTAAGAAGATGTTGGAATCATATTTTCTGTAAGGATTGCAAGTAAGTGGATTTGAGCGATCAACTCTTTATTGAACTTGCGAAATTAAGTTGGGTTGAGATTGAGTTAAATCAGACAGAGATTACTCAATACTAGGGATTGTAGAAAAGTCTGGCAGTATGTTCTAAGTAAGAAAAAGTCGAGGCATGTAATCAGGTTCTACCTTGAGGAAGGAATGAAGTGTTGCATTCGAAGGGAAATTTTGGGCTCAGAAGTGAATTGGATTATTTTAGCTCCTTTGAGGCTCAATTTTGATTTAAAACTTTTGCCAAGTTGGTAAGGCCAACTAAGGTGTAAATGTCAACACAGAACTAGGGCAAAGCGTCCGTAGCATCATGAAAATAAGATCAGCAATTTTATATGATGCATTGGCTAACGCGCCCAATTCCTCAAGAGAGTAGCTAATCTTTGTTTCCACAGTATTCAAAGTTAAAGCAAATATGTTAGTAACCTATGTCGAGTTCCTGTCAAGCTGTTATGATTTAAGGAATAGTTGAAATTGTTTTGTGATTTTCTCTTTTAAGAAAAATCTTATGACTTTGTAGAATTCTGGTATGAATTTTTAAAGAAATGTTGATTTGATATACAAAATTCATGAATAAAATTTTCTACGGTTTTCACGGTGGTGAGTAAGAATGTATTTTGTCTTCCATCTTGATCACATGGTAAGGCAAGATTACATGTCTTATTCCTATGAGAATGCAGTAAAGGGTTGTGTTGATTTTATTTCCCCATCCTGATCACATGGTGGAATTAGATCACATAATTCCTCAGGTTTAAGTTCGAAATAAGAAATTTGTAGGAATTACATTTCTTGTCAAGGTTGGAATGATTACACAAAGGTTGTGATGGGAATTTGGAAATAACCATTTGATAAGTGATTTCACTTGGGTCGTAAAGAATAAAACGTATCTAGTATGATTTGGCAATCATATAAGTTTTGCAATTATATGAGTTTTGCAAGTGTAGCTGTTTGAGATGAAAAGATGTAAGCTTTCTTTTGAATTATAGCAATTTCAATATCTAGTATCTTGTAAAACTCCTTTGAGTTAGTACATCCTTGGTACCCTATACCATTTAAGGAGTATAGTCAAACTTCCCAAAACAGTTCGATTATAAGTAAAGAAATTTGGTAAGATTCTTTACAAATCTATGTTGGTCTCTGAAGAGAATGTAGTAACTCCGTACTTCTCTAAAAGTTTGGGATTGTTTTCAGTCAACGATTATTAGAATTCTCTAAGCAGTTTGCTAGTAGTTCATCTTGGTTGATGTCATAACCTAAGAAAGTCATTGCCTTTTTAGCGGAATTGTCCTTGAAAGTAAGTTGATATGGACTCCTGGGATGGAACCCTTTCTAAGGAATGATATTGTACCCTTGGAGGAAAAATGTACCCTTGGAGGAAAAATAAGACAGAAATTGATAATATCTATGAAAAACTTGATAGAGTGCTGGTTAGTAATAGTATTATCCAAAATTTCCCGGATATTAGTACAAAAAACCATGCCTTCACTAGCTAAGACCACTGTAAAATTTCAGTAGAAATAAATAACAGTGAGATGATTAAAGCGCAACCATTTCAATTAGAGAAAATGTGGATGTATAGAAAAGATTTTTGTAATGTAGTCAAGCAAGCGTGGAGGGTGCAATTTGAGGGTTCTAACATGTACCAACTAGTAAAAAAAACACAACTTTTAAACCAAACGCTAAACGTTGGAATAAGCATACTCTAGGGCATATTTTTGAACAACGAAAGGAACTAGAAGAAAAACTCCTCGAGATTAAGAAGAACATTCTAATATCCCCGCAACCGAACATGATACAAAAACTATAACACCTCTATTTTACAACATTGAGTGTTACCGCCAGTGACATCGGATTTTACCGTCCAAAGTCACCCAATGTAATATCCGCGATATTCCAAGCTTTTTATAATATAATATTTATTATCAATTATTTTTCTCTAATTAAAAAGGAGAATTTCTAAATATCAAATTAACTTCTATTATTCTCTTTTGAAAGAGATTATCAAGAAAGTTAAAATAGATAAAAATTTAAATAAAATAACTTGAGGGGCATAGATTAATAAAGTGAGGTAAATTAATAAAAAGAGCATTAGATAAAAATAATGTCTTTTAGAAATTGAATTTGTTCCATAAATTAAATTTCATAAGGCCTAAAAATCAATTTGCAATCTTTGTAAAAAGAATGCAAGAGCCGGGATTTGAACCCGAGACCTCTTGCCACTCTACCCACACGCCCCACCCTCTCATCTGCTAGACCAATTGCACTTTCTTACTACATCACACCATTCTTATTATCTTATACCCATTTAGCCCCCGTTTGGTATAACAAGGAGGAAAGGAAAGGGAAAAGAAATAAATTTATATGTAAAATGATAGTGATTCTCTCTTTTTGGCAAGAAAAATGAGGGAAGGGGGGTAATGGTTAGAGGAGAATAGGTGATATGGTTACCTCATGTTAAGGGGGTGGGGAGCATTATCTCAAGTTTTACATAAAAAATGAAGGAGGAGGGGTAATGGTTACCATTTTGATCAATGAACCATAAATTAAAAATAGACTAGATTCATGCGCTTAACCATTTCCTTTCCTCAACAAACACCAAACGAGTCCTTAATCTTCTTCTTCTACAAAAAAATAGACATCAGACTATGTCTGATGTGATTTACATATATTTGACTCCCTCCCAATGCATGCCCATGGAAGCTTCTTCCACCTTCCTCTCCCTTGCAAGACTACCCTTCTTACCTCATCCTTCCATCACCCTCAACAAACACACTCTTGGCCAATGCAAGGACACCTCCTCCTCCTCCATTGGTGCAATCACCATGGCTTGGATCCATAGTCCCCTTCAATTTGCCTAAAAAAAGGCCCTCATTCACCATTCTACTCACACATTCAAACTCCCTTCCTCCTCTCATAGTAATTCACTCTCTTTAGTGTTCAAAAATCAACCACAATCAATTTTCCACCAAAATACCACAAAAACACCATCAAAATTCCTCTTCTTCCATTTGGAGCCACCACCGGACCACCTTGGAGCCCCGGCCGGACCACCAGCCGATCGTCGCGCCACCAGCACGCCGCCGAGCCTCGTCGGAGCCCCTGGCCGCGCCGCCCCTGTCCGCCGGTCCCCTCCCCTGCTCTTCTCCAGTGTTCTGTAAACAACAGAATACCCAAAAGTATAAATTCTAATCCTAATATTTTTTATTCCAATTTAAGTATTTATAATTTAGTGAATTTATTTTATGAAAGGCTAAAAATCATAAGAGGAATAAAAATATTAGGTAAAAAGATTTTGTTAGTTGGGTACTAGAAACAAATTTGATTTACCATGGTAACTTAAGATTATAAACAAATAGATAAATTTTTATTGTATTTATTAGAAGCATGCTTATTACATAATATAAGTAGTGTTATAAAATAAATTATAGCATACCAAATCAATAAGTTAATAGAATCACCTACATAAGGAAAGAAAATGAGAATTTTAGGAAATATGAATTTGTGCATGTCTTAGATTTTGGATGATATCTTATTATGTAATATTAATAATAAAGATAAGTTATTAAATAAATTCATTACTCAATAAAACATAAAATAGTTACCTCTAGGTATAAAGCTATTACAAATAGGAATTTTATTAATTATTTAAATATGACCATAAAGTAAACTAGTGTTGAGAGGGTTTCTCGGCCAACAAATAAATTTGTAAGTCAAGACCCCGCTGAGTATAGCAGAGTCAGGATCGTTCCACATGAAGCAAGGTTGTTCGTCTATCGATCTATTAAAAAGCAAACAAAAACAATAAAAACACTCACGAGCAACCTCGTTAACGACGTTGTCAGGGTCGTTAACTAACCACCGAACACAAAAACACTTCAACTAACGACCTAATTAAAATCTAATTAAAATTCGATACCGAGGCAAGTACTCAGCAACGAAAATTCACCAGAAATAATTCAAATAAAACAAAGATCTAGGACTAGGGACACCACAACATAGCCAAGCATAAAAATTCGTAAGAAGATAAGATCATGCCTTTAAACAGATTGAGTCATCAACTTTCGTTGACTTAGCAAGTAAATTAACAAACTTTTGCATCCTAATTCAATTAATTGCTTGTTTTGGATCTAAAGCTTGAAACTTTCGCATTCAAACAATATCAACCTTCAAGTTACTAACTTTCTCTTTCAATCAAGTTAAAAACTCAAATTACCTCCACTTTCGTTTCGGTATAAGTACAACAAACAATTCTCAATCAAAGATAAAAGGCATTCACAACACAATCTTACTCATGAAACATGCTCAACTATGCCGGGCTTAACCCCGATCCTAGAAAAGGAAACTACTTACTAATCATATCTAATAAACTAAAAATCTCAAAAAGAAACATTGAAAACAAAACAAAACTCGAATTAATAAGAAAATATCGTCTTACAAAGATTCAGAAGAAACCGAAAAACATCAAAATACCGAACCACAATCGCGACCAACGACAACCCGGTGACTGTCGTCTACCGAGCCTCCTCGATCCTCTCTGATCCGACTTTCTCTCTCTCTCGGCCCTTCGAAAATCTCTTCTTCTAAAAATTCTCCTCCAAAAGCCTCCTCTTTCTATGCTAGATAGAAGGGTATTTATACTAAAAAGCTAAAAACTAAAAAGGCTAAAAGATATAAACTTTCCTAAAAAGATAAAAACAAACCCTAAAAGATAGAAATAAAATCTAAAAAGATATTAAGACCCAAAAATACATATTCTAATAACCCTAAAAGATTCTAAAAAGATACTCAACCGACACGGAAATAAATTCCCGCTCAGGTTCGGTGAATTATAAGATAAATCTTCAATTCTTCTCCTTCGTGGCCTCGTTAACGAGCCCTCACAACCTCGTTAACGAGCCTGGGCTTTGTTTTCTTCCACACTTCCTCTTGTGATCTCGAGCTTTGACTTCTTCAATCCTACACTCCTCCGTCTTTCGCTGTAATGCTCCAAATTCAACTCCATTTAGCTCCTTTCCTCGCTAAAACCTACAAAATTCACAAAATAGCGTAGATTCCACTCTTTTCACAAAAATATGCAAAACTATCTAAAAACACTCAAAACTAAACCAAAACTGAACAAAACTAAACCTATTAAGCAAAGAAAACCTACTAAAAACTATACTAAAAATGCGAACATCAACCTTCAAGTTACTAACTTTCTCTTTCAATCAAGTTAAAACTCAAATTACCTCAACTTCCGTTTTGGTATTAAGCACAACAAACAATCTCAATAAAAGATAAAAGGCAATCAACACACAATCTTACTCATCAAACATGCTCGACTATGTCGGGCTTAACCCCGACCCTAGAAAAATAAACTACTCACTACTCATGACTAAGAAACTAAACACTTCAATAAAAACAACCATTGAAACAAAACTCAACCTTAAATTAATAACTAAAATATCGTCTTACAAAGATTCAGAAGAAAACCGAAAAACATACACCGAACCACAAACACGACCAATGAACACTCGGCAACTGTCGTCTACCGAACCTCGTCACCGACTTCCGATCCGATTCTCTCTCCTTCGGCCTTCCTCAAAACCTTCTCCAAAATCAAGCCCCCCCTCTTTCTATGCTAGATAGAAGGGTATTTATACTAAAAAATCCTAAAAACTAAAAAGGCTAAAAGATATAGACTTTCCTAAAAAGATAGAAACAATCTCTAAAAGATAGAAATAAAATCTAAAAATATTAAACCCTAAAATACATATTCTAACAACCCCAAAAGATTCTAAAAAGATACTCAACCGACACGGAAATAAATTCCCGCTCAGGATCGGTGAATAATAAAAATAATACTCGAAATCTTTCTCTTCGTGGCCTCGTTAACGACCCTTCACAGCCTCGTTAACGAGCCTGGGGTTTGTTTCCTTCGACACTTCTTCTTGTACTCCCGAGCTTCGACTTCTTCAATCTTGCACTCCTCCGTCCTTCGCTGCAATGCTCCAAATTTAGCTCCATTTAGCTCCTTTCCTCGCTAAACCTGCAAAATTCACAAAATAGCGTAGATTCCACTCTTTTCACAGAATTATGCAAAACTAACTAAAAATACTCAAAACTAAACCTAAACTAAACAAAACTAAGCCTAATAAACAAAGAAAATCTATCAAAAACTATACAAAAAATTCGAACATCAAAATACCCCATACTTAGACTTGCTTGTCCTCAAGCAATAAACAAGACACTAACCAAAACCAAAACAAATCATGCTCATCAAGACATAGCCATCTTCTAAAAAGCAACATCTACATATAAGAAAATTATAGAAAAAGACTATTAACATCCTCACACATATATGCACTTAAAATAGACATAAATAAATACAATCCAACCTCTCAAGGGATATAATATGTTTCACTCAACTCTCAAGTGTTTGGGCTTATAAATTCAATCTCTCAACTCATCTTATATACAAAAACTCATAGAAATTGGAACTTATATCACCAATACTCTCCACCCAAGATTTGTCAAAACAAGCAAAGAATCATCAAGAGAACTTAGGGGGCTCAATGAAAAACTTCATAGAAGCTTCCATTCGGCCGGGTTGTAATGGGGCTTGGTAAAGACAATAAGGAGTGGAAATATTTTGGCTATGTGGTGCTAATAATATCCGGGAATCAAAGACTCCTAAAAACTCACATCTCACCAAAACTTTCATATAAGATAACATACCAAACTCACTCTTCTTTATGCACACTCATTTTCACTCACCCAATATCATCCTAGAAAGTCTCATAACAATTAAAAGAATCTCTGATATTATCTAGTAAACTCAAATGCACTTCAACTCTTCACCTCTTTTATCATTCTCCTTCTTTTTCTTCTTTTTTACTTCTCTTTTTTTTCTCTTTCTTTTTCTTTTTCTCGTTGCCTCGTTAACGAGCCCATATCAGGGTCGTTAATGATCCACCGTACACTTCTTCTTCCACTTTTCACTACATCCTTCAAAAACTTTATTGTTTGTATTTTTTCTTTATCAAGAGACCTTTCTTACATGTAATAACAAGAGACTTCCAATCTACCCTTCCCAAAATAGCCTTCAATTCAAGAAAAATATAAGCAACTCTTCTCTTTTTAACAAAACACAAAACATACCTCTCCAATCTAAGTCCTAATTCCCGGATAGGGTCAAGCTTATCTCGACTAGGGAATAATTTTTGTGGAGCTAAAAATAAAAGGTTTCAGGCTACAATTGGTTATCAAAAAGAAGGAATAATGTAAAGGTAGATAGGGAATAATAGGGCTTATGAAAATTAATTCTCCATCATATGATCTTCACAAGTAATGAACTAAAAATCTTATAAGGGTCTCAAGAAATAGATAACCATCACAATTCCAAGAGATAATATGCATAAAGAGAGTAAATCACACAAGAAAAGAAAAGGGAATTTATGATGTTCTCTCTATAAGGCCAAAAATATCTCACAAGGTAAATTTTGTTGGATTGCATCATCTATGCTATAAAGTATATGTGCTCAATTTCATCAAATGCTATTCTCTTCTAAAACCATTAATTTCAAGTTGAGAATCCGGCTATACTTTTAAAGACATGTTTGCAAGGAATTATATGATTAAGCTAGTGATTGCTATCATAGAACTTAAGAAGGGATATCTATCAATTCTAAAACTCTTTTTGGATTTTTCAAATTTTTCGACATAAAGGAAAACACATAAACACCTAGGACATAAGTTTTCTACTTTCTCCCACCCCATACTTAAAATTACAGTGTCCCCACTGTAAGAAAAATAAGAAGAAGGAAAATAGATAGAAAAGAAAAGAAAAAATTAAAAAGAAAAAAGACATAAAACTTACAAAGTTGTAAAAGTGGAAACATGGAAAAACTTCATCTTCGAGCTGAATCAACGGTTCGGTGGAGGAAAGTAGTGCTCGAAGTTCCCCATGAAGTCGTACATCGTCCTCGAACGCTCAACATCCTCTGCCTCTCTCAGACGCTGCCTCTCATCCTCCATCGACATGCGAGCGGAATAGACAGTTTCCCATCTATCCATTCTCCGATGAATGTGATCCTGCTAGAGGTGAAGCTGCTGCATCCGTGCAGAAAGATCCTCGGCCCATGGTGGTGGTATACTCGATCCTGCGTACTCGGGCTGAGGAGGTGGTGGGTAGTGAGGCTGGAAATGGTCTTGATACATCACCGGGTTGTAAGGCATGAGTCCATAAGCAGGAGGGTCGACAGGAGCTGGTGGTGGGTTGACAGGAGCTCTCGGCACCTCGTTAACGAAAGCTGGGTGCCTCGTTAACAGGGTTGGGATGGGGCTGGAAGTGGTCGTTAACAAGCCTGGTGGGCTCGTCAACGAAGATGTTGCCTCCTAAAACCTCCGTGTCGATGTCCTCTTCCTCGAAATTGAGCTCCTCAGTGCCGCCTTCGGTGTCGGCTTCTTCGGTGTCGTTGCCTACTACCTCGGTGTTCTCTTCTTCATCTTCTTCTTCATCCTCATCCATGTCGTCCCGCTCAAACCGGGTTTCACATGGCCTAAGCAAAAGCTCGTCCTCCGGTTTAGGCTCCAATGTGTAGGGATGTCCCGCCCACGCCTCGTACCAATTCGGTACGTAGAGAAGCTCGTACATGTCGAGGGTGGGTGTAACTACGCGATCTTGAACCTTCACCTTGTATCCTCCTTCGTCTTGAACGAAGATACCGAAGCTATACCAATAGTTTTTGTTGAGGAGTTGGGTGTGAGCCGGTGTGTAGCGGGTGAGATCGACTCCGAGATTCTTATCCAAGAGGCTAACCAAATTTCCACACCACACCTCCTTGGACTTGGTAGATTTCCCGAGGTAGTAGAGCCATTCGTACCCCAAATTCAAGGGGTCGGGCTCCTCAAAGAGGATGGTGCGAAAGCAAGCAACTTCCGTCCTTGTAGGCTGGTTCAACTCTTTCTTTGGCCAAAATGTTGCGGCGAGGACTCTCAGGATAATCCGGAAGATGGGGTTGACGATGTTTGCCCCGGATAGCGCCGCGGTGGAGGATTGAACCTCCCCGGTGATGTAGCTCCAAGTGCGGGTCACTCGGATGTCCTTCAAGCTATAGTCTCTAGACGGGTTTGGGAGCTCCAAGATTGCGTTGAACTCCTCCATTGTGAAGTCATGGTCTTCGTTACCGAGCCGGAACCGAATCCGTCCCGCTGAGGTCTTCGTCGAGAAGTTGGTCTCCAATGTGGCCAAGAACTCGGATGTGAGGGCTGGGTAGTGTGGCAAGTTCTCTTGCTTCAAAAGGTGGGCGGCCCCAAGGATGATGAAAGCGTCCTTGACATCCGTGTAGATCCCTGTGGTGACAGCGCTAGACTTTGAGAACCATCGGGTGTAATGGTCCTTTTCCAGAAAATCTCGGTAGCGCCGTACTTGGCTTTGGATGCTCAAAATCACATCATCCACTCGAGGTGGAGATGGAGACCTATGGTTCCTCCTCTTCTTCTGAGCTCGGGTAGCGGGTCTGCTTGAACTTGCCATGGATCCTACAAAATATTCGAGATTTTTCCAAGATAAGATCCACTCAAAAATAGATAGGTACGAGACCCCATACTTGGTCTCGAATAAATCTCGGAATTTATTCGTAAACTACCCAATTGGGTCGTTCACGATTCCGGGCTCGGATTGGTCGATGAAGCATTGCAGGGTCGTTAACGAGCCTGGGTGGGTTGTTAACGATCCGCCGAGAGCAAAACCAGAATTTCCGAATTTTAATCTACCTTAAATTAAGCACAAATCAAGCATGCAATCTTCTATATTTTTCCACATATCCCTCATCGGGTGTAAGCACCCCATACTTACTCAATTACCCATCCTGATCATGCTAAAATTACCCAAAATTTTGACATGCAAAGTTCGAACTTTAAGATTTAGAACAAGAAAAATTCATGCTTTCCTAACTAGAGGATTGCAATATATAATCTAACATGAATAATCTTTCCTAAAACATGAACAACTAAGCATAATCAAGAAATTTTATGGACAAAAATCAAGCATGCAATTTCGACCTTTCTAAGAACACGATTCAAGATAAGAAATTTCAACCCTAAAGATAATCAATCATGCAATTTCGAGCAAGGGTTTAGAAATCATACCGGAGAATCGAGAAATTGAAGAACAAGGGTCGGAATCGGGGTGATTAACGAGCTTGCGGCCCGTCGGTGATCGGTTTCCGAACTCCGATAACGACGGCCTCTCGGTGGTCGGTGGAGTGGGGGATTCCGAATCGGTGGGAGAGAAGGGAGAGGGATTGAGAGCTTTTTGAGTTTGGGAGAGTATGAATTTGAGAGGGTAGTGGTAGATTTGTGGAAGGGGGTAAAAGGGGTTTATATAGGAGGGGAAAGGGTAGAAGGGGAGGGGGGGCGGCTAGGGTAATAAGATAGATAGATTAGGTTAAAATTCTTACCGCCCCATATCTTGACGAGTCGGGTCTTCGAACCGGGTCGTTAACGACCCTGGGTGGGTCGTTAACGAGCCACCGTGGCCTCTTTGAGTGATTTTTCGATCCCTTTCTCCTGAAATCTTGTTAGCTCAAAAATTCTAATTTCTATCCTAATTAAAACTAAAAAGAAAAACAAAAGAAAGCTAAGAAATAATCTAAAAAGAAAAAGAAAATAAAAGAAAAGCTAAACCTATTCTAAAAAGCGGGTTGCCTCCCGTAAGCGCTATGTTTAACGTCGTTAACCCGACGATGTCCCTTGCTAATCTGATGATATTAGAGCCATGGTGACTCTTATCTCTTCAGTTGGGTCAGTCTGTGATGAAAGGGTTTCTCGGCCAACAAATAAATTTGTAAGTCAAGACCCCGCTGAGTACAGTGGAGTCAGGATCGTTCCACAGGAAGCAAGGTTGTTTGTCTATCAATCTAACAGAAATCAAACAAATTCTAACAAAACACTCACGAGATGCCTCGTTAACGACCTTGTCAAGATCATTACCGAGCCACCGAACAAAAAAATATTAACTAACGACCTAATAAAATTCTAATTAAAATTCGGTATCGAGGCAAGTACTCAGCAACGAAGATTCACCAGAAATAATTCAAATTAAAGCAAAAATCTAGGACAAGGGACATCACAACATAGCCAAGCATAAGAATTCCGTAAGAAGATAAGATCATGCCTTTAAATAGATAGAGTTATCAACTTTCGTTGACTTAACAAGTAAATTAATCTACTTTCATAAACTAACTCACTCAATTGCTTGTTTTGGATCTAAAGCTTGAAACTTTCGTTTTCAAACAATATCAACCTTCAAGTTACTAACTTTCTCTTTCAATCAAGTTAAAACTCAAATTACCTCAACTTCCGTTTTGGTATTAAGCACAACAAACAATCTCAATAAAAGATAAAAGGCAATCAACACACAATCTTACTCATCAAACATGCTCGACTATGTCGGGCTTAACCCCGACCCTAGAAAAATAAACTACTCACTACTCATGACTAAGAAACTAAACACTTCAATAAAAACAACCATTGAAACAAAACTCAACCTTAAATTAATAACTAAAATATCGTCTTACAAAGATTCAGAAGAAAACCGAAAAACATACACCGAACCACAAACACGACCAATGAACACTCGGCAACTGTCGTCTACCGAACCTCGTCACCGACTTCCGATCCGATTCTCTCTCCTTCGGCCTTCCTCAAAACCTTCTCCAAAATCAAGCCCCCCCTCTTTCTATGCTAGATAGAAGGGTATTTATACTAAAAAATCCTAAAAACTAAAAAGGCTAAAAGATATAGACTTTCCTAAAAAGATAGAAACAATCTCTAAAAGATAGAAATAAAATCTAAAAATATTAAACCCTAAAATACATATTCTAACAACCCCAAAAGATTCTAAAAAGATACTCAACCGACACGGAAATAAATTCCCGCTCAGGATCGGTGAATAATAAAAATAATACTCGAAATCTTTCTCTTCGTGGCCTCGTTAACGACCCTTCACAGCCTCGTTAACGAGCCTGGGGTTTGTTTCCTTCGACACTTCTTCTTGTACTCCCGAGCTTCGACTTCTTCAATCTTGCACTCCTCCGTCCTTCGCTGCAATGCTCCAAATTTAGCTCCATTTAGCTCCTTTCCTCGCTAAACCTGCAAAATTCACAAAATAGCGTAGATTCCACTCTTTTCACAGAATTATGCAAAACTAACTAAAAATACTCAAAACTAAACCTAAACTAAACAAAACTAAGCCTAATAAACAAAGAAAATCTATCAAAAACTATACAAAAAATTCGAACATCAAAATACCCCATACTTAGACTTGCTTGTCCTCAAGCAATAAACAAGACACTAACCAAAACCAAAACAAATCATGCTCATCAAGACATAGCCATCTTCTAAAAAGCAACATCTACATATAAGAAAATTATAGAAAAAGACTATTAACATCCTCACACATATATGCACTTAAAATAGACATAAATAAATACAATCCAACCTCTCAAGGGATATAATATGTTTCACTCAACTCTCAAGTGTTTGGGCTTATAAATTCAATCTCTCAACTCATCTTATATACAAAAACTCATAGAAATTGGAACTTATATCACCAATACTCTCCACCCAAGATTTGTCAAAACAAGCAAAGAATCATCAAGAGAACTTAGGCTCAATGAAAAACTTCATAGAAGTTTCCATTCGGCCGGGTTGTAATGGGGCTTGGTAATAACAATAGGGTGTGGAAAATATTTGGTCATGTGGTGCTAATAATATCCGGGAATCAAAGACTCCTAAAAACTCACACTTCCAAAACTCTCATAAAACAACATACCAAACTCACTTTTCATTATGCATACTCATTTTCACTCACCCTTTATCATCCTAGAAAGTCTCATAATCAAAATAAAAGAATCTCTTGATATTATCTATAAACACAAATGCACTTCAACTTTTTCCTTCTTTCTTTTTCTCTTACTTTTTTTTTCATTCGTTGCCTCGTTAACGAGCCCACATTAGGGTCGTTAACGATCCACCGTATACATTCTCCTTCCTTTTATTCACTACATCCATCAAAACTTATTGTGTGCATTTTTTTCTATCAAGAGACCTTTCTTACATGTAATAACAAGAGACTTCCAATCTACCCTTCCCAAATACCCTTCAATTCAAGCAAACATACACTCTTTTCTTTTCAACAAAGCACAAAACTTTACCTCTCCAATCTAAGTCCTAATTCCCGGATAGGGTCAAGCTTATCTCGGCTAGGGAATAATTTTTGTGGAGCTAAAAATAAAAGGTTTCAAGCCAGAATTGGTTATCAAAAAGAAGGAATAACGTAAAGGTAGATAGGGAATAATAGGGCTCATAAAAATAAGTTCTCTATCATATGATTTTCACAAGTAATGAACTAAAAATCTTATAAGGGTCTCAAGAAATAGATAACCATCACAATTCCAAGAGATAATATGCATAAAGAGAGTAAATCACGCAAAAAAAGAAGAGGGATTTATAAATGTTCTCCCTATAAGGCCAAAAATTTCTCACAAGGTAGGTTTTGTTGGATTGCATCATCTATGCTATAAAGTATATGTGCTCAATTTCATCAAATGACATTCTCTTCTAAAAACAATAATTTTAATTTTAAGAATCCGGCTATACTTTCAAAGACATGTTTGCAAGGAATTATATGATTAAGCTAGTGATTGCTATCATAGAACTTTAAGAAGGGATATCTATCAATTCTAAACTCTTTTTTGGATTTTTAAATTTTTAAATTTTTTTTGTTTTTTCGATTTTTTCAATTTAAAAGAAATAACAACTACATAGAACATAAAAACACCTAGGACATAATTTTTCTACTTTCTCCCCACACCATACTTAAAATTACAGTGTCCCCACTGTAAGGAAAATATGAAAAAGAGGGAAAAGAAATAGAAAAGAAAACAAAAAATTAAAAAGAAAAACAAAGACATAAAACTTACAAAAGTGGAAACAAGGAAAGGAAACTTCATCTTGAGCTCGAATCAACGGTTCGGTGGAGGAAAATAGTGCTCAAAGTTCCCCATGAAGTCGTACATCGTCCTCCAACGCTCAGCATCCTCCGCTTCTCTCTGACGTTGCCGCTCATCCTCCATCGACATGCGAGCAGAATAAACGGTTTCCCATATATCCATCCTCCGATGAATGTGATCCGTCTGGAGGTGAAGCTGCTGCATCCGTGCAGAAAGATCCTCGGCCCATGGTGGTGGTATACTCGATCCTGCGTACTCGGGCTGAGGAGGTGGTGGGTAGTGAGGCTGAAAATGGTCTTGATACATCACGGGGTTGTAAGGCATGAGACCGTAAGCATGAGGGTCGACAGGAGCTGGTGGTGGGTCGACAGTGGCTCTCGGCACCTCGTTAACGAAGCTGGTTGCCTCGTTAACAGTGTTGGGTGGTGGCTGGAAGTGGTCGTTAACGACCCTGGTGGGCTCGTCAACGAAGATGTGGCCGCCTAGTCCCTCCGTGTCCATGTCTTCTTCGTCAAGGTTGAGCTCCTCAGTGCCGCCCTCGGTGTCGGCTTCCTCAGTGTCATTGCCTACCACCTCGGTATCCTCTTGCTCTTCTTCTTCTTCATACTCATCCACGTCGTCCCGCTCAAACCGGGTTTCACAAGGCCTAAGTGAGAGCTCGTTCTCCGGTTTTGGCTCCAAAGGGTAGGGATGTCCCGTCCACGCCTCGTACCAATTCGGTACGTAGAGTAGCTCGTACATGTCGAGGGAAGGTATGACTAGTCGATCATGCACCTTCACCTTGTAGCCTCCCTCGGCTTGCACGAAAATCCCGGAACTATACCAATAGTTCTTGTTGAGGAGTTGGGCATGGGCCGGTGTGTAGCGGGTGAGATCAACTCCGATATTCTTAGGCAAGAGGCTAACCAAATTGCCACACCACACCTCTTTGGACTTGGTGGACTTCTCGACATAGTAGAGCCATTCGTACCCCAAATTCAAGGGGTCGGGCTCCTCAAAGAGAATGGTGCGGAAGCAAGCGACCTACGTCCTTGTGGACCGGTTCAACTCTCTCTTCGGCCAAAATGTTGCGGCGAGGACTCTCAAGATAATCCGGAAGATGGGGTTGACTATGTTTGCCCCGGATAGCGCCGCGGTGGAGGATTGAACCTCTCCGGTGATGTAGCTCCAAGTGCGAGTCACTCGGTAGTCCTTCAAGCTATAATCTCTTGACGGGTTTGGGAGCTCCAAGATTGCATTGAACTCCGCCATGGTGAAGTCACGGTCCTCGTTACCGAGCCGGAACCGAATACGTCCCGCCGATGTCTTCGTCGAGAAGTTGGTCTCCAAAGTGGCCAAGAACTCGGATGTAAGGGCCGGGTAATGTGGCAAGTTCTCTTGCTTCAATAGGTGAGCGGCCCCAAGGATAATGAAGGCGTCCTTGACATCCGTGTAGATGCCCGTAGAGACGGCGCTAGACTTCGAGAACCATCGGGTGTAATGGTCCTTCTCCAAAAAATCCCGGTAGCGCCGTACTTGGCTCTGACTGCTCAAAATCACATCATCCACCCGAGGTGGAGATGGAGACCTGTGGTTCCTCCTCTTTTTTTGGGCTCGGGTAGCGGGTCTACTTGAACTAGCCATGGATCCTACAAAATAATCGAAAATTTTCCAAGATAAGATCCACTCAAAAATAATAGGTACGAGACCCCATACTTGGTCTCAAAATTAACCTCGGAATTATTCATAAACTACCCAATTGGGTCGTTCACGATTCTGGGCTCGGATCGATCAATGATGAAGTGCAGGGTCGTTAACGAGCCTGGGTGGGTCGTTAACGACCTGCCGAGAGCAAAACCAGTATTTTCCGAAATTTATCTACCTCTAATTCAGCACAAATCAAGCATGCAATCTTCTATTATTTTCCACAAATCCCCCATAGGGTATAAACACCCCATACTTACTCAATTACCCATCCCAAACATGCTAAAATTTTCTCGGAATTTTGACATGCAAAGTTCGAACTTTTAGATCTAGAACAAGAAAAATTCATGCTTTCCTAACTAAAGGGTTACAATAGCTAATCTAACATGAATAATCTTTTCCTAAAACATGAACAACTAAGCACAATCAAGAATTTTTAGAACGGAATTTAAGCATGCTTATCGATCTCCCTAAAAATCATGATTCAAGATATGAAATTTAACCCTATAGATAATCAATCATGCAATTTCAAGGAAGGGTTTAGAAATCATACCGGAGAACCGAGAATTTAAAGAACAAGGGTCGGAATCGGGGTAGTTAACGAGCACGGCCTCGTCGGTGGATGGCTTCCGAGCTCTGGTAACGATGGCGTCTCCGGTGGTCGTTAGCGTGGGAATTCCGACTCGGTGGGAGAGAAGGGAAAGGGATTGAGAGAGTTTTGGGTTTGAGAGTGAGTTTTGAAGGGATTGTGGTAGAATTTTGGGAGGGGTAGAAGGGTTTTTATAGGAGGGGTAGTGTGTAGAAGGGGGCGGAGGCTAGAGTTAAAAAGATAGAGTAGGTTAGAATTACTTACCTGCCCCGTATTGTGACGAATCGGGTCTTCCGAACCGGGTCGTTAACGACCCTGGGTGGGTCGTTAACGAGCCGCCGTGGCCTTCTTGAGTGAATTTTTCGACCCCTTTTTTCCTGAAATCTTGTTAGCTCAAAAATCTAATTTCTATCCTATTTAAAACTAAAAAGAAAAATAAAAGAAAGCTAAGAAATAATCTAAAAAGAAAAGAAAAATAAAATAAAATAAACTAAACCTATTCTAAAAAGCGGGTTGCCTCCCGTAAGCGCTATGTTTAACGTCGTTAGCCCGACGAGCTCCCTTGCTAGTCTCATGGTGGTTCATGTATGGCCATGTTGGGGTCTTGAGATACCCTGCTTGTAACCTTACTGCCTCTGTGCACTTGAATTGCTAAATTAGGACCTTCTTCTTCTATCAGCAAGCTCGATATCCCTGGATTGTTAGTGTAGTCCGAAAGCCAAGGTGGTTTGGACTTTTCTGTAACCTTTGCAGTAGGGCCTTGGTTGAACTCATGCACGTGAGACTCGGTGATCGGCAGATGTGGCTCGGTAGGGACTGTGGTGTCGAGCTCGGGTTGAGTCAACTCTATTTGTGCCACTCCAATTGGGTCGTTGGCTTTTTGATCCAAGTTGAATTCCACCCGTTCTTCTCCTATATCAAAAGTGAGGAGTCCCTTCCGCACATCAACTCTTTCTCCGGCTGTGGCTAAGAATGGTCGCCCGAGAATTATGGGGACATGAGGGTCTTCAGGCATATCAAGAACGATAAAATCATTCGGTATAAAGAATTTCCCGACTTGAATAGGATAATCATCCACCACTCCTGTGGCCTTGACACTTGATCCATCTGCCATGTACAGATTCATGTCTACTGGCTCTAGTGGTCCCATATTGGCTTTAGACCAGATTGAGAGCGGGACAAGACTAGCACTGGCACCAAGATCGCATAAAGCTTTGAACTTGTGGTTGCCTATGCCAATTGTGATTGCAAACCTCCCGGGATCTCCAAGCTTTTCTGGTAGAGCTATTGATTTGACCTCATCCTGCAGCTCTGTAATAGATCTTTTCCTGCTAAGAATATCTTTCAAGAATTTTGTGTAAGCCGGCATTTTGCTTAGGGCCTCAGCGAATGGGATGGAAATATTAATGCCCTGAAAATTTTTAACGAAACGCTTGAACTTACTCTCAGTAGAGTCCATAGATTTCTTAGTTGGAAATGGAAGAGTTTTCACCATTCTCGGAACCAAGTTAGGCTCGAGAGGTGAGAGTACCGGGTCGACATTGGGGTCGACTGATGTCCTCGGCGGGTCGTTACCGACCCTGATGGGGTCGTTAACTACCCTGGGATTGAGAGGAAGGCTCGGATTAGTATACTTACCTGGGTTAGGGTCGTTAGGGACCCTCGGAGCCTCGTCATCCTGGCTTGTGGGCTTGGTAGTTGCTCTCGCTGGCTCGTTAACGAGCTGGTTGGCGAGATCCTGTTCCTCCTTTTCTTCAGCTTGAATTCTCTCCGGTAGTGTCTTCCCACTTCGGAGGTGTACTGCTGCTATTTGGCCTCTAGGGTTCTCCTCGGGGCGGCCCGGGAGTTGCCCTTGGGGTCTTGGAATCCGTGCAGCAAGGTCTCCTAGTTGGGAATCAACGCTCCTCTTCCAAATATCGAACTCTCCCCATCTTTTATCCTGTCGGTTCAGCTTGGCTTGAACGTCATCAACCTTGTTGTTCACTCCGTTGATGCTCTCTTTAATCTCCTGAATCCATGATGGTGTCTCTTGATGGCCTGGAGGTCGATATGGTGCAGGTCGTCTATCTTGTGGGGGCCCTGCGTAATTCTGATTTGTATTCTGATTGCCCCATGGTTGATAGTTGTTCGACCTGTCATTATAATTAGGCTGATTCCTGTAGGGTCCTCTCATGTAATTCATCTCAGCTATTGTCTCAGCGGTTCTGACCTGCTCAATGTTAGTGCAAGCAGAAGTACTATGCGCAGAAGAACCACATGCTTGACATGATTGAGAGGATTTCAGAAAACTTACCTGTTTCCTCAGACGGTTGACCTCATCTTGTAAGAATTGATTTTTAACATCGGCGTCAAATTCATCTCGGTTGGGCACATAGAGACGTTTTTGAGTTTGTGGAGCCTGCTGGGTTCCGTACATAGCATCGTAATTCGCCCGCTTGTCCAACAGTTCCCACGCCTCTGTCGGGTTCATCTCTATAAAACCGCACGCAATATGCGTGTTGATGCGGTTCTTGGTCTCTGCGGTGATACCCTGGAAAAAGATTTCTTGGAAAACATATAAAGGTTGCCGATGAGTAGGGCATTGTCTAAGCATTTCTTTGAATCTTTCCCATGTTTCAACAAATGTTTCATTAGGCAACTGGTGTTAAGAGGTTATGCGTTTCCTTAACTCCGTTGTCTTGATAGGAGGGAAAAACTTTGTAAGAAATTGATCGTACAAAGCTTTCCAAGTCCTGATAGACTTAGAAGGTAGGCTCTCCAACCAGTTCAGGGCCTTTCCAGTGAGTGACCATCTAAAAGCTTTTAACAGAACATATTCTAACGAGACACCTTCAGCAGCTATGGTGTCACATAAATCAAGAAAATTTCTAATATGCTCCATAGGGCACTCAGCAGGTTTCCCTTCGAACTGAGCCCGTTTGATTAAGGATATAAATTGAGACTTGATCTCAAAAGGTTTCTCTATCGCAGGAAGCACAATAGGAGATTCTGGCACCCTCAGTTCTAGATGCATGTATTGCTTGGCATTCCTTGGATAGGCATTTAGCTCCTCTTGTAGTCGAGCCTTGTCTGTGTCTGCGCCGTCTTTCTCGGCTTTCAGTGCCTCCATCTGGGTCCGGAGGATCTCTAACTCTCGAGCCATCTCTTCTGCTGTGACCATGGCTCGGTTTTCTTGGAGTCGATGGTGCAGGGAACGTTCGGGTTCTGAGTAATAACTAGAGTTATCAAACTGAAGCCTTCTTCGTCCTACCGGCATACACTGAGAAAACAAACAAAGAAAACAAAGATTAAAAACAAAAACGGGGTCGGGCTATTCCCGATCCCGAAGATAAACTAACAACACGTTGCTTCCCCGGCAACGGCGCCAATTTGTTGAAAGGATTTCTCGGCCAACAAATAAATTTGTAAGTCAAGACCCCGGTGAGTACAGTGGAGTCAGGATCGTTCCACAGGAAGCAAGATTGTTTGTCTATCAATCTAACAGAAATCAAACAAATTCAAACAAAACACTCACGAGATGCCTCGTTAACGACCTTGTCAGGATCGTTACCGAGCCACCGAACACAAAAATATTAACTAACGACCTAATAAAATTCTAATTAAAATTCGATACCGAGGCAAGTACTCAGCAATGAAGATTCACCAGAAATAATTCAAATTAAAGCAAAAATCTAGGACAAGGAACACCACAACATAGCCAAGCATAAGAATTCCGTAAGAAGATAAGATCATGCCTTTAAATAGATAGAGTCATCAACTTTCGTTGACTTAACAAGTAAATTAATCTACTTTCATAAACTAACTCACTCAATTGCTTGTTTTGGATCTAAAGCTTGAAACTTTCGTTTTCAAAGAATATCAACCTTCAAGTTACTAACTTTCTCTTTCAATCAAGTTAAAACTCAAATTACATCAACTTCCGTTTTGGTATTAAGCACAACAAACAATCTCAATAAAAGATAAAAGGCAATCAACACACAATCTTACTCATCAAACATGCTCGACTATGCCGGGTTTAACCCCGACCCTAGAAAAATAAACTACTCACTACTCTTGACTAAGAAACTAAAAACTTCAATAAAAACAACCATTGAAACAAAACTCAACCTTAAATTAATAACAAAAATATCGTCTTACAGAGATTCAGAAGAAAACCGAAAAACATACACCGAACCACAAACACGACCAACGAACACTCGGCAACTGTCGTCTACCGAACCTCGTCACCGACTTCCGATCCGATTCTCTCTCCTTCGGCCTTCCTCAAAACCTTCTCCAAAATCAAGCCCCCCCTCTTTCTATGCTAGATAGAAGGGTATTTATACTAAAAAATCCTAAAAACTAAAAAGGCTAAAAGATATAGACTTTCCTAAAAAGATAGAAACAATCTCTAAAAGATAGAAATAAAATCTAAAAAGATATTAAACCCTAAAATACATATTCTAACAACCCCAAAAGATTCTAAAAAGATACTCAACCGACACGGAAATAAATTCCCGCTCAAGATCGGTGAATAATAAAAATAATACTCGAAATCTTTCTCTTCGTGGCCTTGTTAACGACCCTTCACAGCCTCATTAACGAGCCCGGGGTTTGTTTCCTTCGACACTTCTTCTTGTACTCCCGAGCTTCGACTTCTTCAATCTTGCACTCCTCCGTCCTTCGCTGCAATGCTCCAAATTTAGCTCCATTTAGCTCCTTTCCTCGCTAAACCTGCAAAATTCACAAAATAGCGTAGATTCCACTCTTTTCACAGAATTATGCAAAACTAACTAAAAATACTCAAAACTAAGCCTAAACTAAACAAAACTAAACCTAATAAACAAAGAAAATCTATCAAAAACTATACTAAAAATGCGAACATTAGTCTGCTCATGGAATTTCTTCAGCCTGTGTCCATTAACTTTGAAGATGATGCCTCGGTTATCGGTCAACTCTACTGCTCTGTGAGGATAAATGTGATGAACCACAAATGGCCCACTCCATCGTGTCCTGAGCTTTCCTGGGAATAATCGGAGTCTAGAATTGAAGAGAAGTACCTTATCGCCGACTTGGTAAGTTTTGGGCACTAATTTCCGATCATGCCACCTTTTGGTGCGTTCCTTGTAGATTTCAGCATTTTCGTACGCCTTCAACCTCAATTCTTCTAATGCTTTCAAGTCCATGAATCTTTTTGCTCCTGCCGCGTCGAGGTTCATGTTGAGCTCCTTGAGAGCCCATAATGCCTTATGCTCCATCTCGACCGGTAAATGACATGCCTTGCCATACACTAAATTATAGGGGGGGCAGAGAGGCGTCTTGTATGCTGTCCTATATGCCCATAGAGCGTCATCCAACTTGGAGGACCAATCCTTCCTAGAACGGGAAACTGTTTTCTCCAATATGCTCTTTATTTGCCTGTTTGAAACTTCAACTTGGCCACTCGTTTGGGGATGATAGGGCGTTGCCACCCGATGAGATACCCCATACTTAGCCAACAGTGCTTCAAAACTCCGCTCAATGAAATGGGAACCACCATCGCTGATAAGGACTCTAGGAACGCCGAACCTGGGGAAAATATTGGTTTTGATGAATTTAGCCACAGTCTTGGCGTCGTTAGTCCGTGTAGCAACGACTTCCACCCACTTAGAGAAATAATCAACCGCAACTAGGATGTACTTGTAGGGTCCTGAGGCAGGAAACGGTCCATGAAGTCAATACCCCACACATCAAATAGCTCAACTTCTAATATCCCAGTTAGTGGATTTTCATGTCTCCAAGTTATGTTGCCTGAACGTTGACATCCATCACATGCTGTCACATAAGCCTGCACATCTTTGAACATGGTTGGCCAATAGAGACCACTTTGAAGAATCTTCGCAGTAGTCTTGAATCCTTTTGCATGACCTCCAGTTGGAAGTGTGTGACATTGACGGATCACATCTTCAATTTCCTCTTTTGGAACACAACGCCTAAAGAGGTGATCACTCCCTTGTTTAAACAAGTAGGGTTCATCCCAATAGTATTGTTTCACATCATGGAGAAATTTCTTCTTCTTTTGTAGGGTAAGGCCCTCGGGAATTATGCCTCCTACAAGATAGTTAGCAAAATCCGCAAACCAAGGGGCTTTTGACCCTCTAATAGCATGGATTGATATTGAGGACGAAGAAATGGAAGAAGGAGAAGGAGTAAAATTTCTTCGAAAAGACTCAGTTTCAGAAAACTTACCTGGATGGGTCATTAACGAGCTAGGATTTATTAATTGGACTTTGGTACCGACCTCCCGTGGCTCAATAACGACCTGATGGACTGGTATGCCGACCCAATCTGAACATTTTCCCTTGTTATTTGTGTCTTCCAGCCTCGGCCCCTCGTTAACGACCCTGAAGGGGTCGGTGACGAGGGTCTTGTGGAGTTCGACCTCGTTCAGCAGGAGATGTTCGTCGGGTCTGGAATCATTTATCGACACCTCATTGTTAGACTCGGTGATATGCTCTACTGGCAACCTGGACAAGTGATCTGCCACTAGATTTTCTGCTCCCTTTTTGTCTCTTATTTCATGGTCAAATTCCTGCAGTAAGAGCATCCAACGAAGCAATCTAGGTTTGGCATCTTTTTTAGCCATTAAGTATCTAACAGCTTCATGGTCAGTATAAACAATCACTTTGGATCCAACAAGGTAGGATCGGAATTTCTCAAAGGCAAATACCACAGCAAGGAATTCCTTCTCCGTTGTGGTATACTTACTCTGCGCCTCATCCAGCGTCTTGCTGGCGTAATAGATGGCGTGGAGTTTTTTGTCCTTCCGTTGCCCTAAGACTGCGCCAACTGCATAGTCACTGGCATCACACATAATCTCGAAAGGTAGTGTCCAATCTGGAGACTGCATAATGGGGGCAAACACGAGGGCAGCTCTTAACCTGTAAAATGCTTCAAGACATTCTAGAGACAGCTCAAACACTACATCTTTCATTAGTAGGTTAGTCAAAGGTTTAGCTATCTTAGAAAAATCCTGAATAAATCGTCTGTAAAAGCCAGCATGCCCTAAAAAACTCCTAATGTCTCTTACAGAAGAAGGAGGAGGTAGTTTTTCAATAAGCTCAATTTTTGCTCTATCTACTTCTATCCCTCTTTTAGAGACAAGGTGTCCTAGTACTATCCCTTTTTGAACCATGAAATGACATTTTTCCCAGTTTAGCACAAGATTGTTTTCTTCACATCTTTTAAGCACTCGTGCAAGGTTAGCAAGACAAGAATCAAATGAAGAACCATAAACAGAAAAGTCATCCATGAAAACCTCTACAATATCCTCTATCATATCCGAAAAAATGGCCATCATACATCTTTGAAAGGTAGCAGGGGCATTGCAAAGCCCAAATGGCATTCTCTTATAAGCAAAGGTTCCATAGGGACATGTAAAGGTTGTTTTCTCCTGATCATCAGGGTGAATAGGGATCTGCCAAAAACCGCTATAGCCATCTAGATAACAGAAATAATCATGCTGGGCTAAGCGTTCTAACACCTGATCTATGAAAGGAAGCGGAAAATGATCTTTTCTAGTAGCACTATTAAGCTTCCTATAATCGATGCACATTCTCCAACTAGTGGTGGTTCTAGTCGGAATAAGCTCTCCCTTTTCATTTTCTATCACAGTCATCCCCCCTTTCTTTGGGACTACATGGACCGGACTCACCCATTGGCTGTCCGAAATAGGAAATATGATCCCAGCATCAAGTAACTTAATAATTTCCTTTTTAACTACATCCTTCATATTAGGATTTAACCTACGTTGATGCTCTATGGTGGGTTTATGATTGTCCTCCATGTAAATCCTATGCATGCAAAGAGAAGGGGATATGCCAGTTATATCATCTAGGGAGTAGCCTATGGCTTTTCTATGCATCTTAAGCACATTTAGGAGTTTTCCTACTTCCTCATCTTTTAATTCAGCATTAATGATGACATGTAGAGTAGAATTAGGACCGAGGAATTCATACCTGAGGGAGGCAGAGGTTTAAGTGTTGGGGACGGTTCAGCAGGGATTAGAATCGGCTCTTCTGGTTCCGTCTTCAGCACTTCCTCAAAGCATTCAAAGGCTGAGATTTCGCTGTCTTCGGCTAGGGTCGTTAACGAGCCTGCATCTTCTGCTAGGAGAATCGGTAACGATGTTGGAGGACTCGTTACTGAAACTGCAGTGGTTATTTCTGCCCATCTTTGCCCTGAAATTTCATCACTGTATGCTGATCTTCCTATAGGGTCTCCACATTCAATGATCTCCTTGTGGGTGTAGAGCATCTTGACTTCAGCTTTTTCGGACTCCTTGGATTGTTTGAATCGGAATTCCGTCACCTCATCCCCAATTTCGAAAGTTAGGAGTCCTCTCCTAACATCGATTATGGCTCCTGCTGTAGCAAGGAATGGTCTTCCCAAAATAATAGGCACAACCGGATCTTCGGGCATTGTCATAACGATGAAGTCGTTAGGAACAAAGAAATTGCCCACTTGAACTGTAAAGTCTTCTATTAGTCCTGTTGGTTTGATGCAAGATCCGTCTGCCATATAAAGCCGCATGTTGATGGGCTCTAGTGGTCCCATATTAGCTTTTGACCAGATGGAGAGCGGAACAAGACTAGCACTGGCACCTAAATCGCATAAAGCCTTGAACTTGTGGTTGCCTATGCCGATTGTGATTGCAAACCTTCCTGGATCTCCTAGCTTTTCCGGTAAAGCTATCGATCTGACTTCATCTGCAGCTCTGTAATAGACCTTTTCCTACTAAGAATATCTTTCAAAAATTTTGTGTAAGCCGACATTTTGCTTAGGGCCTCAGCGAATGGAATGGAAATATTAATGCCCTGAAGAATCTTAACGAAACGCTTGAACTTACTCTCAGTAGAGTCCATAGATTTCTTAGTAGGAAATGGAAGAGATTTCACCATTCTCGGAACCAAGTTAGGCTCGAGAGGTGAGAGTACCGGGTCGACACTAGGGTCGATTGATGTCCTCGGCGGGTCGTTACCGACCCTGGTGGGGTCGTTAACTACCCTGGGGTTGAGAGGAAGGCTCGGTTTAGAGAGCTTACCTGGGGTAGGATCATCAGGAATCCTCAAAGCTTCGTCATCCTTGTTTTTGGGCTCGTTATTTGCCCTCGTTGTCTTGTTAACGAGCTGGTTGGCGAGATCTTGTTCCTCCTTCTCTTCAGCTTGAATTCTCTCCGGTAGTGTCTTCCCACTTCTGAGGTGTACTGCTGCTATTTGGCCCCTAGGGTTCTCCTCGGGGCGGCCCGGGAGTTGCCCTTGTGGTCTTGGAATCCGTGCAGCTAGGTCCCCTAGTTGGGAATCAACACTCCTCTTCCAAATATCGAACTCTCCCCATCTTTTATCTTGTCGGTTCAGTTTGGCTTGAACGTCATCAACTTTGTTGTTCACTCCGTTGATGCTCTCCTTTATCTCCTGAACCCATGATGGCGTCTCTTGATGGCCTGGAGGTCGATATGGTGCAGGTCGTCTATTTGGTGGGGGCCCTGCATAGTTTTGACTTGTATTCTGATTGCCCCATGGTTGATAGTTGTTTGACCTGTCATTATAATTAGGCTGGTTCATGTATGGTCCCCTCATATAGTTCATCTCAGCTATTGTCTCAGCGGTTCTTACCTGCTCAATGTTAGTGCAAGCAGAAGTACTATGTGCAGAAGAACCACATTCTTGACATGATTGAGAGGATTTCAGAAAACTTACCTGTTTCCTTAGACAGTTGACCTCATCTTGTAAGAATTGATTTTTAACATCGGGGTCAACTTCATCTCGATTGGGTACATAGAGACGTTTTTGAGTTTGTGGAGTCTGCTGGGTTCCATACATAGCATCGTAATTCGCCAGCTTATCCAACAGTTCCCACGCCTCTGTCGGGTTCATCTCTATAAAACCGCACACAGTATGCGTGTTGATGCGGTTCTTGGTCTCTGCGTTAATACCCTGGAAAAAGATTTCTTGCAAAACATATAAAGGTTGCCCATGAGTAGGGCACTGTCTAAGCATCTCTTTGAATCTTTCTCATGTTTCAACAAATGTTTCATTAGGCAACTGGTGATAAGAGGTTATGCGTTTCCTCAATTCTGTTGTCTTAGCAGGAGGGAAAAACTTTGTAAGAAATTGATCATACAAAGCTTTCCAAGTCCTGATAGACATAGAAGGTAGGCTCTCCAACCAGTTCAGGGCCTTTCCAGTAAGAGACCATCTAAAAGCTTTTAATAGAACATATTCTAACGAGACACCTTCAGCAGCTATGGTATCACATAAATCAAGAAAGTTTCTAATATGCTCCATAGGGCACTCAGCAGGTTTCCCTTCAAACTGAGCCCGTTTGATTAAGGATATAAATTGAGACTTGATCTCAAAAGGTTTCTCTATTGCTGGAAGCACAATAGGAGATTCTGGCACCCTCAGTTCCGGATGCATGTATTGTTTGGCATTCCTTGGATAGGCATCTAGATCTTCTTGTAGTCGAGCCTTGTCAGCTCGTTGACGCTCAGCTTCCGCGTCTGCTCCGTCCTTCTCGGCTTTCAGTGCCTCCATCTGGGTCCGGAGGATCTCTAACTCGCGAGCCATCTCTTCTGCTGTGGCCATGGCTCGGTTTTCTCGGAGTCGACGGTGCAGGGAACGTTCTGGTTCTGAGTAATAACCTGTGTTATCAAACTGAAGCCTTCTTCGTCCTACCAGCATACACTGAGAAAACAAACAAAGAAAACAAAAATTAAAAACAAAAACGGGGTCGGGCTATTCCCGAACCCCAAAGATAAACTAACAACTCGTTGCTTCCCCGGCAACGGCGCCAATTTGTTGAAAGGGTTTCTCGGGCAACAAATAAATTTGTAAGTCAAGATCCCGCTGAGTATAGCAGAGTCAGGATCGTTCCACATGAAGCAAGGTTGTTCGTCTATCGATCTATTAAAAAGCAAACAAAAACAATAAAAACACTCACGAGCAACCTCGTTAACGACGTTGTCAGGGTCGTTAACTAACCACCGAACACAAAAACACTTCAACTAACGACCTAATTAAAATCTAATTAAAATTCGATACCGAGGCAAGTACTCAGCAACGAAAATTCACCAGAAATAATTCAAATAAAACAAAGATCTAGGACTAGGGACACCACAACATAGCCAAGCATAAAAATTCGTAAGAAGATAAGATCATGCCTTTAAACAGATAGAGTCATCAACTTTCGTTGACTTAGCAAGTAAATTAACAAACTTTCGCATCCTAATTCACTTAATTGCTTGTTTTGGATCTAAAGCTTGAAACTTTCGCATTCAAACAATATCAACCTTCAAGTTACTAACTTTCTCTTTCAATCAAGTTAAAAACTCAAATTACCTCCACTTTCGTTTCAGTATAAGCACAACAAACAATTCTCAATCAAAGATAAAAGGCATTCACAACACAATCTTACTCATGAAACATGCTCAACTATGTCGGGCTTAATCCCGATCCTAGAAAAGGAAACTACTCACTAATCATATCTAATAAACTAAAAATCTCAAAAAGAAACATTGAAAACAAAACAAAACTCGAATTAATAAGAAAATATCGTCTTACAGAGATTCAGAAGAAACCGAAAAATATCAAAATACCGAACCACAATCGCAACCAACGACAACCCGGTGACTGTCGTCTACCGAGCCTCATCGATCCTCTCCGATCCGACTTTCTCTCTCGGCCCTTCGAAAATCTCTTCTTCTAAAAATTCTCCTCCAAAAGCCTCCTCTTTCTATGCTAGAGGCTAAAAGATATAAACTTTCCTAAAAAGATAAAAACAAACCCTAAAAGATAGAAATAAATTCTAAAAAGATATTAAGACCCAAAAATACATATTCTAATAACCCCAAAAGATTCTAAAAAGATACTTAACCGACACGGAAATAAATTTGGGCTCAGGATCGGTGAATTATAAAATAAATCTTCAATTCTTCTCCTTCGTGGCCTCGTTAACGAGCCCTCACAGCCTCGTTAACGAGCCTGGGCTTTGTTTTCTTCCACACTTCCTCTTGTGATCTCGAGCTTTGACTTCTTCAATCCTGCACTCCTCCGTCTTTCGCTGTAATGCTCCAAATTCAACTCCATTTAGCTCCTTTCCTCGCTAAAAACTACAAAATTCACAAAATAGCGTAGATTCCACTCTTTTCACAGAAATATGCAAAACTATCTAAAAACACTCAAAACTAAACCTATTAAGCAAAGAAAACCTACTAAAAACTATACTAAAAATGTGAACATCAATTAGGTTGAAGCATGAAATTAGAAAATGGTGATGTTAGTATTATATGACATTCTATAGAAATAAAATGTAGAGAAACCTTATAAAAGAATTATTGTTCAAAACTTGTAGTCATAGACTATAATTTGATCTTGGATATTGTTTTAGGAAGATATAATATTAATTAATGAATATATTACTAAAGTCATCTAAAAGAAAGATATGATTTTTTTATAACCTCTAAGTGTAGAGTTTTGTCACAAGACATAAACTTTAGGTTAAATATATTAAGTAGGATATTACAAATATTCTAGGATATTTTTATAACATAAAGTGACTTGGAGGAAAAGAAATCTTTTAGTTATAATAAAGGATTTATTTTTATAAACTAGAATATTATAATAATAGAATAAAATTATGAAGTGGATATTTATAAGCCTATTCCTAGGAAAGAACTAAATTAATAATTTAGGCAAGTTACCTTATAAGGAAAAGTAGAAACTTCTAGTTATAGAAACTTCCTTGTACAAGGATTATAGGCATGACAACTTTATTTAAAGAGAATCATGTAAGTAGATACTATTTTTATTAAGAAAATATTATTAATAAAGTATTTTAGATAAGGGAAACAATATTATAAGGTTCACCCAAGAATAATCGGAAATTTGAAAGTAATAGTTTAATTAAAATAAATAAGTAAAAAGGATTATTTTAATAATTATTTTAATTTAATAAATGTTTTTACGGAATAAAAAAGATATTACAAAACCAAAATAATAATAAAGAAATATTATTATTTTAAGGAAAATAACTTTCTAAATTATTATTGTAATAATTTAGAATCTCAAACCCTCTTATAAATACTATAAGAGGTAATCCGGATTTAGAAGGAAAATCATGATTTTGAGCCTTTTCGTAAATTTCCGTATCAATAGGTCGGAACCCTCGCTCGTAGTAGGGAATCGCCTAAGTTTCGTCAAAGCTCGTTGTTAGAATCACTACGCTAAGGCAAGTGGAATTTCCCCTTGTGCCCTTTTATATCCGTCTATATGATATTTCTCGATGTTGGGAACGACTTGTATGCTTAAATAAAAATGAACCTAGGAAATATCGATTGCTAGAAATAACAACTATTGTTAGCATAGATTGCTTTATATATTCCTTGTTAGGATTATTTATGTTAGTGTGGTTATTATCTTGATTGTTACGATCTCGCTCAGAGATCAACGTCGAACTAGTGAGGGGCGTGGAATAGCCAACGTCTCTACATAACCCCACTAAGTCGTAAGTGCCTACGCGTTTGAAGTACGACATTCGGGATCATGATCCCATCCGCTCCGATTGCAAGGAGGGATGAGCGCACTCTAGCTAAGTGCCGGGAAACGCAGTTTTTCCCTTGGGTGGCTCGGATTATCCGTGTCCCACCACTTTCTCTTTTAAATCATAAATGAAATCGAACGTCTTTTTGTGACTAAATAAGATAAGTGCCAAGGCACAATTAAGATACCAAAACCGGACCGGTCTCAAATGATCGATCCGGCTCTCGGTCCGCTCAGGGCGCGAGAGGTTTTTGACTTGTATGAATAAATTAACGTTCCCAACATACTTTCAATTCTAAAGAAGACTACAATGTAGTAGTACTTCTCTTGCTCATCAAGCTATCCCCTTTTGGATATGCTATCGCTCTCTTTTGTACCTGTAGCTCCACATAAACAAGCTCATCGTAAACACAACCCGCTTCTCTCTTTCGCCAATGATTTGAAATTACCGAATTACCCTCGGGAAGTTCTATTCCCGCTTGCTTAGTCTCCTAGACTAATTCTTCTTTCCGCATGTTTGCCTGGCATTCTATCGCCCCTCGCGAATTATGTCAGATCCAGAAAACCATAGCAAGGTGTGAAGTGAAGTGGAGTGAAGGAAGTTCAAGATCGTTCAAAATGTACTTATATTTTCATTTTGGTTTAAATATCGCTTTATCTCAAGGACATGGTGGTTTTGATGTTTGCTTTCAAGTAATTTTAAGTGTGAAGACAATGTAAGATATTTTGTAAGAACTAAGTCTCCCTCGGGAGCATGCTTTTCTAATTATGAATTATGTTTATTCCGCATTTTATGTTCTATATCATTCTAAAAGACTTGGGTGACTTTGGACGGTAAAATCCGAGGTCACTGGCGGTAATACCCAATGTTCCAAAATAGGGGTGTTACACCCAAGGCTTTTAGAATGATATAGAACAATAATAATGCGGAAATAAACATAATTCATAAAATAGAAAAGGTGCTCCCGAAGGAGACTTTGTTTGTACAAAACATCTTACATAGCCTTTAAACACATGGTTGTTCGGAATTGAAATGCAAAACCAACTTGTCCTTAAAACATGATGAAACTTGAAGCAAAATGATATGAGAAGTACATATTGGAAATCCTCGTTCTTCCTTCGTCTTCACTTTATGCCTTGCTGGGATTCCTAGATTCTGACATAATTCGCGAGGGGCGAGAGAATGCCAGGCAAACATGCGAAAAAGAAGAATTAGTCTAGGAGACTAAGCAAGCGGGAATGGAACTTCCCAAGGGTAATTCCGTAATTTGAGTAACATCGAGGAAAATATTATCGAGTTGTATTTTAAGATATGGCTTCATTTATGTGGGGTTTAATGGTACGAAGGAGAGCGTATCTCAAGCGGAGATAGCTCGATAATTAGGAGAAGAGCTACTAGATTGTAGACTTCTGTTAGAATCGAAGATATGTTGAGAACGTTATTAATTCATACACGTTAAAAACCACTCGCGCCCTGAGCGGACCGAGAGCCGGATCGATCATTTGAGATCGGTCCGGTTTTGGTATCTTTTAAATGTGCATTGGTCACTTATCTTATATAGTGACGAAAACATTCGATTTCGTTAATGATTTTTAAAGGGGGGGCTCAGATGGCCCGATCAACCAAAGGGAAACCCAGTTTCCCGATACTTAGCTAGAGTGCGCTCATCCCTCCTTGCAATCAAAGCGGATAGGATCATGATCCTGAAACTCGTACTTCAAACACGTAGGCATTACGACTTAGTAAGATTATATAGAGGCATCGACTATTCCGCGCCCCTCACTAGTTCGTTCGACGTTGGTCTCTAAACGAGACCATAACAATCAAGGCCACAACCATACTAGCATAAATAATCCTGATAATAATAATAGCGACTATGCTAACAAGGGGTCGTTATATCTAACAATCGATATTTCCTAGGTTCATTCGTTACTTAGCACACAAGTTGTTCCCAACATTGAGAATTTCACGGAAACGAATATAAGAGGTTACAAGGGGAAAATTCCACTTGCCTTAGCTTTCACGCGTCTACTATCGAGCTTGACGGAATATTTTGATTCGCGACTTCGAGCGAGAATCCCGACCTACCGATACGGAAATTACGAGCGGACTTTAAATACGAAAACCTCCTAACGCTTGGATTCTCTGTTATATACTTTATATAAGAGAAATGAAATTCTAAATTATTATGATAATAATTTAGGTGGTCATTTAAAATAATAATATTCCTTTATTATTATTTTAATCTTGTAATATCACTTTTTTTATTCCATATAATAAAATCCTTATTTAATATTATTAAAATAATCCCCTTTAGTCTTACTTGCTAATTTCTTAAAATCATTATGCAACTATATTTTCATAAAAATACTTGATAACATATTTGACCTAAAAGGCATTTTTAAGTATACATACTTTCTTTAAATTATAAAGAATTCTTTTAATTAATATATAATTTAATTTTAATTATAATAGTACCTTTTTAACTTCAAAGGTTTCATTAAGGGACTTCAAAAAAATCTTATTTTCCTACCAATAATATTCCATTTAATAATATTCCCTTAATAAGGTCTTATTTGGTTATAAAACTAAAATAAAAATAAAAAAATCATAACCACTTTCTTGGCAATTTTCCTTAATTAGAAGTTTTCTATTTACTTCATAAGGTAACTTTCTTAAATCAACACATATTAAAAATATCTCATTTATTTTATTCCCATATTTCTTTTCATATGTATTTTATAAAATATATGATAATGGCTTATAAATATCTCACTTTATACTTGTAGTCCTTCATTAATAATATCTTAGGTTATCACATAATATCTTTTCCATATCTTGCAATATCTTTATAACTAAGCAATACAATAACATATTGTATTTCCATTTAAAGCTACCATTATTATATTTATAATCATTCCATTGTCTTGTAAGGGAAGTCTCTACACTTAAAGGTTATTAAACTAATATTTTTTTTAAAGGATGACTTTAGTATTATAACCATTATTAACATTATCCTTTTGTAAAACCAATATTAAACTATAGTCCATGACTACCTTTTTGTAAAAATATTTTTATACGGATTCTCTACAATTTATTTAAAATAATTATTATACTATGTCATAAGTATTTTACCACTACTACCATATTTTATAAAACTATATCCATTGCAATTCTCTACACTTTTACAGACATGGCAACTTTAAATAATATGTTTATTATTGTTATTATAGTATTTGATTTCATATATCTTCAACTTCTCTATAATTAGAGACATGCAACATTACTTATCTTATACAAATTCTATTTCTTTATAAAGGTAGCATTTTTAATATTAACCACTACACCTCAAGTGCTATATTTTTATAAAAACCCTTTAATATTATGAAAATAGCATGCCTTGTAAAATTTTAAAATACAATAGTAATTTAAATATTTTTGATAAGGTCAAATTTACCATAGTAACTTAATTTGTTTCTATCCTCCCAACTAACAAGATCTTCCACCAAATATTTTTATTAAATTAATTCCTTATTTGATTTCTTCCTTATTCCTACTAATATTTTTAATAACCTTAAAAGTGTTATAAAATATAGAAAATAGAGAGAAATAGGGAGAAAGAAGAGAGATCAGATTTCGTCTTATTAGGTCACCCATAGGGGCCTTTATATAGAGAATACAAACTAGGGTTTCCAATTGTACATCTAAATATAATAATATATAAATATTATAACACTCCCCCTTAGATGTACATCACTAACTGCCTCATTAAAAACCTTGTCTGGAAAACCCAATGGGACAAAACCGAGACTAAGGGAAAAAGAGTGCAGTTATGAGTCTTCTCTCAACTTGAAATATATCCTCCTTGCTTGAATGAATTGAGCATCCATCATGTCTTTGAGTTGAATCTTGTAATTCGAGAACGCTTGATGATAGGTACTTTGGTTGATCAATCTATGCCTTCATATCATCGTTGGCTCCTTTCAACTTGATTTGATGGATGGATAAAAACTCCATTCCTTCACATATCTCGAACTTTGGGCCGAGATTGTCTCATTAGAGACCTTATATGATGAACTGCCTCATTAAAAACCTTGTTTGGAAAAACCCAGTGGGATAAAAACCAAAACCAAGGGAAAAAGAGTACAGTCGTATAATAATGCTCCCCCTCAGTTAAACACAAAATCTTTATGCAGTAAATATATGCCATCACTGAATTTTTTAGAAGATTGGTACTTATGGACCAATAATGTTTTATGTTTATGTTTAGGGAGACAATAACTCATTGTCACATAAAATGACATTATTGAGGTAATGAAGCAAGGTACGGTAATGTCCCTATTGTATTGAGATATGGTACTTCAAGACCTAAGATCTCTTTCATTTTCTAATTAGGACAAAATGAGCCATTTTCCACACTTAGCGATCTTACTACCAGTGGTGTACTTTACTGGATGCGCCTTATCTATATTAAGTCGCTTTAGGACCTTTTCTGTATAATTTGATTGGTGAATAAACATTCCATCCTTTGTATGCTCGAATTGCAGGCCGAGACAATACTTGGTAGTTTCTAAGTCCTTCATTTCAAATTATCTTTTCAAATAATCAGCTTCTATTAGGATCTCTTCTGGAGTCCCAATAATATTGAAATCATCAACATAAACAACAATGATTACATATCCCAAATTTATTGTTTTATGAACAAACAAGGACCTATTTTGATCGCTGACAAATCCTTGCCTTTGTAGATATTTTCTAAGGCGATTATACCACATTCTTCCCAATTGTTTCAATCCATATAGCGATCTTCTAAGTTTAATGGAATAAATGTTATGTGGTTTTGATTCAAATGCTTCAGGCATTTTCAATCCTTCTGGGATTTTCATGTATATGTTGGTACCTAATGACTCATATAGGTATGTTGTTACCACATCCATGAGTTGCATTTTCAAACGCTCAACAACGGTTAAAGCAACAAGGAACCTGAGTGTTGTTGCATCCACTGCTGGTGAATACATTTACATGTAATCCACTCCAGGTTTTTGCGAGAACCCTTGTGCAACGAGCTATAACAGACTGATTTTGCACTTTATGGTGTTGGAACTACAGGCCCAAAAACATCTAGTCTGTTTAACGAATCCAATTCCGCTTTCCAGCTTTCCCAACCATTTTGATGTCGACATTCCTCTATTGTTTGGGGATTATTGTCATCTTCTCCAATGACTTTTACGATAACTGAATAAGCAAAGATATCTTCTCGATACCCTATACCGATACTTACATAATTAATCGACATTTCTAAATTGTCGCTCATGCCATTTTCTTTACTTTTAGAGTCTTTAGAAAGAATCTCTTTAGGAGTTCTATCTTCATGTTTATTTCCAGTTGACATATCATCCTTTTGGGATGTAATTGGCTCTTTCCTCTTCTAGGGAATGTATCCTTAAATCCGAAAATGTCTCTCATGCTCCAAGCATGCTTATGTGTTGGTTTGGAGTTGCTTCTGGAATCTCCAAATGACTGGTGTCTTTTCAAATAGTATTTATATCTTAGTCACTAAACTTCTGGTTTTGTTATACAATATGCTAAACTTCTTGTTTAGCTTTCTTTGGATAACAAAGTGCATCCCATGCAATCTCTTAACTTGTAGTCTCAGTTATATTCTCCCCCTAAAGTTAGGATTTTTCACTTCGCCAAAGTGATACATTTAATACCGAGCAATATATTGATCACCGTTTATAAGCTCTAGGTATTTTATAAACGATAAGGACCCAAACCCTTCGTATAATCCCAACTTTCATTGTGTGGCATTACTTAACAATCATTCAGGGAGGTGGAGGACATATAAAGCATTTAATCTCTTCTAGAGACAAGCTTATATTAGGAAAATTTTCTATCGACATTCACATTTCATGACCCTCTTTAATCAACGACTCATCCTAGTCGTGTATTTCATGTATAGCATTTGCCTAGCTATCAACTATGACCGCATTATTGACGACTCTACTAGGTCGTTTTGTGAATGTGTGTGAGAGCTACTCAATGCTCAACCACTACACTAATTTATTTTCATTCCTCTCCTTTTTCAATGGAACCAATGGGTTGAGGCATCTTTCAACATCATATGATTAATCCACAATGGTTCACATGGCGATGTAATATGTCCTCTTATATCACTTGAACTTTGTCAAGGAGTATATGAGACTTTGTATTTACTTGACTTATACTGGCCTTGCTACTATTTTACCAAGAGCACAAGCCTTTCAAGGTCACTCTTAGGAAGAGACTTCAAGTCTCAAGATCTTTCGGTCCCATACCGATCATGCGCATTATTACTTCACTTGAGTGACCAAGTTAATCATGCCACAAATATATCTTATCATTAACTAAATTACAGTTAGTGAGTTTACATTATTCAATGGGATATACTCTTCTAGAGTCATCATAATCTTCACACCAAAATTTGCGCATGACTTGTGAAAACTTCTGGTTTTCAAATACTATATGGCGTGACATCATTGAAAAATGTCAGTGATCCATACTTATGTTTGGGAGCTCATCAACTCATATTACATAAACTGTTATCTTCATATCAAAATTAGATGCCTCAAAATGAGTGCATTCAGAACTTTAATATAGACTAGACCGGTCTCCACACTTATACTCATAAGGTGTGGTTCTTGTACAATTGGTACAAGACTAATGATCAATTATGTCATTTATGGGATATCCCCTATCTTAGATGTCCTTCTGGACATCAAATTAACCCACGACGTCCTAGCTATAAGTCATAACCATGACTAACGGCCGCATGCGTAATATACCGTAACCTCTTTCACACCCTCTTCTAGAGGAGGCATGCTTCCGGCATGCAAGAGGTTGGTCAAACATGACCTTGAACTTCTAGTTCATGCTAGGTAGGTGGTCATTTAGACATAGTTCTGAATATTGTAACGACCCACATTCCTTGTACTACTTCTAGAGTACATTCCATATTTCTTGTACTACATCTAGAGTACATGGTTTGGTATGAGATATCTTAACTCTCCAAGAGTTTATAATGATCTCTACTTGTCAAATTTTGATTCTTCAAGCTCGAATGGAGTTGATGATATGATACGTTCATTATAACTTAGCACATGTCTATTGGAACTTCAAGTGCTTCATGAATCTCTCAAACATCTCATCTGTCAACTTCAAGTGACAATGTAATTTTATTTCTTGAACCATTTATCGTCCACTTCGGGAGATGATATGTTCATATAATTCCACTAATAAATTCTTCTCATCATTCTACAAGAAGTAATTATGTATGTAAATCCACTTCTAGGGATAATACTCATATGTATAAAAGCATCTACTTCAGGAGATGATCATTGTCACATAAATTTTATCATCTTCTTCAGGAAGTGATATTTTCTATCATTACTCACTTCAAGGGGTAATAAGATTTATTATTTCATCTCTTCGGGGATGATTTCAAAATTGTCTCTACTGGGACATACTAGCATCCGCTTCAAGAGATGACAAGTTTTAACTTTAAGAACAAATAAAAATGTATATAAGTAATAACATAAATAATTAAATTGAAAAGAATATAAATAAAGAAATAAAGTATCATAAAATATTGTCAACTTCTGGTGACAAGAGATTGTATACGAAGTCTTCTAGACTTCTTTCCATCACATACTTCAGGATGTGATTATTCATAAAATCTTTCAATCATATACTTCAGGATGTGATTTCAATGAGACATTTTAGTCACATACTTCAGGATGTGATATCCATGTGGGTATTTTATTATCTACTTCAAGAGATAATATTGTCATATGAACTTTATCGTCTACTTCTGGAGATGATATTTTCTTTTCAATTTGCACATGAATCATGTCATTTATATCAAGAGACGACTTTAGTATCACCACTCACTGCAAGGAGTAGGAATTTTTATTATATTTATCCACTTTTGGGGATTGATTCAATTGTTTCATCCACTTCGGGGGATGTATATGCATCCACTTTAGGGGATGACAAATTTTCTTTTAACTTAAATAATAATAATAATAATAATGCACATAAATAATTATAGAAATAATTAAATTGAGAGACATAATGTAAGAAATTAAAGAAACAACACATTGTTAATTTCTGGTGACAAGAAATGAATAAAAAATTTCTCAAAACCTTTCAGTCACATACTTCAGGATGTGATATATATGGGTTGTTTATTATCTACTCCAGGAGATTATATTTTTCATATGAATAAACTTTATCATCTACTTCCAGAGATGAAAATTTTCTTCTATTTCAATTTTTTTTTGAATGAATTGTGTCATCTTCTTTAGGAGATGACTTTAGTTTCAATACTCACTTCAAGGAGTATAAACTTTTATTCTTTCATCACTTTATGGAACGAGAATTATCACTCTAGGGTTAAAAATAAATAAAATTGTTTCATTCACTTCAGGGAATGAGAAATATCACACCAAGGATAATATAAGTTTTCATTCACTTCAAGGAAGGAGGATTATCACTTCGGGGATAATCTTGTTTTGTACATTCAATCAACACTTCAAGAGGAAATATTTATCGCTTCAGGGATAATTTTATTTATAAATTCAACTCTGTAGGAGAAAATAATTATCTCTTCGGGGATAATTTTATTTATAAATTCAACTCTTCAGGAGGAAATAATTATCGCTTCGGGGATAATTTTATTTATAAATCAACTCTTCAGGAGCTTAATGATAAAAAAATTATCGCTTCAAGGATAATTATTGTGCACCTCTTCAGAAGATTGAATATATCCACTTCAAGGGATATATCATATATGATTTAATTTGTCACTCTAAGGACAAATTTGTTAACAAATACATCCACTTCAAGGGATGTAATTTTACAATCGTAAACAAACTAGTTTTATAATTCAGACATTAAAGTATATAATCCAAATATGTATAAATATATAAACTGATTGAGTATATGTTCATGATCATAAGACCCATATTCATTGAAAATATATAAATATGCAACGCACATGTGTTTAGATATGCTAAATTAAAAAGGTTGTAAATTTGTTAATTAATCCACTTGGGGGTTATGATAAAATTCAACTCTGTAAAACAATCAATCGAACGTGGCAACGTGCATATCATTCAATTCAATACAAAGCACAATTTGATTCAGCATTTTTTTTTTGTAAATTTACCCATTATCACAAAAACAGTATCAAGCAAATAAAAGGCATATTAATTTGAAAAAGAGTCACGCGCGAATGGGTGCCTAGGTGTGAAATAAGAATAAATCTCGATCGTCCATTTCAAAAAATCAACGTACCTGATTAAACATTCATTTAAAAAAATAAAAAACGGCACGGGCGAATTTTTCCCGTATTATTCGCGTATTTTTCAATAAAATACGACACGGACGAATTTTTCCCGAATTATTCACGAATTTTTCGAAAAATACGTTTTTATAAGACGCGCCCAGTTTGTTCATCAGAAATAGCGATTTTTTCATCACAAACTAGCATTTGTTCATCAGAAACTAGCATTTGTTCATCACAAAATAGCATTTTTGTGCATAAGAAACTAACATTTGTTCATCAGAAACTAGCATTTGGTCATCACAAAATAGCATTTGTTCATCAGAAACTAGCATTTGTTCATCATAAAATAACATTTGTGCATAAGAAACTAGCATTTGTTCATCAGAAACTAGCATTTGTTCATCAGAAACTAGCATTTGTTCATCACAAAATAGCATTTTGTGCATAAGAAACTAACATGTGTTCATCAGAAACTAGCATTTTGTGCATAACAAACTAACATTTGTTCATCAGAAACTAGCATTTGTGCATAAGAAACCAATGAACAAATATGAATATAACAATGAACAAATCCACAATGTTGATGAACAAATCCACAATGTTGATGAACAAATCCACATTGTTGATGAACAAATCCACAATACTGATGAACAAATCCACATTGTTGATGAACAAATCCACAATATTGATGAACAAATATGCACAAACCGATGAACAAATATGTCAAAACCAATGAAAAAATATGTATATAGCAATGAACAAATCCACAATGTTGATGAACAAATCCACATTGTTTATGAACAAATTGATGTTACTAATAAACAAATATGCACAAACTGATGAACAAATATGTCAAAACCAATGAACAAATATGAATATAACAATGAACAAATATGCATATATCAATGAACAAATATACATAAATTAATGAACAAATTGATGTTACAAATGAACAAATATGCACAAAACCGATGAACAAAAATGCCAAAACCAATGAACAAATATGTCAAAACCAATGAACAAATCCACAGTGTTGATGAACAAATCCACATTGTTGATGAACAAATCCACAATACTGATGAACAAATCAACAGTGTTGATGAACAAATCTGGGCCGTTTTTTTTCACAAATACGCGAATAATTCGCCAATAATTCGCTCGTGCCGTTTTTTTCCCCTTTTAAGTGAAATGATCAGCGCCTTTGATTTTTCTTGATCCAACGGCTCCTGTTCTTTCTTATTTCGCACCTGAGCGCCCATTCTCACCTGAACCGGACTCTATTAATTTAGAAACAAAAATTATTACCTCTTCTACTTGCAATACCAAGAAGCTATCTTCTCTGTTGCAATCTGCCATCTCTAAGATCTTGAGATCGACGGAGAATTTCCAGGGATGAGATGGGAACAGGGCTCAAATTTATTTGGGATGGATTGTGCGAAGAAGCGATCGATTTAAGACGGGAGAACATGAGGGTTGGAGTAGTACTAGAACAATCGTGCTGATAACGTGTTATAAAATATAGAAAATAGAGAGAAATAGGGAGAAAGAAGAGAGATCAAATTTCGTCTTATTAGGTCACCCATAGGGGCCTTTATATAGAGAATACAAACTAGGGTTTCCAATTGTACATCTAAATATAATAATATATATATATATTATAACAAAAAGGACAAATAATACATAAATTAGATAAAGAGGGATTTTAGCAATTACTGGTTTCTGTAATTACAGAATGCAGGGAAGAGGCAGGGGAGAGGTCGGCGGACAGGGGGGCGGCACAACCAGGACGAGACGGTGAGGACTCGGCGGCTCCGGCGTGGCTCGGCGACGGCAGGCTGGTGGTCCGGCGAGGCTAGGTGGTGGTCGGCGGTCTCCAAGGAAAAAAAGAGGTGTTTGGTGGTGTTTTTAATGGAGGAACAAGGACTTGAATATGCTGAATTTTTGACAAAAGAGAGAGAAATTGCAAATAGAAGGAGAGGATGAATGATGGTGTGAGTTAGGAGAGTGCTTGAGCCCCTTTATATAGGCAAGTTGGAGGAAGCTATGGATCCAAGTCATGGTTGTTGCACCAATGGAGGAGGAGGGAGTGCTCTACTATAGGTCAATTGTGTGCTTCTTCAAGGTGATGCAAGGGTGAGGTGTGAGGTTAAGTCTTGCAAGGCAAAAGAAGGAAGAAGAAGCTTCCATTAAAATGCATTGGGAGGGAGTCACTGATAGCTTGCATTTAGGTAGTGTTTAGGATGCATATTTATGTTTATTTTGCATGGTTTTAGTTTAGTTTAGTCTAGTTCTTAGGTTTTTAGGTTTTCTAGGAAATTCGGGTTTTACGCTTGTTTTGTTCGGTTTTGCAGATCTTTAGGTAAACAAGCATGGACGGGATGGATCTTAGAGGAGTATGGTGGAGTTTGAGAAAGCTAAGAGTGATACAAGTGAAGATTGGAAGAACCAAGGCCCAAGAGTTTGATGGATTAAAACACTTAAATCCGGACTATGCATTGAAGGTCTTGTTTTGACACCTCTATCTTGCAATGCATGGTTTGGGAGCTACAGTGCTCGGATGAAGCTGAATTTGCTATCACTGGAAAGCTAACTTGAAGAGATACAATTCATATTTTTACTCCGAGTCCAAATTCCAACTCGAAGGGGGTGAAAACAGCCTCTAAAGTGTCGCTTGAAATGCTGAACCGAGAGTGCCGCGGGCTAGGAAGGAATGTGCCGCGGCCGCGTCACCCAAGAAGGAGACCGCGCCTCACATTCTGCCGCGGGAGAGTTTGGCCGCGAGTTTTGGGCTTCGGGTTGGACTTTATTAGGTCTTTTCCGACTAGTTTAATGTAATTTCGGGATATTTTATCTTTAGATATCTTAGGGGTATTTAAACCTTGTTTTTAGTTTTCTCTCTCTAATATTGTCATAATTTTTGTCAAACTTTGGAGGCTAGGGTTTTCTCTCTAGAGGCAACTTTAAACCTTTGTAAGTTTGCTTTTAATTTAATTATGCATTGCTAAACTCTTTTGTGTTTGACTAGTTATTGAAATCATAGATTGCATAATATTTAGAGGTTTGATTGATTCTCAATAACTTGGATAGGTTTTATTCCCTGTGCTTAATTGAATCGGAATTATTCTAGGGTTTTGTTAGATTGATCACCTAATAGAATTTCTAGGTTAATTTACAACTAATTTGATCAAGTCCCGTTCGGGATTGATTAGATAAAGTAACAACTATAATTGTTTAGACCTGTTTAGGCTATTCAATTGTAGAAGGGAATGAACCACAGATAACTTGATTAGCTGTTTGCGTTGAGTATTTGTTTCTATCGATACTTTGAACTTAAAGGTGTCGTTTAATTGAATCTAGACGTTGTTCTAGGTTGTTAGATGATTAGGGTTGTTCAGACTGTTATCTCTTTCAACTAAATATAAAGTTTTGGATAATAATCCACGGTAGATTATTCAAGGAAATTGAGAATCGAAAGAATCAATGATCAATAAGCATATCTATGATGAATTTAACTAGTTGAACACGCTTTTCTCATATTTTTTAAACTCAATAATACTTGAATTTATAATTTGCTTTTAATTTGCATATTAGAATTAGAATTTCAATCATAAAACCCCCCTTTTGGTTACTTGGCATTTTAAGTAAAAACACAAATACACAAGTCCTTGTGGGATCGACTCTTACTTGCCGCTCTGCTGAGTTGGTAAAGTTAAGGTTTCTTTGATAGGTATAAACGACCACTGAAAATACCTCATCAGTCACATTTACGTAACTTCACATCAGACATAGTCTGATGTCTATTTTTTTTTTGAAGAAGAAGAAGTTTGTTGGGTATAAGATAATAAAGATGGGTGTTTAAACAAGAAAGTTCACTTGGTCTAGCGGATGAGAGGGTGGGGCTTGTGGACTGAGTTGCAAGAGGTCTCGGGTTCAAGTCCCGGCTCTTGCATTCTTTTTACAAGACTTTTAATTGGGTTTTAAAGCCTTATTGTAATTCATTTTATTTAATAAAATTCGAGCTTCATAAGGCATTATTTTTATTTGAATGCCTTTTTATTTAATCATGACCTTTAAGATTTATTATTGGATTTTATTTAAATTAATTTATTTAATAATCGCCCCTTAAATAGAAAGATAAGGGTTATCGTAAAATTCAAAAGTTCTCTTTTTACTTAGAGAAAAATAATTTACGAAAATAGATATTATATTATATTTGGTTTTAAAACCTTGAAATATCGTTGATATTACAATAGTACCCCCCTAAATTAGTTTCGTCCCCGAAACTAGAGAAAAGTAGGGCGGTACCGAGATGGAAAAGGAAGATAACTACAAAACTTCACAGCGTGTGCAGACAAAACGGGGTCTAGTAACCCCTTAAAAAGATAAAACTACTAGTTCTCAGGAGGACATTAATTCGGGAAAACGTCTCTGCATATCTTGCTCCGTTTCCCAGGTTTCCCAAGTTGTACCTTCCTTGCCATCTTTAGACCAGAGTACCCAAACTAGAGGTACTTCTTTGTTGCGTAGTTGCTTCACACGATGCTCCACTATCTTAAGTGGTCTCTCTTCGTAAGTGCCATCCGACTGGATTTCGACATCGTCGAAGTTGATTATGTGGGATTCGTCGGGCACATACTTCCTTAAAAGAGATACATGGAACACATTATGCACAGGGTGAGCAGAAGGCGGTAAAGCAACTCGATTGGCCAGGTTGCCGACTCTTTCTAAGATTTCGAAGGGTCCTACATAACAAGGGTTAAGCTTGCCTCATTTTCCGAATTGGAAAACGCCTTTCGAGGGAGATACCTTGACGAACACCTTATCTCCAACTACGAACTCGATGTCTCGCCTCTTCAGGTCGGCGTAAGGTTTCTGTCGACTCTGAGCAGTAAACATTCTTTGGCGAATAAGGGCAACCTCGGAGACAGTCTTTTCTATCAAGTCCGGACCTAGTAGAATCTTGTCGACGTTGTCGTCCCAACAGAGCGGAGAACGACATTTCCGACCGTACAAAGCTTCAAAGGGAGCCATCTTGATGGTGGAATGCCAGCTATTGTTGTATGTGAACTCTATAAGGTGCAAGCTGTCATCCCGACTCGTTGTGCGGTCTAGCACACAGGCCCGTAGCATATCCTCAAGAGTTTGGATGGTCCTTTCTGATTGACCATCGGTTTGAGGATGGAAGGTTGTGTTGAGTTTCAGTTATGTGCCCATGGCCTTATGTAGTTCTTTCCAGAAAGAGGCCATGAAACGTCCATCCCGATCCGAGATAATTGTCTTTGGTGTTCCATGAAGACGGACTATTTCCTTGATGAAAACTGTTGCTACCTTTGGAGCTTTCCACTTCTTTTGAATAGCGATGAAATGAGCGCTCTTGGTGAGACGATCTACGATTACCCAAATTGAGTCCTTTTGTTTTTGAGTCTTGGGCAGGTCGGTCACAAAGTCTATTGCTATATCCTCCCATTTCCATTCTGGCACGGGAAGGAATTGTAATTTTCCTCTAGGTCTTCGGTTCTCGATCTTTACTTTCTGGCAAACCAAACATCTAGATATGAACTCTGCGACATCTTGCTTCATGTTTGGCCACCAGAAGTTCCTTCGTACATCCTTGTACATCTTACTTGCTCATGGGTGTACGGAATAGGCAGATGAGTGGGCTTCTTTCAGGATGATCTTTCGAAGATCGTCCACCGCTGGCACACAAATCCAGTTTCGAAACCCAAGGGAACCGTCATCTTGAATAACGAACCCGGGTGCCTTGCCTTCTTGTACTTCGCCGCTTATTCTAATCAACATGATGTCATTAGTTTGCTTCTCCCTGATTTCGGCTAGCAGGTCGGATTGAATTTTCAAGGTGTTTAGACAACCTTGTTGTCTTCCAAACCAGACTTTGATGCCTTCTCTGATCAGTTCTTGTTGCAGCTTTGGCTGAACCGTTAGCATTGCGATCAAGCCTTCTTGTTGTGTCTTACGACTAAGAGCGTATGCTACGACGTTGGCTTTGCCCGGATGGTAAAGCAGCTCGATGTCGTAGTCCCTCAGTAGTTCCAGCCATCTTCTCTGTCTCATGTTCAGTTCCTTTTGGGTGAACACATTCTTCAAACTCTTGTGGTCGGTGTAGATCTGACACTTGACACTGTACAAGTAGTGTCGCCAAATTTTTAAGGCAAACACAACTGTTGCCAGTTCGAGGTCGTGCGTCGAGTAGTTCACTTCGTAGACCTTGAGTTGTCGGGATGCATAGGCGATTACCTTCCCACTCTACATGAGCACGCATCCCAAGCCTTGTTTTGAGGCATCATTGTAGACCACATAGCCGTCGTGTCCGTCTGGCAGAGTCAAAACTGGTGCGCTTGTAAGGCGCCTTTTGAGTTCTTGAAAGATCTCTTCACACTTTTCATCCCACACAAACTTCTTGTGGGTCTTCCGGAATAGCTTCGTCATGAGAAGGGCAATCTTTGAGAACCCTTCGACGAACCTTCGGTAGTACCCTGCAAGTCCTAGGAAGCTGCGGATTTCTTTTACATTCGTGGGTTGCTTCCATTCTAAGACTACATCGATTTTCTTTGGGTCCACCATAACTCCGTCTTGGTTGATGACATGGCCTAAGAAAGCCACTTCTTTAAGCCATAGGTCACATTTGGACAACTTGGCGTAAAGTTGGTTGTGCCTTAGAATCTGTAGCACGGTTCAAAGGTGTTCTTCATGTTCAGCTTGATTTCTGAGGTAGATTAGAATATCGTCGATGAAGACGATAACAAACTTGTCAAGGTACTCGTGAAAACACCGGTGCATCAGGTCCATAAACACCGCAGGTGCATTGGTCAGTCCGAATGGCATCACCACAAACTCGTAGTGGCCATAGCGGGTGCGGAAAGCTGTCTTCGGTATATCTTTCTCGCGGATCCGAAGTTGGTGATAACCTGATCTCAGGTCGATCGTGGAGAAAACTTTTGCGCCTTGAAGTTGATCTAAGAGGTCGTCTATCCTTGGAAGAGGATACTTGTTCTTGATGGTGACCTTGTTCAGTTCTCTGTAGTCGATGCACAAGCAGAAGGTTCCATCCTTCTTCCTCACAAACAGTACAAGCGCTCCCCAAGCCGAAGCGTTTGGTCGAATGAAACCTTTCTCAAGCAGCTCTTCGAGCTGACTCTTGAGTTCTTTCATCTTTAGCGGGGCCATCCAGTATGGTGCCTTAGAGATTGGCGTGGTTCCCGGCTCGAGGCTTATGGAAAATTCGACTTCTCATCGAGGTGGTAACCCAGGGAGTTCTTCTGCGAAGACATCGGGAAATTCTCTGGCTATAGGGATCTCTTGAATATCCACGACCTTTTTCTCCGTCGACTCAAGGTAACAAAGAAATCCAATGCGGCCTTGTCGGAGAAGCTTCCCGACCTTCATGGCGTTGATCACTTTTCCATTTTCTTCTTCTCGTCTTCCTTTGAACTTACACACGTGCTTCCTTCCAGAGTTGATGGTTACAGTTCAGGTGTAGAAAATTGCTCCATGTTGAGACAAACGATCTCTTCCGAGAATAATGTCGTAGGGATTCATCGGAATGCATATCAAGTTGGAGTTGAAGGTTCCTCCTTGAATGCATAACGGGAAACTACCTAACTGTTTTGATCCTATTATCTTTTCTCCGTTTGGAAGGTTCACGACGAACTGTTCACAGTCTACGAGATTATCTATCCTAATACTTCTACACACTTTTCGGATATGAAGGAATGCGAAGCACCGGAATCGAAGAGTATAAACACATCTTTAGAGCGGATATGGAGGGTACCAACAAAGTCCGGCTTATCGGTGGTGCGCATCTCGTACAACCGCTGCCCTTGACCCTGTGGATGCATAGGCCCTTTTCCCTTCTGATGAGCCATAGACTGGACCGAAGTAGTTCCTGCTGTCTTATTTGAAGTTTGCGGGCGCTGGGGCATGGTGTTTGAGCGGGTTTGGCCTGCCGAGTTTGCTGGTTGCCTGCAGAATTGCCGGAGATGACCGTCCTTGTTACAGTTGAAGCATTTCTTGAGGGGTTTGGGACAGTTCCGATTGAGGTGTCCGGGCTCTACACAGTTGTGACACACAATTGGGCTCCTCTTTGATTCGGATCCAGGGTCAGGTCTTGATCCAGCTGACGAGGCCTTAATCTTGCTCTTTTTGGACCACTGAGATCCTTGTGGAGATGCCAGCCTCTTGAACCCACTGTGACTGGAGTGGTGAGGCTTTCCTCCACCGACTTCCTGCGCTCAGGGACCTTAAGAGTTGTCTCCATTCTGTGTGCATGGTCCACATACTCCTCCAGAGTTTTGAAGGAGCGATTTGCCATCCAGGGTTTGATGTGATCGCTCATCCAGCGGTGGAAATGTTTGATCTTCTGTTGCTCCGTAGTAATCTCGTCTTCAGCGTATTGCAGAAGGTGATTTGAATTTCTTCGCTCGTTCCAACACACTTAACTCGTGCAGCTTCAGGGAGTGGAGTTCGTCCAACTTCTCCTCTCTCATGGATTTAGAAAAGAATCGGTGCATCATCTTGTCCTTGAACATGGCCCAGCTTAAATCAGGGCGTTTGGACAGACTAGAGCTCTCCCACCACTCGCCAGCTTCGTCTTTCAGTTTCAGTGCAACCATGTGTACCTTGTCGGTTTCCAAACAGGGTATATTCCTTAGAAGTCTTTCTATGTGGGAGAACCAATACTTCACCCCTGACGGATCGCCCGTACCATCGTACGAGTCAGGCTTCATGGCGTTGAAAGCCTTGATCCCCTTAGTGAAGCTGATTTTATTCTGTTTATCGGGGACGACTTCTGCTACTCGGGTGCATCGAGGTCTGTGGGTTTAGGTATTGCAGCAGGGATTTCTTCTCGTATCAATTGTTGTACGAGGGTGCATAGTGAGGCCACGGTCTCCGCATTGAATGCTAAGGGAGTTGTTGGTGTAGGGGGTAGGTTAACTCGTTGTCCACCTCGGACCTCAGACTCACTCTCATCATGTTCTTCCCTAATGTTGTTGGGGTTGACACTACGATTGGTGGCTCTTGTGTTGACCATCTGAATGTTTTTAGGTTGGTTTCATTTGTTAATTTAACAATATAGGCAAGAATTAACGCGCAAGCTTTAAAAGTAAAAAAAGGAAAATTTTATTATAATAGAATCAAATGAGAGAGTACAAGGCTTTTATAACTTAAGTCATTTCAAACAAGGAAATAAAATAAAAGCTAAGCCGCTTCGACTTCCTAGGGACAAAATGAAGTCGAAAGAAGTGGTCTAAGCTCACTTCTTGGAAAGAAAGAGTACAAGCTAGGGGAACCTAGATGCGATAGGTGTAGGAGTCGAGAAACCCTTCCTCAAAAAGAGTCTCATAAATAATCCTCGTCTCGTTGTTGAGGAGGAGGTTGGCCTGTTCAATTCTTGTCTGGCGACGGTTTTCGCGAGCTTGCAGCTCCGCGATGCATATCCTATGTGGGAGCCTCTCCTCTCGCTCCCTTTCCGTCTCGTTGACCCATTGATCCCTGTGACTCTGCAGCAAATCACGGTACACCCTACGGCTTCCGGTGGGGATGATGTCGGGAGGTGGTGGAGTGTTGACCAGGGGCTGACGAGCCCGGCGGTTAGAGGATTCTCCTTCCATCCAAGTGACGAAACCCTCCATTTGTACCTCTGTAGGTGCCTATCTTGCCTGCTCGAACAGGGTGGGTCGGCCAGAAAATCTTTCCTCTGAGTGCTCAACATTGAGGGGCCCGAGCTGAAGCCGTCGAAGAAGTTCCTCATCTTCATGACACCAGAAGTGTGTCATAGGCGGCATAGGATCCTCGGGCTCGGGTGCTCGCGGAGGTGAGACTACTTCCACTCTCGGGACTTGGATCATGGGCGGCATTGGTGCTGGGGGAACATACTCCATCCTGGGACTTGCTGGGGGTGGTGGTGTTTCTGGGTCGATGACCACCCCATCCGAGTCCTCTTCCTCGGACTCCTCAAACTCTTGATCTTCCTGGTTCATAGCGTCCCATTCTGCCTGAGCTTGCCAAAGTAGCTCGAGCTCTTCATCGTCCACTTAATCTTCTTCCCCGTTCTCGAAGTCGAGCTCGGGTATGATTCCCTCCGGTTGGTACTCGGGTACCAACTCCTCATGTTCCTCGTCGGAGTAATCTTCCGGTTCGTAGCCTGGTGCCATCTCTTCGTCCCTCGAGGGGTACTCCTCGGGTTCGTACACCGGAGATGGTGGAAACTCGACTGGTGTTGGATCGTCCTCGGGTAGCTCAATGGGGAGGTCGGGGTCCTCCTCGGATTCTTCCCGTGGATCCCCGACTTGTTCAATCTCCATGTTCTCCCCAAGCTGTTCTTCTTCGGGCTCATGGAAGGGGTCATTCGGAGCATCGTAGTAGAGAAAGTATGGGTTTGGAGCCTGCATTCCATAGCGGGCTTCGTCGGCTCGGTTTCCTAGTTGGTTGGCTCTTCTTGGGTTAACCATGGTGTCTGATGAAGGAGAAAGAGAAGAGAAAGGCGTTAGTATAGAACCTCCTTAGTTTCTATAAGATGAATACATAGTGAAGGAAGTCAAGGCTTGAAAATTACTAAAACAAAGTTTTATTTTATACTTTTCGTTTTCTTGGCTCTATTAAAGGTCTTAAGATTTTTTTTTATCTTTTGAACATGTGATTTTTTTTTTGAAGTAAGTTTTGGGATTACTAACAAGTTCCCTAGTGTGAAGGTGTGAGTCTTTAGTTACAAGTTTCTAAAGGAGTGTTTAAAATTCTCCATAAATTGGAATGTTCATGCGACTTAAGTTTTCGAAGGATAAGAAGAAAATTTTCATAAAAAGGGTTAGTTCTAGAACTAAGTACTTGGTATTTAAAGTTTTCAAATTCTTAAGACATTTTCTTAGCTAAGAAGTTTTAGATTTGAAAATTAATATTCCTAAGTTTTCTTCAAAGGATATAGAAGGGAATTTTCTATAAATGGAAATTCTTAGATAGCGGAAATGAAAAGTTAGGGTTTAAAATTCTTGGTTTTTCGAAAATTTTCGGTTTTAAAAGTTTTTGGTTTTAAAAACAAAACCTCGCTCTGATACCACAATTGTAACACCCCTATTTTACAACATTGAGTGTTACCGCCAGTGACCTCTGATTTTACCGTCCAAAGTCACCCAAGGCTTTTAGAATGATATAGAACAATAATAATGCGGAAATAAACATAATTCATAAAATAGAAAAGGTGCTCCCGAAGGAGACTTTGTTTGTACAAAACATCTTACATAGCCTTTAAACACATGGTTGTTCGGAATTGAAATGCAAAACCAACTTGTCCTTAAAACATGATGAAACATGAAGCAAAATGATATGAGAAGTACATATTGGAAATCCTCGTTCTTCCTTCGTCTTCACCTTATGCCTTGCTGGGATTCCTAAATTCTGACATAATTCGCGAGGGGCGAGAGAATGCCAGGCAAACATGCGGAAAAGAAGAATTAGTCTAGGAGACTAAGCAAGCGGGAATGGATCTTCCCAAGGGTAATTCGGTAATTTGAGTAACATCGAGGAAAATATTATCGGGTTGTATTTTAAGATATGGATTCATTAATGTGGGGTTTAATGTTACGAAGGAGAGCGTATCTCAAGCGGAGATAGCTCGATAATTAGGAGAAGAGCTACTAGATTGTAGACTTCTCTTAGAATCGAAGATATGTTGGGAACATAATTAATTCATACAAGTTGAAAACCTCTCGCGCCCTGAGCGGACTGAGAGCCGGATCGATCATTTGAGATCGGTCCGGTTTTGGTATCTTTTAAATGTGCATAGGGCACTTATCTTATATAGTGACGAAAAAATTCGATTTCATTAATGATTTTTAAAGGGGGCGGGGGCTCAGATGGCTCGATCCACCAAAGGGAAACCCATTTTCTCGGCACTTAGCTAGAGTGCGCTCATCCCTCCTTGCAATTGGAGCGGATAGGATCATGATCCTGAAAGTCGTACTTCAAACACGTAGGCATTATGACTTAGTAAGATTATATAGAGGCGTCGGCTATTCCGCGCCCCTCACTAGTTCGTTCGACGTTGGTCTCTAAATGAGACCATAACAATCAAGGTCACAACCATACTAGCATAAATAATCCTGATAATAATAATAGCGACTATGCTAACAAGGGGTCGTTATATCTAACAATCGATATTTCCTAGGTTCATTCGTTACTTAGCACACAAGTTGTTCCCAACATTGAGAATTTCACGGAAACGAATATAAAAGGTTACAATGGGAAAAATCCACTTGCATTAGCTTTCACGCGTCTACTATCGAGCTTGACGGAATATTTTAATTCGCGACTTCGAGCGAGAATCCCGACCTACCGATACGAAAATTATGAGCGAACTTTAAATACGAAAACCTCCTAACGATTGTATTCTCTGTTATATACTTTGTATAAGAGAAATGGAATTCTAAATTATTATGATAATAATTTAGGTGGTCATTTAAAATAATAATATTCCTTTATTATTATTTTAATCTTGTAATATCCCTTTTTTATTCCATATAATAAAATCCTTATTTAATATTATTAAAATAATCCCCTTTAGTCTTACTTGCTAATTTCTTAAAATCATTATGCAACTATATTTTCATAAAAATACTTGATAACATATTTGACCTAAAAGGCATTTTTAAGTATACATACTTTCTTTAAATTATAAAGAATTTTTTTAATTAATCTATAACTTATTTTAATTACAATAGTACCTTTTTAACTTCAAAGGTTTCATTAAGGGACTTTAAAAAAAATCTTATTTTCCTATCAATAATATTCCATTTAATAATATTTCCTTAATAAGGTCTTATTTGGTTATAAAATTAAAAAGAAAAAAGCATAACCACTTTCTTGGCAATTTTCCTTAATTAGAACTTTTCTATTTACTTTATAAGGTAACTTTCCTAAATCAACATATATTAAAATAATCTCATTTATTTTATTCCCATATATCTTTTCATATGTATTTTATAAAATATATGATCATGGCTCATAAATATCTCACTTTATACTTGTAGTCCTTTATTAATAATATCTTAGGTTATAACATAATATCGATTCCATATCTTGCAATATCTTTATAACTAAGCAATACAATAACATATTGTATTTCCATTTAAAGCTACCATTATTATATTTATAATCATTCCATTGTCTTGTAAGGGAAGTCTCTACACTTAAAGGTTATTAAACTAATATTTTTTTAAGGGATGACTTTAGTATTATAACCATTATTAACATTATCCTTTTGTAAGACCAATATTAACCTATAGTCCATGACTAGCTTTTTGTAAAAATATTTTTATAAGGATTCTCTACAATTTATTTAAAATAATTATTATACTATGTCATAAGTATTTTACCACTACTACTATATTTTATAAAACTATATCCATTGCAATTCTCTACACTTTTATAGACATGATAACTTTAAATAATATGTTTATTGTTATTATTATAGTATTTGATTTCATATATCTTCAACTTCTCTATAATTGGAGACATGCAACGTTACTTATCTTTTTATAAATTCTATTTCTTTATAAAGGTAGCATTTTTAATATTAACAACTACACCTCAAGTGCTATATTTTTATAAAAACCCTTTAATATTATGAAAATAGCATGCCTTGTACAATTTTAAAATACAATAGTAATTCAAAAAAATTTGATAAGGTTAAATTTACCATAGTAACTTAATTTGTTTCTATCCTCCCAACTAACAAGATCTTCCACCTAATATTTTTATTAAATTAATTCCTTATTTGATTTCTTCCTTATTCCTACTAATATTTTTAATAACCTTAAAAGGACTAATAATACATAAATTAGATAAAGAGGGATTTTAGCAATTACTGGTTTCTGTAATTACAGAATGCAAGGAAGAGGCAGGAGAGAGGCCGACGGACAGGGGGGGGGGGCGCAACCAGGACGAGACGACGAGGACTCGGCGGCTCCGGCGTGGCTTGGCGACGGCAGGCTGGTGGTCCGGCGAGGCTAGGTGGTGGCTGGCGCTCTCCAAGGAAAAAAAAGCGGTGTTTGGTGGTGTTTTTAATGGAGGTACAAGGACTTGAATATGCTGAATTTTTGACAAAAGAGAGAGCAATTGCAAATAGAAGGAGAGGATGAATGATGGTGTGAGTTAGGAGAGTGCTTGAGCCCCTTTATATAGGCAAGTTGGAGGAAGCTATGGATCCAAGCCATGGTTGTTGCACCAATGGAGGAGGAGGGAGTGCTCTACTATAGGTCAATTGTGTGCTTCTTCAAGGTGATGCAAGGGTGAGGTGTGAGGTTGAGTCTTGCAAGGCAAAAGAAGGAAGAAGAAGCTTCCATTAACATGCATTGGGAGGGAGTCACATCTACGTAACTTCACATCAGACATAGTCTGATGTCTATTTTTTTTTTGAAGAAGAAGTTTGTTGGGTATAAGATAATAAGGATGGGTGTTTTAAACAAGAAAGTTCACTTGGTCTAGCGGATGAGTGGGTGGGGCGTGTGGAGTGAGTTGCAAGAGGTCTCGGGTTCAAGTCCCGGCTCTTGCATTCTTTTTACAAGACTTTTAATTGGGTTTTAAAGCCTTAGTATAATTCATTTTATTTAATAAAATTCGAGCTTCATAAGGCATTATTTTTATTTGAATGCCTTTTTATTTAATCATGACCTTTAAGATTTATTATTGGATTTTATTTAATTTAATTTATTTAATAATCGCCCCTTAAATAGAAAGATAAGGGTTATTGTAAAATTTAGATGTTCTCTTTTTACTTAGAGAAAAATAATTTACGAAAATAGATATTATATTATATTTGGTTTTAAAACCTTGGAATATCGTGGATATTACAAAAACAACTTAGGCTAATAAATAAAAAAGAATGTATCTTAAACTATCATAAGACATATTGGAAACAACGCGCCAAAACAAAACATATTAAACTCTCTGATGCACATAAGATTGCAAGTGGGAAACGCAATCGAAAAATCATTAAATAAATACGAACAGCTGAAGGCACTCAAATTATTGGTACAGAGAATAATCGGGAAGAAATAAGAAATGGCTTTAGAAGAAGATATACAAAGGAACAAACTCATATTAGTAACGATAATGAGTACTTGAGTCTAATCACTAAAGAAATAACGGACGAGGATAATAGCATGCTCACCAAGGCGATTACGAATGAAGAAATTTAGAAAACGGTATTGAGCCTTGGTTTTGATAAATCGCCAAGGCCGGATGGAATAACAACAGAATTCTATAAGTGATACTAGGACAATGTGGGTCCAATGGTAATAAAAGAGGTCAAAAGCTTCTTCCACTCAGGTAAAATCATAAGATAAATTAACCACACGTTCATAACCCTGATACCGAAAATTGAAAACCCAAGCTCTACAAACCATTACAGACCAATTACTCTTTGTTCCACAATATACAAAATCATATCTAAGTTAATAATGGAGAGACTCAAGAAAGTTATTTATAAAATTACACATCCACTACAAGGAGCATTTATAGCTAATCGCACCATCCAACAAAATATCCTTATTGTCCATGAAATACTTCATTCATTCATAAATAGTAAGACAAAAGATGGTTAGATTGCAATCAAACTCCATATGGAGAAGGCATATGATAGATTTGATTAGGATTACCTCTTTAATGTCCTTCAAAGATTCGAGTTTGATACTAAATTTGTAGGATGTATTAGAGAATGTGTTTGCTCAGTAACCTTGTCGATCCTCGTTAATAATGGACATACAGATCTATTTACACCCGAAAGAGGCCTAAGAGAGGGAGATCCCTTATCACCTTTTCTTTTTATCCTTGCAGCATAAATCCTTGAGAGAAAACTCCAAGTTACTAGTGAAATGGATAAAAAAATCGACCGGCTTCCCTATAAGCCGCGGGGGAATGAGAATTCCCTTTATTGCCATTGCTGATGAAATTATTATTTTCGCAAAAGCTTCTTATGGGTCGTGCGTTAAGGTAAAAAACATAATTGATGAATTCTGTAGGATACCTGGTCAAAAAGTAAACTACAACAAATCGGCCTTTCAAGCCTCCAAAAATATGAGTGATGTGATGGTTTCCCACACACTCGCAAGAATACGAGATCTATTGTAGTAGTAGATCGGGATCGAATCACGGGGATTATATTTGTTTTTATTAATTCTAGAACTAATTTCTAAGCCAAAATATGGAGATTTATGGTGTATTTTTAACTACTAAAAACAATTACAACAAGTAAAGTATGAGAATAAAAAGTATATGAGAAAACAAAGTTCCAAGGCAAGGAATCCCCACAACTTTGATCCACAGAGTTTGAATCTCACTTCTACCTAAATTGAGTTGGATAATTTGATATGAAGGTTATTTTCTAATTTCATAAATTAACGTTTCTCAAAGTTTAACTTAATGTACCTCTATCAAATTAAGAACCCACTCTCGTGACAAAACAAAACCGATAGAAACCTTTTAAGCACTTAGAAATCTATATGGTAAACCAAACTTGCCCCACTCTTGTGATACATCAAACTTGACTCAAAAATCTAGAAGTTCTATGACAATTAACCACATGAGAAACTAATCTCAAGTTCAATTCTAGTTTTTCCAAATAGAACTTGCCCCACTCTTGTGATACATCAAACTTTACGGATCTTGCAGCCATTTGGTGGAGTGTTTGGCATTAATAAATTAAGCTAACTTTCCAAAACGATCGAGCGAGGGTATCTCGAATTTGACAAGGTATGCTCGTAACCAAATAGCAAACTGGGAGAAAGCAAAGAATTGGGCGGAAGATGAGGAAAACAGAAAAATTAACAAGAATCAGAAGTTTAGTTTTGGCACGAGAAACCCCAAGAAATGGCAAAACCAAAACAAGATCAGGTAAAAATAAATATCGACACCTCTATACTTGCTAATAATCAAGCAATTGGAGGTTTCGTAATTCGGAATCACATGGGCCAGATTATAGACTTAATGACTTATAGCTTTGGAAAGATATCAAAATAAAATGCAGAAGCATTGGCATTCAGATAAGTTGTCCGAGAAATTAGAAAAAGAAAATTAAGAAGATTAGAAATTGAGGGGACAATCTCCAGATCATTAATGTAGTTGAAGGGATTATTCATTGCCCATGGGAGACTAAACTAATTATTTCTAATATCTGGGTGTCCATTGCTAGTCTTCAAGATGTCTCGTTCAAGGATATTCCTAGGGACTGTAATACTGTGGTCGATAAAGTTGCTAAACTGTGTCATAGTCTCCCTGCTGAGTTTATTAATACTCATCCAGAACTTCTTTTTCTTATCCACAAGGATGTTCTAGGATGCCAAGGCTTAAGATAGTATGGCAAAGAGGGAATTCTTGCCCATATATCTTCCCTAATTACCTCATCATTTATAAGATTAAATTCAGGGTAGAAAGGGTATCAAGCAACCAACTTGCCTTGAACATGGCAAGGCCTTTTGCGAAACATGGTCAGATTAAATTTTGGCAGGTCTATTGGTGTCCAAACCCGGTTAACCGAGATTTCGATTAACCTAAGTTTGGTTAACCATGATTTCGGTTAGTTAAAATCATGAACCATGTGAGTAGGTGATAGCTTCCATATAGGAGTAGTTTAGATGCATGTTTTATATGTGTTTTAGTTAGTTTTTATGTAGTTATTAGGTTTTTGTGTTGTCGGGTATTATGGGCCGATTTGCTATGTTATACAGGATTTTAGGTTCAGGAGCAACAGCGGGGCGAGTACAGATTGACTATGGCGGTGGTGGACGATCTAAGGGAGCTAAGGAATGCTAGTAGCATAAATGGAGAAGAGCCAAACTAAGAAAAACCAAGACAAGAAGCTAAAGGAAACGCTCGGGATCGACCCCGAGCAATGTGGCCGAGCAGTCCCAACTGAATGGGGAATGCGCGGGGTGTCAAGATTGCGCGGCCGCGCAATTTAGCCAAGCCGCGCAATCGGGATTTTTCAGCGGACGTGGATTTGGGCAGTGTTTTGGTATTGGGCTTTGGTATTTGGTTATTTGGGCTTATGTAATCCGAGTATATGAATTGAGATATAATGTTTGAGGATATTTTTAGTAAACATATATAAACCTTATGTTAGTTTATTTGAAAAAAACATTTGTAAGAACTTTGGAGGCTAGGGTTTTCTCTTTGGAGGCAAACTTTGAAACCTTTGTAAGTTTGATTATAATTTCAATTATGCATTGCTAATTTCTCATGTGTTTGACTAGTTATTGAAGTCATGATTTATATGTAGTTGTGAGGTTTGATTGATTCTCAACAAACTTGAATAGAAATTATTCCCTATGCTTAATTGAATCTAAACTAGGGTTTTGTTAGATTGATCACCTAATTGAATTTCTAGTTATAACTGAATCTGATTAATTACCGGTTGGACTTAATTTGATCGAGAGTATACTTTAATCAATTTAGTACCGATTGGACAAGTTGATTAAAGGAGGGAATAAATTCACAAGTCACTTAGATGTCTGGTTGCTCTAAGTGTTTGTTTCTATTGATAACTTGAATCTTCATGCTGTTATTTAATTGAATCTAGAAGGTCTTCTAGGTTATTAGATAATTAGAGTTGTTAGACTGGTAGTTCTATCAACTAAATCTGAAGTTTGGTTTTAGTCCTTAGTAGGATCATTATCCACAATAGATTATTCAAGTGAGAAGAGAATTAAGAGAATCAATGATCAACGAATCAATATCATGATGGATTTAACTAGTTGAACACGTTTGTCTTTTATTGATATAAACAATCTTCTGCATTCATATTTATTTATGTCTTGCATAGTAGTTTAGAATTTACAAATACAAAAACCCCCCTCATATCAGTTACTTGGCACTAAAGCAATAACACATTTACACGAGTCCTTGTGGGATCGACCCTTGCTTACCATTCTACTCAGATTGGTTAAGTTAGGATTCTTTGATAGGTAAACGATTGAAAAATACCTCATCAAATTTGGCGTCGTTGCCGGGGACTCGTCGTTGTTTGTGTTTATTACTTTCGTGCAGTTGTGGGTGTGAACTTGCTATATGGTTCATACCCGTGCAACTGATCCATCTCTTGCTGTTTTTGATTCAGAAATAGAAAGGACACTTTCTAGGTTGCGCAGCCAAGCTCGTGCGATTGCTCGTGAATTGCAGCTCAACCTGGCGTCTTCCTCGTCTAATTCTGACACTGAGAGCATTCCTGAAATAGTAGAGATGGCTGATCAAACATTGAGACAGTTAATTGCACCAAATTTGGAGCAACAACCGCTGGCGGTGCAATTTCCTGCTCTTGCTGAGGGAGTCAAGTTCGAGCTGAAATCTAGGTTGATTCACCTTTTTCCTTCATTCCATGCGCTTAGTGGTGAAGATCCCAACAAACATCTTTATGAATTTCATGTTGTGTGCTCAAGCATGAAGCCTGTTGATGTGACTCATGACCAGATTGCGCTGAGAGCCTTTCCTTTCTCTCTCAAGGATCAGGCAAAGACTGGTTTTATTACTTGGCTCCGAGAAGTATTGATACATGGGCTAAGATGAAGGAAGCTTTTCTGGAGAAGTACTTCCCTGCTACAAGGCTCAATGAACTGAAGAAGATGATTAGCAACATTGAGCAATAAGCTAATGAGACCTTGTATGCATACTATGAGAGATTCAAGAGGCTGATAGCCAGCTGTCCTTTCAATGGTTACGCTGATCAAGATCTGATTTTATATTTGTTCAATGACCTCTTGGATGATGAGAGAAGAATGGTGAATGCAGCATGTCAAGGCAATATCCTCAACAAAACCCCTACTGCTGCGTTTGAACTATTCACACAACTGTCTGAGGGCACAAGACAATTTAGAAAAGAGACTGGCTCAAGAGCTGCAAATTCTGTGGTGACTAATTCAAGAATCCAAGATGAAGTCACTGAGTTGAAAACGATGATGAAGCAGCTTTTGCAACAAGGTGGTAGACAACAGGTGAAATCTTGTGAGATTTGTTTTGATAACATGCATCCCACTGATTCATCCCACCTAGGCCGAGGTATGACCCCTTCTCCAACAGCTACAATCCAGGCTGGAGGGATCATCCTAATCTGAGGTATGGCAATTCAAGCAATCAGCAGTTCAACAATCAAGGTGGCCAAGCTCAGTACAGACCACCGTTCCAACCTCAAGCTCAGGGAGTAAATCAGAATGCTATGTCCACTGACCAGATGATCAGAAATCTGACTCAAACAGTTTCGACAATACATGGTTCTCTAACTCAGCTTCAACAGGAAACCAAGTCCAGTATAAAGAATCTGGAGAATCAAGTTAGTCAGATTGCCGAGGCAGTGAGCAAACTGGAAGCTAGAGATTCAAGTAAGCTACCATCTCAGACAGAGCTTAACCCAAGGGCGAATGTCAGTTTTATCTCCATTTATGATGGTGCTAAGGCGGGACAAGTATATCAGTTGAGCAAGGCTGAAGAAACAAAGGAACAGAACGAAGGCAAATTGCTCGGCTTGGCTGCTAAAAGCGCGGCCGAGCAATGTGCACCCCGCGTAACACGATCCCAGTTGGGATTGCGCGGGCAAGAAGACGAAAGCGTGGCCGCGCAATTGGATGCGAAGCCGCGCAATTTGGGCGAACTAGAAGATACTTCTACACCTCGTCTGAAAGCCTATGTACCGGTCCCACCCTTTCCTGAAGCCTTGAAAGAAACCCGGAAATTGAAGAATGATAAAGAACTGTTCGAGGTCTTCAGTACATGCAAAGTTAATGTCCCGTTACCGAATCTGATCAAGAGTGTACCTCGGTATGCAAAGTTTTTGAAGGAGTTGTGCACTCTGAAAAGGGGACAGAAGGATAAAAGTCAAAAGCAAGTTAAAGAAAAAGAACATGTGTCTACTGTGTTTCAAAAGCATTTGCCTGAGAAGTGCAGTGACCCTGGCATGTGCACCATTCCGTGCATGATTGGAAGAACCAAGGTGAATGAAGCTTTAATCGATCTAGGTGCATCTGTCAATGTGATTTCTTCCTCCTTATATGAGAAACTCGGTACGGGACCATTAAAGGAGACCCGAACAATAGTAGAGTTAGCTGATCATTCCATTGTGAGGCCCAAAGGAAAAATTGAAGATGTATGGGTTACGGTGGACTCCTTAAAATTTCCGGCTGATTTTCTAGTGATGGACATGGGATCGGGAGTTGGAAAGATGTCTATGTTGCTAGGACGACCATTCTTGAAGACTGCTAATACAAGGAAGACATTCCACAAGGCACTCTGAAGATGGGATTCGATGGGAAGGAGATCGAATTCCATAGCTCGTATCCTTCTTAGTATCCTTTTTACGTCAAGCTAATGACGTTAAACAAGCGCTTCTTGGGAGGCAACCCATGTTTTAGGATAGATTTGCTTTGATTTTTGTTTTCAATCTTAAAATTTTTGTTTTTATTAGTTAGCTTAGGTAGAAATAATCCTCAAAAATTACAGATAGCTCGGGCAAGCCTTGAAGTACAGAAAAACTCGGAAGGGGGACAAAAATTGCGTGGCCAAGAGATCTGTAGCCAACCCGAGCAATGCAAGCTCAGAAGAGATTGCGCGGCTTGGGCTACTAAATACGCGGCCGGCGCAATCCCAGACCCCAAGCCGCACAAGAGCAACTGGGGGCACATTGCGCGGCTTAGAAATTGCGCGGCCGTGCAATTACGTGCGAGCCCGCGCATTCAGCAAATTTTCGGGGACCACTTTTAATAAACCCGAGTTCCTTCTTTCCCTTCTCCTCACTTCGGCACCCCTCTTCTTTTACCTCTCTGATAGCATGCATTTAGGTTTTAGTTTTAGGGCATATTTATGTTTAAATCTTAGGTAGTTGCATGCATTTTGCTTAGTTTTTGTAGTTTTTGCATTTCGGTGTCTACTCTTGCACTTTTGTGTTTGTAGGTCGTTTTGAGGAGCAATGATTGGTTAAGTTGAAGGATTCAAGATTAGAGATATTAAATTATCTCTTCCAAGGATATTCAAGCCACCTTTTATGATTATTAAGGCCCAAAAAGTTGTGGAAAAGAACGCTTAAAACCGGGCAATGCATTGGAGTTGATGTTTTGACACCACTTTCTTGTGACGCTTTGTTCGGGAGCTACGGTGGTCGGATGAAGCTGAATTTGGTATCATTGGAAATCTAACTCGAAGAGCTACAATTCATATTTTTATTCCGAGTCGAAATTCCCACTCTAAGGTGGTCAAAACATCTTCCGAAAACAACGTTGCAGTGTTGTCAAAAGCAGGGACGCGATCGCGGCCACCACTCACCGCGATCGCGGTTTTACACGACATCGAAAACCGGGGCGGCGTTTTATCTATCTATTTATATTTTATATTTGTTTCCTTTTATCTTTTTATTCTGTGTATGTGAGACTATTTTAGACCTAGTTTTCAGCCTTTAGTTGGTATTCTCTCTTAGACCTAATTTCAGACTTTTGTGTTTTTCTTATGGAGAACTAAACTCCCTAAATTCTATTCAAGTTTAAGCTTTTCATACTCAAGTTGTTGTGAGATTCGTCTTTACAGGTTTATTTCTACAGGTTATTTCAATTCTCTTGTGCATAATTATTATTGATTGTATTGATTTCTACTTGATTGATCACCTTGTTGGAATTAATATTATCTATTGCTAGATCTAGTTTTTCTCGTAGCAAAGCCTAATTTTTGTAGCAACTCAATTGGTTTAGGACTCGTTGGACTAAAACAATTGAGAAGAGATTTGAATGCATGCTGATTGTTTGACTCGTTGGAATTCAATTGCATGTATCCTGTTTATCCTTGTTCTCATTGCTAATATCCTTATTATTTATGATCGTTTCATGAATTGTTTGGATATTAAGTTGCATGTCTCGTTGTCATGTTATAATTCTGATCATGATAGGAATAACTAAAAGAAATAACTTGTTTGAATCTAGGATCAATAACTTGAGGAAGAAAAGTGGATACTTGAATAGGATTGATTTTCCGTAATTAATAAAAATCCAACTTTTGCTTTGGTTGATTGCTTGCTTTGTTTGTTTCAATTCTTAGTTTCTAGTTTTAATTCCAAAATCCCCCCTTTGTTACCTCTTTGAGTTGATAATAATAAAACTTAGGATACAAGTGTCTCTTGGGTTCGACCCCGACTTACCAGCTATACTAGTTGAGTAACTAGGGATTTATTTTTGATTTGGCACGACGACTTTAAGCCAGTCAAATTTTCAAAATTTGACTCGGCTAAAATCGTTGTTGCCAAGATCAAAGATAAATAACCCTAAACTACTAACTAGTATAGTAAGCAAGCAAGGGGTCGAACCCAAGAGAATCGGGATTCTGAACAATCAGCAATTAATAAGACAGGGGTTTGGGAGTTTAGGCAAACAAGTAATTTCAAGGATTAAATCAATGGAAAGAAAGCAGAGTTTATTCAACCAAATCCACCTTTTTAATCATTCGATCATCAATTCATCCACTTTTCTATTAATTCCCTAGTTAATTCCAATCCTTATAAAAGATTTCCGCTTGTCCACGGTCCAAGCGGAATTATGATATGAACAAGAACACTTAATTCAAATCATGCAAAGTATTAAGGATAGAAGGATATTAATTCATGCAATCAAGCTACGAGTCTCATGCATAAAATAACAATCAAACACTCTTTCTCAATTCTAGTCCACGGTCCTAGAAAAGAGTTGTTTCAAGGATAAATAAGATTGCACAGACAACAATCAAACCTAATCCAAACAGTAGATCTAAGTCAATCAAACAAGTTGATCAGGCTTATCAAATCAAACATAGATCATATAAATAAAACCAAGAGTTTTGATATTAACCAAGGGATAGAAAAGTTACCAGAATCTCACGAAATACATAAAAAGGCTTCCTTGATTAAACAAACTCCAAAGGAAAATTAGTTCTCCATAATATTGAAAGTATGCTAGAAATTGTCTCTAAATTGTGTAACCCTAAAGTGAAACTCGAAACAAACCTTAAATAGTAGAAAATAAGTCCGAAAATATAAAAATATAAAAATACAAAAGATAAAATAAAGACGAAACGAAGGCGGCGCTGAAACCCTCGATCCGCGAACACGGATACAATCCGCGGGCGCGGATCGACTCTCTTGCCTCGGCCGCGTAATCCCAACGATCCGCGAGCGCGGAAATAATCCGCGGTCGCGGATCCAGCCTTCCTCGCCCTCGGATGGTTCGCTTCTACCTCGGCACCGCGGGCTCGGATCTAATCCGAGGGCGCGGATCTTGACTCCTTGAGCACTTCAACTTCGAATTTAGGATTTCTGTCTTCCAAATCTTCAACTGTAGGCTTCTGCTGATATTATAGATAATCACCTAATCTAGCCTAAAACACTCAGAAAATTCTAATAAAAATATAGAATTACGCTGTACTAAAACCAGCGTATCACTCTCATCTAAAAAACTCCATTGAAGCACCATCTCAATCTCTATCCAAGCTATTTCAAGTTGGATTTTCATTCAAATTCAAGCAAGGAACTCACATTCAAGCGGAAATCAAGTAAGTACAATCCAAATCCCTCTAAATTTCGGTTTTAGTGGATTAAATCTAGATCTAGGTTTAGCATCATAAAACCCGAATTTGACCCCTTTAGGCTCGGATTTAGGCTTAAGTCCTTCACAAAAGTTTGTTTATTGCATGATTCTAGCCGAGATTCGTGTTTTATTTAAGCTTTGCATGCAAATCCGAAAATCACCTAGAAATTTGATTAAATTTTGATTAAATTGTTCTAGGTAGTGGGGGAAGAGAGTGATTGAGTGATTTAATTGCTTAATTCTGTGAAATATTGTTGTGGTTGTCCTTGCCGGGACAACGGAATTGCGTTTGTTTGGATCGGTTGTGGTGTTGTGCAGGTTTAATCGAAAATCTGAAACCATGGGTAACAAGAGAGGTAGAACAGACAGAGCTTCATCATCCCGAGCTGCTTTAGCTCCCCCTGCTGTGGTGGGAGAGACCACCCAAGAGACTTTTAGGATCACTCTGACAAAGAACAATCACGTAATCCAGTTTGAGCTTCTGAAAGAAAGGGAGTGGAAAGCAACCAGGTTTATTGATTGGAACTTGATGAATGAGCTTGTGATAGCACATCTGTTGAATGAAATAGGGGCGCATCTGCATATGGGCGAGTTCTTGAAGTTGTGTGAAACCACCTTCAAGGGGTTAACACTGGAATTTCTGAGTACTTTGACCATTGATTTCAAAGGGGAAGGAGAGATTAAGTTCTGGCTGGGAGGTGTAAGGAGGAAGATGACCTTGAAAGAGGTCAACCATGCATTTGGGTTCCTTCACATTTATGATAAGGATGTAGTGCTAACTGAAAATGGTGCTACATGGGCTGACAAGCATTTCTGGAGAGCCATAACAAGGAGACCCACTTATAACCCAACCCGAGAAAAGGCCTCTCCCATTACTCATCCCACCATTAACGTTTTTCAACGATTTATTGTTGGTAGTATGAATGGGCGAGGTGATGGTGGAAACAACTGCCCGAAGAAAGATGTGGCTGTGTTGGGCGCTTGTTTGAAGAGGAAGAGGATGAGTTTGGGTGCCCTGCTGATGAATCATATGTTCCATGTTGGAAACAAGGGTGGAGGAGCTATCCGTATTGGTGGGATTGTGACCCACCTGGCCAAGCACTTTGGAGTTAATCTTGATAGGCTACAGGTTGATATCCCACTGGTGGCTATAGACTTCACTATGCTCAAGAAGATGGGTTTGCTCTATATTTACAGGAACTCCTACTATTGGGCGATTGGGGATTCTGGGAGAGTAATGAAGCTTCCTAATGGAAGTCGAGTGAAGATAGGGAGCAGCCCGGCTAACTAGTTCATTGAAGCCCGGGATGGTGATTTAAATGTGACTGATGTCAAGGGCCCAGTTAGAGGTAAAAATAAAGCCCCAGTTGTTGTTGAGGAATCTGAAGAGGAGGAGATGGATGAGGTATAACGACCAATGAAAAATACCTCATCAAATTTGGCGTCGTTGCCGGGAATTGAGGCAATTATTCTTTATAAGCCTATTATTTCCCTTCCTACCCTACAAGATCCATGTTTTTGACACCCCTATCTTTTGAGCTTTAAGCCTATTTTTGATAGCTCCACAAAATTTTCCTAGCCTAATAAGCTTGACCCAGGATCCGGGATTTAGGACTTTAGGTTGTGTTTTTGTTTTGTGTGAGTTATGTAAAACTCTTGGTTTCAAAGAAAAAAAAAAGAAGATGAAGTTTGTTGCAAAAGAAGCAAAAGAAAAAGTGCTCAAATGTTATTAGTCTTCATTAGTAGTAAAGAAAGAGTTGAAAAGAGGCAAAAGAAAGAAAAAAAAAGAAGCAAAGTGTTTAAATTGTAAATGTATGGTGTTGAGAAAGAAGAGTTAGGAAGAAGTAAGAAAAAGAAAGTGTTGAAGTTTGGGTTAGGATTAGTTCTTTATCCCGGATTTAGCACCACATGCCAAATATTATCCCTTCCAAATTTCTCTTTACCTTGGCCCCATTACAAGACGGAAAAAGACCTCATGATTTTTGTTATGTATTTGATCCCCAGCGGTGGAGATTTAGAACTCTGATGCAAGCTTTATGGTAGTCTAGTTTTCATGGGTGATTTTTGAGTGAAACACGTCCTTTATACACTTGAGAGTTGAGTGAAAACACAATTTTCTTGGTGAGGTCTAGAATGAATGAATGGTCTTTACTTGTTGCTTGCCATAATGCATGTTGAGAAGTCTTGGTCGGGTTTTTAATTATATGTGAAATGTTTGTTTGACTTGAGATGGATGTGATTTGGATTTATGTCTTGCTTGAGGACAAGCAAGGGTTAAGCATGGGGGAATTTGATAGCTTGCATATAGGAGTAGTTTAAATGCATGTTTTATATGTCTTTTAGTTAGTTTTAGGTTAGTTTTTATGTAGTTTTTAGGTTTTTGTGTTGTCGGGTATTATGTGCTGGTTTGCTCGGTTTTGCAGGATTTTAGGTTCAGGAGCAACAGCGGGGCGAGTACAGATTGACTATGGCCGTGGTGGACGAGCTAAGGGAGCTAAGGAATGCTAGGAGCATAAATGGAGAAGAGCCAAACCAAGAAAAAACCAAGACAAGAAGCTAAAGGAAAAGCTCGGGATCGACCCCGAGCAATGTGGCTGAGCAATCCCAACTGAATGGGGAATGCGCGGGGTGTCAAGATTGCGCGGCCGTGCAATTTAGCCAAGCCGCGCAATCGGGGTTTTTCAGCGGACGTGGATTTGGGTCGTGTTTTGGTATTGGGCTTTGGTATTTGGTTATTTGGGCTTATGTAATCCGAGTATATGAATTGAGATATAATGTTTGAGGATACTTTTAGTAAATATATATAAACCTTATGTTAGTTTATTTGAAAAAAAATTTTGTAAAAACTTTGGAGGTTAGGGTTTTCTCTTTGGAGGCAGACTTTGAAACCTTTGTAAGTTTGATTTTAATTTCAATTATGCATTGCTAATTTCTCTTGTGTTTGACTAGTTATTGAAGTCATGATTTATATGTAGTTGTGAGGTTTGATTGATTCTCAACAAACTTGAATAGAAATTATTCCCTATGCTTAATTGAATCTAAACTAGGGTTTTGTTAGATTGATCACTTAATTGAATTTCTAGTTATAACTGAATCTGATTAATTACCGGTTGGAGTTAATTTGATCGAGAGTATACTTTAATCAATTTAGTACTGGTTGGACAAGTTGATTAAAGGAGGGAATAAATTCACAAGTCACTTAGATGTCTGGTTGCTCTAAGTGTTTGTTTCTATTGATAACTTGAATCTTCATGCTGTTATTTACTTGAATCTAGAAAGTCTTCTAGGTTATTAGATAATTAGGGTTGTTAGACTGGTAGTTCTATCAACTAAATCTGAAGTTTGGGTTTTAGTCCTTAGTAGGATCATTATCCACAATAGATTATTCAAGTGAGAAGAGAATTAAGAGAATCAATGATCAACGAATCAATATCATGATGGATTTAACTAGTTGAACACGTTTGTCTTTTATTGATATAAACAATCTTCTGCATTCATATTTATTTTTGTCTTGCATAGTAGTTTAGAATTTACAAATACAAAAAAATCCCTCATATCAGTTACTTGGCACTAAAGCAATAACACATTTACACGAGTCCTTGTGGGATCGACCCTTGCTTACCATTCTACTCAGATTTGTTAAGTTAGGATTCTTTGATAGGTAAACGACTGAAATATACCTCATTAGTAGGTAAAAATTAACCATCATTATTATTTTCTCTATCTACTGCCATAAAAATATTTTATTTATTATGCTTTTTATATCCTTTAGTATTTTAATATAAAATTAAATATGGTGGTTATTCGACATAATGGAAGATTTTATCTTAACGAAGAGATAGAACTTTCGCTTGGAGTAAGGAGCAAGATATCGCTTTCTTGGGTGACAAGGCATTGGGCTGGCCCTAGGGGGTTGATTTTTGGTCCCCTACCCTCTCTCTTCCTAGAGCACACATTCACACGTTGAACAAACTAATATTCACTTAGCTTAGTGTTCAAAAATACTCATACTTGCTGAGTTCTCTAGCTTTTCTTGTCTTTACCTTGACGCTCGATCGACGGCTTCTCTTTTGACTTAGGCATCGGAGGTGGATTAAGGGCTCCCTGCCCCCTTTATCCATTATTTTGCAGGTTCTAGGCTGAAGAACAATTGGAACGGAAGGTGAAGAAGGAGCAATCAATTAGTGCATTAAAGGAGAAGTTTTTTGCACTAACAATTGGCGTCGTTCGTGGGGAACGAGTACACGATCCACACAATTATGGTGTTGGAATCAGTCCCTGAGAATCAAGAAGTGGTTTTTAATAACTCTGGGGCAACCGCACAAAGCGAAATCGAGCGCGGTGCCGCCAACGAACATATCCGCGATCGCGGAAACGAGACCCGCGACCGGGGAACAGTACTCCACGACCGCGGACCCACCTCCCACGACCAAAGAATAAGGGCTAATTAATCAGATTTACACGATCGAACCCTAGCACGTCTTGATCTTCGATCGAACCCTAGCACGTCTTGATCAATCTAATCATGATATTCAATCGGAAGATCAGACTTTTTACAACTCAAGCAAGGCCTCTTGCCTGTAAACGACTTGAACCTTGACCCGACCCCTCTCGTAAACACGGTTGTTCATCGCACAAACCGTCAGGGATCTGAGTCAAGCGACGGAATCCACAATTGTGATACTTTGCGGTTTGAATCTTTTGGATTTGATCGAGTTTGGGACTCAACGATGCGTGTCGTTGAATCCGAGAGCAACCAAAGAACTAAAGATCGCAAACAATTGGGACAAGCAATCATGGTTGCAGAATAGAATCGTGACCGCGCCAGTCAAACTGCGACCTCGGGTTACATATTTCCGAGCCCGTGGTGCCCAGCCACAAGCAAAACCCTACCTTGCTCAACCCTCGCTACGAACAAGGTCAATCAAGCGATGTCGGGTCCAATCCCGTTCGTGGTGACAATCGTATACCTTTGGAATCTACACCAAACGGCGGGAATGGGGCATCAACCACCACATGGAATGAAGAAGAAGATGAAATCACCCATGCTTTGGCTTCTACTTTGAGAGAGAATGAGAAGATCCAAACTAGGTGTGCTCAGGTTGAGTCCCTCTTAGACTAAGCCTTGTTGGAAGATATTGCCAGATTAAAGTATACCATGGACAAGGTTCAAGGCAAGTGCCTTGTCAGCGAATCAATAATTGAAAGGACTAGTTGAATGCTCGCTAGTGTTATTGAATTCGCCGATAACGGTCGTAGTCCTCAGGCATAAGATTTGACGAATCAGAAGAGATGCAAGTTGACTATGAAAGTGATCGCAGGGTGCCTAGAAGCCGACGAAGATACAAGCATCACGAGTCGCCCCCGCATAATAGGTCCTGAGCCACGAACCTCCCTCAATCTAGTAGCCTGGCCTCGGATGACTCAAGCGAACCCGAAGACTGTGGAGATCGCCGCAGACGAATCCGCGACCATGGGGACCAAAATCGCGACCGTGGAAACAGGGACCGCAACCGTGGACAGCAAGATCAGCGCGATTTATCGTGCAAGCGTGATGATCGCTATATCCCCTTTGAGAATCCCGAGTTTAACCATAACGGGGCAAAAAGAAGAAAAGACAACGAAGTCAGCGTCAGAGTGAAAGTAGAGAAAGACATGAAGGGAGGAGCCGGGCTCTTAGGCGCACTGAGAGGAGATTGCTTGATCTTTTAAGAGCGTAAGGTGGGACCTTGCAATCGGCTAAAGAGCAAGCAAAGCATAAATTGGCTATGGTGACATTGACACTTCCATAGAGATATTCAGCAAACCAGGCCCCCAAAAAAGTGCTCCCCACCATCATTCACTCTTTTATGATGGGAATTCAGACCTTATAAACCATATAGCTGCTTTCTCTCACGAGATGGCACTATGGGTGTCTGAGGAAGCTATAATGTGCAAAATGTTTCCATGTAGCCTCACCAAGGGATATCTAAAGTGGTTCCAAATTCTGAAACCAAAATCAATACGATCTTGGGATCAATTGGCCACTAAATTTGTGAAGCACTACATTGGCGACAGTTGGGACGTCTCTTGATACACTCTTCGGCCTCAAAAAGGAGAGAAACGAAAGCTTGTGTCGCTTTTCCAATCGTTTCATGGAGTGCTACGCTGAGATTGATCGGTGTAGTGAGAAGACTGTAATTAATTACCACCTTTATTAAGACAATTCCATTTGAAAGCAAGCTAAGGGAAGAGTTGACACTTTGTCTTCCTTCCACCATTGCTGAACTTCAAGAGCGTTTTCACCAGTATGTACGCTTGGAAGAAGCTGGCTACATGACAAGAGGGATGTCGCCCTCTCCACTTCGAAAGCCCCATTGTCCTTCAAATGGGAGCATTAGGCAAAATACACACTTGTCGGAGGAACAAGATAGATCGGTCTACATAGCTTTCAACATCCCGATCTATAAAATTTTACCGCGCATCAAACATGAGAGCTATTTTCGCTTTCCTTGTCAGAAAGAATGCCCCAAAGACAACGTCCTAAGCCGGAAATATTGCATGTACCAAAGAGTATGGGGGCACATGACCGAAGATTGTGAGTCCTTTATGGATTGCCTTGAAGGTTTGGTTCAAGAAGGGTACTTGCATGAGTACATTGTGAAAAATGAACCAGAAGATAGTGAAGAGCCGAGAAAGAAGTAAATTTAGGTCGTCCAAACAATCTCGACGGCATACGAGGATGAAGATGAGCCAAGAAATGACGACCAAAAGCGTAACTGCGATTGCGAAACTGGTCTTGAGAGAAAGACCCCTTCTCTGGGGCAAAACCGCTATCGCGAAGTTGAAGACCACACCCGTAGTAAAGCAAGTCGCGATTGCGGAACCCTCGTTTGCGACCACAGACCCCCAGGACGCGATCGCGGACCTGTAGCTGAGACTGAGTCACGGCCCGACACGAGGGCGATCGTGGTTACACGTGTTCCCCAACGCATGGATCTCGAGATTAGGAAATGCATGTAAATAGGGCACTCTTTTCACATGTGGTTTTAATGATACCCTTAGATTTTTATTTGTCATTCATTACTCAAGTCCTTAAAATCATGTCATTCATGTTTATTTTTAATAAAAGTCAGTTTTTGCATTAGTTTGAGTCTTGCATAAAAGAAGAGTGCAACGTTAATTCATCCCATAAACGGACTCCTGCATATGCGCGTATGTAGAGGAGTTAAAAATCCCATAATATTCGCTCATGGATATATGAATACGCACACATGAACCCCATGATATTCGCCAATGGATGTACGAATACGCACGCACGTTAGGGGACCCAAGCGACTAATCTGCATGACCACTTTGTGTTATTATTTTCTCTATCTACCGCCATAAAGATATTTTATTTATTATGCTTTTTTATATCTTTTAGTATTTTAATATATAATTAAATATGGTGGTTATTCAACATAATGGAAGATTTTATCTTAACGAAGAGATAGAACTTTCACTAGGAGTAGAGAGCAAGATATCGCTTACTTGGGTGACAAGGCATTGGGCCGGCCCTAGGGGATTGATTTTTGGTCCCCTCTTCCATCTTTCTGTCATTATAAATACACGTCATCGCCGTGTATGAAGAGCACACATTCACACATTAAACATGCTAATATTCGCTTATCTTACGTGTTCAAAAATACTCATACTCGTTGAGTTCTCTAGCTTTTTTTTTCTTTACCTTGACGCTCGATCGAGGACTGCTCTTTTGGCTTAGGCATCGGAGGTGGATTAAGGGGTCTTCGCCCCCTTTTCCATTGTTTTGCATGTTCTAGGTTGAAGAAGAGTTGGAACGGAAGGTGAAGAAGGAGCAATCAATTAGTGCACTAAAGGCAAAGTTTTTTGCACTAACAAATCGTAATCAAATCGTGAATCCCGATTAATCGTAGTTCGGTTAACCAATTTTTTTGTTCGGTTTTCTCGGTTAACCAATAACCATTTATGTAACTTTACCTTAAATAATTAAAACTAATATAATAAAATTTGAATAAAAAATGATCAAGCTTGACTTTTATTTTAAATATGTACTTATACTATATTGTTTTGGTTGTTGTAAACAAATAGCGAGAGTATATACTATGATGTGAACACAATAATTATTTTTTATCTCATAAAATTTAATAACCGAGTCTTATATCAATGAGAAGTGGAAAAATAGTGTGTAAATTATTAAAATTGGAGAATGAAATACTCAAACTAGATCAACACCTTGAAGATCATAGAGTTTAATCGCTAAATAAAGTAAAGATAACTAATATTTGAAAAAATATTTAACATATTTTCGATTTTTCGATTTTTCGATTTTTCGGCATTATATGTAAAATCGTAAATTGAAACCGAACCAATAAACTAAAAATATTTTCGTTTCGGTTAACCAAACCGAAATTTAAAAAAAATCGGTTTAATTAACTTGAAAAATAACCATTTTTTCGGTTTTTCGGTTTCGGTTTTGTAAGGACACCGGCTATATATATATACTCTCAATTCCGGTGTGGACACCGAGGAACCACTTCACTTCCCTGCAACTTTAGCAGTGAAAATGCACGTGGTGTGATGGCCGCGTGGTCAGCTGCTGAGCCTCCTAACCTTCTATTTCCAGCGCAAAATACGACACGTTTATTTTCGTGAATTTACTACTCTACCCTTCTCTTCTACATCAATTTACCCTTTAACCCCCTCTCTCCCCTCTCCGAGCACGAAAGGCGGTTAACTGTTTCTGCGACCCTAAACCCACGACTCCCTGCTTGACCCATTTCCGAAATCACTCTGAATTTCTCTCTACAAAAACTCATCGCAAGCAAGCTCGATTCCTCCACCAAATTCTCCTGGATGGTGTCCATGAATCCGAACTCGGTGCAAGCTCAAGGATTCTACTTGGATCCGTCAGGAATGCCTCTCCCTGGACTCACTCCGGCCACGCCGCTTCCTCTTCCGCCGGAGGATCCGAGTAAGAAGATCAGGAAACCCTACACCATCACCAAGTCTCGGGAGAGCTGGACTGAGCAGGAGCACGACAAGTTTCTCGAAGCTCTTCAGCTGTGAGTCTCCGTTTTTTTTTCCCAGTGATTGACATATTCTTTTATGCGATTTTCTTTCAATATATGTTTTCTTTCTTAATTCTTCGGGAATTTGGCGTATTATAAATTTATAATTGTTTGGCGATTGAGAATTATGTTCTTGCTTACCCGAATGCTCTGCCTCCGTTGTTCAATGGATTTGGTATTCCGTGCTGTTATTTCCATTATTCAATTTGACGCAATTTGTGTTACTAAATCCCAGTTTGTCTTCATTCGGATAGTTCTTGAACATGGTGAATTGTAGTTTGTCCTTCGGTGTTTGAATCTTCTGTCTTGAGTATAGCTCAGTCGAATTTCTTTCGCGTGTTACTATTGAGAGTGGAGGAACCTGCTGGAAATTAGGTGTAAATGCTGAACTTGAAGAAGCATGACGTTGCACCATTTTCATGTCCATGACATCACGAAAGTTAAATTGATCTTTTGATCTGCAATACTAATTTAGCCCCCATTTGGTATAATAGTGAGGAAAGGAAAGGGAACAAAAACAAATTTATATGTAAAATGATAGTGATTCTCTATCTTTTTGCATGAAATATGAGAGGAGGGGGTAATGGTTAGAGGAGAATAGGTGATATGGTTTTCTCATGTTAGAGGGGTGGGGAGAATTATCACAAGTTTTACATAAAAAATGGGGAAGGAGGGATAATAGTTATCATTTTGATTAATGAACCATAAACTAAAAATGGACTAGATTCATGTTCTTAACCATTTCCTTTCCTCAACAAATACCAAACGAGCCCTTAGAGTTTTGAGCTGTATGAGTGTATGACATATAGAAGCAATATTGGATATACTGGCACTGGTACCTAGACTGAATGTTTGAGACTTTGCCATCATATGGTGGATTTAGAATTTAGAATGGGAAGGTAACATGTGAGTCTTCTTTTTTCTACAGTTTGCTGTTAGTCCTGTACTTGGGTCAAGGATGTGTTTATACTTGTAAATTGAAAATCAAGATTTCAAGAGACGAGTAGGTTGGGGACAAGAGCAGAAATTGTATTCGCCATCATTATGAATTCCCGGGACTTGCATAGGTTCTTGCTATAAGTTGTCTGGCAAGTCAGCTCAAGTTTACTAGTTAATAGACATAGCTAAAATGAATATGGAGTTCTGATATATTTTATTACTACCAAGTCCCAACCATCAAAGAGAAAGTGTCATCCGAAGACTCCTTCGACTAAAGACAGAAAGCCCAAATTGTCAATTCTTTCTCTTTTAATCTTTGTTTTGAGATTTTTCTTTGTTAGGTAATATAAATTACTCTTTTCAGCATTTTGTAAAGGCCCGGTCCCATGGTTACCTCTTTCTCCATTTGAGGATGTTTCACTCTAGGCTTCCATGACTTAATACTGTAATTTTTTTAAAGAAAATTTAATTAGAGTGCTCAACTGCTCATTATCTCTATGCATATTTGTTTATTGGAATTCTTCCAATTCATTTTAGTATTTGTTACATTGCAGGTTTGATCGTGATTGGAAGAAAATAGAAGCATTTGTTGGTTCAAAAACAGTTATCCAGGTCAGTTGTGGATGATAGACTTAACATGCTGATACAAAGTTGTCCTAGCAACAGTTGCAAACTTTTGTACCTGCATATAACTTTTTTTTATGAGTCCTCAGACTTATAAGGTAAACCTAGGAATAATAGTATAGATAACTTGCCTCATTTACATCTATAAGAATGTTTGTATCCTTTTATTTATTTCATCCTGACTGATTACTTACATATCTAGATCCGTAGTCATGCACAGAAGTACTTTCTAAAGGTTCAGAAGAGTGGCTCTAATGAACGAGTGCCACCTCCCCGTCCAAAAAGAAAAGCAACCCACCCATACCCACAAAAGGCTGCAAGGATTGGTATTTCTTGCAATTTCTTTTCTGTTGCTTCTTGTTCTTCCTGGTTAATTTTCTTCTTTTTTGCTGCTCTTGTGGCATTCATTGGTTGAACATCAAATTGTATTCTTTGCAGCCCCAACAAGTTCACATTCTCAGTCTATAGGTTTATATCAAGCTTCTGCTTTTTGCGAACCAGGATATATATACTGCTCTCAGTCATCATCAGCTGTAAAAAACCAGCCTTCAAATGCTCTTATGCCAAGTTGGAACTATAATGCTATGCTACCAGCCGGGCTAATGAATGAGGGTAAGGTTTCATTCTAATGTGCCTTTTTGCATCAAGCCATCAATGGTTTCTTTTAAATAAAAATTTTCTCCTGGATACAAGTTAGTGCTTTACCATATTTACATTCTTGCCATATTATTGCTTGCAGAAGATGCAAAGTTGGCCATCTGTGCAACAATGCCCACTGGTTGCAGCAGTAGTAGCAGTGAGGGTGCACCAAATGCATGGCATACTGCTGGAGTTTCTGATATTAGAAATCCAGTCAATATGATCAAAGGTAACTCCTTTCTCACATCAATATTGTAGGTTTAGTTATATCCTACTTACCTACTATTCAAATTGAGTTTTAAAAGGTGTCTCTACCCACATTGGTCAATTCCATCTTTCAACAATCATCTTTCTGACTTGTAGCACACCAACTTGGCTGTTACACCATGATCTTTTCTTAAGATAATAATTTCTATTCATGTTTTTGTAGCAGCTATGCCAGATTTTGCTCAAGTTTACAGCTTCCTTGGTAGTGTATTTGACCCTGATGCAAGGGACCACTTGCAGAGGTTAAAGATGATGGATCCAATAAATGTTAAAACAGTATGTTCTTTGGCCTCTTGCTTCAGATTCTATTTTTGGTTTGCTGGTTAGTTTGCGTATATGAATTAGTGGATATATCTATAAAAGTTTTTCTTTGTCACAGGTCCTGTTATTGATGAGAAATTTGTCTATCAATTTGACGAGCCCTGAGTTTTCAGATTATGTGAGTTCCCTTAATTTTTTTCATTGAATATAAGCCTGCTGAGAAATATAGCTGTCTTGAAGCTTGAACTAATGTGGAAGAGGAACATTTAGTTTGTGAATATGGTTTTCAACTTCTTTTATCTATGGTTACTAGTTGCAATGTTTTGTTTTGTCTTATTGTATTCAACTAGCTTAGCACGTGTCTCAAGTCTTTGAAATTATTGTCTGCACTGTAAGTTTTCCTGCCATCTTACTGTGGAAAAAGCATAATGCCAATGTTGCATCTGACTTGACCTTGGCCATTGAATGTCTTTTATCCCCCTGTTTAATGTCCATTTGTTGTGCTGCTCATTTAATTTAATCTCAGGTCTATTGTATGTATAGTTGGATTAGAGGTGTATTGTCTATAATACCATGTTCCTTGTCCTAGTTTCTCTGGTGATAAGATGAAAATCCTTGCATCAACTTGCTGCTGAGATTCCAGAGTCTAATATTTCCATTTGTTGCATCTTTGAACTGTTGCAAAGATAATCTTCCACAATTGTGATGATTGACAAGATTTTCCTTGCTTGACATCAGAGAAAACTACTTTCATCCTATGACGTGGAATCAGGGAGGATCAGATCCTGTAATCGTGTGATGCAAACCCCTGGAAACTCCAAACCAATCATACCGGCAGTGTAGGATCTGCGCAGGGAATTCCCCCATGGTACGCGTAGGTCTCCATGGTAGAGCGAGATAAGCCAATTCACTAGCTTCATAACTGATACTGTGATCAGGGTCCAGTTCTTTTTCTTCCTCATGTCCTATCTTTCTCTTGGATAACGTCACACCTTGATCAACTGATACACATCATCTGTAAATTCAGCCCAACAGGAGTTCCTTGCTGGAAAATGCCCCTCTTCTGTAAATGCATAGCTTGTTGATTTTTTTTTTTTTGATATGTTGCTTTGTTATTTGTCTTCCGCATGCACTTCTATCCTGTGGAGGAAGCAAGAGTGTATATATGCTGGTATCAGTTGATTCTATATAGTTGCTCATTGCAGAGCCTGCATGTTTACGTCGTATTGTGTTGTGGTTGAATAGTATATTTATATATATATGGGTGATGAACTAGATTACACCCAAATTCCTAAAATCTTGCTACTCTCTTTCCATATTTTATTATCTCTCGTGATTTATCGTCAATCTACAACTTCATCGTTTAGTTCTTTAACCCCGATTCCAACACCGCTGCTCTTTCTTCACAAGTTTTGCCTTCTCCATCTTCACAAGTTTTGCCTTCTCTATCGTCAATCTCAACCCTGGATCTTCCTGCGACAGGCTCGCCTTCTACCGGCGACGGCGCCCTTGCCTTCTCCATCGTCAATCTCAACCCTGGATCTTCCTGCGACAGGCTCGCCTTCTACCGGCGACGGGCGCCCTTGAGCGAGTCAGAGGCGTTGAGCCTGAAGGCGCGATTGCTGTTGTAGATCTCTACATGTGCAGGGAGTTCTTCCTGGAGACAAGCGCATAAATCTGTTAAAGTGGATGTATTTTTGGATAGTTGATTTTTATTTGCTATAGTACATATTCGAGTTCTTTTGTACACATATTCAAAAGTGTGAAATTAATATTCAGATATATTGTGTACATATTCGATTTATTTGTTCACACATTTAAAACTATGATGTTCAGATATATTGTGTACATGTTCTAAATTTTGTACTTAATATTCAGACATATTATATACATACTCGAGTTCTTTTATATAATGTTCAATATGGTGAAGTTATTATTCTGATATATCATGTACATATTCGAGTTATTTTGTACACACTTTCAAAACTATTAAGTTCAAATATATTGTGTACATGTTTGAAATTTTATACTTAATATTCAGATATTATACACATGTTCAAAATAGTGAAGTTAATATTCGGATATATTGTGTACATATTCGATCTATTTTGTACACATGTTCAAAACCGTACAGTTAATATTCGGGTTATTTTATACAAATGTTCTAAACTATGAAGTTCAGATATACATGTTCATTATTCAGTACCAAACATTTTTTCAATTAAGCAATGTTATTCGTATATTTAAACACTATGTATTCACATTCACTATTCAATACGAAACATTCAAATATTGGGTTATTCATACACATTGAATTGAAAATATGTAGACATTCAAATCCTTGGTCACTCATATTCAAACTAATTGTTAGTTATATTCAAATATTTTTATAATTTTACAGTGTTATTTGTATATTCCAAACTTTATGCCTTTATATTCAGTATTCAATAATTCGAATAAAAACACACTTCAATTTGAATATACATAGCAACAGGACGAATATAAACGACGACCCACATTCGTTTCTCCACAACAATCGTTTCTTCTGATCCTGCCCCTACATACACACACACACATATCAAATGATACTAAACATACAAGATTACCATACAAAACACTTACAAGAAGCTTATAAAAAAATTTAGAAGTCTACAAGAATTGAGTTTAGAAAAGTACAAAAAATCAAGTGAATTAGGATACGAGATCGTTGGTTGGTAGGGCTGATGTCATCTAGTTTGGCATAATTTTGCATTAGCATTTAGTCTTAGTTTGTTTCTTTTTCTATCTTAGACTTTGCTTTATGTGTTGATTTTCAAATTATTCATATTATGGAGGTCTTTACATGTCTACATTTTTAGGTTTGTTGGTGGTGTTTTGGAATCAAAATGAAGTGATGACATGAAGACAAGATCATAGTGGAACTTAAGGAAAGGACTAAATATTTGAAGATTCAAGAAGCTTTCAAGAGTTGTGGAGAAGATATTACAAGTCATGGCACACACTAAGGATTGAAGGAAGAGGCTAGGAGCCATGTCACGAGTAGAAAGGGTTGCCACGACCCAAACCAAGACAAGGCAAGGCGAGATTAGCTCTTAGGTGTCCTTTCATGGATCGTAAACCACATCACCGTTCCGGACTCCTTTGTTGCGCGCACCGCAAAATTTGGGCTTTCTTTCGTGTTGGGCCCGAGTTTGCTTTATTTTTGGTGATTTCTTTTTACACAAGTTTTAAGAATTTTCTAAGACTCCTTGGGAGACAAGTTAGATTATTATTATGACGTTTTTAGTTTCTATTTTCTAGATAAGAAGAGAAGACAATTTATAAGGTTTTGCTTATTTTGTTGCTTTCAATTTGGAGATCTCTTGCTAGTATGAATCTTTTTGCATCTTTCAAGTAAGAATTTACAAGAATGAATTTCCTTATTGATCCTTACTTTTGCATTCAATATTGTTCTTATTCTTCTTTCATGTTTTCTTTCATCGATTTGATCATGAATTCCATCATGCTAGGCTAAGTTCTCTAGTTCTAGGGTTGGGATAATCCTAATTATGTGAAGTGGATTAAAATCAATACCTTTTACTTGAATTGAGTTGGAAAATAATATGATTTGATCTTAGGGCTTAATCTAATCGGTTTAATCTTGTTAGAGTCTTGGGTAGGTTGCTCATCGAGAAGTGGTAATTTACGTAAGTAAATAAAATAGAGAGAACGCATCGAGAGATGGTTGTTTCTATTTGGAAAAACTAGAATTAAACTTCAGATTAGTTTCTCATGTGGTTAATTGTCATAGAACTTCTAGTTGTTTAAATTGAATTTGATGGATTATGATAGTGAGTCAAGTTTGGTTTACCATCTAGAATTCTAGGTAGATAAATGATTTCTATAGATTCTGTTTCATCATGAGAGCGGGTTCTAAATTTATAGTAGTACAATAACTTAGGCTTTGAGAAAAGTTAATTTATGATATTAGACAATAACATTAATAACAAAATATCGAACTTAGTTTAAGTAGAAGTAAGATACAAGTTCGTAGATCAAAGTTGTGGGGAATTCTAACTTTGAAACTTTTCATTCTCATATACATTCACTAATAATTTACTTGTTTTCATTGCTTCATTTAATTAGAATCACACTACACTCATATTATTTAGCTTATAAATTGGTCTCTACAATGAACTAAAGTAGACATAATCCTCGTGATTCAATATTGATCATATACTACATTTGATCTCGTATTCTTACGAGTATTGGATAAAACCTACATCAAGTTTTGGCATCATTGTCGGGGATCGAACCCAGGTCACTTGCGTGATAGGCGGGAACCAAGATCCCTATGATGTCGGTGTATCCTACTACGGTGAGCGCCACTACTGGTGGAGTGTTATTGATAAACAATGTGAATGGTATGATATTGACGATGGAGCATTGATTTGGTCGGATGTACGGTGGTTAACTGTGGTTTGTGGTTGTCTACCCAATTAGGGAGGGCGGTTGTGTGCTAATTTGGTTGACAATAATGAATGGTTTTTAGTATGATGGTTATGCTTTGATTTGGTTCGCAAAGAGAATATAGTAATTGATAGGTAAGATAAGTTTAATTAGGAGCAAATCAATCAAAATAAAATGGAGGAAATCTATTAGTTGGTAAAATTAGAAAAGGATGATTTTTTAGTATAAACAACTATAAAAATGGTACACTAAACCAATTCCCTTATATTATATGCATTTGATTTGCATTTTTTAAAAACAAAAATCGGGAAGAATTTTTCATAATGAAAATGTTATGGATTCAACTTCCTGAAATGAAGAAATTTCAATTAAACATTTTTTAAATCACAAATGTCTTATTTATCTATTTGCCTATTGTGCCCTGGACTTCTGTTTTCATGTTTGAGAGCCATTTCTCAAGCACACCACATGGTTTTGTAGTTATAAACTAGGATACGTATTACGAGGATTCCGCTGATCTAGCAATTCCTAGCAGGGAGAGCGACTCGCAAAGTCCACCTTCTCCCTCTCTATTCTTTAGCGAACTCTCCCCCATTTCTTTCGAAGTCTCTATTACCTCGCGGATGGCACGTGCCCGCATACACTTGCGAGTTGAAGCGGCCTCACCATCGGTGTAAACAAGGAATCACTTGGATCCAAAACGCGCACCTTCGATTCTGGCAAACAACTTAGCTTCTTCCCTCGATATATCGACGATCATGTCTCAGCGGTGCCCTTTGTGACCGAAGAACGCGTTCCCATGAGACTGAACGAGGAGCACGACATGTTTCTTCCCCACGACGTAAGATTGATCCCGAGGATGGTACAACTTCTTTGGGTCGCCATGGATTTTGCTTGGCTCGATGGAGTCGGGTTAGCATTACCCGAGGATGGAGGTAACTCCATGGGTTGCTACGTTGGATACGCAGTGGTGTATTATCATAGCCTCCAGGCCGATTTCTGGCTCTCACTTGCCGGACACATTGCTGAATACTTGCGGACGAGAAACATTTCAGCCACTCAACTGTTTCCAACACGTGGAGGTACCTCTGAGCCTACACTATTCGGTGCCTCGAGTTGTCCGAAGAGCTCGGGCCCGACACCATGCAAACAATGTTGTTACCGAAGCCTTAGGGTAGCTTCATAAACCTTAGCATGCCCAACGTGAACCTTATTACCACTCCTTTCAACTTAGGAAATTGGAGGCGAAAATGGTTTTGGCCTGCGAACTTACTAGGGCACTTTTTAACTTTCCCCACATGCTGCTTTCTTATAAAAAAACTGCCAAAGCGTCTCAAAAGGCGATAAACAAGAATAAGAAACGCTTCAAGGTAGAGAAAATGAGGTCACATAAAGACCTCTTGACCCAAGATCGCCTTGAGCGCGTAGGGTTGACTACCAACTTTTCCCAAGCGCGCAGGTCACACAAAGACCTTATTACCACTCTTGTACTATCTCTTTTCCAATGTTTTCACTATTTATTGTTGACTAACTTTGTGCTTATGCTTTTCAAAGATGAATGTCAATGCTATGGATGCAAGGATGAGGAAACAGTGGGCCACCACCAAGGCTTCTGCCCCACAGCCTATCGACTTCAGCAAGGCCTCGACTTCTCAACCTCCCTCGACCGCCAAGGCTGGACCAAAACTCCCCGCCAACGGTGCTTCGATTCTCCAATAACTGGAATTTTTTGGTGAAGACGATTGTTGAGAGGGTTTCCCGACAACAAATAAATTTGTAGTCAAGACCCTGCTGAGTACAGGGGAGTCAGGTTCGTCCACGGTAGAAAGTCTATGTCAAGTTGTGTTTACTTGGAGCGGAAGCAATCAACAGAGCTAGGTTTTTATCAAGAAAAGAGGAATTGTAAGGTTTAAGGTGTCCCCACAACAGTAATTATGCATGCAAGCGCTAATAAAACATATAGATCATGCTTTTATCACATAAAGGTGTCAACTTTCGTCAACCTAAGCAAGTAAATCAACTAACTTTCGTTCAATTAATAAACTCACTATCTAATCTCTTCTACTTCAACAAGGATGGATCCGCTTTCGCTTCAAAACCCTAAATTAACTATTCCAATTCAAGGTTTCCGCTTTCGCTTCAACTATGAATGATAAATTCCCACCAACTTTCGTTTCAAGGATTAAGAGCAAGAGAATAGATTCATGCAATAAAAACAATCAAGACATGATCATAAACAAGCATCCACAACCATTGTTGGGTTCAACCCCAACCTTAGAAGGAGACTACTCACAAATCATAATTAAAAACAAAACAATTAAATTAAGAAAGAAAGACTTACAACTTTGAATCCAAACAAAACATGTCTTCCAAGTAACTCCACAAACTCGCCCTCTCTATCTTCACACGCCTCTCTTCTCTCTTTCTCCTCCTCCAAACTAGGTTAATTGATTGGTTTTTCTAAAACAAAGGCTAGGACAAGATTAGTTATAGAAAAACTAATCTATCTTAGATCTATCTATAAGGAAATAAATCTTCTAATAAGATATATCCCTTCTATCTATCTAATAGCATAAAAGGAAATAGGATAAAAGATCATTAACACGCACCGACTCGGTCTTCGCTACACCTCGGTACCAACCTGAGTGCCTCGGTACTGACCCTGTTTAGCACTGAAAACAGCCTTGAGTAAAACTTCCGTAACGGGTTCATTACAACTTCGTTTGGCTCAATTCTTTTTCCTATGTCTTTGTAACGAGTTTCTCTACTTCTTTCCAAGCTCAAACTTGATCTTAAATGTATTTATGGACTTCGTTCCTTGAGCTTTTCCTTAAGTGTTTCTCCTTGATTTTGCTCTTTTCCTCAAAAGTGCTCCAAACAGCTTCTTAAAAACCTATAAAACACCACCAAAGCTTATGTAGACTCCATGTCTTAAGGGAATACGAAAACCTACATAAACGACTCAAAATAAAACACAAAACTAAAGAAAAAGACTCAAACACACTAAAAACACATCCTAAAACATGACTAAAAAGGCGGACATCAACGATACATAATTTAATTGATATGTGGTATGTTAAGGTCGCAACGTATGTGCTTGATGAAATGAGTGTGAAAGATGTTCTGACTTTGGATTGCTCTTGTGATATGTTACGTAGAAAATGGAAAGAATGAGAAGGCTTTAAAATGTCTTTGTAAGATGTAGAGTAAGGATTGATGGGGAGAAGGAGGGTTACAACTTGTAAGGTTGTGGAAATTTGGATGTTTTAAATGAACTTGTTATGTTCCTCCAACTAAGTTACAAGCTAGGACCCAAAAATATAACGATGAAGGTAAAGTGAGAAAGAAATAAATGACCTAAGGATAAATGCAGGTTGGTGACACTTGTTTGATGATAGTTCGAATTATCACATTTTTTGTACGAGATCATCATTTACTCAAAATTAGAGACACCTCATAAAAAAGGAAGGAGACTTAATCATAAAACGATCAATCATCTTAAGTTGTCGATCATGCAATTTTTTATAAAAAATTTCATCAAATTTCTACCAATTAATAGTTCAATCACCTATTGAATCTAGGGAAGAATACCATGTCTATCAGACCATTATCCTTTCGTCTCTGAAGCTCGAACGTAAACTTTGTATTTCTTTAATCTCTTCAACAAAAACAAAGAACACGTCGCTGAAAAGAAGGTCAACAATATCAACAAGTCAACAATATAGGAAAATCAATGGCTCCCGGAGTCCCGGGCCTCGAGGCTTGGAAGAGGGTGAGGATATCGTTGAAGATGAAGTCGACGTGGTAGAATTAAAGATCGTTAACATCACAGAGTTTGAAGATGGGCTTTTGATGAGAAGGCAAACCACATTGTAAATTAGTATATAACAAATTTAAATTTCTTATAAATAATTTACTTTCAATTATTAATCCAATTCAGATTTAAACAATTTAAATCTCTTAGAATATTAAAAAGCAAACGAAATTAGTTACTATTTTCATCAAACTTTTTTGGGGTGAAAATTGGATTAAAAAGTAAGTAATTAAAAAGGCAAAAACACAAATCATTTTTTCTAAACTGGTGATTCCGTCACGGCATCATCTCTCTTCCCCTCTCTCTCTTCACCAGCCAGCAGGAAAAACCATCTGAGTAGCGAGCGGAAGAAGCAGAGAAACCCAGCTGCAATCCCAGAGCAACGATTCGCAACAGCTTGCTCTCTCTATCCCTCCCCTGTTTTTCTTAGCCCCTTTTCCTTTTCCTCCTAATTTCTCCTGCTCGGATGACTTAGGGGTGGCTGTTCTTTTCGTTAATCTCCCTTCCCCCTCTGAATTTGGCCGCTGCAAATGGGCGAAGTGCTTTATGGAGGTTTCGTTCAATGAATCTTGGCCATTGACACCTTCTGTCAGAGTTTAGAAGCGTGAGGACAAGTCAAACGCCTGTTATCCTCTTCTGCAATTTTCTCTTCGTTGCGCTTTTGACAGGTCGCCTCTGAGCCGAGCCCCCAATTTTCAGGTGAGCTGGTTTTTGTTGTTTGTTTTTTTCGGTAGTGCTCATGACTTATTAGATTCTGGTTTATTTCTGATACTTGGCTGCCTGCGTTCCTCTTTTGTGTTGAATTTTTGTCATCTCTGGATTCTGACGAAGTCTAGGGTTTTCGTTTTCTTTTTGAACGGATCGATCTCTGGATTCTGATTGAAGTCTAGGGTTTCGTTATCTTTGAAAGGATCGCGTATCGAAAATTTTCTTCTGGAGTCATCTTTGGATTTTGATGTCAGGTTCGGATCAGATTTTCTGAGACATTTTTTTCCCCTTTTGGGCCCGTCACCTCCTTTTTTTTTTATGTATATTGGTTTGCAAAATTTACATGGAGGATGGTTGTAAATGAAACATTGTAGAATACATGTTGTTTAGATCAGAGGAGCATTAGCCCAGTCTTGAACTCTAGAAGCATATTTAGCTTGAATATAAACTCTAAGGTGGCAATTGTATGCTGAATATTTATGATTTCTTATGGAGGCTGAATATGTATGATTCCGTATGGATGCTGAATATGTATTATTTGGAATGATCCAATTAAGAATGGTGAGTCAGCTCAAAACTTGACTTGCTTGTTTCAGCTTCTAGGATATGAGATGTGGTGTACACGGGAAATATGAGGGTGCCTTCTAGGAAGAACTACAAACTACGTTCCTATTTACTCTGGTTGTTGCTTATTTCGTTCTTCTAATTTGGGTAGTTTTCATACTATTGTATCCCATGTGATATGGAACATGTATAGCTATTTTGTACTCAGAAAATCAAACTAAAAGCTTGGAGTGCTTATAAAGCAGAGTTGTGTTATTGTTTTATAAATCATACTTGTATTTTGTTTGATAGTAGTCTTAAGGTATGCCTAGAATTTACATGTGTTAGTTTGTATAGTGAACTGCAATTAGATGCTTTTCCTTTTGTTTTCCTAAGTAACTTGGACATGCTGCTTGTTATTGTCAATTTTGCTACAATTTTGACGTGTTTGGGATAATAAATATCATAGATATTTTTTTTGGTCGAAAATAAATATCATATATTGAATGCACTGTCATGGTCTAAGGATTTAGTTGTAGTTAATTCTTGGCTCTCATTGTACCAATTACTAGGGAGTTCTGTTACTTCCAGAAGGTTGAAGGATGAGCATAGGCAATGACGATTTTCTCCAAATTATGCAGCCTGATGAAATAAACCCAACAATTTCAAGGTACTTCAAATTCTTATGTTATATATTTGCTTTCTTTCCTGAACTTGTGGCATTCTACTAAAAAACAAACTGTTGCAAGCAGGCAGTCAAAAATATCATATACAAGAGAATTTCTTTTGTCTTTCGGTGATTTGGAGATCTGCAAAAGGCTTCCAAAGGGCTTCGATGAATCACTTTTAAGGTAGGTGGTATATTCTTTAATTGCATACAATTAGTCACCTGTCTGTGTTTCTGAATTAATATATCTATCTTTTTGTGAAAATAGTCTGATTTTTGACATTTGCTGCTTTTGTATACTAGCGAATTCGGAAGTAGTTCACCGCTTCAAAGTTTTAGACGTAATGATTATAGCTCAGGTCCACCTGGAAAAGGGGAATCTGGTAACTTTTCAAGGGTACTGGATAGGTGGGATAGCCGTACTAGTGGGCGAAGTGATACTGACTCACAATCTGACAGGGATTCAGGTATTTTGAAACACCCACTAAGCAATTGAAGTGGTCTTGATGCTCTGATATCTTCTTATATCTCTGGCCTGAATTTATTTTTAATTTTGGGTTTTCTGAGTTGGTTATCTTCTGTTTTCCTCAGAATTCATTTTTGATGAAGTTTTTGGTCCTATAAACTAGGAAGTAGGTTCATCAATTTATTACAGTTACACAGTCCATGCAGAAGAATAACACTGATGATTATAAATCCTATCAGTAGTCAATTAACAAATAAATAGTCTTTTCATTAATTCAATAAGTTGAATACTAATGTCTTATAAAGAATTAATAATCACGGTTCCATGGGAGGGCATTGGTTACTGCTGTGCCTTATTTTGCCTTTTCCACCCTGTAAGGTTTGTTCTGTACAGAATACAGATTGATAGTATATGTCCAAGCAGACTACTTCCATCTGAATTTATATTAACTTTTCCTTTCAGCTATTTAAAAATTTGGACATTAATGTGAAAGTTGTCAGTTGATGATGGAAGCAAGTACATAAGCACACACCAGGAGAGTGCCACACCAAAGCAAAGACCTTCTCTTACAAAATATCACTGAATCTTCTACTTATACTCAAGTGCATCTCTTGAATTCCTTACCGCGACCTTACAAACTCTCCCTCACATCCTTAACTGCTCGAGTCCTGGCCCTCATTCATTTTTTTCTCCATTTCCAATGTTTATTCTCCTAACAGCTTAATTTTCCTAACAGTTAATGATAGGTAAATAGAAAAAAGTAAGGTCATAACTAAGAAATATGTTGTTCTTTTGGTTCATTGAACATGTGTGACATCAAAATGATTGTCAACTATCAGGGATGTGAACATAATCAAGCTTGTATAGGTTTGTTTCCAATACTTTTATACGGGTGTTACAAAATTCCAATTTGTTATCTTGCATATATTTGTTTATTTGCATTCAATTTACTGAAAGTTCCTATGAGCTTTATGTAGATTAATTAATGCATCCTGATTTTTCTTGGGTCTATCGGGCGTACCCCCTTTCTCTTGGGCAGGGGTACCCCCATCTTGACCCCCCAGATTCAGCTGTAGCGGAGCCTCATTGGGTCAATGATGATAATTAATGCATCCTGATGTTAGTGTGAACTGATTTTCTACTATATTGTTATGTTACCTAGATTCTGGGAGGCGCTATAACAACCAATTTAGGCGGTCTTGGCAGAATCCTGAGCATGATGGTCTTCTTGGGAGTGGCACTCTTCCAAGACCACCTGGATACAGACCTGGTGCATCACTAACAAGTTCTCGTGCAAATGATCAACTCCAACTGAAAAAAAGTAGTGATCCGTATCACCCTCCTCGTCCATTTAAGGTAGTTTAATGTTTATGAATATTTTAACATCATGTGCTGACTATAAAAGCTCCATGAATCTATGACGACATTAAGTTGCTTTGAGATTTTTTTCTTAAATTACATTTTCTTGTCAACTAAGCATTTGAACTCCACTTTCTTCAGGCTGCACCTCATTCCCGGAGGGATAAGGACTCCTATAATGATGAGACATTTGGAATGGATGAGAGCACCAGTGAGGATAGAGTTGAAGAGGAGAGAAAGAGAAGAGGTAATGTGCCTTTGCATTGCATTGCCTGGCCCAATAAATGATCAAAATTCGATGGTTCGTAGCTATATCTGCATCACACCTGATTAATAGTTTTCTGTGTGTTTTTTCAGCTGAGTTTGAGATGATGAGGAAGGAACAGCATAAAGTACTACAAGAAAATCTGAAATCGAAGGCAATAGACAAGCTCAAGGATGATCCTATGACTGAGTTAGCTGCTTCTTTGGATAGTGGAGATGATGCTGTAATTACTAATGAATTAGACACATCCTTGATAAAATTGCAACAGCAGAATGATTCTGGCAAGAGTTCTTCTTCACAAGGCAATCCAATTAGACCACGTGTGCCACCTGGGTTTGCAAATGCAGCAGTGGAAAAAATCTCTGGATCAAAATCTCTGGAACATCCTGGCCCACTAGAGGTACCTCACCCCCACCCAATAACATTACATCCACATGTTGTAATTGCTTCTCCGTGGTTTGGTTTTGCAAAATATTAGGAGTACGAAATTACTTTGTGATACACAACATGAGATTCGTGCTAAAAAACTGCATGAATTTATTTCTAACCTTTATTAATTGATTGATATCTAAGTAACCATAGTTGAAGACAAGAATTGGACCTATACTTGATCTATTGATGAAGGTAAATAGAGAGAATGGAGATAAGCCAACTTGGACAATGAAGCTCGCTAACCTTATTTCTTATTGCAATCTTGAACCATACATTTTGGAGGATTATAATTAACAGGCTGAAGGATAAAGTTCAGAATATTGAAACAATTAAATGTGCAAAATATTAAGGTAGTATTCAATATGTTTTTCTTTAGCAATAAGTGGACTGGCCTAAAAATCTAATATGCATGCTATATTACTCTCATGCTTGCTACGGCAATATCTTTTCTATCCACCAAAGACGCTGATACGATCCCAGAAGGACAAGTTAATTTAATTTCATGTCAATTAAGGTTATTTAATTGGTTAGTGTCATTAATCAGTCAGTAGGTTAGGTTAGTTCCTATTTTCAAGTTAGAGAAGAGAGTCGGTTTCTTGAGTTAGTTTCCTGAATTAAGTTTATACGTAGTTATTTCTATTCTAGTGGGATAGTGGTTAAGCTTAGTGGGTTAGTGCTCTAGTCTTCTTATATTTTCTATTTAAAGTCAGGTTAGCATAGGTTGTAAGCAGCTTTTGTGAAATTAATGAAAAGAGTAGCAGGATCGTTTTGTGCAAATACTCCTCTTTGCTAGATTCTGGCTTAGAGTGGTATCTTGGTATTTATCAGACGCTGCTTTGCATTTACCTGATTTAGAGAGTACAAATCACACTTTTACGTCTGTAGGAATATATTTTGCTTTTTGAGGGGGTCATGCAATGTGCCACAAAATGCAGGGAACTCTGCTGACTGTTATGTGACAAATTGAATAAGCTAATGTAATTTGTGTCCGAGGTTCATATGCTAGTATTTTTGTGTATTTTTTAGGGCGTTCCCCCCTGCATCAGGTTAGGGGTGCTCCCATCTTGACCCCCAGATTCCGCGGTAGCGGAACCTCACTGAGTCAATGTTGTTGCGTAATTTTTAAGCTATCTAGTTGCATTACACTACAGGCTGGAAAACTTGAACTTGAACTTGGAAATAAAGATGAGCAACCAGCTCCAATGGATCCGGGTGATAATCAATGTGAGACCACATCTCCATTAGCTAGCAAGGGTGGAATCAAGGGTCATTTATCATCACCATTTGAATTATCGAGCAAGACTACAAATATTTCAGAGATTAGTGAAATCCTTAAAAGTAGTAATATGGTGGGTATTGACTCCGAAAACCTCAATGGACATAAAACTATGGGTGAAAGTGGTCGTTCAACTTCAATTTTAGAAAAGTTTTTTGGAGGTGCATTAAGCATAAATAGCGGCACTCCTCCTGACGTCATTGAGGTATGTACTTCTGCCACTTTGTTTTTATTTGCTGTTTGTGTCCTCGAATTTGTTTTGCGGTGATTATTTTCTTATCTACATGAATGCTATGCTAACTGCATCGTTTCAACAAGGTAAGGAATAGACAGTTCTATTCTATGGATGCAATTTTCCTGTAGTATATTTGGATGTATTCGGTTGTTGTTTCCATGTAATATTTATCTCCAACTTTGCATCCCTGGTGTTGTTTAGGCACTTTTTTTTTTGGGTCATATTTCCTGCATTGCACATGATAGTCTTGAAATATGTTATCAGCCTTCTGTTCTTTTCGATGGATTTTATTAAAAGGTTGCTTTAGTTAAAAATACTATTACCATACTTTTTAACTTCAGGTTTTAGTAAACTGACTACTTTTAATGAATATTATGCAATGTTAGGATCGAAATGTGAAGACAGATGATGTTTGGAGCCCTAAAGATTCCCAGCACCAAACATCCAAGTTTGCTCATTTGTTTCTTGAAGAAGGTATAGTTTTTATTTCATGTTATATAATATATTCCCTATTAAGCAGTTCACGAAGTTGCACTTTTCAGCTCATCTCCTATATTGATATGCAGAAAAGAAAACGTCAGATAGTGGATCATTAGAAAAATCAAATGACCTGCTTTCTTTAATAGTAGGTGAGAAGAGTGGATTAATAGCATCTGAGACAAAACATGCACAGCAAACCCTACCACTGGAATCTAACTTGGTGAAATTGACTACTTCAATGCCTAATGATGCTGGTATCTCTGAGGTTCTGTGTAATAGTAATAATGAGAAGCCAGAAGCCGTCTCATCATTCCTTACATGTGAAGATTTAGAGCAGTCAATCCTTTCAAATGTTGGGGAAACTACTTCAACTTCTCAGCCTCCTGGGATAATATGCAGCAAACATGGTATTGAAAATGAGATTCCTAAAGCTAACGTCGACCAAAATGCTTCTCAGCACCTTCTTTCGTTGCTACAAATGGGGATTAGTTCGAACTCAAAGACTATGCCATTGATCTCTATGCTGGACAAAGGCTTCCCCACAGAACCCCAGGATTTGAGTGGTCAGGGGATTAGTGAAATTCAAGGTACTATAAGGGATTTAGATGCAGATAATCTCAATTCTGGAAAGGGATTAACCCTTGAGACACTCTTTGGGACAGCTTTTATGAAAGAGCTGCACTCAGCTGATGCACCAGTATCCGTGCAAAGAAATTCTGCTTTGTCATCAAGTATGGATGTTCCAGAACCTTCTATGCCACCACTCGTATCAGACAGAGGAGCTTTAGCTTCTTCAGTCAATGATCCTAGATTTAAAAGGGTTCATAAAGATGACTATATTTTGGGATTAGGTGGACACCAAACCAATTTCGAGCAAAATGCTGGAGTGAATTGGTTAAATGTTGATGGCTCACATACAGAAATGGAACCACAAAATTTTGGTATGCGGCTTCCTGAAGAAGATATATTGACTAGTTTCGGTCTTCCTGCAAATCTTGGTGCTACTAATGCAGAAATGTTTCCTTCATCCTCAAACCCACAAGCTAATATTGCTGAAAAGCTAGCAGCCCTTGCACACAGGCAGGACAATCCTCCTCCTTTCTTGCGTGGTCCTTTTGATATGGTGAACCAAGAAGTCTCTCATCCAATAATGCATGCTCAATCATCTCCACAATTCAAACCTGCACCTGTGAATCAAATGAGGCCAATGTTTCATCCTTTGGATCCTCATTCATCAGCAGCCATGGATCCACAGTTTAATTTCATGCCACAAGATGCAACAATCCATCACCAATTTCCTGCAAATTTGGGTCATCATGGTCCTTATAGACACCCGAGTTCCGGGCTTCCTGAGTTTGATCATCCTGTTCATCCTATGCTACAACAGCTGCACATGCCTAACAACCACCTTTCTTCATCCCATCTTCTACCGGGATTTCCTGGTGGCAATCAGCCTGGCTATATTCAGGAGCATAACCCAATTCAGGGCTTCCCTTTTGGTCAACAGCAGCCAAACCTTGGTGGCCATGGAATGCGTTTAGGTAAACATTTCATTCTTCACCACCTTGTATTTCCCTCTGGTAGTTATCCTTTTGAAGGGCTAGATGAGTGCTCCTTGATTTCCCTTTGTTATATGCTTGTTAGCGGCCCTTGAATTAAAAATGGATTAGATAAAAGTAATTCCTATTTAAATAGCCAAAAGACTTTCCTTTACCACTCCTGCTCTTATCTCTAATGGCATACAAACAGGTCCGTGGCTTCTTGTTAAGGCCTTCTTAAATGTGTGCTCATAGTAATTCTACTAAGTTTAGCAAGTATATTAAATCTAATTAAATTGTTAAGGCTTTTTCTTATGCCCTAGGTCTGTTTGGGAAAGAAGCTTCAGAGCTTAGGGAATACTTTGGATATAATCTATAACACTAGATTATTAACATGCACCCACGTCGTTTGTTAATAGTTCCATCATTAGCTGAAGTTTGATATATATATATATGCAGGTCCTGAACACGGAGATTTAAACCACCAAGCGCCACCTCAGGCACTCCAGAGGCTTATTGAGATGGAACTGAGGTCGAGTCAAAAGCCGATGCACCACCCTGGGAGTGGCCATAGCCGGCCTATGTATGGACATGAGCTGGACGCTGGGCTCTGGTACAGATAGGGCGACATGACAGTGACTGAAAATGTAATTTTACAAGTTGATTCTTGCCCATTCTCTCTGTGGATTCTAGGATGGTTTGGTTTGTTTTTTTCTTTAGACATTATATACAGTAGAGTGGAGAATGCAAAAGGAAACAAAATGGATGCAAGTTTTCATGAAATTATCTTGTGCTTGTTTCTGTTGTGGTTCTTTGGTAGTTTGTTCTATTTCCAGCATCACGAAGATTAACTTGACTTTTGATTCCCAAGACAAATTCGTTTACCAAGAATTGTATCGTTCAATTTGGTCAAGTGAGTGAGTTTTTTTTTTTTTTTTTTTGACAAGGAAAGGAATTTGGGTGGTCACTAACTAACTAGTGACCGCCCAAGAGCATCCAGATGGATGAGGGTGTGCAAACTCGAGTCAAGTGAGTTGGTTTAAAGTTGGAAAATCTATGACGGTGCTTGACGTGAATTCAATTTTTTTTGGGTCTGATCGAATATTTGTTGAGCGGATTTGACAATTGAGTTGATTTAAATTATTCGTTGAGTGGATCTGATAATGGTGTTGTTTTATACAATGAAAATGTGAATTTCATTGCAAACATGAACGGAGTTTATGTGGAGTAGATTTCTGGCTTACAATCTCGGGAGGGGTTTCTTATAAAGATTTTCAATGCTAGTCAATAGCGACCGCTTGCAATGTAGGGCGCTTTGTAGACTTCGGTTTTATTTCTATGGGTGACATTAATTGTCGGTTGTGACTGTAATGCCTTCAAAGATCCTAAGATTTTTGGCCTTCCGCATGCAGTAAGCTATTGCAGCAAAGACTGTTTTTTGCATTCTTCGGTGGTGGGCCAGTCCATGGTTATTGGTTAGTAGCTCTGTCATTGCCTCAACAAGGCTTCTAGCATTGTCGCGGAAGCTGAGCCATGTTCGGATGCTGGTCTAAACATCTAAGCTGAAAGGGCAGCTGAAGAAAATATGTTCCAGGGTTTCCTCAGTTTGTTGGCAAAGTGGGCAGGTTGGATCGATGTCAGGGAGGAATCGTCGCAGCCTATCCCTCGTTGGTAGCCGTCCCAAAGTTGCCAGCCATAGAATGAAGGCATGCTTGGGAAAGATGTTGTGCTACCATACAATATTGTGCCATGGTGTTTCCATACGCCGCCTTTGTACAATGTCATAGGCGCACCCGATAGGAATTTTCTCACTTGCTGCTAGGGAATCCAGTAAGGTAGCGGCATGCTCAGCAGATTTGACTTGGCTGACCAAATTGTCCCTCACCTTGATGAGGCGTTTGATCAACGGAGAGTCCCAGTCGTTAATCTCCCAATGGCAGACATCAGAAGTTTGCAAGAAATGCTCATGAATCCAAAGGACCCTGAGGCTGTCTTTTTTGGCATAGATGTCCTATAGAAGCTTGATCATGAAGGCGTCATTCCACTTTGCAAGTTGCTTTAGCCCGAGTCCCCCCTACCTTAGGCAGGCACAAGTCGTCCCAGGCAACCCAGTTACTTTTCCAAAGGAAACTGCGACACATTTTGATGATGGACTCCAGGACTCCATCATTGATGGGGACAATCGAGTGCCCAAATCCTACAATGCTTTGGATCACGGCACGAATGAGCTCAATTTTGTCGGCATAAGACAGAGTTGCATCAGCCCAACTTGCAATTTTCCCACTAATTTTCTCCAAGAGCGGGGCATATTCTATAGATTTGAGTTTGCTCGCAGCTATCGGAATTCCAAGTTACCTAAAGGGCACGCAACCCAGTTGGAACCCGGTGGCATTAATGATCTATGTGCACTCATTCTCAGAGACCCCGACAATGTAGGCATTGGACTTGTGTGGGCTGATTGCTAGCCCGGAACAACTTGAGAAATTAGAGAGTGTGCTCATTGCTCAAGATGATTTGAAAAGAGCGCAAGTCCCCCCGAGAGAAGATGATGAGATCGTTCGCAAAGGCCAAGAGCGGGACATAGTTTATATTGTTTCTGATTTGTGTTTACAGTTGTTTTTGTGCGTTTAGAACTCACAACGCTTATCCGTTTTGGATCCAATTGTGGTTTCTTGTGACATTTTTTTTGAAGAAAATCCACATCATAGATTAAACTTTAATTTAAGAGGAGTAAAAAACGACATGCACATATTGTTCTGAATTATGCGTAAAAAATTCGTTTTGGGGGACGCCTGCAACCCGTGCATCACTTTTGCCTTAGATGTGCATCAAAACTAACTCATTGTACATCACAATTAGTTGTTTGTGGATCAATTTTTGGATGCACATTTGATTTTATTTTTAATCTTTAGTTATGTGTATGAATACTACAATTAGCTAGTTCTTGATTCACGTTATATTAGTTTCGATGCACATGCAAAAAGACATGCATTTTTCGCTTGTTTTGATGCACATATGTTTAGTGTTAAAGCACATACATAGTATTGTCTTGTATCTGCATCAATATTGTCTTGTATGTGTAAAACCGCGATAATTTAAAAGGGATTGAGGTGCCCATGTCAACAAGAGCTCGTTTTTTTCTGGGTTCGAGTGAGGACAAAAAACGAAGAAGTTAAGTGTGCAAGGGCGAGAGTAGTACCAAGATGGGTGACCTCATGAGAAGTCCTCAGATTGGCATGAGATAGCCTTTCTAAGGTATTGGGTCTTACAAATGGTATCAAAGCTGACTCTGGATAACGAGTTGACTTGGCCTGGAGGGGCGGTCACTTGACCCAGAGGGCGGTGCTTGGGCCTTGACGAGGACGTCAAGTGTTTAAGTGAGGGAGATTGTAATACCCCAATAATTTATAAGAGATTGAGGTGCTCTCTATGCCAACAAGAGCTCTTCCTTTTCTGTCTTCGAGTGAGGACAAAGAACGCAGAAGTTAAGCATGCAAGGGTGAGAGTAGTACCAGGATGGGTGGCCTCTTGGGAAGTCCTCAGGTTGGAATGAGATAGCGCTTCTAAGGCATTGGGCCTTACAATATGGGCATTAAAACTAACTCTTTCTGCATCAAAACTAGCTATTAGTGCATTGATTTTTTGAGCAATATTGTACATTGATTTTGAACTTTATATATATATATTTTTTATTGTTTTACCTTGTTTATGTGAATGAATAAGGTTTTTGCATGTAGTGTAGTTAGATTCGATGCACATGCATGCATAAGATGTACTTTCGATTATTTTGATGCACATTCAACAAGTTATGATGTACATACATGAATAAGGCACACTTTTTTCGTGCTATTTTGATACACATCACAACACATATCTAAGCTGCCGATTTTGACGCACATTCAACCAATTTTGATTCACATGTAAATAAGATGCACTTTTTAGCTCGTTTATGGACACTCAACTCGTTTCGATGCTTATAGGATGGTTAGTTTTGATACACAAACGAGTATTTTTGATGCTCAAACACATATATAAGATGTCAAATTTGATGTACATTCGACCCTTTTTGATGCACTTACAACCAATTTTGATGCACTTCCCATGCGTGTCCCTTATATCCATTTTTTTGCGAAAACTACGAATAATTTGCAAAAAATTCGTTCGTACTGTATGAATTCTTTTTTATTTTTGTGAAACGATCCACACTCTTGATTTCTCTCATTCAACTCCTTAGATTCATTCTTATTTCACACTATAGTGCCCTTTCACACTCGAACTCTACCCATTTTCTGTTACATCTACACATCCCGTGATTTCAAATCAACATAACCTTTTTTATGCACAAGACAATAGGCAAGTAACTGGCGCATGGGATGAGGCTTCTTGCTTCCTCTTATAACAGTCTTGTTAATAACCTCATGCTCACCTCAAGTAGAAATTTTAGCATTCCAAAAATCAATATGGATTGAAAGGATTCAAAGAGGCCTGATTTTTTTTTTATTATAATCAACTGAAATAAGTTTACTTATTTAATAAGCAATCGTTGCCGAACACGCATTCGAGTTGCTTATTTCAAACTGCTTATAAGCAGTACAAATAGTTGCATCAAACGCACATAACTTTTGCCTAACTGATGCTGAGTGATTATAAACAACGGCAGAATACATATACGGCCCCCTGACCTTTGACCAATTAGTCACTTTAACACCTCATCTTTAAAAATGTTTGATTGAGTACCTAAACTTGCACATTACGACCTATTGAACATCTCGTCGCTGATGTGACAATTTGCGTGAATTACACTCTCTAATGAGCGAGTAATGAGCTAAAATAACTATGAGGTGGCAATTATATCTAGCACCTATTTTCTTTTTCTTTTTTTCTTTTTCTTTTTCTTTTTGTTCTTTCTTCTTCCCGTGTTTTTCCCCTGTGTTCTTTCCAAAGCCATTTACAGTACAAAAATTTAGGCTTGTTAATCGGTTGAAACAGATCGGGTTCGGGTCGGGTTGTTTCGGTTTCGGATCAATTCGGATTCGGATCTAAGTCGGATATTATGACAAATCAGATGTGACCAGATCGGTTCGAGTCGGTTTGAATATTCATTTTATCGGATTAAGTCGAAGTATCGGGTCAAGTTCGGTTGGTTATTTCTGATTTCAATTGGGTCAGATTTCGGTCTAAATAAGATCTTGGGTTGTAATTTGATTGAGTTTCTATTGAATCAAATTTTAATTAAATAAGTATCAAGCTTTAGTGGTACAATATATTTTGGATTAAGTTTTAATTCTTAAGTTTAAAGTTTCATGTAACATTTAAAACCTAAAAACAGAATTAAAAGGACTATCTATATTTATTAAATCATTTTGACGCATTTTGATGTCTCTCTATTTGGTGGTGTTTTCATATGTGATTTCCTTTGTAAATATGTTTCTTTTTCCCCTTTTCTTGTGCGTTTTGTTCCTTTTTAGCTTAGTTCCCGTATTTCTATGAGATTCGGAGACTACGCACCTTTTATGTGTTTTGTAGGTAATTTGGCATGAATCAAGGATGGATTTGAAGGAGGGTCGAGACATGGAGCAAAGGCCGAGCTAAAGCGGGAAAGAGAGAAGCAAGCCATGAAGAAGAACAAGAGAAGCCAACTAAGAAGAAGGTGGAACGAGGTCAGGACCGAGATGCAACAACGTCGGGCCCGACTTTGAAGTTTCCAACCTCGGACCGAGTTGCACAGTACCTCGGGCCCGAGGTTCCTCCGTGTCGGGCCGAGTCGGTCACCGGACTACTTGGGCTCCAAGGCACGAATTTGTGAACTTCCACTTTTGCCCCTCATTTAATCCATAAAAGGCCCTCTTGTCTTCTAAGAAGGGGTTCCCTCACACACAAAAGAAAGGGGGGTTCCAAGGGAGCCAAGAGGATACTTGGAGAGCAAGGAGGAAGGAGAAGAGGAGGAAGAGAGAGAGAATCGGCCAAGGAGGAGGAAGACTTGAGAGGTTTTGTTGATTGTTTAGCTTTGATTTGCTTTGATCTTGTGAATTTGAAAACCCTTGAATTGAATTTGTGGATTGCTTTGGATTTGAATGAACCCTTGCTTTGTTTTGAGATTGATTATGATGATTGCTTTCTCTTTTGATTTGATTGCTTTCTTTGCTTGTCACATGGAGTAGATCTCCTTGATCTTGGGTTATGGGGGAAAACCCTAGCTAGGTTTAGGCTAGAAACCCCAATTCCATAGCCTTGAGTGTTTGATCTAAGGAACCCACTCTACATCGAGCTACAATTCCTTGCGAAAGTCGGGAATCAAGGCTTGAGATTGGCAAAGTAGCGAAAGTGAACATGTGTCAATCTCAAGACCTTGCTTCGAAGGGGATTTCCCCATGGATCGAGGTGTAGATGTGGTTGGAACGAGGGCGAAAGCACTCGATCCTAGTCCGATCATCACTCATTGCCTGAATTGGGGTGGAAAAGCCTCAATCTACTAGGGAAGGAACCCAAAAGCCCAAGATCTACTTTTAAAATCTTTGAGTTCGACATCCCCAGCTACCTCGGGCCCGACTTACCCAGTGTCGGTCCCGATTTCCTCTTGTCGCCAACCTCGGGCCCGACGTGACCTCAGTGTCGGTCCCGACTGTTTTCTTTATTTTTCTTTGTTTTATGCTCTCCTTTCTAGCTTCCTAGTATCTAGGCACATCGATCGAGTAGACTTCCCGAGTGTTCGACACCCACCACGTACTACAACGGGGTCGGGTTATAATTTGTATCTCTTGACCCTCGCACACCGTGAGAGGCGATCAAAAGAATGGCGCCGTTGCCGGGGAAGTCTAAGTGCATTGAGTGCCAATTTGGTTTGTTTTTTTGTGTTTTGGTAGTGATTTGGGTGAGGGAATAGCCCAAACCCTTTGTTTGTTTTTGATTTGTTTTGGTTTGTGTTTTTGTTTCATAGGTGTATGCTAGCTCGTTCCTCCCGAGGAACACTTGAGCTTGAGTTTGTGAGTGATCCGGAAAGTATTCTCAAGGAAGCCCGAAGAAGGAAAAGGATGGAGAATCAAGCTCTCCATGTTAATGAGGAGTTGGCTCAACTTAGGGCCGAAATGGCTAGATTGCAACTTGAGAGGGACAATCAAGAGGAGGTGGCAAGAAGAGAACGAGAGCAACGGATGAGAGCCGAGGCTCAACTCAACGCTCTACCCCGGAATGCACGCCAATACATGCATCCGGAGTTGAGGGTCCCCGAGCCGGCTATTGTGCTTCCCGAGGTTGCCAAGAATTTTGAGATCAAGACGCAATTCATCTCCCTCATCAAGCGTGATCAATTCGAGGGCCGTCCACATGAGTGTCCCATAGAGCACGTCAAACGCTTTGTGGACATGTGTGAGACGATCTCTACCGACGAGGAGACATTGGAGTATGTGCTTCTAAAGGCGTTCAAATGGTCACTTGGGGGCAAGGCCACACATTGGCTCGAGAGCCAAGCTCCTAGGTCAATCACAACTTGGAAGACACTCTATGATGCTTTCTTGATGAAGTTCTTCCCTCCCTCAAAGATAACCGAGCTAAGAAGGAAGATTGCAAGCTTTCAACAAGGTCCGAATGAGCCTCTCTTCGAAGCATGGGACCGTTTCAAGGAGATGTTGCGCCAATGTCCTACTCATGGCCAACAACCATATGTGCTTCAAGACATCTTTTTCCAAGGCATCAATCCGGTAACGAAGGACAAGCTCAATCTCCAGACCGATTGTGGGTTCATAGACTTGACACCGGATCAAGCTTGGGAGCTACTTGACAAGCTATCCGATTATGAGGCCATGTATGGGGTGAGTCAAGCTAGCAAGGAGGTGAAAGTTCAAGGTGAAGGTGCAAGGAAGTTATATGATCCAAAGGGAGAAGACATTGATAGAGATGTGAAGCTCCAATTCCTTGAAGGTGAAGTGAGCAAGCTCAAGAGGCAAGTCCACTACTACAAGCAAAATGCTAGAGCTTGTGAGGAGTGTGGATCCTTTGCACATGCTACGCAAGTTTGTCCGAATGAGAGCCAAGTGCGATTGGCCGAGCGAATTGAGGAGGCAAACTATGTTCGTGGAAATTTTGGTGGAAGAGGCAACTTCAACAATGGTGGCAATGGCCGGTGGAACAACGGTCAAGCTCAAGGCTACAACAACAATTTCAACCAAAACGAGCCAAGGGCGCCACCACCACCATATAGACCACCGGGATTCAATGAGTTACAAACATTTGCTCAAGAGATGAGAGATGGGTTCAAAGAGATGAGGACCCAATTCAATGAGTTTGGTGCATGGGGGAGGCAAGTCGACAATCAATTTGCCCAAATTGCGACTCAAGCCCCGAGAGAGAATGGGAGACTTCCGGGCCGACCCGAGGAGAATCCTCGAGCTCAAAACAATCAAAATGAAGTCCGGGCAATTGGATTGAGAAGTGGCCGAAACCTACCCGAGCCACACGTGCCTAAGAAGAATGAAGAGAGTCGGACCAACTTACCTAGCAAGTCGGGTCCGACGTTCCCCGAAGTCGACCCAGCAAGAAGATCGACTCCTTCACCCCGGACCGAGGTCGAGAGCAAATCGGGACCGACGTACACAGACCTCGATCCAACCCCTCAGTCCAGGACCGAGATTCACAACATCGGGCCCGACATGGTGCCCAAGTCGGTCCATTCAGAAAATGTTGAAATTGAAGTAGGGAAGTCCAAAGAGGTTGATCCGAGCAAGATTCAAGGTGCAACAATTCTCCCATATCCCTCGAAGAAGCCGAAAGATGTTGTTGAGAACAAGTTCAAGAGGTTTCTCAAACTCTTGCAAGGCTTGAACATCTCCACCCGTTCACCGACGCATTGAGTGAGATGCCATCTTATGCCAAGTTTTTAAGGGAGATTTTGAGCAAGAAGAGGTCCATAGTGGAAATGCAAGATGAAGTCAAGACCTTGGAGTTACCACAAAAGCTAGGAGATCCCGGTCGTTTTGCTATAACCATTGGTGTGGGGTCTCAAAATTTCCAAGCTTTATGTGACCTTGGGGCAAGTGTTTCGGTGATGCCCGCTAGCATTTGGCGAAGAGCAAATTTGGGTGAAATGGAGCCGGCCGATATGTCCCTAACCATGGCCGACGGTTCCATCATCAAGGCCAAAGGAATATTGGATGACGTTCCGGTGAGGGTTGGAAAGTACTTTGTCCCCGATGATTTCGTGATCTTGGACATGCATGAGGATCCCTTGGTTCCAATAATCTTAGGGAGACCATTCTTAGCTACGGCGGGGGCAAGGTTCGATGTCAAGAACGGGAAGGTCTCCTTTGAGATTGGGGAGGAGAAGGTAGATTTCCACTTCAACAAAGCTTTGAATGAGCCGGACGCCTTGGCCATTCTTAAGCTTGAAGAGAGTGCCAAGAGAGAACATGAAGAAGTGGAAGTTGCTAGGGAGGTTGTTGCTTTAGGGGGTGATGAGAGCTTCAATGAACGAACACAAGTGAGGGAGTTGTTGGAGCAACTTAGGGATCATGATGAGTCAAGGAACAATGCTAGCTCAAGAGGAGATGAAAAGTATCCTTACTCATATCCTTTTAATGTTGGTGAAGATCGCAATTCTTCCCAAAATTTTGATTCCTATATTTGCTTGAGTGATTTGGATGATGACCTAGGAGACTCCTATATATGCCTTAGTGATTTAAAAGGTGAATTAGTAGAATCTCCTAGGAATACTTTGGATGACTATGGTGCAGGGCAAGGAAAACATGATAGAACAAGCAAGGAGGAGAAGTCTCATCCGTTGGAGGAGTATGATGAGATAGGCCCGAGATCGGAGAGCCATGCTTATGTGGACCATCGTTGGTGGTTTTATGGGTATGAAGGCAATGGGAATGAGCATAACAATGGCGAGCAATTCACCGTGTTTCACCCGCCATAAGGTTGAGGTTAGGAAGTCAAGCTAGTGACTCTAAACGAGCGCTTCTCGGGAGGCAACCCGAGCTAGTAGCTTTCTTTTCGTAATTTTAGTTTGATTTTCTTAGTTTAGCTTAGCTTTTCTCTAACCAATCCTTATCTAGTGTTTTGTGGATTTATGGTGTTGTGCATCCTCCAAAGTTGTGTAGGATTTGAGGGGAAATATTTAAATGGAAATATGGGAAAGAAGTTGCATAAGGATGGAGTAAAAATTGGTAACCTGAATACTCCCACATCGAGCCCAGGTAAGTCGGGCCTGACATAGGGACGTCGGTCCATGAAGTCGGTCCAACTTGATCCGACTAGTTGGAATGCCAATTTTGCCCTTGACCTAATTTGTCCCTTTCCCCCATTAAATACCAACCCCCACCTACCTATCATCTTCATCATCAACTACCATTCCCAAAATACAACCCCTCTCCCTCAAAAACTCTCAAACTCGGCCGCCCCTACCCTCACCATACTCGATCCACATCCATCCCCACTTCATCTCGTTCCAACCACAAAAAGGCCTCCCAAACCCGAATCCAAGTAGAAATCTCGAGTTCAATATAGTCCTTCGTCCCCCATCTAGATCTAGATCTAGGAAATTTGAGTTCTATGTTGCTTATTTGTTCAAAAGTTCAATTACTCTTCGAATCCGATATGTGTTACTCGATCTCTACTTATCTCTTTGAAAATTTTGTGCTTTCATTGCATAGATTGAGTAATGCCATGTTTGATTGAGAGCTTGAGCTTTAGCATCAATGGTGGATTTGCATGATTTGTGAAATTGAGCTTTAAAGTTGTTTATGCATGCTTAGATCCATTTAGAACTTCGATTAGGGATGTTTGATGGTTGAATTTGAAATTTAAGTGCATGATAGAGTGATTTGGGTTGATTTGAGGTTAGTAGTCGAAGCATGAACTAGGTCGAGATCGACGTGCCCAGGAGCGTCGGGCCCGAGTTGTGGAAGTCGGTCCAACATGTTGGACCGAGGTTGAGAAAGTCGGGCCCGACATGGGTTGAAAGTCGATCCTAGTTGTTTTTGCTCTCTTCTTGTGATATCATGTGGATTCATGTGTTTAATTGTTGGCTATAGTCTAATCATGATGTAAAAATGATCATTTGCTTAGCTATTGTTAGAAGATGTCCATGATGATTTATGTTGAATTGAGATGCATGTGAGTCTAGAGACTAAGTATGGGGTTCCCTTTGTGTTGGGATGTTGTTGTGTGTTGATGAATGCTTTTGTTGGGTTGTATGGAGTTTATCTTGGATCCTTTTGTTTGGATGTGTGTAGGTACAATGGAGACAAGAGCTTCATCCTCTCATATGGAAAGGCCAAGGAAGAAGTCCAAGAAGACGAGGAAAGAGCCGAAGTTGGATGATGTCTACTTGGAGGATGATGAGCAAGTTGAGAATTATGAAAGATATATGGCGCTTGAGCACCACACGAGGTGGCTTGATTGGGAAGCCGTGAGGAAGATGGACATGGATCAATCCCTACCAAGATGCTACTCCCACATCGGTCTTAATGGAATGCTAAGGTGGAACAACACTCACTACCCCGCCCTCACTTCGGAATTTATGGCCACATTCGAGTGCACTTATGATAATGTGGAGGATGAAGAAGGGGCGATCACTTTCCGATTGGGCAACGAGGACCACAATCTCACTCTTAGGGATTTGGCTACCTACTTCGGGTTCCCATGCCCAAGAGAAGAGGCCGACGTTAACAATGAGAAGGTGAACCAAGTATGGCGTCATGTGGCCGGGAAGAGTGAGATGGAAAAGGGCGCCTCCACAACCAAGATTGCTAGCCCTCTTTTTCGGGTCATGGTGCGAGTCTTGGGGTGTGCAATCTATGCTCGTCATGAGTTGAGCAAGCCGATGAAGGAGGATATCATGTTGCTCCATGAGATGCTCTTTAACACCGAGAAGCCCATGAACCTTGCATGGGAGTGGGTCAAGATGGTGCGGGACTTCCAAAGTTCCTCTTGGATCTACTTCGGCGGGATGATAGCAAGGCTCCCCATGCGTGTAGGAGTTGATCTTGACAAGTATTCCCCGGCCCCGAATGGTGTTGAGTTCATGAACATGAAGTATTTCAAGAAAGCCAACATCATCAAGGAGAAGCTCTACATGATTTCCTTGGCCCCTCATTCAAACTATGATGGTGTGTCGATCCGGTTAGTGCACAACCTCTATGATCTTTCTCGGTATCAAAATTGGTACCAAGTGTGGGCCGGCAAGCCACACTCATTTGGCGACCCACAAGGTGCAAGAGAAGGGCGGCGACAACAATCTCAACACATTCGGTTTACCTCTCCTCCATCTACACCGGATTCCGACCAAGACAACTTCGTGTTTGCACCTCGTGGGGAGGACATGGATGTCGATCAAGAGCTAAATGAAGAAGATGAGCGCTTCCAAGGTTTGATGGCCAACCTCCGAGCCACGCACCAAGCTCCAACACTGGCGGACCGAGGTACACACCACGTCGGGCCCGACTTTCCCCAACGTCGGTCCAGTTCATTCCATGGTGGTGAGGTCCCGAGGCATTATGAACGTGGAGAAGGGCGGTGCAAGGCGAGAGCAATTCCAAGGTGGCGGTTATGAAGGCTATGCCCAATGGTACGGTCCGGGAATGGTGTTTCCCGAGCAACAACAACCGGTGGACATGTCCTTCTTAGCCAACCAAATGGCTCATCTCCAACTTCAACAAGAAAATGTTCTCCAAGAGGTCCATCATGTGAATCTCCAACAACAACAAATGTATCAACAACAACAACAAATGCTTCAACAACAAAGTTCTTTCCAAGCTAGCCAACAAGAGATGAACCGGGCCCTCGGCTACACTAGGCGAGAGGTAGAGGAGCTTAGAGAGGTGGAAGACCAAAGGTGGCGAGTCCAAGATAGCTACAATACGTGGATGAGCGGGAACTTCCCTTCCCGTGAGGACCAATGGACACGCCCGGAGCCTCAACTCCAACCACCACCACAAGACTTCTACCAAGAGCAAGTGTACGAGAGGGAGCGGCAAGCAAGGCTCCAAAGAGGACGTAGACGTGACAACCCCTTCAATTGATCCCATACATGCCATTGAAGAATAAGAAATTGTGAGCTTTTCATACTCTTCTCTCTTGCTTTTAAGTTTTGATTTCCTTGTTTGATGGGGACATCAAAAATTTTAAGTATGGGGTGGGGGTAAGTGTGTTCATGATTTCACTTGTTTATGTTTGTTTATTATTTTGAGGATATTTAGTTGGTGTTTCTAGTTTGTGTTTGGAATGTTTGAGTCTTTGGTTTTAGAGAACTTTTTTTGCAAAAAAATCCATAAAAAATTGAAAAATTGTGTTAAAAACAACAAAAAGATTTTGTGTTTTGTAGGTTTTGGACTAGAAATTCCCATCTTAGATTGCCAAAATAAAAGCTAATGATGATGTGAGCATGTAAATTCCTTTGCATATTTTTGGATAGTTTAGCCTCTAAAATGATGTTGCTTTTGATGTGATCATGATATCTTGCTTGTTTTATTGAGCATGTGAGTTCTAGGATGAGTTCTTATGCAACTAAGTATGAGTGACCCTTGTGAGATTGATTTTTGGCCATTTTAGGGATGCTTGATCATATTTGCATATCCCTCATTCTTCTTGTGTGATTAGCTCATTCATGCTTAGTAAAACTTGCTATTGCGGTGTTTATCTATTTTCCAAGACCGTCATGAGAATTGTCCTAGCATGGTCACATTGATTTTGAACTTTATTCTTCTAGTCACATAAATGTTCCATATCCTACCATGAAGTTAATCCTTTGTTTGTAGCCCCGTTCTAGCCTAAGCCTTTGTTTGAAACTCCTCAAAAATATTATTCCTAGCCTTATATGACTTGACCCTTATGGGATTGGACTTTAGAAGAGAGGTTTGGATTGTATTTGAAGAGTTGAGATTCTCTTGGGTTTAAGGGCAAAGAATGGTGTTATGAATCATGTGGGTAGTGCATCTTTGTTGTACAAAAATGAAAAAAAGAAAGAAAAGAAAGAAAGAAAATGTTGGAAATGTAAGGTGGAATAAAGCAAAGAGCTTAAGTGAAGAAAATGGTCCGACCGAGTTACAAGCAACATCGGGCCCGATGTCATAAGAAAGTCGGTCCAAATGTAGAAAGTGTTGAAAATCCAACAAAAAGCATAAGAGCAAAGATGAAGTGGAATGATAAGTGAAATTTCGGGTTGGAAGGAAAATGTTAAGTCTTTTTGGTGAGTGTGAAAGTAATTGTGAAATTTGGTGAAATTGGTGAGAGTTTAGTTTGTTCAATCCCTATTATAAGCACCACAAGACCAAATAATTCCCACCTTGAGAAATACCAAAAGCCCCATTACAACCCGGCCGAATGGAACCTCTTTGAGGACCTCCATTGAGCCAAGTTCGAAATTCTTTGTGTACTTTGCATTAGGCATCTCTAGGTGGAGGAATTGGTGATATTAGCTTCAATAGTAAAGTCCTTACTTACATGATTTTTGAGCTTGAGTGTTCATTGCTAAACCCAAACACATGATGAGTGATACACATTCACATATCCCTAAAGTGAGGCTTAGTTGCATTGACTTTACTCCTTGGAACACTTAATCACGTGTGATGATGTAATCTTGCTTGAATATCGATCACTTGTGCTTAAAACGTGTTTTCATACGAGGCTTTACTTGAAGATTATGTTTTGGTCTTGCTTACATTGTTATTGCTTGAGGACAAGCAAGTTTAAGTATGGGGTATTTTGATGTCTCTCTATTTGGTGGTGTTTTCATATGTGATTTCCTTTGTAAATATGTTTCTTTTTCCCCTTTTCTTGTGCATTTTGTTCCTTTTTAGCTTAGTTCCCGTATTTCTATGAGATTCGGAGACTACGCACCTTTTATGTGTTTTGTAGGTAATTTGGCATGAATCAAGGATGGATTTGAAGGAGGGTCGAGACATGGAGCAAAGGCCGAGCTAAAGCGGGAAAGAGAGAAGCAAGCCATGAAGAAGAACAAGAGAAGCCAACTAAGAAGAAGGTGGAACGAGGTCAGGACCGAGATGCAACAACGTCGGGCCCGACTTTGAAGTTTCCAACCTCGGACCGAGTTGCACAGTACCTCGGGCCCGAGGTTCCTCCGTTTCGGGCCGAGTCGGTCACCGGACTACTTGGGCTCCAAGGCACGAATTTGTGAACTTCCACTTATGCCCCTCATTTAATCCATAAAAGGCCCTCTTGTCTTCTAAGAAGGGGTTCCCTCACACACAAAAGAAAGGGGGGTTCCAAGGGAGCCAAGAGGATACTTGGAGAGCAAGGAGGAAGGAGAAGAGGAGGAAGAGAGAGAGAATCGGCCAAGGAGGAGGAAGACTTGAGAGATTTTGTTGATTGTTTAGCTTTGATTTGCTTTGATCTTGTGAATTTGAAAACCCTTGAATTGAATTTGTGGATTGCTTTGGATTTGAATGAACCCTTGCTTTGTTTTGAGATTGATTATGATGATTGCTTTCTCTTTTGATTTGATTGCTTTCTTTGCTTGTCACATGGAGTAGATCTCCTTGATCTTGGGTTATGGGGGAAAACCCTAGCTAGGTTTAGGCTAGAAACCCCAATTCCATAGCCTTGAGTGTTTGATCTAAGGAACCCACTCTACATCGAGCTACAATTCCTTGCGAAAGTCGGGAATCAAGGCTTGAGATTGGCAAAGTAGCGAAAGTGAACATGTGTCAATCTCAAGACCTTGCTTCGAAGGGGATTTCCCCATGGATCGAGGTGTAGATGTGGTTGGAACGAGGGCGAAAGCACTCGATCCTAGTCCGATCATCACTCATTGCCTGAATTGGGGTGGAAAAGCCTCAATCTACTAGGGAAGGAACCCAAAAGCCCAATATCTACTTTTTAAAATCTTTGAGTTCGACATCCCCAGCTACCTCGGGCCCGACTTACCCAGTGTCGGTCCCGATTTCCTCTTGTCGCCAACCTCGGGCCCGACGTGACCTCAGTGTCGGTCCCGACTGTTTTCTTTATTTTCCTTTGTTTTATGCTCTCCTTTCTAGCTTCCTAGTATCTAGGCACATCGATCGAGTAGACTTCCCGAGTGTTCGACACCCACCACGTACTACAACGGGGTCGGGTTATAATTTGTATCTCTTGACCCTCGCACACCGTGAGAGGCGATCAAAAGAATGGCGCCGTTGTCGGGGAAGTCTAAGTGCATTGAGTGCCAATTTGGTTAGTTTTTTGTGTTTTGGTAGTGATTTGGGTGAGGGAATAGCCCAAACCCTTTGTTTGTTTTTGATTTGTTTTGGTTTGTGTTTTTGTTTCATAGGTGTATGCTAGTTCGTTCCTCCCGAGGAACACTTGAGCTTGAGTTTGTGAGTGATCCGGAAAGTATTCTCAAGGAAGCCCGAAGAAGGAAAAGGATGGAGAATCAAGCTCTCCATGTTAATGAGGAGTTGGCTCAACTTAGGGCCGAAATGGCTAGATTGCAACTTGAGAGGGACAATCAAGAGGAGGTGGCAAGAAGAGAACGAGAGCAACGGATGAGAGCCGAGGCTCAACTCAACGCTCTACCCCGGAATGCACGCCAATACATGCATCCGGAGTTGAGGGTCCCCGAGCCGGCTATTGTGCTTCCCGAGGTTGCCAAGAATTTTGAGATCAAGACGCAATTCATCTCCCTCATCAAGCGTGATCAATTCGAGGGCCGTCCACATGAGTGTCCCATAGAGCACGTCAAACGCTTTGTGGACATGTGTGAGACGATCTCTACCGACGAGGAGACATTGGAGTATGTGCTTCTAAAGGCGTTCAAATGGTCACTTGGGGGCAAGGCCACACATTGGCTCGAGAGCCAAGCTCCTAGGTCAATCACAACTTGGAAGACACTCTATGATGCTTTCTTGATGAAGTTCTTCCCTCCCTCAAAGACAACCGAGCTAAGAAGGAAGATTGCAAGCTTTCAACAAGGTCTGAATGAGCCTCTCTTCGAAGCATGGGACCGTTTCAAGGAGATGTTGCGCCAATGTCCTACTCATGGCCAACAACCATATGTGCTTCAAGACATCTTTTTCCAAGGCATCAATCCGGTAACGAAGGACAAGCTCAATCTCCACACCGATTGTGGGTTCATAGACTTGACACCGGATCAAGCTTGGGAGCTACTTGACAAGCTATCCGATTATGAGGCCATGTATGGGGTGAGTCAAGCTAGCAAGGAGGTGAAAGTTCAAGGTGAAGGTGCAAGGAAGTTATATGATCCAAAGGGAGAAGACATTGATAGAGATGTGAAGCTCCAATTCCTTGAAGGTGAAGTGAGCAAGCTCAAGAGGCAAGTCCACTACTACAAGCAAAATGCTAGAGCTTGTGAGGAGTGTGGATCCTTTGCACATGCTACACAAGTTTGTCCGAATGAGAGCCAAGTGCGCTTGGCCGAGCGAATTGAGGAGGCAAACTATGTTCGTGGAAATTTTGGTGGAAGAGGCAACTTCAACAATGGTGGCAATGGCCGGTGGAACAACGGTCAAGCTCAAGGCTACAACAACAATTTCAACCAAAACGAGCCAAGGGCGCCACCACCACCATATAGACCACCGGGATTCAATGAGTTACAAACATTTGCTCAAGAGATGAGAGATGGGTTCAATGAGATGAGGACCCAATTCAATGAGTTTGGTGCATGGAGGAGGCAAGTCGACAATCAATTTGCCCAAATTGCGACTCAAGCCCCGAGAGAGAATGGGAGACTTCCGGGCCGACCCGAGGAGAATCCTCGAGCTCAAAACAATCAAAATGAAGTCCGGGCAATTGGATTGAGAAGTGGCCGAAACCTACCCGAGCCACACGTGCCTAAGAAGAATGAAGAGAGTCGGACCAACTTACCCAGCAAGTCGGGTCCGACGTTCCCCGAAGTCGACCCAGCAAGAAGATCGACTCCTTCACCCCGGACCGAGGTCGAGAGCAAATCGGGACCGACGTACACAGACCTCGATCCAACCCCTCAGTCCAGGACCGAGATTCACAACATCGGGCCCGACATGGTGCCCAAGTCGGTCCATTCAGAAAATGTTGAAATTGAAGTAGGGAAGTCCAAAGAGGTTGATCCGAGCAAGATTCAAGGTGCAACAATTCTCCCATATCCCTCGAAGAAGCCGAAAGATGTTGTTGAGAACAAGTTTAAGAGGTTTCTCAAACTCTTGCAAGGCTTGAACATCTCCATCCCGTTCACCTACGCATTGAGTGAGATGCCATCTTATGCCAAGTTCTTAAGGGAGATTTTGAGCAAGAAGAGGTCCATAGTGGAAATGCAAGATGAAGTCAAGACCTTGGAGTTACCACAAAAGCTAGGAGATCCCGGTCGTTTTGCTATAACCATTGGTGTGGGGTCTCAAAATTTCCAAGCTTTATGTGACCTTGGGGCAAGTGTTTCGGTGATGCCCGCTAGCATTTGGCGAAGAGCAAATTTGGGTGAAATGGAGCCGGCCGATATGTCCCTAACTATGGCCGACGGTTCCATCATAAAGGCCAAAGGAATATTGGATGACGTTCCGGTGAGGGTTGGAAAGTACTTTGTCCCCGATGATTTCGTGATCTTGGACATGCATGAGGATCACTTGGTTCCAATAATCTTAGGGAGACCATTCTTAGCTACGGCGGGGGCAAGGTTCGATGTCAAGAACGGGAAGGTCTCCTTTGAGATTGGGGAAGAGAAGGTAGATTTCCACTTCAACAAAGCTTTGAATGAGCCGGACGCCTTGGCCATTCTTAAGCTTGAAGAGAGTGCCAAGAGAGAACATGAAGAAGTGGAAGTTGCTAGGGAGGTTGTTGCTTTAGGGGGTGATGAGAGCTTCAATGAACAAACACAAGTGAGGGAGTTGTTGGAGCAACTTAGGGATCATGATGAGTCAAGGAACAATGCTAGCTCAAGAGGAGATGAAAAGTATCCTTACTCATATCCTTTTAATGTTGGTGAAGATCGCAATTCTTCCCAAAATTTTGATTCCTATATTTGCTTGAGTGATTTGGATGATGACCTAGGAGACTCCTATATATGCCTTAGTGATTTAAAAGGTGAATTAGTAGAATGTCCTAGGAATACTTTGGATGACTATGGTGCAGGGCAAGGAAAACATGATAGAACAAGCAAGGAGGAGAAGTCTCATCCGTTGGAGGAGTATGATGAGATAGGCCCGAGATCGGAGAGCCATGCTTATGTGGACCATCGTTGGTGGTTTTATGGGTATGAAGGCAATGGGAATGAGCATAACAATGGCGAGCAATTCACCGTGTTTCACCCGCCATAAGGTTGAGGTTAGGAAGTCAAGCTAGTGACTCTAAACGAGCGCTTCTCGGGAGGCAACCCAAGCTAGTAGCTTTCTTTTCGTAATTTTAGTTTGATTTTCTTAGTTTAGCTTAGCTTTTCTCTAACCAATCCTTATCTAGTGTTTTGTGGATTTATGGTGTTGTGCATCCTCCAAAGTTGTGTAGGATTTGAGGGGAAATATTTAAATGGAAATATGGGAAAGAAGTTGCATAAGGATGGAGTAAAAATTGGTAACCTGAATACTCCCACATCGAGCCCAGGTAAGTCGGGCCTGACATAGGGACGTCGGTCCATGAAGTCGGTCCAACTTGATCCGACTAGTTGGAATGCCAATTTTGCCCTTGACCTAATTTGTCCCTTTCCCCCATTAAATACCAACCCCCACCTACCTATCATCTTCATCATCAACTACCATTCCCAAAATACAACCCCTCTCCCTCAAAAACTCTCAAACTCGGCCGCCCCTACCCTCACCATACTCGATCCACATCCATCCCCACTTCATCTCGTTCCAACCACAAAAAGGCCTCCCAAACCCGAATCCAAGTAGAAATCTCGAGTTCAATATAGTCCTTCGTCCCCCATCTAGATCTAGATCTAGGAAATTTGAGTTCTAAGTTGCTTATTTGTTCAAAATTTCAATTACTCTTCGAATCCGGTATGTGTTACTCAATCTCTACTTATCTCTTTGAAAATTTTGTGCTTTCATTGCATAGATTGAGTAATGCCATGTTTGATTGAGAGCTTGAGCTTTCGCATCAATGGTGGATTTGCATGATTTGTGAAATTGAGCTTTAAAGTTGTTTATGCATGCTTAGATCCATTTAGAACTTCGATTAGGGATGTTTGATGGTTGAATTTGAAATTTAAGTGCATGATAGAGTGATTTGGGTTGATTTGAGGTTAGTAGTCGAAGCATGAACTAGGTCGAGATCGACGTGCCCAGGAGCGTCGGGCCCGAGTTGTGGAAGTCGGTCCAACATGTTGGACCGAGGTTGAGAAAGTCGGGCCCGACATGGGTTGAAAGTCGATCCTAGTTGTTTTTGCTCTCTTCTTGTGATATCATGTGGATTCATGTGTTTAATTGTTGGCTATAGTCTAATCATGATGTAGAATGATCATTTGCTTAGCTATTGTTAGAAGATGTCCATGATGATTTATGTTGAATTGAGATGCATGTGAGTCTAGAGACTAAGTATGGGGTTCCCTTTGTGTTGGGATGTTGTTGTGTGTTGATGAATGCTTTTGTTGGGTTGTATGGAGTTTATCTTGGATCCTTTTGTTTGGATGTGTGTAGGTACAATGGAGACAAGAGCTTCATCCTCTCATATGGAAAGGCCAAGGAAGAAGTCCAAGAAGACGAGGAAAGAGCCGAAGTTGGATGATGTCTACTTGGAGGATGATGAGCAAGTTGAGAATTATGAAAGATATATGGCGCTTGAGCACCACACGAGGTGGCTTGATTGGGAAGCCGTGAGGAAGATGGACATGGATCAAGCCCTACCAAGATGCTACTCCCACATCGGTCTTAATGGAATGCTAAGGTGGAACAACACTCACTACCCCGCCCTCACTTCGGAATTTATGGCCACATTCGAGTGCACTTATGATAATGTGGAGGATGAAGAAGGGGCGATCACTTTCCGATTGGGCAACGAGGACCACAATCTCACTCTTAGGGATTTGGCTACCTACTTCGGGTTCCCATGCCCAAGAGAAGAGGCCGGCGTTAACAATGAGAAGGTGAACCAAGTATGGCGTCATGTGGCCGGGAAGAGTGAGATGGAAAAGGGCGCCTCCACAACCAAGATTGCTAGCCCTCTTTTTCGGGTCATGGTGCGAGTCTTGGGGTGTGCAATCTATGCTCGTCATGAGTTGAGCAAGCCGATGAAGGAGGATATCATGTTGCTCCATGAGATGCTCTTCAACACCGAGAAGCCCATGAACCTTGCATGGGAGTGGGTCAAGATGGTGCGGGACTTCCAAAGTTCCTCTTGGATCTACTTCGGCGGGATGATAGCAAGGCTCGCCATGCGTGTAGGAGTTGATCTTGACAAGTATTACCCGGCCCCGAATGGTGTTGAGTTCATGAACATGAAGTATTTCAAGAAAGCCAACATCATCAAGGAGAAGCTCTACATGATTTCCTTGGCCCCTCATTCAAACTATGATGGTGTGTCGATCCGGTTAGTGCACAACCTCTATGATCTTTCTCGGTATCAAAATTGGTACCAAGTGTGGGCCGGCAAGCCACACTCATTTGGCGACCCACAAGGTGCAAGAGAAGGGCGGCGACAACAATCTCAACACATTCGGTTTACCTCTCCTCCATCTACACCGGATTCCGACCAAGACAACTTCGTGTTTGCACCTCGTGGGGAGGACATGGATGTCGATCAAGAGCTAAATGAAGAAGATGAGCGCTTCCAAGGTTTGATGGCCAACCTCCGAGCCACGCACCAAGCTCCAACACTGGCGGACCGAGGTACACACCACGTCGGGCCCGACTTTCCCCAACGTCGGTCCAGTTCATTCCATGGTGGTGAGGTCCCGAGGCATTATGAACGTGGAGAAGGGCGGTGCAAGGCGAGAGCAATTCCAAGGTGGCGGTTATGAAGGCTATGCCCAATGGTACGGTCCGGGAATGGTGTTTCCCGAGCAACAACAACCGGTGGACATGTCCTTCTTAGCCAACCAAATGGCTCATCTCCAACTTCAACAAGAAAATGTTCTCCAAGAGGTCCATCATGTGAATCTCCAACAACAACAAATGTATCAACAACAACAACAAATGCTTCAACAACAAAGTTCTTTCCAAGCTAGCCAACAAGAGATGAACCGGGCCCTCGGCTACACTAGGCGAGAGGTAGAGGAGCTTAGAGAGGTGGAAGACCAAAGGTGGCGAGTCCAAGATAGCTACAATACGTGGATGAGCGGGAACTTCCCTTCCCGTGAGGACCAATGGACACGCCCGGAGCCTCAACTCCAACCACCACCACAAGACTTCTACCAAGAGCAAGTGTACGAGAGGGAGCGGCAAGCAAGGCTCCAAAGAGGACGTAGACGTGACAACCCCTTCAATTGATCCCATACATGCCATTGAAGAATAAGAAAGTGTGAGCTTTTCATACTCTTCTCTCTTGCTTTTAAGTTTTGATTTCCTTGTTTGATGGGGACATCAAAAATTTTAAGTATGGGGTGGGGGTAAGTGTGTTCATGATTTCACTTGTTTATGTTTGTTTATTATTTTGAGGATATTTAGTTGGTGTTTCTAGTTTGTGTTTGAAATGTTTGAGTCTTTGGTTTTAGAGAACTTTTTTTGCAAAAAAATCCATAAAAAATTGAAAAATTGTGTTAAAAACAATAAAAAGATTTTGTGTTTTGTAGGTTTTGGACTAGAAATTCCCATCTTAGATTGCCAAAATAAAAGCTAATGATGATGTGAGCATGTAAATTCCTTTGCATATTTTTGGATAGTTTAGCCTCTAAAATGATGTTGCTTTTGATGTGATCATGATATCTTGCTTGTTTTATTGAGCATGTGAGTTCTAGGATGAGTTCTTATGCAACTAAGTATGAGTGACCCTTGTGAGATTGATTTTTGGCCATTTTAGGGATGCTTGATCATATTTGCATATCCCTCATTCTTCTTGTGTGATTAGCTCATTCATGCTTAGTAAAACTTGCTATTGCGGTGTTTATCTATTTTCCAAGACCGTCATGAGAATTGTCCTAGCATGGTCACATTGATTTTGAACTTTATTCTTCTAGTCACATAAATGTTCCATATCCTACCATGAAGTTAATCCTTTGTTTGTAGCCCCGTTCTAGCCTAAGCCTTTGTTTGAAACTCCTCAAAAATATTATTCCTAGCCTTATATGACTTGACCCTTATGGGATTGGACTTTAGAAGAGAGGTTTGGATTGTATTTGAAGAGTTGAGATTCTCTTGGGTTTAAGGGCAAAGAATGGTGTTATGAATCATGTGGGTAGTGCATCTTTGTTGTACAAAAATGAAAAAAAGAAAGAAAAGAAAGAAAGAAAGTGTTGGAAATGTAAGGTGGAATAAAGCAAAGAGCTTAAGTGAAGAAAATGGTCCGACCGAGTTACAAGCAACATCGGGCCCGATGTCATAAGAAAGTCGGTCCAAATGTAGAAAGTGTTGAAAATCCAACAAAAAGCATAAGAGCAAAGATGAAGTGGAATGATAAGTGAAATTTCGGGTTGGAAGGAAAATGTTAAGTCTTTTTGGTGAGTGTGAAAGTAATTGTGAAATTTGGTGAAATTGGTGAGAGTTTAGTTTGTTCAATCCCTATTATAAGCACCACAAGACCAAATAATTCCCACCTTGAGACATACCAAAAGCCCCATTACAACCCGGCCGAATGGAACCTCTTTGAGGACCTCCATTGAGCCAAGTTCGAAATTCTTTGTGTACTTTGCATTAGGCATCTCTAAGTGGAGGAATTGGTGATATTAACTTCAATAGTAAAGTCCTTACTTGCATGATTTTTGAGCTTGAGTGTTCATTGCTAAACCCAAACACATGATGAGTGATACACATTCACATATCCCTAAAGTGAGGCTTAGTTGCATTGACTTTATTCCTTGGAACACTTAATCACGTGTGATGATGTAATCTTGCTTGAATATCGATCACTTGTGCTTAAAACGTGTTTTCATACGAGGCTTTACTTGAAGATTATGTTTTGGTCTTGCTTACATTGTTATTGCTTGAGGACAAGCAAGTTTAAGTATGGAGTATTTTGATGTCTCTCTATTTGGTGGTGTTTTCATATGTGATTTCCTTTGTAAATATGTTTCTTTTTCCCCTTTTCTTGTGCGTTTTGTTCCTTTTTAGCTTAGTTCCCGTATTTCTATGAGATTCGGAGACTACGCACCTTTTATGTGTTTTGTAGGTAATTTGGCATGAATCAAGGATGGATTTGAAGGAGGGTCGAGACATGGAGCAAAGGCCGAGCTAAAGCGGGAAAGAGAGAAGCAAGCCATGAAGAAGAACAAGAGAAGCCAACTAAGAAGAAGGTGGAACGAGGTCAGGACCGAGATGCAACAACGTCGGGCCCGACTTTGAAGTTTCCAACCTCGGACCGAGTTGCACAGTACCTCGGGCCCGAGGTTCCTCCATGTCGGGCCGAGTCGGTCACCGGACTACTTGGGCTCCAAGGCACGAATTTGTGAACTTCCACTTTTGCCCCTCATTTAATCCATAAAAGGCCCTCTTGTCTTCTAAGAAGGGGTTCCCTCACACACAAAAGAAAGGGGGGTTCCAAGGGAGCCAAGAGGATACTTGGAGAGCAAGGAGGAAGGAGAAGAGGAGGAAGAGAGAGAGAATCGGCCAAGGAGGAGGAAGACTTGAGAGATTTTGTTGATTGTTTAGCTTTGATTTGCTTTGATCTTGTGAATTTGAAAACCCTTGAATTGAATTTGTGGATTGCTTTGGATTTGAATGAACCCTTGCTTTGTTTTGAGATTGATTATGATGATTGCTTTCTCTTTTGATTTCAAGTTTTGACAGGCCTACAAAAATTACACCAAAATGGATCTCCTAATCTCCAAATCACTCATCTCTTCTCAATTTTTTCAATTTAAAATCTATTTGTAATTTACTTTAATTGCCTTCTTATATCTGATATGAAACTTGAAGGAAAAAATATCTGGAAAAAAAAAATTCAGATCTAAAATTTGGGGTGTGTTTTGGCCCGTTTTGGCCTGGATTCTGAGAAGGCGCATCAACAAAGGGCTGAGGACAATATTCCTGCTACTGGAATTTTGCATCTGGAGCATGTACAGCCGACGGTGAATCCCGAGTTCGTCGTTCTTGTCCTTCCAATGGTGAAGAAGAAGGATGCCGATAGTGAAGATTTCAAATTCTTTCTCCAGAATTCTTAGTTCTGTCCTGCTGAGTGTCGGCGGTGAAGAATGTCGGCGGAGAAGAACTCAGATCAGGAAAACACCGGAGAAGAATGTCGGTGAAGAATGCCGGCGGAGAAGAATTCAGATCTGGACCGGTGTAGAAGAATTCCGATCTGGAAGGCGGCGTCGACGGACTTGCTGAACTGGGGCGCGGTGGCGGAGGGGATGAGGGGGGGCCACCCGGACGAGGTGAAGCAAATGGTGACGGTGAAAATTTTGGGAAGAAGATCATTTGGGGAAGAAGATAGAGAGGAGAAAGAAAAATAAAAGAAAAATGTTTTTTTAGTAAAATCTTATATTTTTTTCTTTCTAATTTAATGATGTGGCAATTTTTTTTAATTTTTTAAAGATATTTTAAAACTTTATTACTTAATATGTGATGTGACAGTCTGACGTGTCGCACGTGTTATATATTATAATTTTTTTGATCAAACAGGTGCTCAATAGGTCACAATATACAAGTTTAGGTACTGAATCGAACATTTTCAAAGATGGGGTGTCAAAGTGATCAATTGGTCAAAGGTCAAGGGCCATATATGTATATGTATTCTGCCTATAAACAACTAAACGATGCCTTATGATGATGGGCAAGATCCGATGCACGCAGAGAACAGGCTATTGTAATCTATTAGCAATCTGACATAGAATATTTACATATCATCATCATCATACGAAACATTCAGAGGTGTGGGTGCCGGGTGGTCCTCTTCCCTCCTTTCCCCAATTCGCCTCACTGAAATTGAAATTGCTGTCTCTGCCTCTCTGATCTCCTATCAATAAATCTGTCGTTCCTGATAAATCTCTTGTTCCTTTGATTCCCCAATTCAGCAAATGGTATCCATGGCTGCATCTCCCTCGATGACAATGGCGGCTAAACCCTTCAGAGCCCACGTGGCTCCTCCTGATCTTCCCTCCTCCTCCTCTGCCACCAACCGCCGCCCCGTCCTCCTCCACCGCCGTCCAGATCTTGTCTTCGTCGTCAACCCTCACGGTTCTCCTCTCTGTCTTTGGTTTTTCAGTTTTCAGTATCGAATAGAATGTTCGTTTGCAGAAGGTTGATTTGTTTGTGTAATTTTCTGTGGGCAGGGGCTAATGGAAGCACAGGGAAGGAGTGGAAGAAGCTCTCTCCTTATCTCTCCTCGCGCCTTTCTCATCATTATAATGTGACTCCCTCCCTCTCTCTCTATTTGCTGGATTTGTGCTTTTTGACTTTGATTCCATTGTCCCAAATACCTCTTTTGTCATACTATTCTGCCCCCTTTAATTTGATGAATACTAAGTAGTCCAGTCTGTTTGTGGGCATTTGCTACCTTCCAATCAATTATTGATTCCACTAGTTTCATTGTTAGTGTAAACGAACAATATAATGAGAATATGTTTGTAGATTTTAGTTGAGCTTGAACCATCCGGTTGCCAATTCCATAGACTTCCATTCATTCATTGCTTGTCTTAGGATTTTCATTGTAGTGTGATGCATTTGGGACTTCTAACTGATCCATTTTTTATCCAAGCTCACAAATGATGGTGTCAATTGTGGGTTTCTTGTTCCTTCATAGTTGGATCATCTGACTTTCACGTTTTAATTATGCTTTTGTACTTATTGTGAAATGATGGCATAATAAGTGATGTTCTTTGCATTATGGCCAGATTTGCGAAGTTTTGACCTCAGGTCCTTCTCATGGAATTGATGTTACAAGAGAGGTATGGGAATTTAGTACATGCTTTCAATTCCCATGTTTATGCTTTTTACTTTGGTTTTTAGTAGGGCTGGTTGATTGGTGTATTATAGGCCATCAAAGAAGGTGCTGATGCTGTGATTGCAGTAGGAGGTGATGGAACCCTTCATCAGGTATCTTTATTTACATTTGTTTCTAATGCAATAATGGTAGATGTACCTCCATATTAATATTTTCGTGTTAACCACTTTAGATCAGTGGCCTGGAAAAGTTTTTTTAGTGTAAAACATGAGATGCTGTACAAATATCAATGAGCTAATGATCATTTCTTTTTGTGTGTAATGAATTAATTGTATACTGAATATTAAGTCCCAGATACGAGGGCAATTAGTGATGTACGAAACATACTAACCAATGTTTATAGAAAATGAATGCTTACTTCTCACTGTGGATCATATATAGGGTCTGAACTTTTCATTTACTTATCCTTATATTCTTGTTAGTTTTACCCTCTTGACACCTGTATTTGGGATGTACCTGATGCCTCATATACAAAGCTAATGAGATAAAGAATTAAGAATGATGCCCTGTGTTCAACCCTTGTAATTGGTGCAGTCCTCTTGGAGAAATCTGACAAGTTATGCATTTGTTATTGTGTCAGCTTTCCTTATAAGACATGCTATATCTTGCTTCCCTTGTTCTATTATTTGGCTTTTGTCTAAATATTACTTCTGAGGTATTACTTTAATTTATATGTTTCATGTTGAAACTTACAGGTTGTTAATGGTTTCTTTTGGGATGGAAAGCCCCTCTCATATCAAGACGAGGATGCTATCCGTACAACTGCACTTGGTGTAAGGCATTTACACATTGACACCCTAGTCTTTCTAGAATAGGCTAACTAAATTACTGTGCCGTACTTTCTACTATGTTTAATTGGTGAATTCCATTCACCTTCATTTACAGCTAATTCCTCTTGGTACTGGTTCTGATTTTGCAAGGACCTTTGGCTGGTTAGTTCTTGCTACCAGAACACTGAATTCATTAGATTCAAGATAATCAATAATGTCAGCATAAGCATTTTATTTTTGCATTTTCTGTCTCAGGAAAAACAACCCTCATGAAGCGATTGATCGCATAGCTAAAGGTGATGTCACCCATTGCTCTTCTCAATTCTTGTGAGTCGTGTTGCTTTCCATCAGTCACAATCTTGTATGTTCATTTGAAGCGCATTGGGGTTTTATTACTGAAGTTCATAGTCCTTTCCAGGAATGAGGTCATTGCTAGATGTTGGAGTCATTACGGGAGCAAGTGAAGAACCACATTATTTCATAAATGTTGCTGACATTCACTTGTAAGTTCAGAATTGTCTAGAAACTTCTAGAGCCAGCTTCTTCTCTAGCCAAATTGTGCTTACTAGCTCCTCGGATGCTACGGAGATTGCAGGAGTGCAAAGGCTGGTTATTATGCATCTAGATATAAAAGATTTGGGAATTTGTGTTATGTTATTGGGGCTTTGCAAGCCTTCATGGGCCACCGGAACCAAGATCTACGGATCAAGGTGAGTTGATTGCAGTTTATGTCTTTTCTGCAGAAGAAATGGAAACAGATTTTTTTTTATAGAAATACACTATATTTCTTTCTGCACTTGAAAGATCAAGAGTGAGATCACAATCATTACTAGATAAAAATAGCTTCCTCTGTTCTAGAAGTCTTGAATAACTGATCAACAAGAAAAGTAGGTATGAGTTGGTATGGACTTTCCTGCAAGTGAAATTGATTGATCTTTATAGGTCAAAAAGACCATTCAATGTTGGTATACACAAGTCTGATCTAATCGATGGAGAAAAAAAGAGGGTAAAGTTAAATTAGTCTCCGTAGCTAAAATTGATTGATTTTTCCATTTCCAGGTCACCTAGAAAAACACCTGAATGGCGTGATTCATTATTTCCCTACTTTTTCCAATTTGTCAATAAACTGTGGGTAGAGTTAACATGTGGCTGGTCCTGACAACATTTATTTGGGTGCGTAAAATGCAGATTGATGATGGTGAGTGGGAGATATACTCCCAAGTAACTGCACTTTGCATTGGAAATGCAAAATACTTTGGTGGTGGGATGAAGATTACTCCCAACGCCCATCCTTCAAGTGGAAGTTTTGAGGTATTATTTAAATCCCATTTCTCTTCATTCATGAGCTCCTCTAGTCTTGTCACTTGAGAAGGGAAAAAAAAATTGCTTGTTTGTCAAAAACCCTAATTAAGCGGAAGCTACTCAGGTTGTGATCCTTGAAGATTTCAAATGGTACGACTTCGTACTTAAACTGCATAGGCTGTACAGCGGGACACATCTCACTATCAAGAATGTAACTTCGAGAATGTATGCTCTCTATGCCCCCAAGAATTCTTCTCAAATTTCTCCTTGTTCTTCAAAAACTGGTTCACAAAATTCTTACTCATGATCCTTTGGTAATAATAATAGTGCACACTGTATTGAAGTGGAGGAGATTAATGGGGCTGCTGAGATCTATATTCAGTCTGATGGAGAACACGTAGGCTTCCTTCCAAGGAAATTACGAATCCTTCCTAGCGCCATTGAAATGTTGACATAGAAGACTACAACTTTTTTGTTCTCAAAGAAGATGCACTTCATATGAATGTTGGGGTTAAGTAGTGAACATTGAATCGGTATGTATTCAATTTGAAGTAATTTCCTGGAAAGGAATCCGGAAAATGATGCCTTGTTCTTTGATGGGTTTCAGCCTGGAGCTGAGGCATAAAATTGCTTGCAATGGAAGTTTAACTAGGTGGTGGTGGTTGTTGCACAGGAAAAAAATACTATTTCTTATTATGTTATTTTTTTTTTTTTTTGTAAAACCCTAAGTTTTGGTCTTTGAGCTAGTGCCCAAGTGATTTGAGCCAATACTGTTGGCATTTCTTCACTATTTTCATCTTAAGACTATGACTAACAGGTTACGGGTGTTTAACTAGTTATGAAAAAAACGTGAAACTACATGACAAAGCCGCGCCTAAAATACAGTTTCATGCCACTTGGTGCAATCAAATTTCAAAGTCGGTTAATGCATCACAGCTTGAATCGTATTTGCAGGCCGAACACTCTTAGGTTCCAAAGGTTTAAATTCAACGAAGTTCTCTTAAACCCTTGTTACTCCGCTTTACCGCATACACTGAGTGGGCAATAGGATGAAGAAGAACTTCACCGGTTGAGAGTTAGTGGGTGATTCAAATAAAGGGGCTTATGATGAAATTGAGGAGTATGGAGTGCCAGAGGGATGGATTGAACGGTGGAGTGTTCATTAATGGCAAAATTGAAATGTATGGTGAGGTGGGTTCACTCAACCAAATGGTTGAAACAAGTCTCGCAATGAAGTTGTTCTTTCCTAAATGAAAGCGTGGCGATTTTTATTTTCTTTTTCGCTGAATCCATTGATTTTTTTTCCTTGTTTGTTGAAGATCTCATCTCCTCGTTCGTCCAATGGATTCAATGAAGAGAGTAGCACTAGAATAAAGTCCATTCTTACATTTAAACCATTGCTTGCCTTGAGTAGTTCTTGGTCATTGACATAATAAGTACCCGAATTAAAATTCTTTAAAGGCGGTAATAAGTGAGTGATGAACTCTCCTCCTTCTGAAAACTTCGCAGCATGAGCTATTTCATTGTTGTTCGATGGTGCCAAGAATAAGATTAACTCAGCCCGAAACTCTGCTAGTATTGTCCACCTTTTTCCATCTCCGACTATAGAAAGAAGATCTTCCCCTAGCTTTACACCCTTTTAGAGCGTCGTGATCCTCCCCCCTCCTACTTCCTTGTCACATGTAAGCAACTCCATTAACTTCAGATTTAGGTTTCTTCAACAAATCTCTTACTTCTTTGACGACGGTTACACAAATGACTTCTACTTCAAGAATAGGAATCGATAACAATAAAGGAGCAACAGCTAGCAAGTGCAATATTTGGACAACTTGGTTGCTACCTCAAAACCTTCTAATTTATGTTCCCGGGAAGTAAAGTTCATCTCACATAGTCAAACTAGAATTGTTTCCGAATCACTCTTGAACTTGCATGCCCATGCGAGCTTCTCCTCAACTCCACTTCTCCTCAAGGAAGAGACACCGTTGCTCAATTTTGGGCCATTTGTTTGTAGGTTATAGGAGTGTATCGGGCTAAGGTGGTCCTAGCAAGAAAAGCTGTAAGTGTAGAGTTTGTAGTCATAAACGTCTTATCCTCTTATAACCTCATATTGGGACGAGCTTGGATTCACGCAATGGGAGCCATAGCCTATACACTCCCTCTTTTAGATGATTTAATTCCCGAACAACAAGAAGATCATGCAGATCAAGGCTAGTCAGGCAGCCGCTCGGAAATGTCTAGGCGAGAGAGGTTTCAAGAGGACGGCACTATGGAGGAATAGCCAGTCTAGTTTCTTTCAGATTAGGGCGATATTCTTTCCTCGCCGACGAATTTATCCCACAGGGTATTCCCCAAAAGGATTAAAAGAGGCCTCCCCCTTGTAGGATGTTTTAATTTTATTTTAAGTTGATAAGACATTTTATTTCTTTTTAATATAAAAATAAGTGTGGTCCATTTTTGCCCCTAAAAATGACTATCAAACGGAGATCGTTTATCAAACAAGGTTTGATTGTTGGACAACAATCAAACTATGTCACAGGACACCTACCTAAGCTACGCGGCCAGACAGGTCTGGCCAATGATCAACTATTTCACGGGACACCTCCCTTAGCCAAGCAGCCAGACATGTACGCCTAGTGACCAACTATGTAGCAGGACACCTCCCTAAGCCACGCGACCAAGCAGGTTCGCCCAATGACCAACTATGTCGCGTGATACCTCCTTGAGTCAGGCGGCCATGCAGGCTCGCCCAGTGGCCCACTATGTCGCGGGACACCTACCTGAGCCAGTCGGGTCTGCCTAGTGACCAACTATGTCGCGGGAACCTCCATGAGCCAAGTGGCTAGGCAGGCCCGCCCATCGACCAACTATGTTGCGGGACACCTCCTTGAGCCAGGCAGGTCCGCACAACGACCAACTATGTCACGGGACACCTCCTTGAGTGTTAAACGGTAGGCAGGCCCACCTAGCGACCAATTATGTTGCGGGACACCTCCTTGAGCGTTAAACGTCAGGCAGGCCCACCAACGACCAATGGAAGACAAGACACACACAAGGCTAAATGAAAACAAGCGCAAGAATACACATCAGACACAGCAAACCCTCGACCTGTTGACATGCTCGACCATTTGAGGAGGCAATTGTGGGACCGTATTTCAGTCCCTAACCGTACGTAACTTATGAAGCCACAAACTGATGTAAATCAACTTTTGGGCCAATTTGAATCAAAGAAAAACACAATATTTTATCACACATTATCATTTTAACCCAATGCATACACATAATTTCAACAAATACATGCTTAATCAAGGGTGGCAACAAGTGCCAAAGAAAGAAAGAAAATACCAAGAACACTCTTACAAAATGCATCACAATATTGGAATTAAAATGACCAAACTAATTGAAACACCAAGGAGAGTCGCGTAAATTGCAGCGTCGATGTTCAAGGGGGGCTTGAGGGAACCAATTTAGACGTTACGATCGACAATGCCGGCATGGATGAGCAAAGCCCACAAGTGAGTGATGAACTCTCCTCCTTCTGCAAGCTTCTCAACATGAGCCATTTCATTGTTGGATGGTGCTAAGTACAAGATTAATTCAGCCCAGAACTCGGCCAATATGTTCCACCTTCTTTCATCTCCATGTATAGAATTGAGATATATCCCTAACTTTACACCTTTTTGGAGCGTAGTGATCCTTTCATCTCCTACTTCCACGTCCCCTGTAATGTTAAGCCGACCTATCAACTTGTCGTATTTGCTCACCTCCTCCCCCACCTTTCCACAGAGACAAGAGGGTCCTTCTTTCCTTAACAAATCTCTTGCTTCGTCGATGACGTTTTCACAGATGACTTCCGCTTCAAGAGCAGGAATTGATACTAGTAATGGAGCAAAGGCTAGCAAATAAGCGCAGTACTTGGACAAGCTCGTTGCTACCTGAAAACCCTCTACATTATCTTGATCCTGCTCGGAGTTGGGGTTCATCTCACAAATGGTAGTTGCTATGTGCCACACTAGAATTGTTTCCGAATCGGTCTTGTTGTCGCAAGCCCAAGAAGCCTTCTCCTCGACTCTATTTCGCCTTAAGGAAGAGACACCCTTGCTCAACTTCGGGCCATTTGTTTGGAGAGATGAAACCACCGCTCTCTTCAAGTCTTCCGATAAGGCAACACTTTGACCTTGTTTTTTGCTTGGCTTTGGTAGCGGGATTGCGAAAACATTGCAAATGGAGACCAAACGTTTATTGTCGATGTTGAAACACGTGCAAGATTCAATAAGCGAGTACTGATCAAGCTCTCTTTTCCAAGGCTTCCACAATACGGATCTAGTGGAAATGGAGAGCCGAACAAATGCTCCGATAACTCTCTCGAAAAACCGGCTAAGCAATCCGTCTTTCTTGGAGGACGCCTCCCTCTTGGAGATGCAGTAGCAAAGCAAGATCACATTGCACCACCTTGAAGTAACAAGGGCACAAAATTGGATGACCTCTAAAGTGCCCAAGATCAGTATCACGGCTGCTAAGTCCTTAGTATTAAGGTTAGGAACCACTCCGGTTACATCAAAGAACTCGTTAATACTATCAAAATAATAATGAAAATACATGTAATGAGTAAAATACCAAAACATGATGGGAAATGCTGCCAGAGGGATCAATTTCCAGTAAAACCCATTCAAATAGAAGAACATGTACTTTGAATAGAAGAAGTCTCGAAGAAAGCTCAACTCTACCTCGATCACTCTAAATGCTCTGCCTTGTTCAGAAAGTATTCCGTCACGTACCAATTTCCAAGCCTTGGTCCTTGATGCGCTTCTTGCTGCATATAAATTAGGATAGCCCCAGATTTTCCCCAGAAGGAACCAGAAAAGTGCGAAAGAAAGGCAAGTGTCCTTGAGGTGCCCATCTGGATCTCCTCCTCCGGATTCTGAGCTAAAAAGCCTCGCGTTGCATCCCCATATCTTCTCCAAAGTGACCCCATCTACAATCTTGCCATCCGTTGTTTTTGAGTATCTTGGCCCGACCAAGTACTTATATCCGTGCATACTTAGGGGATCTGCCTCGACTTGGACCTGATGACTGTCGTCGTCGTTGACGTAGTTGATGACCTTCTTCAGGTTTCCTCTGATCCCTGATGTTGCACCGGCTGCATGAGCCAACGCAACCATTCTTTCCACAAGCTTCAAGCACACGACAAGGAAGACAAGCACAATGGGAAGAATTTGACTCATCCTATTCAAAGCGATGAGTAGGAGTACGAATAAACTGAGTTGGCTGAGAAATTGAAAGAAGATTCTCATTCTACCTTTTATGTCATCGAGATTATAGGCAGTGAGGTTGTCGAAATTCCCGTAGGGAAAAAGTAAAAACACGGCCATGGCGCCGTATAGTATTTTGAAATTGGACAAACCATTTGCTTGTTGAGTTTCTCTATACTCTTGCCATGATACCGAATGTGTAGGATATTAGCACGGGAACTAACATGTAACATGCAAACGAAATGAGCTTGAGCCATATGTTGACACACCGCTTCTTTATGCCAGTCAGTAGAAAAATGACGGCAAAGAAGAAGATTGTAGCCACCACAAATCTTTCAACCTTATGTATAGTTTTGACTTGTGCACCAACAATTGCAGCGAGTTCGTCATACAAGCCCGGCGTGGGTTCAGTGGCCATTGTAAGTGTATAGCTGGGAAATCAAGAGGAGAAATCGACAAGGGGAGTGCTGCTTGCTGCAGCAATTTTTAAAAAGCTAGGGAATTCAAGTTGTTCGAAAAAAGATGTGAAGAGATATCCCAATCTTCCCCATATTATACCTTGTAATGCATTACGTTTTGGATTACTATATTAACAAGTACAGCTAGGAAGTGTATATGTTGAGCTATAAGCTAGTTCTAATACATGAGTGTTAGTCGGTTTATTAGTTACCAAGTGGGACCCTAAGCTAGCTAAGTGATGAGAGCTAAGACAGTTTGTATAAATAGCTATGATGGTCCAGATACAATGTACGAACAGTATAACAAACTCTTCCATTTTCTTCTATTACACAATAATGGAGTTATTGAGTGTTGATGAGAAATCTCTCGATTTCACTTGATTTCTCTTTCTTGAAATGGTATCAAAGCCTCTACAGCTCAATCGATCCTGATTTTCTTCTCAATTGAGTCTTTAACTCGATCATTTGAGTTTCTAGTTCGTTGTCGTTTTGATTCGGATAATCGAAACTGACGACTTTCAGAGCTTCAGATTTTCCACCACTGCGTTCTTCGAATTATTCAAGAAGGCGAGAATCCAGTTCGATTCTTCAAGATCACAGTATGCCGAGTCATCTAGATGATACAGCGACAAGCCAATTTCGTCCAGCTCCGATCATGTTTCAGATCGGAGGTAACTACTCCGATCCACTTTTCCTCTCAAATTCAGATCAACCAGGAAATTCTCTCGTTGTAATGAAGTTCAATGGGAAGAACTTTCATAGCTGGAGTAGGTCTGTTCAAATTGCTCTTGTTTCAAAGATGAAACTAGGTTTTATTACTGGCAAGTGCAAGAAACCTAGTGAGGATTCTGATGATTACGAAAGGTGGATCAGGTGTGATTGTATGGTGCTAAGTTGGCTCATTAACTCGATGAATGGGGATATTGCGGAGGATTTCTTGTATGCACGTTCTTCAAAGGCACTATGGGATGAACTTCGAGAACGATTTGAAGAATCCAATGCGCCTTTGATTTATCAGCTTCAGAAGGAGCTTAATCAAATCAAGCAAGAGAATCTTAGCGTCACTGCTTACTATGGTAAACTCAAACGAGTCTGGGATGAGATTCAGCTGATTGAAGGAGTCCCTGTTTGTACCTGTGGTGCAATGGAACAGTGTTCTTGCACTCTGTTGAAGCGAATGTATGAAAAAGAAACAACTACGAAGATGATGCGATTTCTTATGGGCTTAAATGATACTTATGAGCATATTCGAAGCACAATATTGTCTTATGATCCCTTGCCAACCATTAATAAGGCTTTCCAGATGGTTCAAAGTACAGAAAAGCACAAGGAGATTACAGGTACTGGAATGCCAGACGGGGCTGCTTTAGCTGTTAATAGACAAGGGAACAAAGGTTGGCAGGGACATAGCACTAATGCTAATAATGCCAAAGGACATGGTACTTCTACAAATGCTGGTAATTCTGGAAATGGTAACTATAAAGGCAGTGGAAATGGTTCTGGAAATCCTGGCAAAAGAGATGGTAAACGACCACGAGATGAGAGGTTTTGTGATCATTGTAATGAAAGGGGCATGTAAAGGAAACATGTTTCAAGATCGTGGGATATCCTGACTGGTGGAAAGGTTCAAAGGATCCAGCTGGTGGGAAAATTGCAGCAAATGTGAATCAGATGACACAGTTTGAAGCTGGGAAGGTGGAGGACACACCTTTGGAAGGTTTTGGCAAAACTAAGCTCGATGATACACTGGTCAATGCTGTTTTTGCTAGAGTATACAAGAGGATGCAAGGACAGATGCATGGAGAAGGCACTTCTGCAAGTGGTGGTCAGTTTACTACAGGATCAATCAACTTTGCAGGTATAATGCATTCCTTGTCAAATGTTGCTTCCTTGGACGTTTTGGATCAAACCTGGATAGTAGATTCAGGGGCTACATATCATATTTCTTTTAATAAAGACTTGTTTGCTACTATGCAACCTTTATCAAAGCCTGTCTTAATTGTTTTGCCTGATGGTTCCACTCAGAAAGTAGAATTCATGGGCACAGTATCACTCTCTTCTACATTGATGCTGCATAATGTCTTGTTCTTGCCTACATTCAGACATAATTTGTTATCAACCCCTAAGATGCTCGTTGATAACAAGTTGGTGTTCACATTTTTTGATCAATATTTTTTGCTTCAGGACCATTCAACTAGAAAGGTCATAACAAAAGGATACAAAGAAAGAGGATTATACAGATTGAAGGTTTCAGAATTTGATGAGGATGCAGGTTCTTATTTTGTTGATGCTTCTAGCATGTTGAATAAGCTTGATAATAACAATTGTACTCAATTGTTGAATTCTGTTTGCAAAGTACATGAGAATCTGGAATTAGCACATGCCAGATTAGGACATGTTTCCATATCCAAAATGAGACATATGCTGGATTGCAAATGTACTCATACTAGTTCCCTTGATTGCACTGCTTGTTCTTTGTCTAAGCATCATAAGATTCCTTTTGATATTAGTGTTTCACATGCTCGGAATCCTTTTGATTTAGTGCACATGGATCTTTGGGGTCCATACAAAACACCATCTTTATGTGGTGCTAAATATTTCTTGACCATTCTTGATGATTGCACACGAAATACTTGGACATTTCTCCTTAGAAGTAAAGACCAAGTTGGCAGGATATTTTTAGATTTCCTAGCTTATGTTCAAAATCAGTTTCAAACTACCATTAAGGTTCTTAGAACAGATAATGGCACAGAATTTCTGAATTCCTTCATGTATAGCCTTCTTTCTTCTAGAGGAATTATTCATCACAGATCAGCCCCACATACACCCGAGCAGAATGGCAGGGTTGAGAGAAAACATAGACATTTAGTTGAGACTGCACGAGCCATGAAATTGCATGCTTCACTTCCTGATCAGTTTTGGGGAGAATGTATTCTCACAGCTACTTCTTTGATCAATATGTTGCCTTCCTCTGTCTTGCATTGACAAACTCCCTATGAACTTCTTCATAAAGTCTAGCCATCCTATGATCAGTTAAAGGTGTTTGGTGGTCAATGTTTTGCTTTAATTCCCAAAGGTCAGAGATCCAAATTTGATGCTACTTCACATGAGTGTATTTTCTTGGGTTATCCTCCTGGACAAAAGGCATATAAGGTTTATCATTTGGCCTCTAAAATGCTCTATGTTTGTCGGCATGTGGAATTCAAGGAACATGTCTTTCCTTTTAGGACATCTGTTGTGGATTCTGATGTTTCCTCATCTTCAGGAATATTCTCTCAACATTCTGGTGATTCTGCTGATGAACTTGATTTTGTTTTGCCTCCTATATCATCTGGTTCTTCATCTTCACAACCTGTTCAGGATCCATGTCCTGTGTCTTTGCCTTCTTCTTCATCTCCTGAATCAACTTCCCCTACTTCTTGTTCACCATCTTCTATTCCAATCCCAAGACCTGATGTTTCTTCTCGACCAGTCAGAGTCATTAAACCTCCAGCTTATCTTAAAGATTTTGTTTGTCCTTTATTACCAACCAGAAACACTTATCCTAGAACTTCTTTATCTCAGGTGTTTAGTGTTCAAGATCTTCAACACTATTCACAAGATTACGTTAAGTCTTTCTTTAATGTTCTCTCTATTCATGAACCTACTTCCTATAAGGAAGCCATTAAGCATCCAGGTTGGGTTGAGGCAATGAATAAAGAGCTTCAAGCCCTAGAACAGAATCAGACTTGGGAATTAACTCCTCTACCACATGGGAAACAGGCTATTGGTCTAAGTGGGTTTACAAGGTAAAATTTCGTCCTAATGGAGAGGTTGAAAGGTTGAAGGCTAGACTAGTTGCTAAGGGCTTCAATCAGGTAAAAGATAAAGATTATAAACATACTTTCTCTCCTGTTGCAAAGTTCTCCACTGTTAGAGTTCTTTTAGCTCTGGCTGCAGCAAAATCATGGCCTCTTCATCAATTAGATATTAACAATGCTTTCTTGCATGGTTTTCTTGATGAAGAAGTCTACATGCAACCTCCTCTAGGTTATTCTAGTGCTTCCTCTGGTTTAGTTTGTAAATTGAAGAGATCTCTCTATAGTCTTAACACAAGCAAGTAGACAGTGGAATGTTGAGCTTACTAAGCATCTGTTGTCCCTGGGTTTCGTCCAATCTAAGCATGATTATTCCCTCTTTATCAAGCATGATCATTCTACTATCACAGTGGTGCTTGCTTATGTCGATGATTTGTTGATTTCTGGTGATAATCCTAAGGTCATTGCTTCTGCCAAAGCTTCTCTTGATGCAGCCTTTACCATTAAAGACTTAGGATTGGCCAGATATTTTCTTGGTATGGAAATTTCTAGGTCTTCTACAGGGTTGCTTTTAAATCAGAGAAAGTATGTGATTGATTTACTTACAGATACTAAAATGTTGAATTGCAAGAGTGCAGCATTTCCAATGTAGAGAGGTTTACAATTATATCCTGAAACTGGTGAACCTATTGTTGATCCAGAGACTTATAGGCGTCTTGTTGGGAAGTTATTATATCTCACTCTCTCTCGCCCTGATATTACCTATACAGTTCAACAACTAAGCCAATTTTTAGCTTCTCCTCGACAACCTCATATGAATGCAGCCTTATATTTGTTAAGGTATCTTAAGGGTACTCTTCATTGTGCTCTTTTTTACCCAGCCCACTCTAATTTTCAACTGTTAGCATATTCTGATGCAGACTGGGGAAGTTGTCCATATACTTGCCGATCTTTGACTGGTTTTTGTGTGTTCTTTGGGAATGCTTTAGTTTCCTGGAAAACTAAAAAGCAAAAGACAGTTTCTAAATCCAGCACAAAGAGTGAATATCGTAGTATGTCGGCCACATCTAGTGAAATTGTTTGGTTAGAAGGGTTACTCTCGGATCTTGGTGTCAAGCTGTCATTACCTATTTCTTTGTGCTGTGATAATCGGTCTGCTCAGCATCTAGCAGCCAATCCGGTGTTTCATGAACGCACCAAGCACTTGAGGATAGATTGTCATTTTGTTCGTGATATGGTTCAACAGGGGTTTCTATCAACTGTTCATGTTCCTACCAATCTTCAGGTGGCTGATATCATGACCAAGCCCTTAGGGGCTCAACAACACTCTTTTCTTTGTTCCAAGCTAGGCCTTGTGTTTGATCACACTAGTCTAGCTTGAGGGGGGGATGTTGAGCTATAAGCTAGTTCTAATACATGAGTGTTAGTCGGTTTATTAGTTACCAAGTGGGACCCTAAGCTAGCTAAGTGATGAGAGCTAAGACAGTTTGTATAAATAGCTATGATGGTCCAGATACAATGTACGAACAGTATAACAAACTCTTCCATTTTCTTCTATTACACAATAATGGAGTTATTGAGTGTTGATGAGAAATCTCTCGATTTCACTTGATTTCTCTTTCTTGAAAGTATATATTAAAATCTTCTTGACATTATCTTTGCTGCACAAATAATGTATTTTCTTTACAGCATAATTCATTTCGTCAACCCCACGATCGATCATGACAAGTGCGATTAAAAAACGGGGTTCCGACTAAGTGGAATGTTTATATATATGTTAAATGGTAATAATTAACATAAGAGAACCACTCTCTTTTGTATAAAATCACCTGTTAAATTCATCGAATGTTTAGGTATATGTTAAATGGTAATGGCATAAAAAACACCCCTTAAAACCTCTCATTTGTATAAAATTAATCACATATTAAATTCATATTTACATAGAATCACCTACTAAATATAAAGATGTGAACAAAATCACCCGTTATGTATACAGGTTCTTATATAGTGTCCCATGTGTTTTTACAAAATCACCCACCAAAATTTATTTTCAAAAATTGATATTGTAAGAAATATAAATCATACCAATTAAAGAGGAGAAACTCTTGGAATTTAACAGAAAGAAACCCAAAAATTCACACTAATTAGACCTGTCAGTCGGGTCGGGTGGGTTCGGGTTAAATCGGGTTCAGTTTCATTATGGGTCACGGGTCAATCGGGTCGGGTTGTAGCGGGTTTTCGGTCGGGTTAGGTTGACCAACGGGTCTAAAATATCCATTTTTGGATCAACCAAGAAAAGATTTCCATCCCGCACTGTGACGTGCCGACAACTATGGAAGCTTTCCGTCAGGGAGTAAATCAAGATGGAGACCTCTACAAAGAACTCACCAAACATCCTTATCATAGTTTCGAAGATGTCCAAACCAAGGCTCTGGCTCAAATCAGACTTGAGGAAGACTTGAAAATGAGGAAGCCCGCAAGCATCTGGGAGTGGGTAGAAAAGAAGGCGACATCGGATCATCTTCGGGAACGCCGTGATCAACCATATCGGCGCCCTCACCCCGACGCGGTGAAGGTGAACGTCGCCGAGACCAAACCTGCCAAACCACTGCCACCGAAGTATGATGAGTTCAATCTAGGTATATCCACCGAGGACCTCGTGAAGAACATAGCTCTGACGATACGGGGTGTTAGGTGGCCGAAAAGGAATAAAAAACCCTACCCAAATAAAGATATGAGCAGGTGGTGTGATTTCCAATGACGATTACTGTTATATAACTAGAGAATGCGTAGCGTTGAGAAGAGAAATTGCCTACCTCGTGTCTCGGGGAAGGATCACAGAAGTCGCGCCAAACGCGAAATTCCCCCCAGATGTTGTGGAAGCCTCACGCGCGGGAAGGCCAACGTCGCCAGTATCTGCGAAGGTTGTGAACTTGATCACCGGAGGATCGAGCGTATGCGGCCTCACGTACTCAGTAGCCTAGAGGAATGCGCGAGAAAGCGGTCTCCACTGCCTCGTGCAAATGAAGAAAGACGTCATCAATCTCGCAATACACTTTGACGAGGATGATGTCAACGGTCTTGAAGAACCTCATCATGATGGTCTCGGGATTTCCCTCTCAATAGGGAATGTCTTGATGAAGCGGGTTCTCATTGATACCGGAAGCTCGACTAACCTCATGACACTAGGTGCTCTAAAAGAAATGGGGATAAGCGAGAAAGACGTGGAGAAGAACCCAACAACGCTCGTAGGGTTCAGTGGAGAAGTGAAGCATACAATAGGAGACATCACCCTTACCACATATGCGAAGGGCGTGAACATCCAAGTTAGATACTCTGTTATGGATTGCCCTTCTTGTTATAACGTAATAATGGGGAGGCCATGGCTCCATGACATGAGGGACATCCCCTCCACTTACCACCAGACGGTAAAATTCCCGACGCCGTGGGGGGTTCAAGAGATCCGAGTAGATCAGAGAACATCCAGGGAGTGTTACAAGTCGGCGTTGAAGCCGACCGCCAATCAGAAGTCTACATAGCAATTAAAGGAAACCACTGACTCTACCTTTCCAAAAGAAAAAGAAAAGAAAGATGAATAGGTAGAGGAGGTGGCCCTAGACCAATCCGACCTCAATCGGTCCGTAAAGATTGGAAAGGATTTGGAGCTATCTATGAAAAATGAGCTGGTAGATTTCTTAAGTAAAACACAAAGTGTTTTGCTTGGTCTCACGAAGATATGGTTGGAATCGATCCGAAGATCATCACCCACAAGCTGAGCATGGACCCCAATCACCCACCGGTAAAGCAGAAACAAAGGAAATTCGCCGCCGAGAGAAATAATATAGTGGACGAAGAAGTAAGAAAGCTAATGGAGACTGATGTCTCTTTATTTGGTGGTGTTTTATATATGATTCCCTTTGTAAATATGTTTCTTTTTCCCCTTTTCTTGTGTGTTTTGTTCCTTTTTAGCTTAGTTCCCGTATTTCTATGAGATTCGGAGACTATGCGCGTTTTATGTGTTTTGTAGGTGTTTTGGCATGGATCAAGGGTCGTTTTGAAGGAGAATCGGAACATGGAGCAAGGCCCGAGCTTAAGAGGGAAAGAGAGGAGCAAGCCATGAAGAAGAACAAGAGAAAAGCGAACCAGAAGAAGGTGGAACGAGGTCCGGATCGAGTTAGAACCAACGCCGGACCCGAGATGATTTTTCGACCTCGGACCGACTTGCCCAGTAAGTCGGGCCCGAGGTGCTCCGTGTCGGTCCGAGTCGGTCGCTGGCTGGATTGGGCTCCAAGGCACGAAATTGTAAACTACCACTTTTGCCCCTCATCTATTAAGGCTCTCTTATCTTCTAATTGGAGGAGGTTCCCACACACTTAGAAGGGAACCAACTCTCAAAAACTCTCAAGAGGATACTTGGAGAGCAAGGAGGAAGGAGAGGAGAAGGAGAAGAGAGGGAATCGGCATAGGAGAAGGAGATTTGATAGGTTTGGTTGATAGATTAGCTTTGCCTTGTTTTGATTTTGTGGATTGCTTTTGATTTGTGAATGAAATTTGGCTTTGGTTTGAGATTGATGATGTTGATTGCTTTGCTTTGTGATTTGTTTGCTTTCTTTGTTTGCCATATGGAGTAGATCTCCTTGATCTTGGGTTATGGGGGAAAACTCTAGCTAGGTTGGGCTAGAAACCCCAATTCCATAAGCCTTGAGTGCTTGATCTAGGAACCCACTCTACATAGAGCTACAATTCCTTATGAAAGTAAGGAATCAAGGCTTGTGATTGGCAAAGTAACGAAAGTGAACATTTGTCCATCTCAAGACCTTGCTTCGAAGGGGATTTCCCCAATGATCGATGTGTAGAAGTGGTTGGAACGAGGGTGAAAGCACCTCGATCCTATTCCGATCATCACTTATTGCTTGAATTGGGGTGGAAAAGCCTTAATCTACTAGAGAAGGAACCCAAAAGCCCAAGATCTACTTTCAATCTTTGAGTTCGACAAAACCAGCTACATCGGGCCCGACTTGCTCTACGTCGGTCCCGACTTCCCTCTTTGTCGCCAACATCGGGCCCGACGTGACACTTGTGTCGGTCCCGACTGTTCTCTTTGTTTTCCTTTGTTTTAAGTTCTCCTTTCCAGCTTTCTAGTGTTTAGGCACCTCAATCGAGTAGATTTCCCGAGCGTTCGACACCCACCACGTGCTACAACGGGGTCGGGTTATAAATTGTATCTCTAGACCCTCGCATTCGTGAGCGATCAAAAGATTGGCGCCGTTGCCGGGGAATTCTAAGTGCATTGAGTGCCAATTTGGTGAGTTTCTTGTGTTTTGGTAGTGATTTGGGTGAGGGAATAGCCCAAACCCTTTGTTTGTTTTTGATTTGTTTTGGTTTGTGTCTTTGTTTCGTAGGTGTATGCGAGCTCGTTCCTCCCGAGGAACACTTGAGCTTGAGTTTGTGAGTGATCCGGAAAGTATTCTCAAAGAAGCCCGAAGAAGGAAAAGGATGGAGAATCAAGCTCTCCATGGTGATGAGGAGTTGGCTCGACTTAGGGCCGAAATGGCTAAATTGCAACTTGAGAAGGACAATCAAGAGGCGGTGGCAAGAAGAGAACGGGAGCAACGGATGAGGGCTGAGGCTCAACTCAACGCTCTACCCCGGAATGCACGCCAATACATGCATCCGGAGTTGAGGGTACCCGAACCGGTTATTGTGCTTCCCGAGGTTGCCAAGAATTTTGAGATCAAGACGCAATTCATCTCCCTCATCAAGCGTGATCAATTCGAGGGCCGTCCACATGAGTGTCCCATAGAGCACATCAAACGCTTTGTGGACATGTGTGAGACGATCACTACCGACGAGGAGACGTTGGAGTATGTGCTTCTAAAGGCGTTTAAGTGGTCACTTGGGGGCAAGGCCACACATTGGCTCGAGAGCCAAGCCCCTAGGTCGATCACAACTTGGAAGGCACTCCATGATGCTTTCTTGATGAAGTTCTTCCCGCCCTCAAAGACAACCGAGCTAAGAAGGAAAATTGCAAGCTTTCAACAAGGTCCGAATGAGCCTCTCTTCGAAGCATGGGACCGTTTCAAGGAGATGTTGCGCCAATGTCCTACTCATGGCCAACAACCATATGTGCTCCAAGACATCTTTTTCCAATGCATCAATCCGGCAACGAAGGACAAGCTCAATCTCCACACCGATTGTGGGTTCATAGACTTGACACCGGATCAAGCCTATCCGATTATGAGGCCATGTATGGGGTGAGTCAAGCTAGCAAAGAGGTGAAAGTTCAAGGTGAAGGAGCAAGGAAGTTATATGATCCAAAGGGAGAAGACATTGACAAGGATGTGAAGCTCCAATTCCTTGAAGGTGAAGTGAACAAGCTTAAGAGGCAAGTCCACTACTACAAGCAAAATGCTAGAGCTTGTGAGGAGTGTGGATCCTTTGCACATGCTACACAAGTTTGTCCGAATGGGAGCCAAGTGCGCTTGGCCGAGCAAATTGAGGAGGCAAACTATGTTCGAGGAAATTTCAGTGGAAGAGGCAACTTCAACAATGGTGGTAATGGCCGGTGGAAAAACGGTCAAGCTCAAGGCTACAACAACAACTTCAACCAAAGTGAGCCAAGGGCGCCGCAACCACCACCATATAGGCCACCGGGATTCAATGAGCTACAATCATTGGCTCAAGAGGTGAGGGATGGGTTCAAGGAGATGAGGACCCAATTCAATGAGTTTGGTGCATGGAGGAGGCAAGTCGACAATCAATTTGCCCAAATTGCAACTCAAGCCCCGAGAGAGAATGGGAGACTTCCGGGACGACCCGAGGAGAACCCCCGAGCTCAAAACAATCAAAATGAAGTCCGGGCAATTGGATTGAGAAGTGGCCGAAACCTACCCGAGCCACACATGCCTAAGAAGAATGAAGAGAGCCGGACCGACTTACCCAGCAAGTCGTGTCCGACGTTCCCTAAAGTCGACCCAGCAGGAAGATCAACTCCTCTGCCCCGGACCGAGGTTGAGAGTGAGTCGGACCCGACGTACCCAGATGTCGATCCGACTACTCTGCCTCAGCTCTGCCCCAGGACCGTGATACACGACATCGGGCCCGACGTGGTGTCTAAGTCGGTCCAACCAGGAAATGTTGCAAGTGAAGTGGGGAAGTCCAAGGAGGTTGATCCAAGCAAGATTCAAGGTGCAAAAACTCTTCCATATCCCTCAAAGAAGCCGAAAGATGTTGTTGAGAACAAGTTCAAGAGGTTTCTCAAGCTTTTGCAAGGTTTGAACATCTCTATCCCGTTCACCGATGCATTGAGCGAGATGCCATCCTATGCCAAGTTTTTAAAGGAGATTTTGAGCAAGAAGAGGTCCATAGTTGAAATGCAAGATGAGGTCAAGACCTTTGATAGCTTGCATAAAGGTAGTGTTTAGAATGCATGTTTACGTTTTTTTTTGCGTTGCTTTTAGGTAGTTTTAGTTAGTTTCTTTAGTGTCTTAGAGTGTCTAGGAGTTTTTTTTTTTTGCACTTGTTCTATGTTGTTTTACAGGTCTTAAAGTGAACAAGTGTGAAAGGAATGGAACCGGGGAAAGAACGCTTGAATTCGAGCCATCCGTTGGAGTTGCTGGTTCGACACCTCTATCTTGTAAGGGTTCGTTCGGGAGCTATAGTGATCTTATGAAGTTGAGTTTGGTATCATGGGAAAGTTAATCCAAAGAGATACAATTCATGTTTTTACTCCGAGTCCAAATTCCAACTCGAAGTGAGTCAAAACAGCCCCCAAAGTGTGACATGAGTTTTGAACCGAGGTGCTGGCGGCACCCGCCGCCAACCTAGCAGCGCCCGCCGCCCCTGGCCGCCGCGGAGCCCTTTACTTGCCACGTGTTTGGTTCTATTGGTCCTTTTCTATCATTATTATTCCGAGATATTATATTTTTGGGATATAGTTTTAGACCTAGTTTGATATATTAGGTTTTGAGAGAGTTGCACCTCTCATCAATTCAGACATTATTATCGTATTTTCTATTAAGAGTTTTTAGCTTTTCATGGAGAACTAAGCCCTTTTGCTTAGTCAGACAGTTTGAAGCATTTGTGTGACTTTCAGTTGTGAGATTTCTAATCTTTATCTATTGCATGGAATTATTTTACTCTCTTGTTTGAATTGTTTATGTGATTGATTTCAGCAATTTCTAGGGTTGTTGTTATTGAATCTCAATTGCTAGATCTAGAGAAATTACTGGATGAGTTTCTCTATTTCATAGTAGCAAACTGCATTGCACTAGTATCTGGTTGTGCTAGTCTATTGTAGAAGAGAGTTAAATTGCATTCTAGTATAAAAGCTGATTGTTTTATGCTAGATTTGTATCCTGATTATATTCCTATTCTTAATGCTGCTTTTGAATTGAATCTTGATAGTTTCAAGGTTATTCAATTAGTTAGGATTGATAGTATCTGGTTGTGTTATTAATTATCTTTGAAAAGGAATTGGAATTCCATATGCATGCGATATTGAGTGAATCGATGATCAACTTGTCATACGAATGTGGATCTCTGGTTGACTAAGTGTTTTTCCTAAATTGATAAAAACTCCAACTTTATTTGCTTTGCTAGTTTTTGCATGCTAGATAGTTAGTTTAATTCTAAAATCCCTTTTACTTTAATTGACATAAAATTCACATAAAAAGATAAATCTCCTCCCTGTGGATTCGACCTTTACTTCCCTAAGACTACAGTCTTTAGGTTGTTAGGACTCTTTTGCATAGCCGTGATTTGCACGACCATTTCACGCCTATCAAATTGGATTTGATAGGCGTGAAGTGGTCGTGCAAATCACGACTATCAAATTGGCGCCGTTGCCGGGGAGGCAATAATTGTCTTTTGTGTGATTTTTGTGCCAATCTTGGTGTTGTGAACCTATCTTACGGTTCATAACACTTGTGCTACTAATCTATGGCTTTGTTCAAGTGTAAACAATTGCAGGATGAACACTTCCATGATTATTTTTCTAGATTTCAAGACCATGTGCCGAAAATTTGTACACAGGGATTCGGATACAGTGATGGAGAGGTCAACATCGGAGTTATTCTTGGTATGAATTTTGAGACAAGGGTATTGGCTAACTACATGAACAATGAGAGACTTTTGTACATGGGATCCGAGGAATGCTGGGATTTCTTATGTTTCATGAGCTATCGGAGCTTTCATGTTGAGTCATCTTCCCAACAGCCACAACCGGTTGATACGTCTCTTGAGGATTTAATGAAAGAACTCTCTACCAGGACGGATGCTTTGACAATGGAAGTTTGTGGTGCCACAGAGATACTTGCAAAGCCTATGCAGCCTGAATCATCTTCTCCCATATGGAGTAATGAGTTTGAGCCTTCTGTGGTTTTGGAAGAAGATTATTTTGTTGACCATGATGACTTCTTTGCTGATGAAGTAGACAACAATGAGGGAGGAAATCAAGATGATACATCTGTTAAGGCTCCCACCATCATGTTGTGCCCTATGCTAGGCCTTGAAATCCCATGCTTCAGTTTCCCCACCTTCTCACATCCAGAGCTTATGGAGTTGCAAGATGAGGAGCCAAGTCTAGAACAAAAGGTGGAAGGTAAAAAATATATGGAGTTCATCTATGAAGAAAGTGGTAATGGTGACAAGTGCTTTGACTCATGCTGTAAGTATTTTCTAAAGCCACCACTTGTGATGGATTTATTTGAGCAACTGCCAGTTCATGCCAACTGGGCACGCATGTTTGATAAGTTAAAACGGTCTTTGAAAGTTATATTATGCATCTTTAATTTATCATGGTGTTACTTATGTTTTTCTGAGATGTGTGCACAAGGGTTTGCCAGGTTGCTAAGGGCATTGACAATGTCTAATCTTGTCAATTTATGCTAAACGTCGAGCCACGACGTTAAATAAGACGATTGTCGGGAGGCAACCCAGAATAGGTTTTTTTTTCCTAGTTTAGTTGTTTTTGTTTCGGTCTTTCCTTTGTTTCTGTGTTGGACTAAACTGCAGGTAGGTGTAAGGGAGCGCAACAGAATTGGCGGCGCCCGCCACAAACACGGAGGCACCCGCCGCCAATTAATTTCAAAGGGCCTTAGCTACGAAGTGGCCAGCGGCACCCGCCGCCAACCCTGGCGGCACCCGCCGCCAGCCCGCCGCCTGCCCGCCGCCTCACAAATATTGATTTTTGGTCCTTCTGATGTTGCTCACCACCATTCCATTACCCAATTTAGTAGTTGGTTTGTGAGTTCTTCTCTTTCTCTTTACTTTTACTTTACATTGGGGACAATGTAAGATTTAAGCATGGGGGAAGGGAATTACTTGCTTTGCATTCATGTAGTTTCATTAGATTAGGCATGTTAACTGTATGTTTTTCATTGATTAAAATTCTTGAAAAAAATGAAAAAAAAATAGAAAATTCATAAAAATACAAAAATATTGCATTTAGGTTCATATTTCTCCATTGTTTGATTCTTCTTGTTTCTCTAAGTTGAGTATGAATTCTAACCCATGATTTGCATGATTTGCTGAATTTGATATGATATGAGCATGACCATTGATTAATTACCTTGATTATAGGACTGAGCATGTATTTAGCTTGAGTATTTGATTCATTCTGAAGTTCTAGACAACAATCAGCCTTGTGAGATTTTTTTTTGGCCTTTCATGATATATTTGTTCTCTATATTTCTTGAGTGTATCACCATGATTATCTAGCTCTAGAACTTGTGTTATGACTCTTTTTCAAGGCTGCTTTATATGATTAAATGCAGGACATTAAAATGATTGAGGCAATGTTTCTTTATAAGCCTATTATTTCCCTTCCTACCTTACGAGATCCATGTTCTTGATACCCCATTTCTTTTGAGCTTTAAGCCTATTTTTTATAACTCCACAAAATGATCCATAGCCGAATAAGCTTGACCCATAATCCGGGATTTAGGACTTTAGGTTGTGTTTTTGTTTTGTGTGAGTTATGTATAAGGATGGGGGAGTTGGAGAAAAAGGTGGAAAAAGAGGAAATAAAACTCTTGGTTTCAAATTGAAAAAAAAATGATGAAGATGAAAAGTTTGTGAAAAGCAAAAGAAAAAGTTCAGTTTAATTGTTAGTCTTCATAAAGCAAAGAAAGAGTTGAAGAAGAGGCAAAGAAAAAAAAAGTGAAGAAAGAAACAAAGTGTATAAAAGTGTGTTGAAGTTGGGTTTAGGATTAGTTCCTTATCCCGGATTTAGCACCACATGCCAAATATGATCCCTTCCAAATTTCTATTTACCTTGGCCCCATTACAACCCTTAAAAAGACCTCTTGATTTTTGTTATGTGTTTGATCCCCAGCGATGGAGATTTAGAACTCTGATGTAAGCTTATGGTAGTCTAGTTTTCATGGTTGATTTTGAGCGAAACACCTACCCTTAAACACTTGAGAGTTTGAGTGCAAACACAATTTACCTTGGTGAGGTCTAGAATGAATGAATGGGCTTTACTTTTTGCTTATTATAATGCATGCTAGGAAGTCTTGGTCGGGTTTTTGATTATATGTGAAATGCTTGTTTGACTTGAGATGGATGTATGATTGCATTTATGTGGTGTGTTTTGGATTTATGACTTGATTGAGGACAAGCAAGGGTTAAGCATGTGGGAATTTGATAGCTTGCATACAGGTAGTGTTTAGAATGCATGTTTACGTTTCTTTTGCGTTGCTTTTAGGTAGTTTTGGTTAGTTTCTTTAGTGTCTTAGAGTGTCTAGGAGTTTTGGTTTTTTGCACTTGTTCTATGTTGTTTTACAGGTCTTAAAGTGAACAAGTGTGAAAGGAATGGAACCGGGGAAAGAACGCTTGAATTCGAGCCATCCGTTGGAGTTGCTGGTTCGACACCTCTATCTTGTAAGGGTTCGTTCGGGAGCTATAGTGATCTTATGAAGTTGAGTTTGGTATCATGGGAAAGTTAATCCAAAGAGATACAATTCATGTTTTTACTCCGAGTCCAAATTTCAACTCGAAGTGAGTCAAAACAGCCCCCGAAGTGTGACATGAGTTTTGAACCGAGGTGCTGGCGGCACCCGCCGCCAACCTAGCAGCGCCCGCCGCCCCTGGCCGCCGCGGAGCCCTTTACTTGCCACGTGTTTGGTTCTATTGGTCCTTTTCTATCATTATTATTCCGAGATATTATATTTTTGGGATATAGTTTTAGACCTAGTTTGATATATTAGGTTTTGAGAGAGTTGCACCTCTCATCAATTCAGACATTATTATCGTATTTTCTATTAAGAGTTTTTAGCTTTTCATGGAGAACTAAGCCCTTTTGCTTAGTCAGACAGTTTGAAGCATTTGTGTGACTTTCAGTTGTGAGATTTCTAATCTTTATCTATTGCATGGAATTATTTTACTCTCTTGTTTGAATTGTTTATGTGATTGATTTCAGCAATTTCTAGGGTTGTTGTTATTGAATCTCAATTGCTAGATCTAGAGAAATTACTGGATGAGTTTCTCTATTTCATAGTAGCAAACTGCATTGCACTAGTATCTGGTTGTGCTAGTCTATTGTAGAAGAGAGTTAAGTTGCATTCTAGTATAAAAGCTGGTTGCTTTATGCTAGATTTGTATCCTGATTATATTCCTATTCTTAATGCTGCTTTTGAATTGAATCTTGATAGTTTCAGGGTTATTCAATTAGTTAGGATTGATAGTATCTGGTTGTGTTATTAATTATATTTGAAAAGGAATTGGAATTCCATATGCATGCGATATTGAGTGAATCGATGATCAACTTGTCATACGAATGTGGATCTCTGGTTGACTAAGTGTTTTTCCTAAATTGATAAAAACTCCAACTTTATTTGCTTTGCTAGTTTTTGCATGCTAGATAGTTAGTTTAATTCTAAAATCCCTTTTACTTTAATTGACATAAAATTCACATAAAAAGATAAATCTCCTCCCTGTGGATTCGACCTTTACTTCCCTAAGACTACAGTCTTTAGGTTGTTAGGACTCTTTTGCATAGCCGTGATTTGCACGACCATTTCACGCCTATCAACCTTGGAGTTACCGCAAAAGCTAGGAGATCCCGGTCGGTTTGCTATCACTATTGGTGTGGGGTCTCAAAACTTCCAAGCCTTGTGTGACCTTGGGGCAAGCACGAGCATCATTCCTTACACCATATGGAAATCCACATCCATGGGTCTCATAGCTCCGGTCAACATGAGGTTAACGATAGCGGATGGGTCGTCCATCGAGCCAATTGGTATCGTCGAGGATTACCCCGTTTGCATTGAAGGCCACTATGTCCCAATCGACTTTGTTGTGGTGGACATGATAGAAGTGCCGAGTGAACCGATTATATTAGGGAGACCTTTCCTTGCTACGGTTGGGGCAATCATTGATGTAAAAAAGGGCCACTTGTCTCTTGACATTGGAGGAAGAGAGATTGAGTTTTTCTTTAGGCCAACTTCAAAAGGGGCCGTACATAAGGAAGCTAAGATGATCCAAGTTCTTTTTGGATTGCAATGGGAAGCCGTTTCTAAGAAGCCAAGGCCAAGGGAGCTTAGGTTGAAAGCCACCCCACCACCTAGAGAAATTGAGATAGAGCGCCAAGGTCTAGCCCTCAATATGATTGAGCATGAGCAATTGGAGGAAGGGATGTCTTATTTGGAGGTGTTCAAGGCCGAGAAGGAAGAAGTTCAAGCACCACCGGAACCATCTCAAGAACTCAAGGAGCTTCCAAAAGATTTGAGGTTCGCATTTCTTGGTCCCAACTCTTCTTTGCCCGTAATCATAAATGCCAACTTCAATGATGAGGAGGAGTCTAAGTTGTTAGAGGTTCTAAGAAAACATAGAGGAGCTTTAGGGTATTCACTAGAGGAACTAAAGGGAATCTCTCCCTCAATTTGCATGCATAGGATTTGTATGGAGGATAACCATAAACCCACTATTGAACCACAAAGAAGATTAAATCCTAACATGAAAGAAGTGGTAAAGAGTGAAATACTTAGGATGTTGGATGCGGGAATCATCTTCCCAATTTCCGATAGCAAGTATGTGAGTCCCGTGCATGTAGTTCCTAAGAAAGGAGGTCTCACTGTTGTGAAAAATGAAAAGGGAGAAATGATACCTACGAGAACCACAACAAAATGGCGTATGTGTATTGATTACCGTAAGCTTAATAGTGGCACTCGCAAAGACCATTTTCCTCTTCCCTTCATAGACCAAGTCCTAGAAAGATTAGCACAACATGAATATTTTTGCTACCTTGACGGGTATAGCGGGTTTTGGCAAATCCCTATTCATCCCGATGATCAAGAGAAGACGACATTCACATGTACTTATGGGACTTTTGCCTATAGACGCATGCCTTTTGGTTTATGTAATGCGCCGGCAACATTTCAAAGATGCATGATGTCCATCTTCTCCGATATGGTTGAGGATATAGTAGAAGTGTTTATGGATGATTTCTCCGTCTATGGTTCCTCATTTGATGTTTGCTTAGCTAACTTAGACAAGGTTTTGACTAGATGTGAGGAGACTAGCTTGGTGCTTAATTGGGAAAAATGCCACTTCATGGTGAAGGAGGACATAGTACTAGGACACCTCGTTTCTAGTTGGGGGATAGAAGTAGATAAAGCTAAAGTTGAAATAATTGAAAAACTACCTCCTCCCTCTTGTGTTCGTGATGTTAGGAGTTTCTTAGGTCATGCGGGATTTTATAGACGGTTCATCAAGGATTTTTCTAAGATTGCAAAACCATTGTCTAACCTCTTGATGAAGGATGTGCCCTTTGAATTTTCCGAGGATTGCATGATCTTTTTGTAGGTTGAGAGATGCCTTGATTTAGGCTCCAATAATGGCGGCACCCGATTGGAATCTTCCATTTGAGGTAATGTGTGATGCTAGTGATTTCGCCGTAGGGGCCGTCCTTGGGCAAAGGAAGGATGGAAAGTTGCATGCCATCTACTACGCAAGCAAAACTTTGGATGAAACTCAGTGCAATTACACAACGACAGAGAAAGAATTTCTTGCGGTAGTGTTTGCATTTGAGAAATTCCGTTCATATCTTGTGGGATCAAAGGTGGTAGTCTTCACGGACCATGCGGCAATCAAATACCTCATGAAGAAGAAAGATGCAAAGTCGAGGCTTCTAAGGTGGATGCTCCTTCTCCAAGAGTTTGACCATGAGATCAAGGACAAAATCGGTGCGGAAAATGTGGTAGCTGATCATCTATCCCGTTTGCCCATTGAGTACATGTTGGAGATGGAGGATGGTTTGACTATAGATGATTCAAGGGCAGATGAAGTTCTCATGAATGGAAAGGAGGAAAGGAAAGGTGGATCGACGAACCAAGTATATCGGGCCCGAGGTCCAGAACATCGGACCAAAGGCAGAGCAGGTACTAGTGAGTCGGGACCAAGGTCTTCAGAGTCGGGCCCGAGTTACCTGTGTGTCTGCGAAGCTAGACCGGCGTCCAACCATATCGGGCTCGGTACACTTCAATGTCGGTCCGCGGAAGAAAGTAAGTTTCCAAACTCGATTTGCATTCCTTCTCGTTCTCAATTGATTAATTCTTTCTCTCCCACTTGCCTTCTTTCTATTAGTGCCGTAAGACGAGGGGTTTCCCCTTGGTTTGCGGATTTTGCTAACTTTGTCGTAGGGGGAGCGATCCCACCAAATTTGTCTTATCAAGCTAGGAAGAAATTCTTACATGATGCTAGACAATATTTTTGGGATGATCCATATCTCTACAAGGAAGGGAGTGATCAAATCTATAGACGGTGTGTGCCAAGTGAAGAGGTTGAGAGCATAATTCACCATTGCCATTCCTTGCCTACGGGGGGTCACGCTAAGAGTTCCAAAACCACTTCAAAAATTCTTCAATGTGGTTATTATTGGCCAACCATGTTCAAGGATGTGCATGATTATGTGAGGAAGTGTGAGGAGTGCCAAAGAGAGGGGAACCTATCAAGGAGGAATGAGACTCCTCAAACTGGCATTCTAGAAGTTGAGTTATTTGATGTATGGGATATCGATTTCATGGGACCATTTCCCACATCGGGGCCTTACAAGTACATCTTGGTAGCCGTGGACTATGTCTCAAAATGGGTGGAGGCCATACCAACAAGAACCAATGATGCTAGGGTGGTGATGAAGTTCTTGAAAAGCAACATTTTTGCAAGGTTTGGTGTGCCTAGGGTTCTCATAAGTGATGGCGGACCTCATTTCATTGAGAGGTGCTCCGAGAATGTGTTGATCAAGTATGGGGTGTCTCATCGAGTTGCTACTCCTTATCATCCTCAAACAAGCAGGCAAGTCGAGGTGTCAAACCGTCAAATCAAGGCTATCTTGGAGAAGACCGTATCTCGATCAAGGAAAGATTGGGCCTCTAAGCTCGATGATGCACTTTGGGCTTATAGAACCGCCTTCAAGGCACCTTTGGGAACTACACCCTTCAATCTAGTTTATGGCAAGGCATGCCATCTTCCGGTATAGCTTGATCACAAGGCAAAATGGGCTCTCAAGGAGATGAATTGGGATATCAACTTGGCCGGTGAGAAGAGGTTTCTAGAGCTTCATGAGTTGGGAGAATTGAGGTTGAAAGCCTATGACAACTCCAAGTTGTACAAGGAGAAGACCAAGAAGTGGCATGATAGGAAGTTAATTCCAAAGACTTATCAAACCGGTGACAAGGTTCTCCTTTTCAATTCAAGGATTAAACTTTTCCCGGGGAAGTTAAGGACTAGGTGGAGTGGACCATTTATGGTCCACCATATCTATGCTCATGGTGCGGTGGACTTGGTTGATGAACGAGGACATATTTTCAAAGTGAATGGTCATCGAGTGAAGAAGTTCTATGACAAGGCCGATCCAAGCGAAGAAGTTAGAGCCTCATGGGCTCTCGTCCTCGCCAATTGACCTAGACATGCCATTGAAGAATAAATAAATTGTGAGCTCTTTGTACTCTTCTCTCTTGCTTTTAAGTTTTGGTTTCCTTGTTTGATGGGGACATCAAAATTTTAAGTATGGGGTGGGGGTAAGTGTGCTCATGATTTCACTTGCTTGTGTGTGTTTGTTATTCTGAGGATATTTGGTTTTCGGTTTCTAGTTTGTGTTTGGGTTGTTTGTTTCTTGGTTTGTGGTTTGATGAATGACATGGATGATTGATTTGGTTTTGAATGGATGAGTCTTTGTTTTTGGTTTTGTATAGAGAAATTTTTGCAAAAATCCATAAAAACTTGAAAAATTGTGTTGAAAACAACAAAAAGATTTTGTGTTTTGTAGTTTTTGGACTAGAAATTCCCATCTTAGATGTCCAAATGAAAGCTAATGATGATGCGAGCATGTAAATTCCTTTGCATATTTTTGGATGGTTTAGCCTCTAAAAAGATGTTGCTTTTGATGTGATCATGATATCTTGCTTGTTTTATTGAACATGTGAGTTCTAGGATGAGTTCTTATGCAACTAAGTATGAGTGACCCTTGTGAGATTGATTTTTTGCCATTTTAGGGATGCTTGTTCATATTTGCATATCCCTCATGTTTCTTGTGTGATTAGCTCATGCATGCTTAGTAAAACTTGCTATTGCGGTGTTTATCTATTTTCCAAGACCGTCATGAGATTTTTCCTAGCATTGTCACATTGATTTTGAACTTTGTTCTTTTAGTCACATAAATGTTCCATATCCTACCATGAAGTGAATCCTTTGTTTGTAGCCCCGTTTTAGCCTAGGCCTTTGTTTGAAACTCCTCAAAAATATTATTCCTAGCCTTATATGACTTGACCCTTATGGGATTGGACTTTAGAAGAGAGGTTTGGATTGTATTTGAAGAGTTGAGATTCTCTTTGGTTTAAGGGCAAAGAATGGTGTTATGAATCATGTGGGTAGTGCATCTTTCTTGTGCAAAAAGAAAATGAAAAAAAAAGAAAGAAAGAAAGAAAGAAAATGTTGGAAATGGAAAGTGGAATGAAGGTAAAGAGCTTAAGTGAACAAAAAGGGTCCGACCGAGTTACACACTGATCGCCCTCTCGGATGCGAGGGTCAAGAGATACAATTTATAACCCGACCCTGTTGTAGTACGCGGTGGGTGTCGAACACTCGGGAAGTCTACTCGATCGATGTGCCTAGCTACTAGGAAGCTAGAAAGGAGAGCATAAAACAAAGGAAAATAAAGAAAACAGTCGGGACCGACACTGAGGTCACGTCGGGCCCGAGGTTGGCGACAAGAGGAAGTCGGGACCGACACTGGGTAAGTCGGGCTCGAGGTAGCTGGGGATGTCGAACTCAAAGATTTTAAAAGTAGATCTTGGGCTTTTTGGGTTCCTTCCCTAGTAGATTAAGGCTTTTCCACCCCAATTCAGGCAATGAGTGATGATCGGACTAGGATCGAGTGCTTTCGCCCTCGTTCCAACCACATCTACACCTCGATCCATGGGGAAATCCCCTTCAAAGCAAGGTCTTGAGATTGACACATGTTCCCTTTCGCTACTTTGCCAATCTCAAGCCTTGATTCCCAACTTTCGCAAGGAATTGTAGCTCTATGTAGAGTGGGTTCCTTAGATCAAACACTCAAGGCTATGAAATTGGGGTTTCTAGCCTAAACCTAGCTAGGGTTTTCCCCCATAACCCAAGATCAAGGAGATCTACTCCATGTGACAAGCAAAGAAAGCAATCAAATCAAAAGAGAAAGCAATCATCATAATCAATCTCAAATCAAAGCAAGGGTTCATTCAAATCCAAAGCAATCCACAAATACAAATCAAGGGTTTTCAAATCCACAAGATCAAAGCAAATCAAAGCTAAACAATCAACAAAACCTATCAAGCCTTCCTCTCTCTTGGCCGATTCTCTCTCTCTTCCTCCTCTTCTCCTTCCTTCTTGCTCTCCAAGTATCCTCTTGGCTCCCTTGGAACCCCCCCCTTTTGTGTGTGTGTGAGGGAACCCTTTCTTAGAAGACAAGAGGGCCTTTTATAGATTAGATGAGGGGCAAAAGTGGAAGTTCACAAATTCGTGCCTTGGAGCCCAAGTAGTCCGGTGACCGACTCGGCCCGACACGGAGGAACCTCGGGCCCGAGGTATTGTGCAACTCGGTCCGAGGTTGGAAACTTCAAAGTCGGGCCCGACGTTGTTGCATCTCGGTCCTGACCTCGTTCCACCTTCTTCTTAGTTGGCTTCTCTTGTTCTTCTTCATGGCTTGCTTCTCTCTTTCCCGCTTTAGCTCGGCCTTTGCTCCATGTCTCGACCCTCCTTCAAATTGATCCTCGATTCATGCCAAATTACCTACAAAACACATAAAAGGTGCGTAGTCTCCGAATCTCATAGAAATACGGGAACTAAGCTAAAAAGGAACAAAACGCACAAGAAAAGGGGAAAAAGAAACATATTTACAAAGGAAATCACATATGAAAACACCACCAAATAAAGAGACATCAAAATACACCATACTTAAACTTGCTTGTCCTCAAGCAATAACAATGTAAGCAAGACCGAAACATAATCTTCAAGTAAAGCCTCGTATGAAAACACATTTTAAGCACAAGTGATCGACATTCAAGCAAGATTACATCATCACACGTGATTAAGTGTTCCAAGGAATAAAGTCAATGCAACTAAGCCTCACTTTAGGGATATGTGAATGTGTATCACTCATCATGTGTTTGGGTTTAGCAATGAACACTCAAGCTCAAAAATCATGCAAGTAAAGACTTTACTATTGAAGCTAATATCACCAATTCCTCCACCTAGAGATGCCTAATGCAAAGTACACAAAGAATTTCGAACTTGGCTCAATGGAGGTCCTCAAAGAGGTTCCATTCGGCCGGGTTGTAATGGGGCTTTTGGTATTTTTCAAGGTGGGAATTATTTGGTCTTGTGGTGCTTATATTGGGGATTGAACAACCTAAGCTCTCACCAATTTCACCAAATCCCACAATTACTTTCACACTCACCCAAAAGACTTAACATTTTCCTTTCAACCCAAAATTTCACTTAACATTCCACTTCATCTTTGCTCTTATGCTTTTTGTTGGATTTTCAACACTTTCTACATTTGGACCGACTTTCTTATGACATCGGGCCCGATGTTGCTTGTAACTCGATCGGACCATTTTCTTCACTTAAGCTCTTTGCTTTATTCCACTTTACATTTCCAACATTTTCTTTCTTCCTTTTCTTTCTTTTTTTTTTTTTCATTTTGTACAACAAAGATGCACTACCCACATGATTCATAACACCATTCCTTGCCCTTAAACCCAAGAGAATCTCAACTCTTCAAATACAATCCCAACCTCTCTTCTAAAGTCCAATCCCATAAGGGTCAAGTCATATAAGGCTAGGAATAATATTTTTGAGGAGTTTCAAACAAAGGCTTAGGCTAGAACGGGGCTACAATCAAAGGACTAACTTCATGGTAGGATATGGAACATTTATGTGACTAGAAGAATAAAGTTCAAAATCAATGTGACCATGCTAGGACATTTCTCATGACGGTCTTGGAAAATAGATAAACACCGCAATAACAAGTTTTACTAAGCATGAATGAGCTAATTACACAAGAAACATGAGGGATATGCAAATATGATCAAGCATCCCTAAAATGGCCAAAAATCAATCTCACAAGGGTCACTCATACTTAGTTGCATAAGAACTCATCCTAGAACTCACATGCTCAATAAAACAAGCAAGGTATCATGATCATATCAAAAGCAACATCATTTTTAGAGGCTAAACTATCCAAAAATATGCAAAGGAATTTACATGCTCACATCATCATTAGCTTTTATTTTGGCAATCTAAGATGGGAATTTCTAGTCCAAAATCTACAAAACACAAAATCTTTTTGTTGTTTTTAACACAATTTTTCAATTTTTTTTTTATGGATTTTAACAAACATAAACAAGTGAAATCATGAACACACTTACCCCCACCCCATACTTAAAGTTTTTGATGTCCCCATCAAACAAGGAAATCAAAACTTAAAAGCAAGAGAGAAGAGTATGAAAAGCTCACAATTTCTTATTCTTCAATGGCATGTATAGAATCACTCGAAGGGGTTGTCACGTCTACGTCCTCTTTGGAGCCTTGCTTGCCGCTCCCTCTCGTACACTTGCTCTTGGTAGAAGCCTTGTGGTGGTAGTTGAAGTTGAGGCTCCGGGCGTGTCGATTGGTCCTCACGGGAAGGGAAGTTCCCGCTCATCCACGTGTTGTAGCTATCTTGGACCCACCACCTTTGATCTTCCACCTCTCTAAGCTCCTCCACCTCTCGCCTAGTGTAGCCGAGGGCTCGGTTCATCTCTTGTTGGGTAACTTGGAAAGAACTTTGTTGTTGAAGCATTTGTTGTTATTGTTGGTACATTTGTTGTTGATGGAGATTCACTTGATGGACCTCTTGGAGAACATTTTCTTGTTGAAGTTGGAGGTGGGCCATTTGGTTGGCTAAGAAGGACATGTCCACCGGTTGTTGTTGCTCGGGAAACACCATTCCCGGACCGTACCATTGGGCATAGCCTTCATAACCGCCACCTTGGAATTGCTCTCGCCTTGCACCGCTCCCTTCTCCTCGTTCATAATGCCTCGGGTCCTCACCACCATGGAATGAAGTGGACCGACGTTGAGGGAAGTCGGGCCCGACTTGTTGTGTAATTCGGTCTGCCAGTGTTGGAGCTTGGTGCGTGGCTCGGAGGTCGGCCATCGAGCCTTGGAGGCGCTCATCTTCTTCACTTTGCCCTTGATCGACATCCATGTCCTCCCCACGAGGTGCAAACACGAAGTTGTCTTGGTCGGAATCCGGTGTAGATGGAGGGGAAGTAAATCGAATGTGTTGAGATTGTTGTCGCCGCCCCTCTCTTGCACCTTCGGGGTCACCAAATGAGTGTGGCTTGCCGGCCCACACTTGGTACCAATTTTGATACCGAGAAAGATCATAGAGGTTGTGCACTAACCGGATCGACACACCATCATAGTTTGAGTGAGGGGCCAAGGAAATCATGTAGAGCTTCTCTTTGATGATGTTGGCCTTCTTGAAATACTTCATGTTCATGAACTCAACACCATTCGGAGCCGGAGAATACTTGTCAAGGTCAACTCCTAGACGCATGGCGAGCCTTGCTATCATCCCGCCGAAGTAGATCCAAGAGGAACTTTGGAAGTCCCGCACCATCTTGACCCACTCCCATGCAAGGTTCATGGGCTTCTTGGTGTTGAAGAGCATCTCATGGAGCAACATGATCTCCTCCTTCATCGGTTTGCTCAACTCATGACGAGCATAGATTGCACACCCCAGGACTCGCACCATGACCCGAAAAAGAGGGCTAGCAATCTTGGTTGTGGAGGCGCCCTTTTCCATCTCACTCTTCCCGGCCACATGACGCCACACTTGGTTCACCTTCTCATTGTTGACGCCGGCCTCTTCTCTTGGGCATGGGACCCCGAAGTAGGTAGCCAAATCCCTAAGAGTGAGATTGTGATCCTCGTTGCCCAATCGGAAAGTGATCGCCCCTTCCTCATCCTCCACATTATCATAAGTGCACTCGAATGTGGCCATAAATTCCGAGGTGAGGGCGGGGTAGTGAGTGTTGTCCCACCTTAGCATTCCATTAAGACCGATGTGGGAGTAGCATCTTGGAAGGGCTTGATCCATGTCCATCTTCCTCACGGCTTCCCAATCAAGCCACCTCGTGTGGTGCTCAAGCGCCATATATCTTTCATAATTCTCCACTTGCTCGTCATCCTCCAAATAGACATCATCCAACTTCGGCTCTTTCTTCGTCTTCTTGGACTTCTTCCTTGGCCTTTCCACATGAGAGGATGAAGCTCTTGTCTCCATTGTACCTACACACATCCAAACAAAAGGATCCAAGATAAACTCCATACAACCCAACAAAAGCACTCATCAACACACAACAACATTTCAACACAAAGGGGACCCCATACTTAGTCTCTAGACCCACATGCATCTCAATCCAACATAAATCATCATGGACATCTTCTAATAATAGCTAAGCAAATGATCATTCTACATCATGATTAGGCTATAGCCAACAATTAAACACATGAATCCACATGATATCACAAGAAGAGAGCAAAAACGACAAGGATCGACTTCCAGCCTATGTCGGGCCCGACATACTCAACCTCGGTCCGACTTATTGGACCGACTTCCACAACTCGGGCCCGACTCTCCTGGGCACGTCGATCTCGACCTAGTTCATGCTTCGACTCTAACCTCAAATCAACCCAAATCATTGTATCATGCACTTAAATTTCAAATTCAACCATCAACCATCCTTAATCGAAGTTCTAAATGGATCTGAGCATGCATTAACAACTTTAAAGCTCAATTTCACAAATCATGCAAATCCACCATTGATGCTAAAGCTCAAGCTCTCAATCAAACATGGCATTACTCAATCTACGCAATGAAAGCACAAAATTTTCAAAGAAATAAGTAGAGATCGAGTAACACATACCGGATTCGAAGAGTATTTGAACTTTTGAACAAATAAGCAACTTAGAACTCAAATTTCCTAGATCTAGATCTAGATGGGGGACGAAGGACTATATTGAACTCGAGATTTCTACTTGGATTCGGGTTTGGGAGGCCTTTTTGTGGTTGAAACGAGATGAAGTGGGATGGATGTGGATCGAGTATGGTGAGGGTAGGGCGGCCGACTTTGAGAGTTTTTGAGGGAGAGGGGTTGTATTTTGGGAATGGTAGTTGATGATGAAGATGATAGGTAGGTGGGGGGTGGTATTTAATGGGGGAAAGGGACAAATTAGGTCAAGGGCAAAATTGGCATTCCAACTAGTCGGATCAAGTTGGACGGACTTCATGGACCGACGTCCCTATGTCGGGCCCGACTTACCTGAGCTCGATGTGGGAGTATTCGGGTTACCAATTTTACTCCATCCTCATGCAACTTCTTTCCCATATTTCCATTTAAATATTTCACCTCAAATCCTACACAACTTTGAAGGATGCACAACACCATAAATCCACAAAACACTAGATAAGGATTGGTTAGAGAAAAGCTAAGCTATACTAAGAAAATCAAACTAAAATTACGAAAAGAAAGCTACTAGCTCGGGTTGCCTCCCGAGAAGCGCTCGTTTAGAGTCACTAGCTTGACTTCCTAACCTCAACCTTATGGCGGGTGAAACACGGTGAATTGCTCGCCATTGTTATGCCCATTCCCATTGCCTTCATACCCATAAAACCACCAACGATGGTCTACATAGGCATGGCTCTCCGATCTCGGGCCTATCTCATCATACTCCTCCAACGGATGAGATTTCTCCTCCTTGCTTGCTCCATCATGTTTTTCTTGTCCTACACCATAGTCATCCAAAGTATTCCTAGGAGATTCTACCAATTCACCTTTTAAATCACTAAGGCAAATATAGGAGTCTCCTAAGTCATCATTCAAATCACTCAAGCAAATGTAAGAATCAAAATTTTGGGAAGAATTGTGATCTTCACCAACATTAAAAGGATATGAGTAAGGATACTCTTCATCTCCTCTTGAGCTAGCATTGTTCCTTGACTCATCTTGATCCTTAAGTTGCTCCAACAACTCCCTCACTTGTATTTGTTCATTGAAGCTCTCATCACCCCCTAAAGCAACAACCTCCCTAGCAACTTCCACTTCTTCACATTCTCTCTTGGCACTCTCTTCAAGTTTAAGAATGGCCAAGGCATCCGGCTCATTCAAAGCTTTGTTGAAGTGAAAATCGACCTTCTCTTCCCCAATCTCAAAGGACACCTTCCCGTTCTTGACATCAAACCTTGCCCCCGCCGTAGCTAAGAATGGTCTCCCTAAGATTATTGGAACCAAGGGATCCTCATGCATGTCCAAGATCACGAAATCATCGGGGACAAAGTACTTTCCAACCCTCACCGGGACGTCATTGGAACCAAGGTATTTTGATGTCTCTCTATTTGGTGGTGTTTTCATATGTGATTTCCTTTGTAAATATGTTTCTTTTTCCCCTTTTCTTGTGCGCTTTGTTCCTTTTTAGCCTAGTTCCCGCATTTCTATGAGATTCGGAGACTACGCACCTTTTATGTGTTTTGTAGGTAATTTGGCATGAATCGAGGATCAATTTGAAGGAGGGTCGAGACATGGAGCAAAGGCCGAGCTAAAGCGGGAAAGAGATAAGCAAGCCATGAAGAAGAACAAGAGAAGCCAACTAAGAAGAAGGTGGAACGAAGTCAGGACCGAGTTGCAACAACGTCGAGCCCGACTTTGAAGTTTCCAACCTCGGACCGAGATGCACAGTACCTCGGGCCCGAGGTTCCTCCGTGTCGGGCCGAGTCGGTCACCGGACTACTTGGGCTCCAAGGCACGAATTTGTGAACTTCCACTTTTGCCCCTCACCTAATCTATAAAGGGCCCTCTTGTCTTCTAAGAAAGGGTTCCCTCACACACACACAAAAAGGGGGGTTCCAAGGGAGCCAAGAGGATACTTGGAGAGCAAGGAGGAAGGAGAAGAGGAGGAAGAGAGAGATAATCGGCCAAGAGAGAGGAAGGCTTGATAGGTTTTGTTGATTGTTTAGCTTTGATTTGCTTTGATCTTGTGGATTTGAAAACCCTTGATTTGAATTTGTGGATTGCTTTGGATTTGAATGAAACCTTGCTTTGTTTTGAGATTGATTATGATGATTGCTTTCTCTTTTGATTTGATTGCTTTCTTTGCTTGTCACATGGAGTAGATCTCCTTGATCTTGGGTTATGGGGGAAAACCCTAGCTAGGTTTAGGCTAGAAACCCCAATTCCATAGCCTTGAGTGTTTGATCTAAGGAACCCACTCTACATAGAGCTACAATTCCTTGCGAAAGTTGGGAATCAAGGCTTGAGATTGGCAAAGTAGCGAAAGTGAACATGTGTCAATCTCAAGACCTTGCTTCGAAGGGGATTTCCCCATGGATCGAGGTGTAGATGTGGTTGGAACGAGGGCGAAAGCACTCGATCCTAGTCCGATCATCACTCATTGCCTGAATTGGGGTGGAAAAGCCTTAATCTACTAGGGAAAGAACCCAAAAGCCCAAGATCTACTTTTAAAATCTTTGAGTTCGACATCCCCAGCTACCTCGGGCCCGACTTACACAGTGTCGGTCCCGACTTCCTCTTGTCGCCAACCCACCACGTACTACAACGGGGTCGGGTTATAAATTGTATCTCTTGACCCTCGCATCCGAGAGCGATCAAAAGATTGGCGCCGTTGCCGGGGAGGTCTAAGTGCATTGAGTGCCAATTTGGTGAGTTTCTTGTGTTTTTGTAGTGATTTGGGTGAGGGAATAGCCCAAACCCTTTGTTTGTTTTTGATTTGTTTTGGTTTGTGTTTTTGTTTCATAGGTGTATGCTAGCTCGTTCCTCCCGAGGAACACTTGAGCTTGAGTTTGTGAGTGATCCGGAAAGTATTCTCAAGGAAGCCCGAAGAAGGAAAAGGATGGCGAATCAAGCTCTCCATGTTGATGAGGAGTTGGCTCAACTTAGGGCCGAAATGGCTAGATTGCAACTTGAGAGGGACAATCAAGAAGAGGTGGCAAGAAGAGAACGGGAGCAACGGATGAGAGCCGAGGCTCAACTCAACGCTCTACCCCGGAATGCACGCCAATACATGCATCCGGAGTTGAGGGTACCCGAGCCGGCTATTGTGCTTCCCGAGGTTGCCAAGAATTTTGATATCAAGACGCAATTCATCTCCCTCATCAAGCGTGATCAATTCGAGGGCCGTCCACATGAGTGTCCCATAGAGCATGTTAAACGATTTGTGGACATGTGTGAGACGATCTCTACCGACGAGGAGACATTGGAGTATGTGCTTCTAAAGGCGTTCAAATGGTCACTTGGGGGCAAGGCCACACATTGGCTCGAGAGCCAAGCTCCCAGGTCAATCACAACTTGGAAGACACTCTATGATGCTTTCTTGATGAAGTTCTTCCCGCCCTCAAAGACAACCGAGTTGAGAAGGAAGATTGCAAGTTTTCAACAAGGTCCGAATGAGCCTCTCTTCGAAGCATGGGACCGTTTCAAGGAGATGTTGCGCCAATGTCCTACTCATGGCCAACAACCATATGTGATTCAAGACATCTTTTTCCAAGGCATCAATCCGGTAACGAAGGACAAGCTTAATCTCCACACCGATTGTGGGTTCATAGACTTGACACCGGATCAAGCTTGGGAGCTACTTGACAAGCTATCCGATTATGAGGCCATGTATGGGGTGAGTCAAGCTAGCAAGGAGGTGAAAGTTCAAGGTGAAGGTGCAAGGAAGTTATATGATCCAAAGGGAGAAGACATTGATAGGGATGTGAAGCTCCAATTCCTTGAAGGTGAAGTGAGCAAGCTTAAGAGGCAAGTCCACTACTACAAGCAAAATGCTAGAGCTTGTGAGGAGTGTGGATCCTTTGCTCATGCTACACAAGTTTGTCCGAATGAGAGCCAAGTGCGCTTGGCCGAGCGAATTGAGGAGGCAAACTATGTTCGAGGAAATTTCGGTGAAAGAGGCAACTTCAACAATGGTGGCAATGGCCGGTGGAACAACGGTCAAGCTCAAAGCTACAACAACAACTTCAACCAAAACGAGCCGAGGGCGCCACCACCACCATATAGACCACCGGGATTCAATGAGTTACAAACATTTGCTCAAGAGATGAGAGATGGGTTCAAGGATATGAGGACCCAATTCAATGAGTTTGGTGCATGGAGGAGGCAAGTCGACAATCAATTTGCTCAAATTGCGACTCAAGCCCCGAGAGAGAATGGAAGACTTCCGGGCCGACCCGAGGAGAATCCTCGAGCTCAAAACAATCAAAATAAAGTCCGGGCAATTGGATTGAGAAGTGTCCGAAACCTACCCGAGCCACACGTGCCTAAGAAGAGTGAAGAGAGTCGGACCAACTTACCCAGCAAGTCGGGTCCGACGTTCCCCGAAGTCGACCCAGCAAGAAGATCGACTCCTTCACCACGGACCGAGGTTGAGAGCAACTCGGGACCGACGTACACAGACCTCGATCCGACCCCTCTGCCCAGGACCGAGATTCACAACATCGGGCCCGACATGGTGCCCAAGTCGGTCCAACCAGAAAATGTTGCAATTGAAGTAGGGAAGTCCAAAGAAGTTGATCCAAGCAAGATTCAAGGTGCAACAATTCTTCCATATCCCTCGAAGAAGCCGAAAGATGTTGTTGAGAACAAGTTCAAGAGGTTTCTCAAACTCTTGCAAGGCTTGAACATCTCCATCCCGTTCACCGACGCATTGAGTGAGATGCCATCTTATGCCAAGTTTTTAAGGGAGATTTTGAGCAAGAAGAGGTCCATAGTGGAAATGCAAGATGAAGTCAAGACCTTGGAGTTACCACAAAAGCTAGGAGATCCCGGTCGTTTTGCTATAACCATTGGTGTGGGGTCTAAAAATTTCCAAGCCTTATGTGACCTTGGGGCAAGTGTTTCGGTGATGCCCGCTAGCATTTGGAGAAGAGAAAATTTGGGTGAAATGGAGCCGGCCGATATGTCCCTAACCATGGCCGACGGTTCCATCATCAAGGCCAAAGGAATATTGGATGACGTTCCGGTGCGGGTTGGAAAGTACTTTGTCCCCGATGATTTCGTGATCTTGGACATGCATGAGGATCCCTTGGTTCCAATAATCTTAGGGAGACCATTCTTAGCTACGGCGGGGGCAAGGTTTGATGTCAAGAACGGGAAGGTTTTCTTTGAGATTGGGGAAGAGAAGGTCGATTTTCACTTCAACAAAGCTTTGAACGAGCCGGACGCCTTCGCCATTCTTAAACTTGAAGAAAGTGCCAAGAGAGAAAGTGAAGAAGTGGAAGTTGCTAGGGAGGTTGTTGCTTTAAGGGGTGATGAAAGCTTCAATGAACAAATACAAGTGAGGGAGTTGTTGGAGCAACTTAAGGATCAAGATGAGTCAAGGAACAATGCTAGCTCAAGAAGTGATGAAGAGTATCCTTACTCATATCCTTTTAATGTTGGTGAAGATCACAATTCTTCACAAAATTTTGATTCCTACATTTTCTTGAGTGATTTGAATGATGACTTAGGAGACTCCTATATTTGCCTTAGTGATTTAAAAGGTGAATTGGTAGAATCTCCTAGTAATACTTTGGATGACTATGGTGTAGGACAAGAAAAACATGATGGAGCAAGCAAGGAGGAGAAATCTCATCCGTTGGAGGAGTATGATGAGATAGGCCCGAGATCGGAGAGCCATGCCTATGTAGACCATCGTTGGTGGTTTTATGGGTATGAAGGCAATGGGAATGGGCATAACAATGGCGAGCAATTCACCGTGTTTCACCCTCCATAAGGTTGAGGTTAGGAAGTCAAGCTAGTGACTCTAAACGAGCGCTTCTCGGGAGGCAACCCGAGCTAGTAGCCTTCTTTTCGTAATTTTAGTTTGATTTTCTTAGTATAGCTTAGCTTTTCTCTAACTAATCCCTATCTAGTGTTTTGTGGATTTATGGTGTTGTGCATCCTTCAAAGTTGTGTAGGATTTGAGGTGAAATATTTAAATGGAAATATGGGAAAGAAGTTGCATGAGGATGGAGTAAAATTGGCAACCCGAATACTCCCACATCGAGCCCAGGTACAATGGAGACAAGAGCTTCATCCTCTCATGCGGAAAGGCCAAGGAAGAAGTCCAAGAAGTCAAGGAAAGAGCCGAAGTTGGATGATGTCTATTTGGAGGATGACGAGCAAGTGGAGAATTATGAAAGATATATGGCGCTTGAGCACCACACGAGGTGGCTTGATTGGGAAGCCGTGAGGAAGATGGACATGGATCAAGCCCTTCCAAGATGCTACTCCCACATCGGTCTTAATGGAATGCTAAGGTGGGACAACACTCACTACCCCGCCCTCACCTCGGAATTTATGGCCACATTCGAGTGCACTTATGATAATGTGGAGGATGAGGAAGGGGCGATTACTTTCCGATTGGGCAACGAGGACCACAATCTCACTCTTAGGGATTTGGATACCTACTTCGGGTTCCCATGCCCAAGAGAAGAGGCAGGCGTCAACAATGAGAAGGTGAACCAAGTGTGGCGTCATGTGGTCGGGAAGAGTGAGATGGGAAAGGGCGCCTCCACAACCAAGATTGCTAGCCCTCTTTTTCGGGTCATGGTGCGAGTCTTGGGGTGTGCAATCTATGCTCGTCATGAGTTGAGCAAGCCGATGAAGGAGGAGATCATGTTGCTCCATGAGATGCTCTTCAACACCGAGAAGCCCATGAACCTTGCATGGGAGTGGGTCAAGATGGTGCGAGACTTCCAAAGCTCCTCTTGGATCTACTTCGGCGGGATGATAGCAAGGCTCGCCATGCGTCTAGGAGTTGATCTTGACAAGTATTCCCCGGCTCCGAATGGTGTTGAGTTCATGAACATGAAGTATTTCAAGAAGGCCAACATCATCAAGGAGAAGCTCTACATGATTTCCTTGGCCCCTCACTCAAACTATGATGGTGTGTCGATCCGGTTAGTGCACAACCTCTATGATCTTTCTTGGTATCAAAATTGGTACCAAGTGTGGGCCGGCAAGCCACACTCATTTGGTGACCCCGAAGGTGCAAGAGAGGGGCGGCGACAACAACCTCAAGACATTCGGTTTACTTCCCCTCCATCTACACCGGATTCCGACCAAGACAACTTCGTGTTTGCACCTCGTGGGGAGGACATGGATGTCGATCAAGGGCAAATGAAGAAGATGAGCGCTTCCAAGGTTTGATGGCCAACCTCCGAGCCACGCACCAAGCTCCAACACTGGCGGACCGAGGTACACACCAAGTCGGGCCCAACTTCCCTCAACGTCGGTCCAGTTCATTCCATAGTGGTGAGGTCCCGTGGCATTATGAACGAGGAGAAGGAAGCGGTGCAAGGCGAGAGCAATTCCAAGGTGGCGGTTATGAAGGCTATGCCCAATGGTACGGTCCGGGAATGGTGTTTCCCGAGCAACAACAACCGGTGGACATGTCCTTCTTAGCCAACCAAATGGCTCATCTCCAACTTCAACAAGAGAATGTTCTCCAAGAGGTCCATCAAGTGAACCAACATCAACAACAAATGTACCAACAACAACAACAACAAATGCTTCAACAACAAAGTTCTTTCCAAGTTACCCAACAAGAGATGAACCGAGCCCTCGGCTACACTAGGCGAGAGGTGGAGGAGCTTAGAGAGGTGTAAGATCAAAGGTGGCGGGTCCAAGATAGCTACAACACGTGGATGAGCGGGAACTTCCCTTCCCGTGAGGACCAATGGACACGCCCGGAGCCTCAACTCCAACCACCACCACAAGACTTCTACCAAGAGAAAGTGTACGAGAGGGAGCGGCAAGCAAGGCTCCAAAGAGGACGTATACGTGACAACCCCTTCGATTGATTCTATACATGCCATTGAAGAATAAGAAATTGTGAGCTTTTCATACTCTTCTCTCTTGCTTTTAAGTTTTGATTTCCTTGTTTGATGGGGACATCAAAAATTTTAAGTATGGGGTGGGGGTAAGTGTGTTCATGATTTCACTTGTTTATGTTTGTTTATTATTTTGAGGATATTTAGTTTGTGTTTCTAGTTTGTATTTGGGATGTTTGCTTATTGGTTTGTGGAATGACATGGATGATTAATTTGGTCTAGAATGGATGAGTTTTTGGTTTTAGAGAAATTTTTGCAAAAAAATCCATAAAAAAAAAATTGAAAAATTGTGTTAAAAACAACAAAAAGATTTTGTGTTTTGTAGGTTTTGGACTAGAAATTCCCATCTTAGATTGCCAAAATAAAAGCTAATGATGATGTGAGCATGTAAATTCCTTTGCATATTTTTGGATAGTTTAGCCTCTAAAAATGATGTTGCTTTTGATGTGATCATGATATCTTGCTTGTTTTATTGAACATGTGAGTTCTAGGATGAGTTCTTATGCAACTAAGTATGAGTGACCCTTGTGAGATTGATTTTTGGCCATTTTAGGGATGCTTGATCATATTTGCATATCCCTCATGTTTCTTGTGTAATTAGCTCATTCATGCTTAGTAAAACTTGCTATTGCGGTGTTTATCTATTTTCCAAGACCGTCATGAGAATTGTCCTAGCATGGTCACATTGATTTTGAACTTTATTCTTCTAGTCACATAAATGTTCCATATCCTACCATGAAGTTAATCCTTTGGTTGTAGCCCCGTTCTATCCTAAGCCTTTGTTTGAAACTCCTCAAAAATATTATTCCTAGCCTTATATGACTTGACCCTTATGGGATTGGACATTAGAAGAGAGGTTTGGATTGTATTTGAAGAGTTGAGATTCTCTTGGGTTTAAGGGCAAAAGAATGGTGTTATGAATCATGTGGGTAGTGCATCTTTGTTGTACAAAAATGAAAAAAAAAAGAAAGAAAAGAAAGAAAGAAAATGTTGGAAATGTAAAGTGGAATAAAGCAAAGAGCTTAAGTGAAGAAAATGGTCCGACCGAGTTACAAGCAACATCGGGCCTGATGTCATAAGAAAGTCGGTCCAAATGTAGAAAGTGTTGAAAATCCAACAAAAAGCATAAGAGCAAAGATGAAGTGGAATGTTAAGTGAAATTTTGGGTTGAAAGGAAAATGTTAAGTCTTTTGGGTGGGTGTGAAAGTAATTGTGGGATTTGGTGAAGTTGGTGAGAGTTTAGGTTGTTCAATCCCCATTATAAGAACCACAAGACCAAATAATTCCCACCTTGAAAAATACCAAATGCCCCATTACAACCCGGCCGAATGGAACCTCTTTGAGGACCTCCATTGAGCCAAGTTCGAAATTCTTTGTGTACTTTGCATTAGGCATCTCTAGGTGGAGGAATTGGTGATATTAGCTTCAATAGTAAAGTCTTTACTTGCATGATTTTTGAGCTTGAGTGTTCATTGCTAAACCCAAACACATGATGAGTGATACACATTCACATATCCCTAAAGTGAGGCTTAGTTGCATTGACTTTATTCCTTGGAACACTTAATCACGTGTGATGATGTAATCTTGCTTGAATATCGATCACTTGTGCTTAAAATGTGTTTTCATACGAGGCTTTACTTGAAGATTATGTTTCGGTCTTGCTTACATTGTTATTGCTTGAGGACAAGCAAGTTTAAGTATGGGGTATTTTGATGTCTCTCTATTTGGTGGTGTTTTCATATGTGATTTCCTTTGTAAATATGTTTCTTTTTCCCCTTTTCTTGTGCGCTTTGTTCCTTTTTAGCCTGGTTCCCGCATTTCTATGAGATTCGGAGACTACGCACCTTTTATGTGTTTTGTAGGTAATTTGGCATGAATCGAGGATCAATTTGAAGGAGGGTCGAGACATGGAGCAAAGGCCGAGCTAAAGCGGGAAAGAGAGAAGCAAGCCATGAAGAAGAACAAGAGAAGCCAACTAAGAAGAAGGTGGAACGAAGTCAGGACCGAGTTGCAACAACGTCGGGCCCGACTTTGAAGTTTCCAACCTCGGATCGAGATGCACAGTACCTCGGGCCCGAGGTTCCTCCGTGTCGGGCCGAGTCGGTCACCGGACTACTTGGGCTCCAAGGCACGAATTTGTGAACTTCCACTTTTGCCCCTCACCTAATCTATAAAAGGCCCTCTTGTCTTCTAAGAAAGGGTTCCCTCACACACACACAAAAAGGGGGGTTCCAAAGGAGCCAAGAGGATACTTGGAGAGCAAGGAGGAAGGAGAAGAGGAGGAAGAGAGAGAGAATCGGCCAAGAGAGAGGAAGGCTTGATAGGTTTTGTTGATTGTTTAGCTTTGATTTGCTTTGATCTTGTGGATTTGAAAACCCTTGATTTGAATTTGTGGATTGCTTTGGATTTGAATGAAACCTTGCTTTGTTTTGAGATTGATTATGATGATTGCTTTCTCTTTTGATTTGATTGCTTTCTTTGCTTGTCACATGGAGTAGATCTCCTTGATCTTGGGTTATGGGGGAAAACCCTAGCTAGGTTTAGGCTAGAAACCCCAATTCCATAGCCTTGAGTGTTTGATCTAAGGAACCCACTCTACATAGAGCTACAATTCCTTGCGAAAGTTGGGAATCAAGGCTTGAGATTGGCAAAGTAGCGAAAGTGAACATGTGTCAATCTCAAGACCTTGCTTCGAAGGGGATTTCCCCATGGATCGAGGTGTAGATGTGGTTGGAACGAGGGCGAAAGCACTCGATCCTAGTCCGATCATCACTCATTGCCTGAATTGGGGTGGAAAAGCCTTAATCTACTAGGGAAGGAACCCAAAAGCCCAAGATCTACTTTTAAAATCTTTGAGTTCGACATCCCCAGCTACCTCGGGCCCGACATAACCAGTGTCGGTCCCAACTTCCTCTTGTCGCCAACCTCGGGCCCGACGTGACCTCAGTGTCGGTCCCGACTGTTTTCTTTGTTTTCCTTTGTTTTATGCTCTCCTTTCTAGCTTCCTAGTATTTAGGCACATCGATCGAGTAGACTTCCCGAGTGTTCGACACCCACCACGTACTACAACGGGGTCGGGTTATAAATTGTATCTCTTGACCCTCGCATCCGAGAGCGATCACAAGCCATGAAGAAGAACAAGAGAAAAGCCAACCAAAAGAAGGTGGAACGAGGTCCGAATCGAGTTAGAACCAACGCCGGACCCGAGATGATTTTTCGACCTCGAACCGACTTGCCCAGTAAGTCGGGCCCGAGGTGCTCTGTGTCGGTCCGAGTCGGTCACTGGCTGGATTGGGCTCCAAGGCACGAAATTGTAAACTACCACTTTTGCCCCTCATCTATTACGGCTCTCTTATCTTCTAATTGGAGGAGGTTCCCACACACTTAGAAGGGAACCAACTCTCAAAAACTCTCAAGAGGATACTTGGAGAGCAAGGAGGAAGGAGAGGAGAAGGAGAAGAGAGGGAATCGGCATAGGAGAAGGAGATTTGATAGGTTTGGTTGATAGATTAGCTTTGCCTTGTTTTGATTTTGTGGATTTGGAAACCTTGGATTGGATTTTGTGGATTGCTTTTGATTTGTGAATGAAATTTGGCTTTGGTTTGAGATTAATGATGTTGACTGCTTTGCTTTGTGATTTGTTTGCTTTCTTTGTTTGCCATATGGAGTAGATCTCCTTGATCTTGGGTTATGGGGGAAAACTCTAGCTAGGTTGGGCTAGAAACCCCAATTCCATAAGTCTTGAGTGCTTGATCTAGGAACCACTCTACATAGAGCTACAATTCCTTATGAAAGTAAGGAATCAAGGTTTGTGATTGGCAAAGTAACGAAAGTGAACATTTGTCCATCTCAAGACCTTGCTTCGAAGGGGATTTCCCCAATGATCGATGTGTAGAAGTGGTTGGAACGAGGGTAAAAGCACCTCGATCCTATTCCGATCATCACTTATTGCTTGAATTGGGGTGGAAAAGCCTTAATCTACTAGAGAAGGAACCCAAAAGCCCAAGATTTACTTTCAATCTTTGAGTTCGACAAAACCAGCTCCATCGGGCCCGACTTGCTCTACGTCGGTCCCGACTTCCCTCTTTGTCGCCAACATCGGGCCCGACGTGACACTTGTGTCGGTCCCGACTGTTCTCTTTGTTTTCCTTTGTTTTAAGTTCTCCTTTCCAGCTTTCTAGTGTTTAGGCACCTCAATCGAGTAGATTTCCCGAGCGTTCGACACCCACCACGTTCTACAACGGGGTCGGGTTATAAATTGTATCTCTAGACCCTCGCATTCGTGAGCAATCAGAGACTGGAAATATCAAGGAGGTCAAGTACCCAGAATGGCTAGCAAATGTAGTCGTCATGCCCAAGAAAAAGGGAAAATGGAGGATGTGTGTAGATTTCACGGATTTGAACAAGGCTTGTCCCAAGGATTCATTTCCGTTACCTCACATAAATGCCCTGGAAGATGCGACGACGGGCCATGAATTGTTGACCTTAATGGATGCCTTCAGTGGTTACAACCAGATCAGGATGGAAGAAAGTTACCAAGAGAAGACATCCTTCATAACTAGCAAAGGGACATACTGTTACAAGGTAATGCCCTTTGGGTTGCGAAATGCCGGAGCCCCGTATCAAAGGCTAGTGAATAAAATGTTTCAAGGCCAAATTGGAGAGACTATGGAGGTATATATAGACGACATGCTTGTCAAGTCAAAGAAAGTTGCAGATCACCGACATCATCTAGAGAAAGCTTTCGAGATCTTAAAGCAATATAGCATGAAGCTGAATCCGCAAAAGTGTACTTTTGGCGTGAAATTTGGGAAATTCCTACGGTATCTAGTCACCCAGAGAGGGATAGAAGCAAGCCCCAAACAGGTTTGCGCCATAGTAACGCTGAAATCTCCAAGGTGCGTGAAAGATGTTCAAAAGCTTACTGGGCAGATCACTGCCTTGAATAGATTCATCTCCAAGTCAGCAGATCGCTGCTGTCTATTCTACGAAGTGCTTAGAAAGAACAAGTGTTTCCAATGGACCTCCAGACATGAGGAAGCTTTTCAAGAGTTAAAGAGATACTTCTCTGATCCCTTAATCTTAGCAAAACCGAAGGAAGGAGAAGCCTTGCCCCTGTACATGGCTATTACCAAGAGAGCCATCAGCAGAGTGCTGGTTCGCGAACAAGACGGGCAATATCAACCTGTATATTATGTAAGTAGAACTCTCCTGTCGGCCAAAACCCGTTACTCTTTCTTGGAAAAACTAGTTCTAGCACTAGTCATGTGCTCCAACAAACATCGCCCGTACTTTGAGGCACACACGATTGTGGTAAGAACCACGCACCCTTTGAAAACAGTCATGCATAAACCCGAGTTTACAGGGGGAATGGCCAAGTGGGCGATTCATCTGAGTTCATTTGAGTGGGTTCGACATCCAATATGAGCCTAGAACTGCATTGAAATCCCAGGCGCTAGCTGACTTTGTGGTTGATTTTAGTCCTACGACGAATGAAAGAACAAAACCAGCGGAGTTAGTGACGCGAGAAGCTCAGCCTCCAACCAAATGGATTCTCGCTCAGCCTCCAACCAAATGGACGCTTCATACAGACGGCGCTTCCAATGCTGATAGGCGTGAAATGGTCGTGCAAATCACGACTATGCAAAAGAATCCAAACTAACTTAAAACCGCAGTCTTTAGGAAGTCCGGGTCGAATCCACAGGGAGGAAGGTTTTATCTTTTGTATGAGTTTTATGTCAAACAAGTAACAAGAGGGTTTTTTGTATTTGTAACTATAAATGCAAAACTAACAAAGCAATAAAAGGTTATGAATAACAATAATTAGGCAAACAAATATCCACAATCGTATGACAAGTTGATCATTGATTTCACATCAATATCTCATGCAATGGATTTTCCAATTCCTTTTCAATTATAACTAACAGCACAACTAGATACTATTAGATCTAACTAATTAAACAACCACGAAACCATCAATGATTCAGTTTAATAGCAGCATTAAGGATAGGAATATAATAGGATACAATTCTAGCATAAAACAACCAGCTTTTACCCTAGAAATCAAATCAAATCTCTTCTGCATAAGACTAGCACAACCAGATACTAGTACGATGCAGTTGCTACTTCAATCTAGAGATGCTCAACCAGTAACACTCTAGATCTAGCAATAGATCCAATAACAACAAACCCTAGTTGATCAGGCTAGAAACTGTTGAAACAAATCATAAACATTCAAGCAAGAGATAAGATTAAACCCAAGTAATAGACAAGGAATTAGAAATCTCACAACTTTAATCAAAACGATGCTTCAATTGTCTGACTAAGCAAAAGGGCTTAGTTCTCCATAGAAAAGCTAAAAAACTCTAAAAAGAAAATATGATAATAGTGTATGAATGAGAGATGAAACTCTCTAAAACCTAATATATCAAACTAGGTCTAAAACTATATCCCAAAAATATAATATCTCGGAATAATAATGATAGAAAAGGACCAATAGAAACAAAACATGTGGCAAGTAAAGGTCTCCGCGGCGGTCAGGGGCGGCGGGCGCCGCTACGTTGGGGCGGGTGCCGCCAGCATCTCGTTTCAGAACTCATGTCACACTTTGGGGGCTATTTTGACTCACTTCGAGTTGGAATTTGGACTCGGAGTAAAAACATGAATTGTAGCTCTTTGGATTAACTTTCCAATTAAACTAAACTTTTTCTTTTGCTTTGCACAAGCTTTTCATCTTCATCATTTTTTTTCACTTTGCAACCAAGAGTTGTATTTCCTCTTTTTCCACCTTTTCTTCCAACCCCCCCATACTTATACATAACTCACACAAAACAAAAACACAACCTAAAGTCCTAAATCCAGGATGGGTCAAGCTTATTTAGCTAGGAAAATTTTGTGGAGTTATCAAAAATAGGCTTAAAGCTCAAAAGAAATGGGGTATCAAGAACATGGATCTCTTAAGGTAGGAAGGGAAATAATAGGCTTATAAAGAAACATTGCCTCAATGATTTTAATGTCATGCATTTAATCATATAAAGCAGCCTTGAAAAAGAGTCATAACGCAAGTTCTAGAGCTAGATAGTCATGGTGATACACTCAAGAATGTAGAGAACAAATATAATCATGAAAGGCCAAAAATATCTCACATGGCTAATTTTTGTCTAGAACTTCAGAATGAATCAAATACCCAAGCTAAATACATGCTCAGTCCTATAATCAAGGTAATTAATCAATGATCATGCTCATATCATATCAACTTCAGCAAATCATGCAAATCATGGGTTAGAATTCATACTCAACTTAGAGAAACAAGAAGAATCAAACAATGGAGAAATATGAACCTAAATGCAATATTTTTGTATTTTTATGAATTTTCTATTTTTTTTTTCATTTTTTTCAAGAATTTTAATCAGTGCAAAACATAAAGTTAACATGCCTAATCTAATGAAACTACATGAATGCAAAGCAAGTAATTCCCTTCCCCCATGCTTAAATCTTACATTGTCCCCAATGTAAAGCAAAAGTAAAGAGAAAGAGAAGAACTCACAAACCAACTACTAATTTAGGTAACGGAATGGTGGTGAGCAACATCAAAAGGACCAAAAATCAACATTTGTGAGGCGGCGGGCTGGCGGCGGGTGCCGCCGTGCTTACGGCGGTCGCCGCTGGCCACTTCGTAGCTAAGGCCCTTTGAAATTAAACGGCGGCGGGTGCCGCCTTGTTGGTGGCGGGGGCCGCCAGTTCTGTTGCGCTCCTTTTTTGCCTACCTTCAGGTTAGTCCAACAGAGAAACAAAGGAAAAACCGAAACAAAAACAACTAAGCTATAAAAAGAAGAAAAAAAAATACATAGGTCGGGTTGCCTCCCGACAAGCGCCTTATTTAATGTCGTGGCTCGACGTTTAGCATAAATTGACAAGATTAGACATTGTCAATGCCCTTAGTAACCTGTCAAACCCTTGTGCACACATCTCAGAAAAACATAAGTAACACCATGATAGATAAAAGATGCATAATATAACTTTCAAAGACCGTTTTAACTTATCAAACATATGTGCCCAGTTGGCATGAACCGGCATTTGCTCAAATATATCTAGCACAAGTGGTGGCTTTAGAAAATACTTACAGTATGAATCAAAGCACTTGTCAACAATACCACTTATATCCAAGATGAACTCCATATATTCTCCATCTTCCACCTTGTGCTGTAGACTTGGCTCCTCATCTTGGAACTCCATAAGCCCCTGATATGAGAAGGTGGGGAAACTGAAGCATGGGATTTCAAGGCCTAGCATAAGGCACAACATGATGGCGGGAACCTTAACAAATGTATCATCTTGATTTTCTCCCTCATTGTTGTTTACTTCATCAGCAAAGAAGTCATCATGGTCAACAAAATTATCTTCTTCCAAAACCACAGAAGGCTCAAACTCATGACTCCACATGGGAGAAGTTGATTCAGGATCCCTAGGCTCTAAAAGTATCTCTATGCCAACACAGACTTCATTGGGCTCTGTGATGATCTGCTCAACGTGCTTTATAGGTGTGAATTCATATTGAGCATCAAATTCATCTTCATAACCCACATCAAGTGTCTTAGATTGCTCCTCAACTTGTATCTGGGTGTTTGACTCGTGATTGTTTGATTCCAATGTGATTCCACCATTCCTTTCACACAACTCAGAAGTACATGAGGTTGTGGAATTAAAATGTGAAGAACAGAACTTACAAGGCTCCTTGTTCAAAGTATCCATCAACGTAGAGATATTCCTATTTATTGTATCCGTCAATGTAGACATATCCCTAGTGAATTTATCCGTCCTTGTACAGAGATCCCTCATCATATCCACAAGAGACGAATCAACCGGTTGTGGCCGTTGGGAAGATGACTCAGCATGAAAGCCTTATAGCTCATGAAACATAAGAAATCCCAACATTCCTCGGATTCCATATACAAAAGCCTCTCATTGCTCATGTGGTTAGCCAATCCCCTTGTCTCAAAATTCATACCAAGAATAACTCCGATGTTGACTTGTCTATAACAGTATCGAAATCCCCATGTACCAAATTTGAACACATGGTCTTGAAATCTCAAAAAATAATCATGAAAGTGTTCATCCTGCAGCTGTGTACACTCGAACAAAGCCATAGATTAGTAGCACAAGTTTTATGAACCGTAAGATAGGTTCACAACACCAAGATTGGCACAAAAATCACACAAAAGACAATTATTGCCTCCCCGGCAACGGCGCCAATTTGATAGGCGTGAAATGGTCGTGCAAATCACGGCTATGCAAAAGATTCCAAACTAACTTAAAACCGTAGTCTTTAGGAAGTCCGGGTCGAATCCACAGGGAGGAAGGTTTTATCTTTTGTATGAGTTTATGTCAAACAAGTAACAAGAGGGTTTTTTGTATTTGTAACTATAAATGCAAAACTAACAAAGCAATAAAAGGTTATGAATAACAATAATTAGGAAGATAGCTTAGGCAAACGAATATCCACAATCGTATGACAAGTTGATCATTGATTTCACATCAATATCTCATGCAATGGATTTTCCAATTCCTTTTCAATTATAACTAACAACACAACCAGAAACTATTAGATCTAACTAATTAAACAACCATGAAAGCATCAATGATTGAGTTTAATAGCAGTAGTAAGGATAGGAATATAATAGGATACAATTCTAGCATAAAACAACCAGCTTCTACCCTAGAATGCAAATCAAATCTCTTCTGCATAAGACTAGCATAACTAGATACTAGTACGAGGCAGTTGCTACTTCAATCTAGAGATGCTCAACCAGTAACACTATATATCTAGCAATAGATCCAATAACAACAAACCCTAGTTGATCAGGCTAGAAACTGTTGAAATAAATCATAAACATTCAAGCAAGAGATAAGATTAAACCAAGCAATAGATAAGGAATTAGAAATCTCACAACTTTAATCAAAACGATGCTTCAATTGTCTGACTAAGCAAAAGGGCTTAGTTCTCCATAGAAAAGCTAAAAAACCCTAAAAAGAAAATATGATAATAGTGTATGAATGAGAGATGCAACTCTCTTAAACCTAATATATCAAACTAGGTCTAAAACTACATCCCAAAAATATAATATCTCGGAATAATAATGATAGAAAAGGACCAATAGAAACAAAACACGTGGAAAGTAAAGGTCTCTATGGCGGTCAGGGGCGGCGGGCGCCGCTACGTTGGCGGCGGGTGCCGCCAGCATCTCGTTTCAGAACTCATGTCACACTTCGGGGGCTGTTTTGACTCACTTCGAGTTGGAATTTGGACTCGGAGTAAGCATGAATTGTAGCTCTTTGGATTACCTTTCCAATGATGCCAAACTCAACTTTATCAGATCACAATAGCTTCCGAACGAACCCTTTTAAGACAGAGGTGTCGAACCAGCAACTCCAACGGATGGCTCGAATTCAAGCGTTCTTTTCCCGGTTCCATTGCGTTCACACTTGTTCACTTTAAGACTTGTAAAACAACATAGAACAAGTGCAAAAACCCAAAACTCCTAGACACTCTAAGACACTAAAGAAACTAACTAAAACTACCTAAAAAAACAAAGCAAGCGAAATGTAAACATGCATCCTAAACACTACCTATATGCAAGCTATCAAACGCTGGGGGAATAGGGATTGGAGTAAACCTAAAATTGACACAGCGGGATAGGGTGGCACGATCCGTGAGATGCACGTTCGAAGCCACGAATAGTGAAGTTGAGTATGAGGCTCTGATTTTTGGTTTGATTCTCACCAAAGACTTAGGCATACAACAGATAGAGGTCAACTGTGATTCATTGTTGATAATCAACCAAATTCTTGGGTTGTATAAAGCCAGGGATGAAAGGATGATGGCTTATCTAGATGTGGTCAAAGATCTAATCCCTCAGTTTGAGAAGGTATCCTTTGCACAGATCCCAAGTGAGTAGAATGCTCAAGTAGATTCCCTTGCTCGTCTAGCTTCGGCCATCGACCCTAACGAATATCCCATAATCCCAATTATCCACATAATGATTCCCACCATTAGAAGAACCCGTGCTGATGATATCGAGAAGTCTGGTTGCATGACTGATAGCTTGCATATAGGAGTAGTTTAGACGCATGTTTTATATATATTTTAGCTAATTTTAGATTGGTTTTTATCTAGTTTTTAGGTTATTTTGTTGTCGGGTAGTTTGCACTTGTTTACTTGGTTTTTCAGGTTTTAAGGTTTATGAGCAAGAGCGGGAGTTAATTGATTAAGGCGGTGGTGGACGAGTTGAAGAAGCTAGGAGATGGTACAATGAGGATGGGCGAAGTGCAAGAAAAGAGGAGAAGATTACGCCGGTTGCAAACCGAGCAATCAACCCGAGCATTCTCTAGTAAAGCCGATTACGCGGTTTGGCAATTGCACGGCCGCGCAATTCAGGGCCAAACCGCGCAATGGGGAGCTTGTACGTGGACGTTATTGGGCCGAGCTCTTGGGTTTGGTTATCATCCGAGTGTATGTTTAAGATAGAGTTTTTGGGGATTATTTTGGGAGACCTTTATAAACCTTTGTTATTTCGTTTTATGAGATTTTATTATCATACTTTTGGGAGGCTAGGTTTTCTCTCAAGAGAGCAACTTTGAAACTCTTGTAAGTTTGCTTTCAATTCAATTATGCATTGCTAAATTTCTTAGTGTTTGGCTAGTTATTGAAGTCATGATTTGCATATTGTTGTGAGGTTTGATTGATTCTCAACAAACTTGAATAGAGTTTATTCTTTGTGCTTAATTAAATCTAAACTAGGGTTTTGTTAGATTGATCACCTAATTGAATTTCTAGTTATAACTGAATCTGATTAATTACCGGTTGGAGTTAATTTGATCAAGAGTATACTTTAATCAATTAGTACCGATTGGACTAGTTGGTTGAAGAAGGGAATAAATTCACAAGTCACTTAGATGTCTGTTTGCTCCAAGTGTTTGTTTCTATTGATAACTTGAATCGTTATGCTGTTATTTAATTGAATCTAGAAGGTCTTCTAGGTTTTTATCTAATTAGGGTTGTTAGGCTGGTAGTTCTATCAACAAAATCTAAAGTTTGGGTTTTAATCCTTAGTAGGGTCATTATCCACAATAGATTATTCAAGTGAGAAGAGAATCAAGAAAATCAATGATCAATAGAGCAATATCATGATGGATTTAACTAGTTGAACACGCTTGTCTATTATTTGATTTAAAGATCTTTGCATTTATATTTACTTTTATTTTGCATCTTAGATTAGACTTTCAATTATAAAACCCCTTTCTTTGGTTACTTGGCATCCAAGTAATGACACAAATACACGAGTCCTTGTGGGATCGACCCTTGCTTACCATTCAACTCAGATTGGTTAACTTAGGATTCTTTGATAGGTAAACGACTGAAAAATACCTCATCAAATTTGGCGTCGTTGCCGGGGACTCGTCGCTATTTGTGTTCTTACTTTTGTGCGTGCTGTTTTGGGTGTGGCCCTGTTATATGGTTCATACCCGTGCTACTAATCCATCTCTTGTTGAATTTGATTCAGAAATTGAAAGGAAATTCTCTAGGTTACGCAGGCAAGCTCGTGAGATTTCTCGTGAATTACCGTTCAACTTGGCGTCTTCCTCATCTGATTCTGAAACTGAAAGCATACTTGAAATTGCAGAGATGGTGACCAAACATTGAGACAATTGACCGCACCAAATTTGGTACAACAACCATTAGCGGTGCAATTTCCTACTCTTGGTGAAGGAGTCAAGTTTGAGATGAAATCTGGACTGATTCACCTCTTTCCTTCATTCCATGGGCTTAGTGGTGAAGATCCCAACAAGCATCTTTCTGAATTTCATGTTGTGTGCTCAAGCATGAAACCTGCTGATGTGACTCAGACCAAATCGCGCTAAGAGCCTTTCCTTTTTCTCTCAAGGATCAGGCTAAAGATTGGTTTTTTACTTGGCTCCGGGAAGTATTGATACATGGGCTAAGATGAAGCAAGCTTTTGTAGAGAAGTACTTCCCTGCTACAAAGCTCAACGATCTGAAAAAGAGAATTAGCAACATTGAACAAGAAGCTAATGAGTCCTTGTACGAGTATTATGAGAGATTCAAGAGGTTGATAGTCACCTGTCCTTTCCATGGCCACACTGATCAAAACCCTATTTTATACTTATTTAATGGCCTCTTGGATGATGAGAGAAGAATGGTGAATGTAGCCTGCCAAGGCAATATTCTCAATAAGACTCCTGTTGCTGCATTTGAACTATTTACACAATTGTCTGAGGGCACAAGACAGTTTATGAAGGACACTGGCTCTAAAGCTGCCAAGTTGTAGTTGCTAATTCATTACTGCATGAGGAAGTTTCTGAGCTAAAAACCATGATGAAACAGTTTCTACAGCAAGGTGTGAAGCAACAAGTGAAGGCCTATGGAATTTGCTCTGATAATATGCATACTACTGATTCATGCCCCACACTCCATGAGCCACAAGCTGAAGTTAATATGGTGGGCAATTATGGTCAACAAAGGCCTAGGTATGATCCAACACTTACAATCCTGGGTGGAGGGATCATCCTAACTTGAGGTATGGAAATTCTAGCAATCAACAATTTAACCATCAAGGTGGCCAAGCTCCGTACAAACCTCCTTTTCAACCTCAAGCTCAGGGAGTGAATCAGAATTCTATGTCATGGCTCAGATTGTTTCTACAATGCATGGCTCTCTAACTCAACTTCAACAAGAGACCAAGTCTAGTATTTAGAACTTGGAGAGCCAAGTTAGTCAAATTGCCGATGCGGTAAGCAAGTTAGAGGCTAGAGAATCCAACAAATTGCCATCACAGACAGAGCTCAACCCGAGAGCGAATGTGAGTTTTATCTCTATTTATGATGGCTCTAAGGTGGGACAACTGTGCACATTGAACAAGGTTGATGAAATGGAGGAACAAGACGAAGAAAAATTGCGCGACCTGAATGCTAAAAGCGCGACCGAGCAATTTGCAAACCGCGCTTTCCCTTCTCAGTCAGGATTGCACGGGTTGCCTACTAAAAGCGCGACCGTGCAATCGGAGGCCAACCCGAGAAATCCTGGGGTTGACAACAATTGCTCTGAAACTCATCTGAAAGCTTATGTACCTGTTCCACCTTTCCCTGAAACCTTAACAGAAACCCGAAAGTTGAAAAGTGTCAAGGAGCTATTCGAGGTTTACAGTACATGCAAAGTAAACGTCTCGTTATTGAAATTGATCAAGAGTGTACCTCTGTATGTCAAGTTTTTGAAGGAGCTGTGCACTCTAAAATGGGGACAAAAGGAGAAAAGCCAGAAGCAAGTCAAAGAAAAAGAACATGTGTCTGCTGTGTTTCAAAAGCGTTTGCCTGAGAAGTGCAGTGACCCTGGCATGTTCACCATTCCTTGTATGATCGGAAGAACCAAGGTGAATGAGGCTCTAATTGATTTAGGTGCATCTGTCAATGTTCTTTCTTCCTTCTTATATGAGAAACTCGCAATGAGACCGTTGAAAGAAACTCGAACTATAGTTGAGTTAGCTGATCATTCCACTGTCCGACCCAATGGAATGATTGAAGATGAATGGGTTACGGTGGACTTCTGACATTTCCGGCTGGTTTTCTGATATTGGACATGGGACCGGGAGCTGGAAAAACGTCTATGTTGCTAGGACATCCATTTTTAAAGACCGCGAATACAAGGATTGCCATTCCACAAGGCGTATTAAAAATGGGATTTGATGGGAAGGAGATCGAATTCCATAGCTCATATCCTTCTTAATATCCTTTTTACGTCAAGCTAATGACGTTAAACAAGCGCTTCTTGGGAACCCAAGGTTTAGATTAGTTTTTCTTTGAATGTTGTTTTAAGTTGTAAGTTTTTGGTTTTTTTTCTAGTAGTTTAGTTTTGGTAGAAATAATCCTCAAACCTAGAAATAGCTCGGGCAAGCATTGGAAAACGCACCCAAGTACTTTTTACAGTACCTAAAAGCTCGGATTAGGGACTAAAATTACGTGGCCAAGAAATTAGGACCTAAACCGATCAATCTCAGCTCAGGACAATTGCGCGAGTTGCATGCCAATTGCGCGGCCGCACAATCTGGCACTTAACCCGAGCAATCTCGACTGAAAGGCACCTACGCGGGTTGCAAATTGCGCGGCCGCGCAATTCAGGTGCAGCCCGCGCACTTAACCGAGTTCAACGAGGGTTAAATTGAAAACCCGAGCCCTCTATCTCTACTTCCTGCCATTATTTCCGCCTCCTTCAACCTCTCTAAAAGCCCCCATTGAAGACTTCAAGCTTTCTAGCTCCATTCAAGCCATTCAAGGTCGGATTTTCAACCCAAATCAAGTAAGGAACCTCAAAACAAGCGGGATTCAATTAAGTTTTCTCAAATCCCTCTTTAAATTTCGGATGTATTGTGTAAAAACTAGATCTAGGTTTTGCTAGAAAACCCAAAATTTCTCCATTTAGGCTCGGATTTAGGCTTAGTTCCTTCACAAAAGTTCTTTTATTGCATGATTCTAGTCTAGATTTGTTTTTTATTTGAACGTTTATAAAAAATCCGAGTTTAACCTAGAATTAGGGATTAATTTTGATTTAATTATTCTAGGTAGTGGGGGAAGAGAGTGTTTGAGTGATTATTTGCTTAAATTTCGTATATACTATTGTGGTTGTCCTTGCTAGGACAACAGAATTGTGTTTTCTTTGTTTTTGGTGGTGATTGTGCAGGGATTTTTGAATTTATGAAAGTATGGGTTGAAAAAGGGATAGAACAGATGGCATATCTTCATCCCACGTTGCTAGTCAGGGTGTTCATCTGGTTCCTCCTACTGTGGAGGGAGAGAGCACTCCAAAGACCTTTGGGTTTAGTCTGACCAAGCTTACACACATAGCTAGATTTGATATGCTGAAAGACCGAGAGTGGAAAGCTACTAGGTTTATTGACTGGGATTTAATGGATGCTCTTGGCCTATCACATCTGTTAAGGGAGATGGCTGCATTTGTTCATATGGGGTAGTTCTTATAGTTATGTGAACCCACTTTCAAGGGGTTACCACTTGAGTTTTTGAGCACTTTGGAACATATTATAGAGGTGAAGGGGAGTGCAAGTTTCTGCTGGGAGGTGGAAAGAGGAAGATGACCTTGAGGCAGGTCAACAAATGTTTGGGTTCTGTAATTTCCCGGGCAATGATGTTGTGCTGAATGAGAATGGTGCTACATGGGCTGATAAGCATTTCTGGAGGTCCATCACAGGGAGACCCACCTATGAGCCTACCAAAGAAAAGGCTTCTTCCATTACTCACTCCGCTATTCGAGTCTTTAAGAGATTCATAGCAGGTACTCTGAATGGGCGGGGTGATGGTGGAAACAACTGCCCTAAGAAAGATGTTGTTGTGTTAGGCGCCTGTTTGAAGAGGAAGAAGCTGAATTTGGGTACAATGCTGATGCACCATTTGGCACATGTCGGAAACAAGGGGGGTGGAGCCATCTGTATTGGAGGGATTGTGACCCATCTAGCCAGGCATTTTGGAGTTGATCTTAACAGGCTAGTTGTTGATATCCCGCCTTTAGCTATGGACTTCACCTTGCTTACAAGGATGGGAGCTCTATACAAGTACAAGAACTCTTACTTTTGGGTGATTGGGGATTCAAAGAGTGTGATGAAGCTCCCTGATGGAGCTAGAGTCAGGATAGGGAACAGCCCGACCAACTGGTTTATTGAAGTCCGAGCTGGTGACTTAGAGTTGATTGATGTCAAGGGCTCTTCTTGGGGCAAAAAGCAAACTCCAGTTGTAGTGCAAGAAGAATTTGATGAAGAAGAGAGGGATGATGAAGACATTATTATGGTTGAAGGGGAAGAAGAGTCTGAAGAATCTGAAGAGGACGATGAGGAGGATGAGTCTGAGGAAGAAGATCAACAACGACAGTTTGATCCATCTCTGACTTCTGGGAGTGGCTCTCAGTTCAGTCAGATGATGGAGATGATGAGGCAGATGCAGGTGGACAACACGCAGCGATACAATGATATGTCATCCCACGTTTATCAGAGCTATCAGAACATGAGAGGCTACGTGGATCAAAGGTTCACCACTTATCAGACTCACCACGATCAGCAACTTGCTGCTTTTCAGGCTCGCCAGGATGAACAGTTCAGACTGCTGAATGCTAGATTAGATGGATGGAGTTTTGCGGGCTATCCACCACATCAGTCTTACCCTTAGTATGCTTTTCTGGACCCACCATATCCTCATTTTCCACCGTATATGACACCTCCTTCTGAGTATCCACCGCCAGCACCACCACAGGATTACCCGACGCACTACCCTAACAACTAGAGTTTTGTGAGTTTTTCTCTTTCTCTTTACTTTTTTACTATACTTTGAGGACAAAGTACGTTTTGAGCATGGGGGAAGGGAATTACTTGTTTGCATTGCATATAGTTGCATTAGTTTAGGTCATATTTAATATTTTTTTGCATGCATTGATTAAAATTCTGAAAAATGAAATTTTTTTTTGAAAAATTACCAAAATATTGCATTTAGGTTCTTATTTCCCCATTGTTTGATTCCTCTTGTGTTTCTAAGTTAAGTATAAGTTCTAACCCATGATTTGCATGATATGTTGAAGTTAATATGATATTAGCATGATCATTGATTGATTACCTTGATTATAGGACTGAGCATGTATTTAGCTTGAGTATTTGATTCATTATGAAGTTCTAGACAAAAAAAAAATTTGCCTTGTGAGATTTTTGGCCTTTCATGATTATATTTGTTCTCTACATTATTGAGTGTATCACCATGATTATCTATCTCTAGAACTTGCGTTATGACTCTTTTTCAAGGCTGCTTTATATGATTGATGCATGATATTAAAATGATTTAGGCAATGTTTCTTTATATCCTATTATTTCCCTTCCTACCTTACAAGATCCATGTTCTTGACACACCATTTATTTTGAGCTTTATGCCTATTTTTGATAACTCCACAAAATTTCCCTAGCCTAATAAGCTTGACCCATCCGGGATTTAAGACCTTAGGTTATGTTTTTGCTTTTGTGTGAGTTATGTATAAGTATGGGGGAGTTGGAAGAAAAGGATGAAAAGAGGAAAAACAACTCTTGTGTGCAAAGTGAAAAAAATGAAGATGAAAAGTTTGTGCAAAGCAAAAGAAAAAGTTCAATTTAAGTGTTAGTAGTCTTCATAAATCAAAGAAAAGAGTTGAAGAAGAGGCAAAGAAAGAAAAGAAAAGAAATGAAGAAAGAAACAAAGTGTATAAAAGTGTGTATGAAGTTGGAAAAGAGAGTTTGGGAGAAGTAAGAAAAGAAAGTGTGTTGAAGTTTGGGTTTAGGATTAGTTCTTTATCCCGGATTTAGCACCACAAGCCAAATATTATCCCTTCCAAATTGTCTTTACCTTGGCCCCATTACAACCCTTAAAAAGACCTCATGATTTTTGTTATGTGTTTGATCCCCAGAGGTGGAGATTTAGAACTCTGATGCAAGCATATGGTAGTCTAGCTTTCATGGTTGATATTGAGTGAAACACATACCCTTAAACACTTGAGAGTTTGAGTTCAAACACATTTACCTTGGTGAGGTCTAGAATGAGTGAATGCTCTTTGCTCTTTGCTTATTATAATGCATGTTAAGAAGTCTTGGTCGGTTTTTTGATTATATGTGAAATGCTTGTTTGATTTGAGATGGATGTATGATTGCATTTTTGTGGTGTGATTTGGATTTATGTCTTGCTTAAGGACAAGCAAGGGTTAATCATGGGGGAATTTGATAGCTTGCATATATGAGTAGTTTAGACGCATGTTTTATATATGTTTTAGCTAGTTTTAGGTTGGTTTTTATCTAGTTTTTAGGTTTTTGTGTTGTCGGGTAGTTTGCGCTTATTTGCTCGGTTTTTCAGGTTTTTAGGTTTATGAGCAAGAGCGGGACAAGTCTTAATTGATCAAGGCGGTGATGGACGAGTTAAAGAAGCTAGGAGATGGTACAATGAAGCTTCAAGAAGTGTAAGAAAAGAGGAGAAGATTACTCCGGTTGCAAGCCGAGCAATCAACCCGAGCATTCTTTACTGAAGCCGATTACGCGGTTTGGCAATTGCGCGACCGCGCAATTCAGGGCCAACCCGCGCAATCGAGAGTTTGTACGCGGACGTTATTGGGCCGAGGTTTTTGGCCGAGCTCTTGGGTTTGGTTATCATCCGAGTGTATGTTTAAGATAGAGTTTTTGGGGATTATTTTGGGAGACCTTTATAAACCTTTGTTAGTTTGTTTTATGAGATTTTATTATCATACTTTTGGGAGGCTAGGTTTTCTCTCAAGAGAGCAACTTTGAAACTCTTGTAAGTTTGTTTTCAATTCAATTATGCATTGCTAAATTTCTTAGTGTTTGGCTAGTTATTGAAGTCATGATTTGCATATTGTTGTGAGGTTTGAATAATTCTCAACAAACTTGAATAGAGTTTATTCCCTGTGCTTAATTGAATCTAAACTAGAGTTTTGTTATATTAGCTATCTAATTGAATTTCTAGTTATAATTGAATCTGATTAATTACTGGTCGGAGTTAATTTGATCAAGAGTATACTTTAATCATTTTAGTACCGGTTGGACTATTTGGTTAAAGAAGGGAATAAATTCACAAGTCACTTAGAGCAACCAGATAATGATCGAAGACGTCTTCCATCTTAGGACCGCATCCTGTGAAGACGTCTTCATGAGCAGTAATGACATTGACATCAGGAGTTTTCGGAATGATCCCGACCTAGATCTTCCTTTTAGTAACCCGAGTCATGAAGAGAATCCCTTCGACCCCTCAGAAATCAGTGAAGCACCTTGGACTCAGCCATTCCTTGATTGGCTGACTGAGGGAAAGCTTTCGGAAGATAAAACCGAGGCTAAATCGCTAACGATAAAGGCTACAAGGTTTAAAGTCAAGAACCGGATGCTGTTCTACCGGTCGACAGTGGGTACACTCCAGCGTTGCCTAGCCAAGAGAGGTGTTCAGAAACTTCTTGAAGAGCTTCATGAGGGAGATTGTGGAAACCATACAGGAGGAAGAATCTTGTCCAACAAATCCCTTCAGCAAGGGTGGTACTGGCCTACCATGAGAAAAGATGTTGTGAATTTCTGTCGTTATTGCGACGCTTGCCAAAGACATGCGCCAACGGCTCACCAACCTTCAAAACCACTCTATCCCACACTCACACCATGGCCATTCAGGCGTTGGGGAATGGACATAGTCGGGAAGCTACCCCCTTCGTCCGAACAAAGAGTATTCTTCCTTTCCATGACCGATTACTTCTCCAAGTGGATTGAAGCCGAGGTTTACCGGGAGATCAAGGATAAACAGGTGATTTCTTTCATCATTAAAAAATATCCTTTGTCGTTTCGGAGTACCTTTAGAGATTGTGTGAGAAAATGGGTCCCAATTCATAAGTCAGAGAACTAGAGACGTCTACAGTTACTAGAAAATCAACCTAGTCACTTCAACACCTCGTTATCCCCAATCCAATGGGCAAGCCGAAGCCAACAACAAGGTAATCATAATTAACCTGAAAAAGCGCCTCGCAAAGGCCAAAGGAAATTGGCCTATGAGCTACCATACGTTCTTTGGGCCGATCGAATGAAGCCTAAGATAGCAACCGATCAGTCTCCCTTCTCATTGACGCATGCGTGTGAAGCGGTCATTCCTGCTGAAATTCTCATCCCTATAGCTCGCGCTAGTCTCTTGACGGAAGAGCAGAATCGTCTGGAATTACTGTCCGACTTGGATACTTCGGACGAGATTCACAACCAGGCCCGATTATGCCTCGCTAGGCACCAGCAATAGGTCGTTCAGAGTTACAACCAGAACGTCAGGATTCGAACTTTCCGAGTTGGCAATTGGGTAATGCAAAAAGTCTTTCAAAACACCCATGAAACCAAATCGGGCAAGCTAACCCCAACATGGGAAGGACCATATAGGATAACCAGGGTAGTCGGTCAAGGCGCATACCAGCTAGAGTCCAAAGATGGCGAAGCTATCCCGCAGAGTTGGAATGCGGTACACCTAAAGAAGTATCACTTATAAAAGAAGTCTTCATCCTTCGGAACGTAAACTTCTCAAACACTTCTAACAGAAAGCCTACTCGCTAGATACACAAGACATTCGTGGTAATCTATCCATAGTTGTTGTTTTGTTTTTGTTCAAAGTTCATCTTTTCCGTAGTTCGTTCGTGATCAACCTGATTGTGTGAAAGCTTCTTGTTGCATGATTTCCATGTTGTGATGTTTTATTAAACAAATGACATTTGCGTGTGCTATTGCTTGCTCGTATTTATTTCCTTTCTTGCTTGTGTAAGAATAGTAAGTCAATCATATTTTATTCATGTCATTATCATATAGAGTACATCATATAATTAAGACAACCGAGCAAAAGGCCAAACAACATAGGTATCAAATCCTTGTCTGAGACATCCTTCAGCTGCTCCACCTCGCTCATCGAAAGACCATCTAACCCCTTGCCATGATCAGATGTTACGTCAGCGCTCGGGCCACGATCACTACCATCCCCCTATGCGTAAAGAGCTTTCTCCTCTTCCAAGAGACCTAGAGAGGCAAAGACTTATCAGGGGGATAGCAGTCATGAAAGGTCGCGATTTCAGCATCCAGATCCCAATCAGAATGCTAACCGGCCGCGAACTGCTTTATCGTCTCTACCCTTGACATCATTGAAAAATAGGTGCCGATTTCGCTAGCTTCCTCGAGAATCCTTCTGTTCACAACTCAAGCTCAACAATTTTGGATCGATCCGAAGCGGCTTGGTAAGAATGACGCTTGACCACTTCCGCGAACTTCACAAACTTGCTTACATCCATCTTCCTGCGTTCGATCGCAAGAGTTACTTCTCTCTCCAGGGCAGCCTTCTCAGCATCCCACCTTGCCTGATGCTCCCTTAGACTCTAGTCCTCCTTGTTGGTGGCATCCGCCACCGAAAGAACGCCTTGCAAGGCCTATGCGCAAAAGAGAGACGTCATCCGCGACAAGATATATATATATATATATATATATATATATATATATATAAGAAGAAATGTATCTAAAAACTAGAGAAGAGAAACTAGGTGAAAGCAAACACAAACCTTCCAGACCGACAGGCCGGCATTCCTAACTAGAGTAGGGGTAGGAACTTCCAAGCGTGGTTTCTTAGAACCATGAGCGCCGCGGAGTTTTTGGAATAGATCCAAGGGAACTTTATCGTCTAGATCGATGACTTATGTGGCACCGGGAGATGACCTCTTTACAGGGGTTATCTTCACTGCAGCTTCAATCTTCACCTTGGGATCTAAAGGAGGCCTCTTGTTGCTTGATCGTAGTTTGCGTTGGATCATGGCTACAACAGAGAAGTTCCTCCCCAGAGAAGAGGAAGCTTCCATGAAAGATAACAGTTAAAGCAGGTATTTAGAATAATTGAACATTTAGTCGCTAGGGAAGGATACATAATGGCAAGACTTCATGGCCACTTCAGCAACTTTCTCAGACGCAGGAGCGTTATCTTTGATCATTTTCTTTGAATCTCCAACCTTGCATCATCTTCCCCATCTGATTGACCCTCAGAAACAGCCGTTGTCTTGTTACTGGATTCATCTTCAAGTAATTGTTCCATGGACTTCCGATATGTCCTCCTCGCCTCCGGAAGAGCGAAGAGCCTTCTACATGCCTCCGATTCCAGAACATGGGTATCCAAGTTCGATGGGACTGCATACGCGAAGACCGCCCAACCGGAAAAATCAACAAGGAGGATGAATATTGGTAGAATGATATAGGAAATAGGGTTAGAAATACGTACTCTTGGAAGTCCACGAGGAAAAGAATGCCGCTTGGTATGTCGCACCCAACGTAGACTTCTCTACAAAGAAGAAGCGGGTAGCCCAGTCCTTGTCGTTCACTTTTGACTTAGGAATCAGGGGGTTCTTGGCATCCCTCGCATGGAGGGTGAAACGACGGGCCCTGAGGGGGTAAACCCGATAGGCGCATAGCAGGTCCTTCACCGAGAATTCAACCATTTCCTCTGAACAGACTTCACTTATCTATTATAGAATCTTCCATGCTGATGGCATCAGTTGCGCCGGAGAAGCTCTAAGAGCCATCAAAAAATTTAAGATCAGAGAGGAAAAAGGGAAGAAGGCCCCCAGAGTAAATAGATACTCAAGAAAGCAGACCCATCCCTCTTTAACCCAATCCACGGCTTCACGTGTGGGGCAGTAGAAATTGGTGCCGGCTTGGAAACCATGGGACTGAACTATTTTCTTTACTTCTTCGGGAGACATGGAGCAAGGACGAAAAGCATGAGGTTCAAGGGAGTGGGAAGACTCAAAACCCATGCATGTTACTCCGATTTTAAACATGGAGAATGTGTAAGGGGAGATAGGGCAAAGAAAGAGAGAAGCAACATGGAGACGATGAGAAAGGATGAGAGGCAAAGGGAGATTAACCCGTATCTTTGAGAGATCTATCTCCGATCATTTAAAGCCTGGTTGACGTGACCTCTCGTTTACCCGAGGAAGATCAAACGGTTGGGGCTAAACCACGTGTCATGCATCGCTTGTAGCTCACGCGGAAAATCTGATCAAAATCTCGCCTAAAAGATTTGGATCAAGATTTGGGGGTATTGTTAGGCCCAAAATCCAATCGGCCCGTTTAGTGGTGTAAGCCCAAAAGCAAATGGGAAGTCATTAGAGAGCTTGATTACAAAAGTATTTGGGAACAAAGAGAAGTCATTAGTCACCCAAGTGAGGGAAGAAAGCCTCGGTCACAAGGAAAAGGCACTCATCTAGGAGATGATAGTTCGTGGCGGTTACATCCTCCGACATACATGGCTAGTGGCGAAGCAGTTGAAAACATATCATGATAGCCTGGAGATCGTGGGAAAGGAGGTGGATAACGGTTAGCACATACGAGAATATAGGAGGCTGAGGTAGAAAACCCTAGTAAAGGCAATTGTACTCGATATCGAACAAGAACAAAAATTATAAGAAAGAGAGAGCTTTTATATCCTGATTTATTGATTCTCGTATTTCATGAGTTGTACTTCGATTTCAATTTGATCGTGTCCCCATCTAGGGCAAAAATTTGATTATCAGATTTTTGTCCAAAAATAATTCCCTCGATGATTGGCTGGAATTGATTACTTTACATGTTATCATATCATGCTTATATGGTATAAATCGTTGCATTCTTGATAGACATCATGTTTAGGAAACCCCATGCATTTGACTTGTCGGTGACTTTTACTACATTCAGTATGTGTGCAACCTTTTTGAGCTCTTTGTTTTAGCCCAAAAGAATCAACCTGATGATCCTAACCCTCATTAAAAGCTCAAATGATGGTTGATTCTAATGCTTGTCCCTGACCTATCATGCTTTGAGAGTCTCTATCATGCATATATGTATTGTTTCATACCTTGTTTTCCTTCGCACTCCCTGTGCAACCCCAAGACCAAGTAATTTCATTAGAGAAAGTCATGGATTGTGCAAAAGTCACAGTTAGATGTGAAGAGCAGATTCTGTGTTATGGGTCGCTGACTTGCCTAGGATCAGTGATTGTGTTTTGGCGCGTGAATGAGATTGTGGCTTAACATGATCTTTTGAAATTGGAATGTTTTTTTTCAAAAAGGAAGAAAGAGAAGATCTGGGCGATTTGAAAACTTCCTTTATGCTGGAAATTCCCTTCTTAAATATACTTCAACCGTCAAGAAAACGGTATGCTCTCAAAGAAATCTCTCTCTCTCTCTCTCTCTCTTGTTCCTTGCTCTCTCTCGAACTCAAACCCTCAAACCTTAAATCCTCTTCCATGGCTTCTCCTTCCAACACCTCCAACCATCCCGCTTCTCCCAAATCTCCAATTGAAAGCCCTAAATCGGCGAGGAGGAAAATCATTACTCTCTTTGGTGACGATTTTATTCGCTCGCTTATGTTTGGCCAACAATATCCTTCAATCGCCCTTCAAACCGCCATGGAAACCTCCACTCAAAAACCCATTTCTCCAAAATCAACTCCCACGGCTCCCCTTTCATCCGAAAAAACCCAAAATCCTCAATCCCCCTCGCAAGAAACCCAAACCCTAACCTTCTCACCGGAATCTAGAACTCCACACCAAACGGCACAACCGGTGGTTGTTCCAGAACCGGTGACACAGCCACACCCAAACCAATTGAAAAAGATATTGAGGAAGAGAGAGTGAGAAATCCAAATTTGGCGTCTATGGAATTGAACAAGACCGCAACTATAGTTGGGTCTTTTGAAGAGAAAGAAGAGGAAAAAGGATCTGAAATTGCGCATGAGGACATGCAAGAGAAGAATGAAGAGGAAGAGGTTCAACGGCTATTTCCAAAAGATCAGACAAAGGAGGTCAATGACTCTCCAATAGTCACTGACAAGTTGGCTGTTCGGGATGTCGTTGACATGAATTTGAGAAGGATAGCTCTCCAAAGGATCCTTTGGAAATCTTTGATGAAGGTACTCATTCTAATCCCCGTATTCTTCCTATTTTGTTTAAAACAAATGAGTCTGTCAAGAGAAACCTAGAAGAGGAGTTATTTGGAGATGACTCTAAATTGTTGAAAGAGAATGAAATTGAAATACCTCCTTCTTCTCGCCCTAAGACTAGATCTGTTATTGCTCAAGCCACGACCATGGCTCTTAAGGCTAAAAAGGCTAAGGGGTTGGCAACCCCTGATGTCATGTTTGAAGGCGGTGACTCTTCTTTCTCTAAGAAGGTCACAAGGAAGAAAAGAGGGAATTCACTAAAGATTTGTTGTTGGGCTAGCACATGTAAAACGAAGAAGATTGTTGCTGTGGTAGACATGTCTTCTAGGGAATTCACTAATGATTTGTTGTGGGAAGAAAATTTCTTAAAGGAGTATAAATTGACCAAGGTCAATGACTGGCTTAAGCAATAGGGATGGGCAAATCTGATGCAAGGGGAAAGTGACTATAACCCTTAGAAGATCCAAATGTTCTATGAGTCGCTAGAGATCGAAGATACTGGGAACATGACTCTAGGATGATACACTGGTGGCAAGAAGAAGTATTCCTTTACTAGCAAGGATGTAAGTGACATTGTGGAACTGCCTCTTTTAGGCTTTGCTGAGTACTACAAAGGATCATGGCCGGAAGAAGTCGATGAACGTGAGATCATCAAAACTATCACTGATAGTGATGATAATTTCATTAGTCCATAGCTGGTTAACAAGATGGAATTTGAGAAGAAGGTGATGTTCAATTACATAATCAACAACCTGCTACCACGAGAACTTAAGAGAAATCCTGCTTCAATCCAAGATCTTCTAGTCATGGACAAAATTCTCAAGGGGAAGAAAGTGAATATGCCCAGGCTTATGATGCTCCATATGAAGCACGTGGTTGAGACCTCGAAACATGCTCTACCATATAAAAATCACATTTATTTGTTGATGTCTAAGCACAAGGTCTACGAGAATGGTGGTGAAGTCATCAACTCCAGGTTCCTGAACAAAGAAATGATCAGAAAATTTGGTTGGAATCTGATTGATAAAAAGTGGGTATTGAAGACTTCTGAGGGCAGTGACAAGGATCAACAGGCGGAGGGAATTCAGTCTGCTCAAGTGGCCGGTGAATTCAAAGAATTTAAGGAGCAGAATATGATTCTCAAGGGGCTGATTGAGAGGCTTCAGAAAACGTGTGGTACTATGCTTAACAAGATCAGTGCAATAGAGGATAGGCTCAATGACTTTGGAGCCTAATGTCAGTGAATACTGCACATTCATGACTCTCTCTATCCCTCTCTTCTGCCCTTACCACATTATCCTTCTCATTTAAAAGACTTCTTTGGTTAGTTCGATGTGGTTGTACTGCATTTTCTGGATTGTTTGTGTTTGCATCGTACATTATCTCTATGCTTTGGTGGATGGCTATCTATGCTTGTTTTGATGTTATGTTTTAAGTTTTCATATTTTGCCTCTGATTTCTTTTTTATTTTAACAATCTTTTTGATGATGAAAAAAGGGGGAATTAACCGGGGGAATAGATTTATTAGGGGGATCTAAAAACGGAAACCATATGGATATTAAGTTTAGGGGGGGACCTTTTATGGCTTTTGCGTTTTGCTCTTTATACTACGATGTTATGTATATGCTGCAAAGATCTTATCAGGCAGGTTGTTTTTCACCATCAAAAAAGGGGGAATGTGTTTAAAGATTTAGAGTTTTGGTGGTTCCACGAAGTCAGTGACTTCGAGTTTGCAAGTCGAGTCGACGACTTGGAAAAGTCACTAACATGACCATCCGGCAGGAAATCTATTTAAGAAAGGAACGCACAGATCATGTGCATGTATTTGCAGATAGCTGGAGCAGTTTATTTTAGGAGAAGATCATCACAAAGAGTGCTAAAATCAGATGAAGGCGATTTGCTCTCCTAGAATATTTTATAGTGTGCGTATTTGATTTATTTGGAAAGATATGTAAATATTGAATGTGTGTCACTTCCCTAATTGAATGAGATTTGATACACACGAGATCTCTCTTGCCCTAGCTTAAATACCAGAGTGTTTAGGATAGAAGGCAAGACTTTGTGTGTTATTTGCAATTCTTATGAGAAAGAAAGAGTGAACTTGTGCGTGAGACTCGTGCAAGTGGTGTGTCGAGTGTTCTTAGGCATAACGTGAGATTGAGATTGTGAGTGAAAAGATAGAGCGTGGTTCAAGGGTGTGAGATTCATTCTTGTACACGGTAGAGCTTTGTAAATACTCAAGAAATCAATAGAGCGAGTCTAAGGACTTTTGAAATCCGACCAAGTGAGAAGCTTGGAAGGGGTGGTTTTTCTCTAAGTAAACTAGTTGGTTTACAAGGTGTTTCCACTATACATCGCTTGTCATTTATAATTGGTATCGTTTGTTTATCCTGTTTGGTTATTCCGCTACTTTACTACTCAAAGTCGACGACTTCGCAGGAGTCGCCGACTCATTTAACTACTAACGATCCTTCACAATCTCAATCCAATCCCGATTTTAACGATCCTATAAACAATTTTAACGATCCTATAAACGATTCAAACAATCCTACTAGCGATTCTTACGATCCAATAAAATGACAATTATGACTATATATCATTAATACTTATGTGGTTATCGTATCATTTCCATTAAAATAGTTGACTAGTCGATTCTACAATTTTTTTAATAATCAAATTAATCATGTTTATCATTTTCTTACATTATATATTAGAGAATATATAATCTATTAGGTTATCCTTGCATACTTTTAGGCATAATGTAGGATCTTACGATTCACCGATCCGATCATACGATCCGATGCAAAAGGCCCTCAATGATCCAACCTAGAATCTCAATTTTGATAACCTTGGTCGTGTGTGTAGCAAGCCCAACATATAATCCCAATAAGGTTGAAATTTGAAACTATAACTTCTCATTGTAGGGGGCAGTTAACTTTTCTAATATAATTAATGTTTTTTCACTTTAAAAAAAACAAAACACTATAAAACATTCAAAAAACATCAAGAATTATAATTACATATATAGAATAAGTACTTAAAAAATTATTAAAGGCTCATAAGTAAAAAATTATACAAGACATGATTGAGAAAGATAGCATAAGTAAAAAAATACAAACTTAGTGTAGAGAACATAGATTATTTAGAAGGGACCAAAATATTTAATAATATAATTAGGTTAAGAAAACAAGTGTCTATAAAAACAAAGTATGTTTTAGAATACAATTAGGTGAATAAGACAAGAATATTTTAGAATAAAAACAGATTGAATCCATAACTATTAAAGGCACATAAGTAAAACTCTAAAACACAAACTAAAGCCCTTGTGCTACTAAATGAATTGTTTCAAAACATCCCAACAGTAATTTATTTTTTCAAAGCTCTCGGATTAAACTACATTATAAAATGAGCATACCATAAGGAAGTGAGCATACCATAAGAAAGCACATGCTTAGCAGTTTCAAGCACATGTTTCATGTGAGCATCATCAGTCTAGGTATGTTCACCTTCTTCCCCCTGAGAACCTTCTCCATCACTAACAAATCTTGAATTGAAGTGGTATTTCTCTTAAGCTCTCTTGGTAGAAGGTTGTTGATTAGGTAATTAAACATTACCTTCTTTTCAATTCCCATCTTGTTGACCAAGTAAGGACTGGTGAAATTGTCATCATTGTCAGTGACAGTTCTGATGATCTCACGGTCATCGACTCCTTCTGGCCATACTCCTTTGTGGTACTCAGCAAAACCTTCATGTGGTATCTCCAAGATGTCACTGACATCCTTACTAGTACAATAGTACTTCTTCTTCCCAACAGTGTATCACCCTATGGTCATGTTCCCAGTGTCTTCAATCTCTAGAGATTCATAGAACATCTTGAGCATTTGAGGATTGTACTCGTACACTCCTTGAATCAAATGATCCCATTTATGCTTCTTGATCCAGTTATTGACCTTATTCAGTTTGAACTCTTCCACGAAGTTTTCCTCCCACAACAAATCCTTAGTGAATTCCCTAGAAGTCATATCAACAACAACACCAGTTTTCTTCTTTTTGCTAGACCCAGCACCAGATTTTGGTGGTGACCTCTGCGTTTTCTTCGTTGTGACATTCTCATAGAAAGAAGAGGTCAACGCCCTTTGACGCAGCATGAGGGGTTGCCAACCCCTTAGCCTTTTTAGCCTTGAGAGCCACAATCGTGGCTCTAGCACCGTCCGATATAGTTTTAGAGCGAAAGGAGGGAGGCATCTCAATTTGATCCTCTTTCAGTAAGTCCGAGTCATCACCAAACATGTCTTTTTCCAAGTTCCTTTTGACAGATTCGGCATTCTTTGATTTATTAGAAACCAGTTTGGGATCAGAATGAGTACCTTCTTCAGAGATATCAACTGGTTCCTTTGGAGAGACGTTCTTGTCGGAAACCTTGTCATTAACATCCATTACAACGTCCTTGTTAGTGACTTTAGGAGAGTCACTGACATTCTTTGTCTAATCCTTGGGAGATAGTCATTGCACCTCTTCCTTTTCTGTTTGCACTTGGGTACCTTCCATTACCCCCTCCGAGCCTTTCTCTTCACCTTTTTCTTCAAAAGACCCCACAACCATGTCCGTTTCCTCAAAATCCATCGATTCCAAGTTTGGAGTTTTTACTCTCTCTTCCTTAATCTCTTTCTCCATGGGTTTGGGTGTGGAGGTGTCACCTGTTTTTGGAACGACCACCGGTTGCACCGTTTGGCGCGGTGTTCCAGATTTTGGTGAGAGGGTTAAGGTTTCGGTTTCATTTTGTGGGGATTGATGAATTTGGGGTTTTTCAGTGGGAATGGGAGACGTTGGAGTTGATTTTGGAGGAGAAGGGTTAGGATTTTGGTGTTGTGGAGAAGAGGGGTTCTAGGATGGTGTTTCAATGGCGTTTGGAAAGAGCGATGGTGGGAGATGATTGCCCAGACATGAGTGAGCTAAGTTTTTCATCACCAAAGAGGGCAATGATTTTCCTTTTCGCCGATTCAGGACTCTCGGTTTGAGTTTTGGGAGAAGCGGGGTGGTTAGAGGTGTTGGAAGGGGACGCCATTGAAGGGGTTTGGAGGTTTGAGTTCGAGCGAGAAAGAGAGAGCAGAGAACGAGAGAGAGAAAAACTGTGAGAGTGTACCTCTTTCCCTTTGACGGTTGGGGTATTATAAAGAAGAGAACTTCCATCATAAAGGAAGTTTTCAAATCACCAGATCTTCTCTTTCCTCCTTTTTGAAAAAACTTTCCAATTTCAAAAGATACTATTAAGTCATGATCTTTTTCACGCGCCAAAACACACAGTCATTGACCCTGATAAAGTCGGCGACCCATATCACAAAATATGCTCTTCTCAAATATCCGTGACTTTTGCACAATCCATGAATTTCTCTATTAAAAAAACTTGGTGTGGGGTTGCATAGGGAGTGCCAAGGCAAACCAAGCATGAGACATGATATTTATGTGGATTTGTTGATCATGATGTTAAGTCTCTGTTTAAAGAAAGATAAAAAAACGGGCTCATAGAGACTCTCAAAGCATGATAGGTTAGGGAAAATCATTAGAATCAACCATCATTTGGGCTTGTAATGAGGGATAAGATCATTAGGTTTGGTTCTTTTGGGCTAAAACAAAGAGCTCAAAGAGGTTGCATACATATTGATTGTAGTAAAAGTCACCGACTAGTCAAATGCATGGGGTTTCCTAAACATGATGCCCATCAACAATCTAAAGATTTATGCCATAAAAGCATGACTTCAAAACATATGGAAAGCAATCGATTCTAGCCAATCATCGAGGGAATTCATGTAGGGAAATATATCATTGAAGAGAGATCATACCTAGTTCCATGTGGAGTTGTTCAAAGGGTTCACGATTTAAGGCCTTTGGGAAGATGTCTACTCTCTGATCACTTGTTCTACAGAATTCCATAGTGACCATGCCTTTTTCTACACAATCTCAAAGAAAGTGGTGCCTTATCTCAATATGTTTTGTCTTTGAATGTTGCACCGGATTCTTTGAGATGTTGATTGCACTAGTGTTGTCACATAGTATGGGCACTGACCCACACTTCACACCGTAGTCACTGACTTGTTGCTTGATCTATAAGAGTTGAGAGCAACAGTCCGCAACCGCAATGTACTCTGCTTCTACTGTTTATAGTGTTGGGAGGGTATTCTTTACAACAAATAAATTTATAAGTCAAGACCCCACTCAGTATAGCGAAGTCAGGATCGTTCCACGGGAAGCACGGTTGTTTGTTTATCAACTACAAAAAATAAAACAAAGCAAAATAACACAAACCACCTACGACCAACCTCGTTAATGACTTTGTCAGGGTCGTTAACGAACCTGGAAAACACTACGAAAAACACACTAACGACCTTAATCACAGGTTCGGTACCGAGGCAACTATCTTGATAATGAATGTAATCGAAAGCAAACTCAAATAAGAATAAAAATCTAGGACAAGGGTTACCACAACATAGCTATGCATAAAAACTCATAAGAAGATAAAGATCATGCCTTTAAATAGATAAATTCATCAACTTTCGCTGACTAGCAAGTAAATCAATCAATTCTCATAAATCAATTCACCCAATCATTTGTTTTGGATCCAAAGCTCGAAACTTTCGTAATCGAACAATATCGACCTTCAAGTTAACAACTTTCTCTTTCGATCAAATTGCAAACTCAAATGACCTCGACTATCGTCTAAGCATAAGCACAACAAGCAATCTAAAAATAGATAAAAGGCATTCAATACATCAACTCACTCATCAAACATGCATAACTATGTCGGGTTTCAACACCGACCCTAGACAAGAAAACTACTCACTACTCATAACTATAAAACAAATAACTTCAACAAAAGAAAACATTGAATCAAAATAAATAACTTCAAATTAATAAGAAAATTATTGTCTTACAAACCTTAGAAGAAACCGAAAATACAGAACAAAACCTCGAGCAAATCCGACTAACGACCCAACTCTCTCTCTCTCTCTCTCTCTCTCTCTCGATCGACCTTGGCTCGTTATTCTTCACTCTCGACTTCCTCTCTATTCAGCCCTCCTAACAGAAATTGACCTCCTATTCCAACCCCCTCCTTCTAGACTAGAAAGAAGGGTATTTATACTAATAAAGCTATCTATAAAAAACCCAAAAGATAGAAACTTACTCTAAAAAGATAACAAGATATAAGATATAAGATATAACAACCTAAAAATCAATTAAAAACCCTAAAACCACTTAATATCCTACCGACACGGAATTATCATCAACAACTTCCGCACAGGGTCGATAGAAATACAAAATCTGTCCAAAGATTCTATCATTTATGCCTCGTTAACGACCCTTCATAGGCTCGTTAACGAGCCTGGGATTAGCTTCGATTCTTCTCTTTTCTCCCTTAAAGCTTGGACTTTTGACTTCCTTATCTTCATATTCTTCCGTCCTCCACCATAGCACTCCAATTCATCCAAAAAGCACTCTTTCCTGCTCAAAACCCTAAAAATGACACAAAACGGAATAGCTTCCATACTTCTCACAAAATATGCAAACTCATCCAAAAACATACAGAACTAACTCTAAAAACTACTAAAACTAAACCCAACGAAACTAAGAAACATAATAAAAACTATACAAAAAACACGAATATCAAAATACCCCATACTTAGACTTGCTTGTCCTCAAGCAATCACTAAACACTAATCAAAACCAAACAACCATACTCATCAAGTAAATAGCCATCTTCTTAAAAAATCAACATCAAGACATAGCAGATAATAGCAAATGACTATTAACATCATCACACATATATGAACATTTAATAGCCATAAGCAAATACAATCCAACCTCACAAGGGATATATATGTGTTTCACTCAACTCTCATGTGTTTAGGCTTAAAACTTCAACTCTCAACTCATCTTATATACAAAAACTCATAGAAATTGGAACTTATATCACCAAACTCTCCACCCAAGATTTGTCAAAACAAGCAAAAATCATCAAGAAGAACTTAGGCTCATTGAAAAACTTCATAGAAGCTTCCATTCGGTTGGGTTGTAATGGGGCTTTGTAAAAAAAATAAGGCGTGGAAAATTTTGGTCATGTGGTGCTAATAATATCCGGGAATCAAAACTCCTAAAACTCACATTACCAAAAACTCTCATAAAAAATATACCAAACTCACTTCTCTTCATTCACTTTTTCACTCACTCAACCAACGTATCTTAGAAAATCTCATAAAACAATTCAAAAAGAATCTCCAACTTATCTCTAAACACTATGCACATCTTCTTTTCATTTTCCTTATATTTCTTTTAGATCCTCTTTTTTTTCTGCTTTTTCTTGCGCAACCTCGTTAACGAACCAACAGGGTCGTTAACGAGCTTCATCGTGTACACTTTCTTCTTCTTTTTTTTCCTCAACAACCAACTTTCTTTTGTGCATCCTTTTTTACCAAGAGATCTTTCTTTTTACAAAATAAAACAAGAGACTTCCAATCTACCCTTCCCAACAACCCTTGATTTCGAACCAATTATAACATCTTACTGGACAAAACAATCCTCTCCAATCTAAGTCCTAATCCCCGGATAGGGTCAAGCTTATCTGGGCTAGGGAAACAATTTTGTGGAGCTAAAAATAAAAGGCTTCAGGCTCAAATTGGCTTCAAAAAGAAGGATATTGTAAGGGTGGATAAAGATTAATAGGGCTTATGAAAAAGTTCTCTATCATATGACTTTCACAAGTAATGAACTATAAATCTTATATAGGCCTCAAGTGATAGATAACCATCACAATTCCAAGATATAATATGATATAGAGAGTAAATCACACAAGAAAATCAGAGGGATTTTTGATGTTCTCCCTATAAGGCCAAAATAACTCACAAGGTCAAATTTGTTGGATTGCATCACTTATGCTAAAAAGTATACATGCTCAATTTCATCAAATGTTATTTCTCTATAAAAACAACTTCAAATTGAGAATCAGGCTATACTATCAAAGACATGCATGCAAAGAATTATATGATCATGCTAGCAACTACTATCATAGAACCATAAGAAAAAGGGTATCTATCAATTCTAAAACTCTTTTTGGAATTTTCAAAATTTTCAATTTTTTTTGTGATTTTTGATTTTTATGAAACAAAAAACTACTTAAAACACATAAGACACATAAAATAAACAAGACACAAGTTTTCTACCCTTTTCCACCCCATACTTAAAAATTACAGTCCCCATTGTAATAAAAATAAGTAGAAGAAAAGAACAGAAAAGGAAGAAGGAAAAAAAAAGAGAAGAAAACAGAAAAACTTACAAGATTTTGAAAGCACAAAAGAAACAACTCTCAAACTGAATCAACGCTGTGGTGGCAATCGGTGCTCAAAGTTCCCCATGAAGTCATACATTGTCCTCCAACGCTCTGCATCATCTGCCTCTCTCTATTGATGCCTCGCATCATCCAATGCCATGCGAGCAGAATAGACACTCTCCCACCTATCCATCCTTTGGTGAATGTGTGTCTGCTGAAGGTTAAGCTGCTGCATCTGAGCAGAAAGATCTTCGGCCCATGGAGGCGGGACACTCGATCCAGTGTAAGCGGGTTGTGGAGGTGGTTGATAGTGGTTGTGAGGCTGGAAATGGTCTTGAAAAATTACCGGATTGTAAGGCATAAGACCATAGGAATGTGGCTCGGTTGGTGGTTGCGGGGGGTCGTTACTGACCCTGGTGGGCTCGTTAACGAAGATGTTGTTGCCTAGAATCTCAGTGTCGAGGTCATCTTCCCCGGTGATGTAGCTCCAAGTCCTTGTCACCTTGTAGTCCTTAAGATTGTAGTCCCGAGAAGGATTTGGGAGCTCGAGAATACCATTGAACTCCGCCATAGTAAACTCACGACTCACATTGCCGAACCGAAATTTGATTCGTCCTTCCAATGTGTTGGTCGGGAATCTTGTCTCCAGCGTGGCCAAGAATTTGGAGGTGAGAGCCGGGAAGTGCGGTACCTCTTCCTTCTTCAGCAAGTGAGGCACGCCAAGAAGAGTGAAGGCCTCTTTGACATCATCATACAGCCTCATCGCCTTAGCACTCAACCTCGAAAACCACCGAGTGTAGTGGTCCTTGTCTAATATAGCATTGTACCGGCCGGCTTGTGCTTGAGTGCGCAAGATCACATTATTCATGCGCAGAGGAGATGGGGACTGTTGAGTCCTCTTCTTCTTGTCAGCTCTTGTTGTAGCTCGGCTAGAACTTGCCATATAGACCTATAGAAATTTGAATTGACAAAGATAAGATCCATACAAATTAATAGAGAAGAGACCCCATACTTGGTCTTGAAATTGCTCTCGAAGTGCCTCGTTAACGACCCCCCTGGGGTCGGTAACGAGCCTGGACTGGTGTTTTGGACTAGATAAATTGCAGGGTCGTTAACGAGCCTGTACGAGAGCCAGTTTGCAGTTTTCGAGTGCAAAATACTCAAAAATTACACCATAACTCAAGCATGCATTACACACAATCCTACATATGACACACAATCGGATATATGCACCCCATACTCGCTTGATTACCCATCTCAAACATGCTAAAATTGCCCAAAAATAACACATGTTGAAGATCAAACTCAATTCTAAGGGAATTCATGCTTTTCCTAAACAAATTTCAATGGAAAATCAAGCAAGAACGACCAATAGAAATCAAGATCAACTACCAATATATCTAGCAGAAAAATCACTGAGCAAGAATAAACATGCCTTTCGATCCACTATACAAGCACGATCTAGATATGAAAATTTCGACCCTATAGACTTTGAATCATGCAAATAGAGATTTAGGGTTTAGAAATCATACCGTTAGATCTAGAAATTGAAGAACAATGATCGAATGTGTGGGATGGTTAACGATCGTGGTTCTCGTCGGTAACGAATGCGAAAGTTTCGGGTTCGTTAACGGAGTGATGTTCTGGGGATAGGGCAAATTCTGATCGGTAGAGGGAAACCGGTAGGATTTTTGGAGAGATTAAGGTTTTGGATTTGAGAATTTGAGGGTGAGATTTTGGGAATCTTGGAAGGGTTTTACAGGAGAGGGTTAGAGGTAGAGGAAGAGGGTGAAAGGGCGGTACATATGGTAAAGATATAAGATATATTAGGTTAGAAAAACTTACCTATCTGTTTCCTCTTTCGGGTCGCCGAATTAGGTCGTTAACGACCTTGGGTGTGGTCGTTAACGAGCCTGCGTAATCTCTTTCAAGTGATTTTTCGAGCCCAACTCCTGTTTTAGGTTAGCCTAAAAACAATTCTATCTTGCTATACTAAAAACTACTTAAAACTCAAAAGAAAACTAGGAAAAAGATCTAAAAAGAAATAAAAAAAACTAATCTATACTGAAAGCGGGTTACCTCCCGTAAGCGCTATTTTTAACGTCGTCAGCCCGACGTACTTACCTCGGTCAGTGTAGTTCTCTTGAAGCTAAGTCGGGGTTTTGAGGTACCCCATACTTACTTCTGTAAATATTATCTGCTCTTGTCACTAAATGTGGTCCTCTATCTTCTAATAATATGCCCGATATTCCTACACAAGGGTTAGTGAAATCCGAAAACCATGGGGGTTTGGACTCCTCTATTGCGTAAATGGTAGGGTACGGTGTAGGAATAAAATATGGAGAAGAATTATAACAAGTATTAGTGAACTCATAGTTAGAGTACTCACCTTGATTTTCTGGAAACGATGTTGACACTAAGGTTGTTGGAGTCGTTGCGGACCCTGTGCTAACGATTCCATCATTATGGCCTGGCATAGGGGGTTTGGTACTGGACCAAGGAGGGTCGGTAGGAATTTGTGTGAAATTCTCGACCTCTTTAGTAATCGGAGGAGGGTCGTTAGGAACAGCTAATTCTGGATGGGTTAACTCAATTTGTGCAGCCGTAGTTGGGTCATTAGCATTCTGATCAAGGCTGAATTCCACGCGTTCCTCTCCAATATCGAAAGTGAGGAGTCCTTTCCGCACATCTACCCCAGCACCTGCTGTAGCTAGGAATGGTTTGCCTAAGATAATGGGGACGTGAGGGTCCTCAAGCATGTCGAGAACGATGAAATCATTTGGAATGAAGAATTTCCCAACTTGGATGGGATAATCGTCTACAACTCATGTACCTTTTACACATGATCCGTCTGCCATGTAGAGATTCATGTCTACCGGCTCCAGTGGTCCCATGTTTGCTTTTGACCAAATGGAAAGAGGGAGTAAACTAGCACTAGCTCCCAAATCACATAAAGATTTGAATTTATGGTCGCCTATGCTAATTGTGATGGCAAATCTCCCTGGATCGCCTAGTTTCTGTGGTAGAGCGATGGATCAGACTTCATCTTGCAGCTCTATAATGGATCGTTTCCTGCTAAGAATATCCTTCATGAATTTTGTGTAAGCCAGCAATTTGCTTAGGGCCTCAGCGAATGGGATAGAAATATTAATGCCTTGTAGAATCTTTACAAAATGCTTGAACTTACTCTCAGTAGAGTCCTTAGATTTCTTAGTGGGAAAAGGAAGAGATTTCACCATTCTCGGAACCAATTCGGGCTCGAGAGGTGATGCTACCGGATCGACATTAGGGTCGATTGGTACGCTTAGAGGATCGTTACCGACCCTGATGGGGTCGTTAACGAGCTTGAGATTGGGAGAGGAGCTCGGAATAGGAAACTTACCTAGGCTGGGGTCGTTAACGACCTTGGGAGCATCATCACCCTGGTGTGCAGGTTCGGAAACGAATCTCTCTGTCTCGTTACCGAGCTGTGCCGTGGCTTCCTCATCAGTTGTGGGGCTCTTCTCCTTAGCTTGGACACGCTCCGGTAGTGTCTTTCCGCTCCTAAGGTGTACCGCTGCTATTTGTCCTCTAGGGTTCTCCTCGGGACGGCCTGGGAGTTTCCCTCGTGGCCGTGGAATCTGTGCAGCAAGGTTCCCTAGTTGGGAGTCGACACTCTTCTTCAGCACATCGAACTCTCCCCACCTTTTGTTTTGATTGTTAAGGGTGGCTTGGATTCCATCAATCTTGCTATGCAATTCATTGAATTTGTTATCAACTCCGTTAATGCCTTCCTGTAACCCTTGTGCCCATGATGGTGGCTCTTGGTAGCCTGGAGGTCGATATGGCATAGGTCGTCTATCCGGTGGAGGTGCTGCATAATTTGAATTCGAATTTTGATTGCCCCACGTTGGATAGTTGTTTGACCTGTCAAAACTGCTAGGCTGGTTTTTGAATGGACCTCTCATATAGTTAGCTTTAGCATATGTCTCAACGACTCTTACTTGCTCTATGTTATTGCCAGCAAAAGTACTATGGGCAGAAGAACCACATTCTTGACAAGATTGAGAGGATTTTAGAAAACTTACCTGCTTCTTCAGGCGGTTGACCTTGTCTTAAGGAAATTGATTTTTGACATCTGGGTCAACTTCTTCCTTGTTAGGCATGTAGAGACGCCTCTGGGGTGGGGGTGATTGCTGGGTACCATACATGGCATCATAGTTGGACAGCTTGTCCAACAATTCCCATGCAGTTGTAGGGTCCATCTCTATAAAACCGCACATTGTACGCGTGTTGATGCGGTTCTTCGTCTCTCCATTAATACCCTGGAAAAAGATTTCTTGAAGAACATATAAAGGTTGCACATGAGTAGGACACTGTCTAAGCATTTCCTTAAATCTTTCCCATGTTTCTACAAAGGTCTCATTAGGCAGCTGGTGATAGGAGGTGATGCGTTTTCTCAACTCCGTTGTCTTGGCAGGAGGGAAAAACTTTGTAAGAAATTGATCATACAAAGCCTTCCAAGTCCTGATAGAATTAGGAGGTAAGCTCTCCAACCAGCTCAGGGCCTTTCCAGTAAGAGACCACCTAAAAGCTTTTAACAAAAGATATTCAAGTAAGACACCTTCAGCAGCTATAGTATCACATAAATCAAGAAAATTTCTAACATGTTCCATAGGGCACTCAGTAGGTTTCCCTTCAAACTGAGCCCTTTTTTTTCAAGGATATAAATTGAGACTTAATCTCAAAAGTCTTCTCTATCTCCGGAAGCACAATTGCACACTCCGGCACCCTCAGTTCTGGATGCATGTATTGTTTGTCATTCCTCAGATAGGCATTTAGCTCTTCCTGTGAACGAGTGTTGTTGATTCGATGACGTTCAGCCTCGGTAGCAGCGGCATATTTTTCGGTTTTTAACGCTTCCATGTGCCTCTAGAGTTCGGCCACATGACGAGCCATCTCTTCGGGTGTAGCCATGGCTTGGTTCTCTCGGCGTCTACGGTGCAGGGAACGTTCAGGTTCTGAATAATAACCGACGTTGTCAAATTCGAGCCTTCGACGTCCAGCTGGCATACGCTGAGAAAACAGACAAAGAAAACAAAATTAAAATTAAAAACGGGGTCGGGCTATTCCCAGACCCATAGATAAATAAACGAACACTATTGCCTCCCCGACAACGGCGCCAATTTGTTAAGAGGGTATTTTTGACAACAAATACATTTATAAGTCAAGTCCCCGCTAAGTATAGCGAAGTCACGATCGTTCCACGGGAAGCACGGTTGTTTGTTTATCAACTACTAAAAATAAAACAAAACAAAACTACACAAAACACCTATGACCAACCTCGTTAACGACTTTGTCAAGGTCGTTAACGAACCTGGAAAACACTACGAAAAACACACTAACGACCTAAAACACAACTTCGGTACCGAGGCAACTATCTCGATAACGAATGTAACCGAAAGCAAACTCAAATAAGAATAAAAATCTAGGACAAGGGTTACCACAACATAGCTATGCATAAAAACTCATAGGAAGATAAAGATCATGCCTTTAAATAGATAAATTCATCAACTTTCGCTGACTAGCAAGTAAATCAATCAATTCTCATAAATCAATTCACCCAATCACTTGTTTTGGATCCAAAGCTCAAAACTTTCGTAATCGAACAATATCAACCTTCAAGTTAACAACTTTCTCTTTCGATCAAATTGCAAACTCAAATTACCTTGACTATCGTCTAAGCATAAACATAACAAGCAATCTAAAAATAGATAAAAGGCATTCAAAAGATCAACTCACTCATCAAACATGCATAACTATATCGGGTTTCAACCTCGACCCTAGACAAGAAAACTACTCACTACTCATAACTATAAAACAAATAACTTCAACAAAAGAAAACATTGAAATCAAAACAAATAACTTCAAATTAATAAGAAAATTATCATCTTACAAACCTTAGAAGAAATCGAAAATACAGAACAAAACATCGAGCAAATCCGACTAACGTCCGAACTCTCTCTCTCTCTCTCTCTCTCTCTCGATCGACCTTGGCTCGTTATTCTTCACTCTCGACTTCCTCTCTATTCAGCCCTCCTAACAGAAATTGACCTCCTATTCCAACCCCCTCCTTCTAGACTAGAAAGAAGGGTATTTATACTGATAAAGCTATCTATAAAAAACCCAAAAGATAGAAACTTACTCTAAAAAGATAACAAGATATAAGATATAAGATATAACAACCTAAAAATCAATTAAAAACCCTAAAACCGCTTAATATCCTACCGACACAGAATTATCATCAACAACTTCCGCACAGGGTCGATAGAAATACAAAATCTATCCAAAAATTCTATCTTTTATGCCTCGTTAACAAACCTTCATAGCTTCGTTAACGAGCCTGGGATTAGCTTTGATTCTTCTCTTTTCTCCCTTAAAGCTTGGACTTTTGACTTTCTTATCTTCATATTCTTCAGTCCTCCACCATAGCACTCCAATTCAGCCAAAAAGCACTCTTTCCTGCTCAAAACCCTACAAAAAGACACAAAACGGAATAGCTTCCATACTTCTCACAAAATATGCAAACTCATCCAAACACATACAGAACTAACTCAAAAAACTACTAAAACTTAACCCAAACAAACTAAGAAACATACTAAACACTATACTAAAAACACGAATATCAGATAGAGCCACAAAATTTTGCTTTCTAGATCCCCATGACACAAGGCAAGGCCCAAGAAATTGAGCCATCCATAAAGTGCTTTTTCTATCAACACGATTTTCTCAGAATGTACATCTGTGTAGCTGACAAGTTCAAAATCAATTCCTCTTGGATACCATAAACATATATTATTAGTCACCTTAAGATATTGAATGATTCTTTTAACAACCTTTAAGTGGGATTCTCTTGGATCAGCCTGAAATCTAGCACATAGGCATACTCCAAGCACAATATCAGCTCTAGTCGCAGTAAGACTGAGCAATGATCCAATCATACCCATGTACATTGTAGCATTGACTTTTGGATCCTTATCATCTTTTCCAAGTGAGGTCGTCGGCGACATAGGAGCGTCAAAAGTTCTAGAACTCTCAAGATCGAACTTCTTAACAAATTCTTTGACATACTTTATGTTGATGAACTCGTGTCCCACCCTTACCTTGAACAACTTGAAGTTCTAAAAAGAACTTGAGCTCACCGACCATGCTCATTTCAAACTCACTACACATGAGATCAGCGAACTTCTTCACCAGCTTATCATCTGTTGGACCGAAGATGATGTCATCGACATATACCTGAACGACCAGTATATGGTCTCCTTCCTTCAATAAGAACAGAGTCTTGTCTACTTCTCCTCGAACATAACCATGTTGAATCAAAAACTGAAACAAACGGTCGTACCAAGCACTCAGTGCTTGCTTTAATTCATCAAGAGCTTTGTCCAGTTTGTAGACATGATCCGGGTGGGAGACATCTTCTAAACTCGGAGTCTGCTCAACATATACTTCCTCCTTCAGGTATCCATTTAAGAATGCGGTCTTGACATCTATTTGCTATAGTTTGAACCCATGGTGAGCAGAATAGGCAATGGGAAACCGAATAGCCTCAAGACGAGCTATAGAAGCAAACGTCTCATCATAGTCAATGCCCTCCTGATGATTGTATCCCTTAAGTACCAGCATTGCTTTTTTTTTTACCACATTTCCTTCATCATCCATCTTATTGCTGAACGCCCAACAGTTCCAATCACAGATATTCGCTTTGGCCTCGAGACCAAGTGCCACCTTATTTCTTTCAAACTGATGAAGCTCCTCTTACATGGCACTGACCCAGTCAGAATCTTTGAATGCTTGATCAACATTTTTGGGCTCCAACATTGAGATGAAAACACTGAAAGCAAAGAAGTTGTTCAGAGAAGATCTAGTTTGCACACCCTTTGAAAAATCAGTGAGGATGTTGGTGACAAGATGAGCACTTTTCTGTTGATAAATCCTGACTTGTAGATTTGTCAACTCGCCGACTTGAGTCTGCGCCATTCTCTCTGACTCTTCATCAGAATCTTTCAGACATGAGCTTCTCTCAGGCATTTTCTCATTTTCTTACTCATTGTCTCCTGAACTTTGATCTTGATTACTTCCCCCTGAACTGTCTGAGTCAGCTACACCAGCATTGTCACTGACTACTGATGCTTTTTCTATTGGAGCAGTTGGAAGTAGATCCTCTTGAACCAGATAATATCCCTGATCACCATCATCAAGATCCTCAATCATCGAGCCTCCCATCGTGTTCTCAGCGAACACAACATGAACACTTTCTTCAATCTTCCTCATCCTCTTGTTGAACACTTTGTAGGCTTTACTGTGAGGGGAGTAACCTACAAAAGTGCCAACATCACTCCTTGGGTCGAATTTTCCCAGACTGTCTTTGCCATTATTATGAACATAGCATTTGCATCCAAAAGTGCGTAAGTGGGCAACACATGGCTTAACTCCTCTAAGCAATTCATATGGAGTTTTTCCAAGGAGAGGACGAGGCATGGCTCAATTCATCACATAGCAAGATGCATTAATGGCTTCACCCCAGAAATTCCTTGGAAGACCACTCGAGATAAGCATGGTCCTCGACATGTTCTCCAAGGCATGATTCTTCCTCTCAACCACGCCATTTTGTTGAGGAATTCTTGGCACGCAGAAGTTGTGACATGCCATTTTTCTTGCAGAAAACCAGAAACTCGGAGTTGTCAAATTCGGTTCCATGATCTGACCTGATAGATACAAGAGCAACTCCAAGCTTTTTCTCAACAACCTTTACCCATGCTTCAAATTCTTCAAAGACCTGATCTTTAAAAGATAGAAAAATTGTCCAAGTATACCGTGAAAAGTCATCAATAATGACAAAAATATAACTATTTCCTCCATGACTTTGGATTCTCATGGACCACACAAGTCTATATGAATCAGCTCTAAGGGTCTAGTGGTAGTTACCTCCTTCTTGGATTGGAAGGAAGACTTCACTTGCTTACCTCTTACACATGTCTCATAAACTTCATGTTTGCTTGGATCAATCTTAGGTAGCCCTCTAACCAACTCTTGCCTATGAAGTCTGTCAAGGAGTTGAAAGCTCGCATGACCAAATCTTTTGTGCCAGAGGTCAGCGATGTCTGCAATTATTCTAAGACACAATTTTTCTTTAGGTTCGAAACATGGGTCCACTTTGTAGAGATTGTTTTCCCACACCCCTTTCAGAAGAATCTTCCCCGACTCAATTTCTTGCCCATGACAACCCTTCTTATCAAAGACAACTTGATATTTTCCATTAGAACAGATTTGGGAAACACATAGGGGTCCATTTGATATTGATATCCTGGTATCAGATATCGGTATCGGGACATATCTAGTGTTTGGTATGGGAGTATATGGATTTAGATATCGGTATGGGGCCATATCTTGTGTTGGTATGGGAGTATATGGATATCAGGTCATATCTTGATATCAAAACAAGGCATTTTTCATGACATATTATATACCCCAAATAAAGGAGATATGAGAGGTATTGGATATGAATGATATCCCATATCCGATACCGATACCTATATTGATATCCGATACCGATACCCGATACCGATATATGATATCGATACCAAATGAGCCCTTAATAACTTAAAATAGAGATTGTAACGCCCCTATTTTACAACATTGGGTATTACCGCCAGTGACCTCGGATTTTACCGTCAGTCACCCAAGGCTTTTAGAATGATATTGAACTTATAAAATGCGGAAATTGACATAATTTATATAATAAAAAGGGTTCTCTCAAAAGAGACTTTGTTCGTACAAATCTTCATTACAACAATTTAACAAAATGAAGTCCGGAAATAGAGATCGTAAACTTGTTCTTGCAACATAATTAAAATTAAACCAAAAGTATGGAAAATTCGTTGCTCGGGTTCCTAGGTTCTGACATAATTCGCGAGGGGCAAGAATATGCCAGGAAAACATGCGGAAAAGAAGAATTAGTTTAAGAGACTAAGCAAGCGGGAACGGAACTTCCCAAGGGTAATTTGGTAATTTTTAAAATTCGAGGGAGATATTATCGAATGTGTTTGGCGGTATAGAACTTTATGTGGGGCTTAACAGAATGAAGAAGAGCGTATCTCGAGCGGAGGTAGCTCGTTAATCAAGAGAAGAGCTACGAGATTGTAGACTTCTTTAGAGTATAAAGTATGTTGGGAACGTTATTATTCATAAAAGTTTTGAAAATCTCTCGCGCCCTTGCGAAACGAGAGCCGGATCGATCATTTGAGATCGGTCCGGTTTTGATGTCTTTTAAATGTGCATTGACACTTATCTTATATTGTGACAAAAATGTCGATTACGTTAATGACTTTTAAGGAGTGTGGGGGGCTTGCATGGCCCGGACCACTTAAGGGAAACTCAGTTCCGACACTTAGCTACGGTGCCACTCAGCCCTCCTTGCAATCAGAGCGGAAATAGATCATGATCTTGATAGTCGTACTTTAAGCGCGCACATGCATACGACTTAGTAAATTATATAGAGGCGTCGGTGTTGATAGGGTTTCTCGGCCAACAAATAAATTTGTAAGTCAAGACCCCGCTGAGTACAGTGGAGTCAGGATCGTTCCACAGGAAGCAAGGTTGTTTGTCTATCAATCTAATAAAAATTCAAATAAAATTAAGCAAAACACTAACGAGATGCCTCGTTAACGACCTTGTCAGGATCGTTACCGAACCACCGAACACAAAAACACCAATTAACGAGCTAATAAAATTCTAACTAACACTCGGTACCGAAGCAAACATTCAGCAACGAAGATTTATCAGAAACAATTCAATGAAAACAAATATCTAGGATAAGGGACACCACAACATAGCCAAGCATAAGAATTCGTAAGAAGATAGATCATGCCTTTAAATAGATAGAGTCATCAACTTTCATTGACTAGACAAGTAAATTAATCTATTTTCATAAACTAACTCACTCAATTGCTTGTTTTGGATCTAAAGCTTGAAACTTCCGTTTGCAAACAATATCAACCTTCAAGTTACTAACTTTCTTTTTTCAATCAAGTTAAAACTCAAATTACCTCAACTCCCGCTTCGGTATTAAGCACAACAAACAATTTCAATAGAGATAAAAGGCATTCAAAACACTATCTTACTTCATCAAACATGCTCAACTATGCCGGGCTTAACCCCGACCCTAGAAAAATAGACTACTCACTACTCATGATTAAGAAACCAAAAACTTTCATAAAAACAAACATTGAAACCAAAAAACTCAAACTTAAGTTAATAACAAAAATATCGTCTTACAGAGAATCAGAGAAAAACCAAACCAAAACAATCACTGAACCACAAACTCGATCAACGAACCTCGGAAACCGTCGTCACCGAACCTCGTCACCGACTTCCGATCCGGCAGCCTCTCCTTCGGCCTTCCTTCTCCTCCAAAAACTAGCTCTAAAACTCTACTCGAAAATTCAGCCCCCCCTTTCTATGCTAGATAGAAGGGTATTTATACTAGAAAATCCTAAAAACTAAAAAGGCTAAAAGATAAAAACTTTTCTAAAAAGATAGAAACAATCTCTAAAAGATAGAAATAAAATCTAGAAAGATATTAAACCCTAAAATACATATTCTAACAACCCAAAAAGATTCTAAAAAGATACTCAACCGATACGGAAATAAATTCCCGCTCCGGATCGGTGAATAATAAAATAATACTCCGAAATCTTCTCTTCGTGGCCTCGTTAACGACCCTTCACAGCCTCGTTAACGAGCCTGGGGTTTTGTTTTCTTCAACACCTCCTCTCGTTTCCTTGAGCTTTGACTTCTTAAATCTTGCACTTTTCCGTCCTTCACTGTGATGCCCCAAATTTAGCTCCATTTAGCTCCTTTCCTCGCTAAAACCTGCAAAATACACAAAATAGCGTAGATTCCACCCTTTTCGTAGATTTATGCAAAACTAACTAAAAACACTCAAAACTAAACCTAAACTAGACAAAATTAATCCTAATAAACAAAGAAAACCTATAAAAAACTATACCAAAAATGCGAACATCAAAATACCCCATACTTAGACTTGCTTGTCCTCAAGCAATAATCAAGATATTAACCAAAACCAAAACAAATCATGCTTATCAAGACATAGCCATCTTCAAAAAGCAACATCTACACATAAGAAAATTATAGCAAAAGACTATTAACATCCTCACACATATATGCACTTAAATAGACATAAAATAATACAATCCAACCTCTCAAGGGATATAATGTGTTTCACTCCACTCTTTTGTGTTTGGGCTTATAATTTCAATCTCTCAACTCATCCTATATACAAAAACTCATAGAAATTGCAACTTATATCACCAATACTCTCCACCCAAGATTTGTCAAAACAAGCAAAGAATCGTCAAGAGAACTTAGGCTCAATGAAAAACTTCATAGAAGTTTCCATTCGGCCGGGTTGTAATGGGGCTTGGTAAAGACAATAGGGCATGGAAATATTTTGGTCATGTGGTGCTAATAATATCCGGGAATCAAAGACTCCTAAAAACTCACACATAACATCAAAACTCTCGTATAAAATAACCAAACTCACTCTCATATTATGCACATTTATTTTCACTCACCCATTATCATCCTAAAAAAGCCTCATAACCAAAAATAAAAGAATCTCTTGATATTATTTTTAAACACAAATGCACTTCAACTATTCCTCTTTCTCTTTCTTTTATTTCATTTTTTTCTCTTTTTCTTTCGCTGCCTCGTTAACGAACCCATATCCGGGTCGTTAACGATCCACCGTATACATTTTCTTCCCTTCAAGCTTTATTTTGTGCATCTTTTTTATATCAAGAGACCTTTCTTACATAAAATAACAAAAGACTTCCAATCTACCCTTCCCAAATACCCTTTAATTCAAGCGAATAGAAACTCTTTTCTTTTTAACAAAACACAAAACTTTACCTCTCCAATCTAAGTCCTAATTCCCGGATAGGGTCAAGCTTATCTCGGCTAGGGAACAATTTTTGTGGAGCTAAAAATAAAAGGTTTCAGGCCAGAATTGGTTATCAAAAGAAGGAATAATGTAAAGGTAGATAGGGGATAATAGGGCTCATAAAAATAGGTTCTCTATCATATGATCTTCACAAGTAATGAACTAAAAATCTTTTAAGGGTCTCAAGAAATAGATAACCATCACAATTCCAAGAGATAATATGCATAAGGAGAGTAAATCACACAAAAAAGAAGAGGGATTTATAAATGTTCTCCCTATAAGGCTAAAAATTTCTCTCAAGGTAGATTTTGTTGGATTGCATCATCTATGCTATAAAGTATATGTGCTCAATTTCATCTAATGCTATTCCTTTCTAATAAAACACTAATTTTAATTTTTAAGAATCCGGCTATACTTTCAAAGATATGTTTGCAAGGAATTATATGATCGAACTAGTGATTGCTATCATAGAACTTTTTAAGAAGGAATATCTATCAATTCTAAACTCTTTTTTTTTTGAATTTTCAAATTTTTCAATTTTTTTTTTGTTTTTTGGATTTAAAAAAACACCTAGGACATAATTTTTCTACTTTCTTCCCACCCCATACTTAAAATTACAGTGTCCCCACTGTAAGAAAAATAGCAAGAAGAGGGAAAAGAAATAGAAAACAAAACAAAAATTAAAAAGAAAAAGAAAGACATAAAACTTACAAAAGTGGAAATAAGGAAAGGAAACTTCATCTTGAGCTTGATCAACGGTTTTGTGGAGGAAAATAGTGCTCAAAGTTCCCCATGAAGTCATACATCGTCCTCCAACGCTCAGCATCCTCCGCCTCTCTCTGACGTTGCCGCTCGTCCTCCCTCGAAATGCGTGCGGAATAGACGGTTTCCCATCTATCCATCCTCCGATGAATGTGATCGGTCTGGAGGTGAAGCTGTTGCATCCGTGCAGAAAGATCCTCGGCCCATGGTGGTGGTATACTCGATCATGTGTACTCGGGCTGAGGAGGTGGTGAGTAGTGAGGCTGGAAATGGTCCTGATACATCACCGAGTTGTAAGGCTTTAAGCCATATGCATGAGGGTCGATAGGAGCTGGTGAAGGGTCGACGTGAGCTTGCGGCACCTCGTTAACGAAGTTGGTTGCCTCGTTAACAGTGTTGGGCGGTGGCTGGAAATGGTCGTTAACGACCCTGGTTGGCTCGTTGACGAAGATGTTGCCTCCAAATTCCTCCGTCTCCATGTCTTCTTCTGTAAAGTTGAGCTCCTCAGTGTCGCCCTCGGTGTCGGCTTCCTCGGTATCATTGCCTACGACCTCGGTATCCTCTTGCTCATCGTCTTCTTCATATTCGTCCACATCGTCCCGCTCAAACCGCGTGTGACATGGTCGAAGTGAGAGCTCATCCTCCGGTTTTGGCTCCAATGGGTAAGGCTGGCCTGTCCACACCTCGTACCAATTCGGTACGTAGAGTAGCTCGTACATGTCGAGGGAAGGTATGACGACTTGATCTCGAACCTTCACTTTGTAGCCTCCCTCGGCTTGTACGAATATCCCGGCACTATACCAATAGTTCTTGAGCGTGGGCCGGTGTGTAGCGGGTGCGATCCACTCCAAGATTCTTAGCCAAGAGGCTAACCAAATTGCCACACCACACCTCCTTGGACTTGTGGGACTTCTCGACGTAGTAGAGCCATTCGTACCCCAAATTCAAGGGGCCAGGCTCCTCGAAGAGGATGGTGCGGAATCAAGCGACCTCCGTCCTTGTATACCGGTTCAACTCCTTCTTCGGCCAGAATAGTGCGGCGAGGACTCTCAAGATGATCCGGAAGATGGGGTTGACTATGGTTGCCCCGGATAGCGCCGCGGTGGAGGATTGAACCTCTCCGGTGATGTAGCTCCAAGTGCGGGTCACTCGGTAGTCCTTCAAGCTATAGTCTCTAGACGGGTTTGGGAGCTCCAAGATTGCATTGAACTCCGCCATGGTGAAGTCACGGTCCTCGTTACCGAGCCGGAACCGAATGCGTCCCGCCGAGATCTTTGATGAGAAGTTGGTCTCCAAGGTGGCCAAGAACTCGGATGTGAGGGCCGGATAATGTGGCAAGCTCTCTTGCTTCAATAAGTGCGCGGCCCCAAGGATGACGAAGGCGTCCTTGACATCCGTGTAGATGCCCGTAGAGACGGCGCTAGAATTCGAGAACCATCGGGTGTAGTGGTCCTTCTCCAAGAAATCCCGGTAACGCCGTACTTGGCTTTGACTGCTCAAAATCACATCGTCCACCCGGGGTGGAGATGGAGACCTGGGGTTCCTCCTCTTCTTCTGGGCTCGGGTAGCGGGTCTGCTTGAACTAGCCATGGATCCTACAAAATAATCGACAATTTTCCAAGATAAGATCCACTCAAAAATAATAGGTACGAGACCCCATACTTGGTCTCAAAATTAACCTCGGAATTATTCATAAACTACCCAATTGGGTTGTTCACGAAGCTGGCCTCGGATCAAGCATTAATGAAGTGCAGGGTCGTTAACGAGCCTGGGTGGGTCGTTAACGACCCGCCGAGAGAAAAACCAGTAATTTCCGAAATTGAATCTACCTCTAATTCAGCACAAATCAAGCATGCGAACTTCTATTATTCTCCACAATTCCCTCATTGGTAAAAAGCACCCCATACTTACTCAATTACCCATCCCGAACATGCTACAAATTTCCCGGAATTTTGACATGCAAAGTTCGAACTTTTAGATCTAGAACAAGAAAAATTCATGCTTTCTTAACTAAAGGGTTACAATAGCTAATCTGTCATGAATAATCCTACCTAAAACATGAACAACTAAGCACAATCAAGAATTTTTTAGAACGGAATTTAGGCATGCTCATCGATCTCCCTAAAAATCATGATTCAAGATATGAAATTTAACCCTATAGATAATCAATCATGCAAATTCAAGAAAGGGTTTAGAAATCATACCGGAGAACCGAGAATTTAAAAGGACAAGGGTCGGAATCGGGGTAGGTTAACGAGCTCGTCGTCGACGATGAAAAGGCCTTCGAACTTCGTTAACGATGGCGTCTCCGGTGGTCGTTAGCATGGGATTTCCGACTCGGTGGGAGAAAAGGGAAAGGGGCATGAGAGAGTTTTGGGTTTGAGAGTGAATGTGGGAGAGATTGTGGTAGAATTTTGGGAGGGGTAGAAGGGTTTTTATAGGAGGGGTAAAGATAGAGGGGGTGGCGGCTAGGGTTAGAAAAGTTAACTAGGTTAGAGTTACTTACCTGCCCCGTATTGTGACGAATCGGTTCGTCCGAATTGGGTCGTTAACGACCCTGGGTGGGTCGTTTAACGAGCCACCGTAGCCTCCTTGAGTGAATTTCGACCCCTTTTTTTCCTGAAATCTTGTTAGCTCAAAAAATCTTATTTCTATCCTATTTAAACTAAAAAAGAAAAATAATAAAAGAAAGCTAGGAAATAACCTAAAAAGAAAAATAAAAAGAAAATAAAATAAACTAAACCTATTCTAAAAAGCGGGTTGCCTCCCGTAAGCGCTATGTTTAACGTCGTTAGCCCGACGAGCTCTCTTGCTAGTCTCATGGTGGTTCATGTCTGGCCATGTTAGGGTCTTGAGATACCTTGCCTGTAGCTTTACTGCCTCTATGCACTTGAATTGCTAAATTGGGACCTTCTTCTTCTATCAGTAAGCTCGATATCCCTGGGTTATTGGTGTAGTCCGCAAGCCAAGGTGGTTTGGACTTTTCTGTAACCTCTGTAGTAGGGCCTTTGTGCATGGGAGCAACAGTGATCGGCAGATGTGGCTCGGTAGGGACTGTGGTGTCGAGTTCGGGTTGAGTCAACTCTAGTTGTGCCACTCCAATTGGGTCGTTAGCTTTTTGATCTAAATTGAATTCCACCCGTTCCTCTCCTATATCAAAAGTGAGGAGTCCCTTACGCACATCAACTCTTGCTCCTGTTGTGGCTAAGAATGGTCGCCCGAGAATTATGGGGACATGGGGGTCTTCAGGCATATCAGGGACAATAAAATCATTCGGTATGAATAATTTCCCGACTTGAATAGGGTAATCGTCCACTACTCCTGTTGCTTTGACACTTGACCCATCTGCCATGTACATATTCATATCCACTGGTTCCAGTGGTCCCATATTGGCTTTAGACCAGATTGAGAGTGGAACAAGACTAGCACTGGCACCAAGATCGCATAAAGCTTTGAACTTGTGGTTGCCTATGCCGATTGTGATTGCAAACCTCCCAGGATCTCCAAGCTTTTCTGGAAGGTCTATGGATCTGACCTCATCTTGCAGCTCTGTAATAGATCTTTTCCTGCTAAGAATATCTTTCAAGAATTTTGTGTAAGCCGGCATTTCGCTTAGGGCCTCAGCGAATGGGATGGAAATATTAATGCCCTGAAGAATCTTAACGAAACGCTTGAACTTACTCTCAGTAGAGTCCATAGATTTCTTAACTGGGAATGGAAGAGTTTTCACCATTCTCGGAACCAAGTTAGGCTCGAGAGGTGAGAGTACCGGGTCGACACTGGGGTTGTTCGGTGTCCTCGGCGGGTCGTTACCGACCCTGATGGGGTCGAAAACGAGCCTGGGATTGAGAGGAGGACTCGGTTTAGAAAACTTACCTGGGCTGGGCTCGTCAGGAATCCTCGGACCCTCGTCATCCTGGCTTGGAGGCTCGGTACTAGCTCTCGCTGGCTCGTTAACGAGCTGGCTGGCGAGATCTTGTTCCTCCTTTTCTTCAGCTGGAATTCTCTCCGGTAGTGTCTTCCCGCTTCTAAGGTGTACTGCTGCTATTTGGCCTCTAGGGTTCTCTTCGGTACGACCCGGGAATTGCCCTTGTGGTCTTGGAATCCGTGCAGCAAGGTCTCCTAGTTGGGAATCAACACTCTTCTTCCAAATATCGAACTCTCCCCATCTTTTATCCAATCCATTGATGCCCTCTTTAATCTCTTGAGCCCATGATGGTGTCTCCTGATGGCCTGGAGGTCGATATGGTGCAGGTCGTCTATCTTGCGGGGGCCCTGTGTAATTATGATTTGCATTCTGATTTCCCCATGATTGATAGTTGTTCGACCTGTCATTGTAATTAGGCTGGTTCCTGTAGGGTCCTCTCATGTAATTCATCTCAGCTATCGTCTCAGCGGTTCTAACCTGCTCAATGTTAGTGCAAGCAGAAGTGTTATGCGCAGAAGAACCACATTCTTGACATGATTGAGAGGATTTCAGAAAACTTACCTGTTTCCTCAAACGGTTGATCTCATCTTGTAAGAATTGATTTTTAACATCGGGGTCAACTTCATCTCGATTGGGCACATAGAGACGTTTTTGAGTTTGTGGAGCCTGCTGGGTTCCGTACAGAGCATCGTAATTCGCCAGCTTGTCCAACAGTTCCCACGCCTCTGTCGGGTTCATCTCAATAAAACCGCACGCAGTATGCGTGTTGATGCGGTTCTTGGTCTCCGCGTTGATACCCTGGAAAAAGATTTCTTGCAATACATATAATGGTTGCCCATGAGTAGGGCATTGTCTAAGCATCTCTTTAAATCTTTCCCATGTTTCAACAAATGTCTCATTAGGCAACTGGTGATAAGAGGTGATACGTTTCCTTAACTCCGTTGTCTTAGCAGGAGGGAAAAACTTTGTAAGAAATTGATCATACAAAGCTTTCCAAGTCTTGATAGACTTAGAAGGTAGGCTCTCTAACCAGTTCAGGGCCTTTCCAGTAAGTGACCATCTAAAAGCTTTCAACAGAACATATTCTAGTGAGACACCTTCAGTAGCTATGGTGTCACATAAATCAAGAAAATTTCTAATATGTTCCATAGGGCACTCAGCAGGTTTCCCTTCAAACTGAGCCCGTTTAATCAAGGATATAAATTGAGACTTGATCTCAAAAGGTTTCTCTATCGCAGGAAGCACAATAGGAGATTCTGGCATCCTCAGTTCCGGATGCATATATTGGTTGGCATTCCTTGGATAGGCGTTTAGCTGTTCTTGCAGTCGAGCCTTGTCTGCATCAGCGCCGTCCTTCTCGGCTCTCAGTGCCTCCATCTGGGTCCGGAGGATCTCTAGCTCTCGAGCCATCTCTTCAGCTGTGGCCATGGCTCGGTTTTCTCGGAGTCGTCGGTGCAGGGAACGTTCGGGTTCTGAGTAATAACTGGAGCTATCAAACTGAAGCCTTCTTCGTCCTACCGGCATACACTGAGAAAAAAACAAAGAAAACAAAAATTAAAAACAAAAACGGGGTCGGGCTAGTCCCGATCCCAAAGATAAACTAACAACTCGTTGCTTCCCCGGCAACGGCGCCAATTTGTTGATAGGGTTTCTCGGCCAACAAATAAATTTGTAAGTCAAGACCCCGCTGAGTACAGTGGAGTCAGGATCGTTCCACAGGAAGCAAGGTTGTTTGTCTATCAATCTAATAAAAATTCAAATAAAATTAAGCAAAACACTAACGAGATGCCTCGTTAACGACCTTGTCAGGATCGTTACCGAACCCCCGAACACAAAAACACCAATTAACGAGCTAATAAAATTCTAACTAACACTCGGTACCGAAGCAAACATTCAACAACGAAGATTTATCAGAAACAATTCAATGAAAAAAAATATCTAGGATAAGGGACACCACAACATAGCCAAGCATAAGAATTCGTAAGAAGATAGATCATGCCTTTAAATAGATAGAGTCATCAACTTTCATTGACTAGACAAGTAAATTAATCTATTTTCATAAACTAACTCACTCAATTGCTTGTTTTGGATCTAAAGCTTGAAACTTCCGTTTGCAAACAATATCAACCTTCAAGTTACTAACTTTCTTTTTTCAATCAAGTTAAAACTCAAATTACCTCAATCCCGCTTCGGTATTAAGCACAACAAACAATTTCAAAAGAGATAAAAGGCATTCAAAACACTATCTTACTTCATCAAACATGCTCAACTATGCCGGGCTTAACCCCGACCCTAGAAAAATAGACTACTCACTACTCATGATTAAGAAACCAAAAACTTTCATAAAAACAAACATTGAAACAAAAAAACTCAAACTTAAATTAATAACAAAAATATCGTCTTACAGAGAATCAGAGAAAAACCAAACCAAAACAATCACTGAACCACAAACTCGATCAACGAACCTCGGAAACCGTCGTCACCGAACCTCGTCACCGACTTCCGATCCGGCAGCCTCTCCTTCGGCCTTCCTTCTCCTCCAAAAACTAGCTCTAAAACTCTACTCCAAAATTCAGCCCCCCCTTTCTATGCTAGATAGAAGGGTATTTATACTAGAAAATCCTAAAAACTAAAAAGGCTAAAAGATAAAAACTTTTCTAAAAAGATAGAAACAATCTCTAAAAGATAGAAATAAAATCTAGAAAGATATTAAACCCTAAAATACATATTTTAACAACCCAAAAAGATTCTAAAAAGGTACTCAACCGATACGGAAATAAATTCCCGCTCAGGATCGGTGAATAATAAAATAATACTCCGAAATCTTCTCTTCGTGGCCTCGTTAACGACCCTTCACAGCCTCGTTAACGAGCCTGGGGTTTTGTTTTCTTCAACACCTCCTCTCGTTTCCTTGAGCTTTGACTTCTTAAATCTTGCACTTTTCCGTCCTTCACTGTGATGCTCCAAATTTAGCTCCATTTAGCTCCTTTCCTCGCTAAAACCTGCAAAATACACAAAATAGCGTAGATTCCACCCTTTTCGTAGATTTATGCAAAACTAACTAAAAACACTCAAAACTAAACCTAAACTAGACAAAATTAATCCTAATAAACAAAGAAAACCTATAAAAAACTATACCAAAAATGCGAACATCAGTCGGGTTAATCCCGCACCCCTCACGAGTTCGTTCGAACCGTTCTCTTAACGAGACCGTAAACAATCAAGGCCACAACAAGACGAGCATAATAGTCATATCAAATATTAAATAGCGGAATACGATAACAGTGGGATCATTATATCTAATAATGATATTCCTAGGTTCGTTTATTATTAGCAAATAATTTATTCGCAACATCAAGAAATTTCAATATATAAGGATACAAGGAGAAATTCCACTTTCCTTTGCTTTTACGATAACAGATTAGCGAAAGAGCGGAAAACGTTGTTCACGACTTGGAACGGAAATTCGACATATCGACACGGAATTTTATGAACGAGCTTTAATAAGAATTTTCTTTAAATTCTTTTAAAGTTTTGCAAATCTCTTATGTCCTTATTACAAGAGAATAGTTTTCTAAATTATCATTATAATAATTTAGGTGGAGCTAAATAAAATAATAATATTCCTTTATTATTATTTTAACTTTGTAATATCTTTTTTATCCTTATAAAATCCTTATTCTTAATACTATTCATTACCATTCTTGGAAACCAAAAATAATATCTTTATTTCATTTATTAGAATATTCTTTTATAACTTAACATGTTATTTTCTTAATATAAATAAGCAAGGAAATCTTTATGAAATCATATGAAATAGTTTTCAACCTTAAAAGATATATTGTATTTATAATCTTCTTAGGATTGGAAAAAGTCTAATATGCCCTTATAAAAAATCTCTTAATCTTAGTATTATTATAATATTATATTTTATCAATAATATCCATAACATGACCTTATTATAATATTTCTCATTAAATCCTTATTTAAAATACTAGTATTAAATAGAGATAAAAATATTACTCGGCATCCTTTTTAGTACGTCCCATAATTAAGACTTTCTAGATAATTTATATAATAAGCTTTCTATAAATATAGTATGATAATAAAATAATCTTATTATCTTATTTACATAAATTCTCCCATATCTTTAGTTTATAAAAATAATAGAATCATGTCTTAAAACATTATTACATAAACAAAAGCATATAATTTATGATAACTTAGATCGAGATATATTATATTTACTATTTTAAAAATCTTTTTATGCAAGACAACTTTTAACAACATAGCATATTAATATCTTATTATATATCAAAATTATTATCATATCTACCATTGTTATTAAATAAATCTTATGTCTTTAAATTCTCTACACTTAGAGATATATCATATTATAATTTTCTTTTATATTCTTCTAACAAGGTATTCTTTAATGATCAAAAAGCTACATACTTTATATAAAATATTTTATATGAGTTCTTATTTTTATTTAATAAAACCATGTCTTGCATTCTATTATATGAATTAAAAATATCATGTAAAACAAGAGTTTTCCTAGTATACTTAGAATTTCCTTAATTGATTTATTTAGTTTGCTCAACTAACAAGATCTCAAAGCTATTATTTTTATTTGATTTAATCTTGTAAGCTAACAATATTATGGTGAGGCTATTTATTTTATTAAAATGGATCAAAATAATTTAATTAAAATTGGATAGAAAATATGGACCTTCTTCTTACAAAATGTACGTACAGTACACAGGGGAGAAGGCAGGGGAAGGGCGGCTCAGCAGGCGGGCACCAGGGAGGACGGTGGCGGCTCAGCGGTGGCCTGGGCGGCGCTCGGCGGTGGCTCCGACGTGCAGGGGTTGCCGACGGTGGTCCAAGGGAGGAGAATGGGTGGCTTGATGGTGCTCCAATGGTGTTTCTAAGGGAAATTTAAAGAGGCTCTCTAGGCTGATTTTTGGAGAATTTGGACTTAGAACAATTAATAGGAGAAGAGAGTGAATGAATGTGTGAGTTTGAAGGAGAACTAGAGCCCTTTATATAGGCAAAGGAGGGGAGCTTTGTGATCCATGTCAATGGAGATTCACCAATTGAGAGGAGGAAGATGGGCATCCATTGGGCACTAGTGTGCTTGTTTGAAGGTGAGGTAAGCATTGATGTCACTATGGTGGTCTTGCAAGCAAAGGAGATGAAGGAGGAGAAGCTTTGAGCATGCAATGGCTGAATGTCGCTTCAATCAGACAAGCGCCTGATTTGATTTTGGGGGAAGAAGAAGACTTGAAGTTAATATAAGAATATAGTGTTGGGTAAAGAGAGTATAAAGTTACAATGGCCTAGCGGATTATGTGTGTGTGTGTGGGAGAGGAGATGCAAGAGGTCTCCGGTTCAAGTCCCGGCTTTTGCCTCCTTTTATATTGAATTTTCATTGTACTATTAATAGCTTGTTATACCCCATTTTTTTATTTAATAAAACCTAAACTAATAAAGCATTATTTTTCATTTAAATGCTTTTATTCCTTCATAACCCTGATAATACATTTTTGAATTTATTTAATTAATTTAGTTAAGAATCACTTTTTAAAGAGAATAAGGGTTATAATATTATATTATGAATTCTCTTTTATGTGGAGAAAAGGATTATAAAAATTATATTATATTGGTTTTAAAAACCTTGGAATATTGCGGATATTACAATAGTACCCCCTTAAAATTAATTTCGTCCCCGAAACTAGAAAAACGTAGAGCGGTACTGATATGGAAGAGAAAGATAGCTACAAAACTCACACTGTGAGGACACTACGATAACTTGTCTTGCTCGGTTTCCCAGGTTTCCCAAGTTGTACCTTTATTGCCATCTTTGGACCAAAGTACCCGTACTAGAGGTACTTCTTTGTTGCGTAGCTGCTTAACTCGGTGCTGTACTATTTTAAGTGGTCTCTCCTCATAGGTGCCGTCCAATTGGATTTCCACGTCATCTAAGTTGATCACATGGGACTCTTCGGGCACGTATTTCCTTATAAGTGACACGTGGAAGACATTGTGAACGGGGTGAGCTGAAGGTGGTAAGGCAACTCGATAAGCTAGGTTGCCGACTCTTTCTAGGATCTCAAAGGGTCCTACGTATCGAGGGTTAAGCTTGCCTCGCTTCCCGAAGCGGAAAACGCCCTTCGAGGGAGATACCTTGACGAAAACCTTGTCTCCTACTATGAACTTGATGTCTCGCCTCTTCAAGTCTGCATAGGATTTCTGTCGACTTTGAGCATTCAACATTCATTGACGGATGAGAGCAACCTCCGAGGCAGTCCTTTCCACTAGCTCCGGTCCAAGAAGTATCTTGTTTGGCATTGTCGTCCCAACAGATTGGAGAACGACATTTCCGGTCGTACAAGGCCTCGAAGGGAGCAAGAGTGATGGTGGAGTGCCAGCTGTTGTTGAGGGTGAATTCTATGAGATTCAAGTTGTCATCCCAACTCGTTGTGTGGTCTAGCACACAGGTTCGAAGCATGTCTTCAAGAGTTTGGATGGTCCTTTCAGATTGACCATCGGTTTGGGGATGGAACAAAGTGCTAAACTTCAGTTCGGTTCCCATGGCCTTATGTAATTCTTTCCAAAAAGAGGCCATGAATCGACCGTCTCGATCAGAGATAACCGTCTTTGGGGTCCCATGGAGGCGGACTATTTTCTTAATGAAGACCGCTGCTAACTTTGGAGCTTTCCACGTCTTTTGGATGGCGATGAAGTGAGCGCTCTTGGTGAGCGGATCCACGATGCAAGAGGTCTCGGGTTCGAGTTTCGACTCTTGCCTCCTTTTTATTGAATTTTCATTGTACCACTAATAGCTTGTTATACCCCTTTTTTTATTTAATAAAACCTAGAATACTTTTATTCCTTCATAACCCTTATAATACATTTTTGAATTTATTTAATTAATTTACTTAAGAATCTATTTTTAAAGAGAATAAGGGTTATAATATTATGTTATGAATTCACTTTTATGTGGAGAAAAGGATTATAAAAATTATATTATATTGGTTTTAAAAACCTTGGAATATTGCGGATATTACAGAGATCATCAACTAAATTTACATTACCTATGGTAAACTTATCAAAAAATCTTACCGTACCAATACCAGAAATACCACCTTTACTATTGTTTCCGAAGGTAATCTTACCTCTCTTGTATTCTTGAAGTGAGACGAAATCCCTGGGGTTTCCCATCATATGATTTGAGCACGCATTATCAATAAACCAGAACTCCTTATGAACCCAGAGTTGTCTAACTCCTATGGGTTTGGCAACATAGTAGTTTCTAGGACAACACTTCTTACAAATAGCACTCATTGACTGGAGGACAGTCAGTGACAGTGGATTTGTCAAAATTGTCATTCAAAGTATGTGACCTGGCATTTTCATCATCTCTTGCCTTTTTGTGACAATCATGTTGGTAGTGACTAGACTTGCCATAATACGAACATGTCTTGTGAGATTTAGGCCAACATACTTGATGTAGCCCGGATAGATGGATTTGTTGTTGATGCGTCATTGAAAGTCAATTTGTGAGGGAGTGTTGAGAGGGATTTACTTAACAACAAATAAATTTGTAGTCAAGACCCATTGAGTATAGGGAGGTGAGGATCGTCCACGGGAATCAAGGTTTGTTTGATTACTATACTATAAAATAAGAAAACACAGAAGTAACGTAAAGCAGAGACGACAATAAATCTACGACAGCCTCGGTACCGACCTTGTCAGGGTCATTAACGATGCTTGATTCGACAACAAACAAGATAACTATCACGAACAAACTGCAGGCTCGGTACCGACCTGTACCCCTCGGTAACAAGTCTGAAAAGAGTAAAAACTAATGCAATTCAAATGGAGAAAAATCTAGGATAAGGGCTTACCACGACATAATGATGCATACGAAATAGTGTGAAGGATAAATAACATGCCTTAAGGATAAAGCTATCAACTTTCGTCAATTCAAGCAAGCAAACCAATCGATTTTCACAAACCAATTCACTCTCTACTTATTGTTTTATCCAAAGCTCGAAACTTTCGTTATCGAACAATATCAACATTCAAGGTTACAACTTTCTCTTTCGATTAACCAATAAACTAGTATTACTTCGACTTTCGTCTAAGCATAAGCGCAAACCAAGTAGATAAAAGATAGAAGACAATCAAACATTCATCACACTTTCAATCATGCATAGCTATGCCGAGTTTTCAACCCGACCCTAGAAAAGCTAACTACTCACTCATGATTGAAACTAGACAAGCAACTAAATTGAATGAGAACATTGAATAAGAATAAAACAAAAGCTTACTTGAATTAAAGTAAAAAACTCGTCCTCAAACACAATGTTAAACTATAAAACAGAGAAAATAGAGAAACAGGGGATCAGTTCTTCTCTCTCTCTCTCTCTCTCTCTCTCTCTCTCTCTCTCTCTCTCTCTCTCTCTCTCTCTCTCTCTCGACTTTCTCCAATGAATCCTCTCTCCAATTGTCCGAAAGAACCCCCAAAAATCTCGAAAAGAAGCCCCTTAAACTAGACTAAAACAAGGTATTATACTAAGAGAAACTATCTAACAAGAGTCCTAAAGATAAAACTTTCCAAACTTAAAAGATTGCGAGATAAAGATAAAAAAACTGCAAGCCGGCGCCGCTTACCGACACAGGCCACCTCGGTGTCTACCTACACAGAGTCGGTAGGACTCTTGACTAAACTTCTCGACTAAACTCTGTTGCACAGCTCGGTACCGACCCTCACAAGTCGGTATCGAGCTCTCCGTCTTGGTTCTTCTGTACATTTTGCATAGCTTCTTTTGGATTTGTTGCGATATTCAAAGCATCTTCTTCTTCTCTTATCTTCCACCATACTCCACCATCAACCTCTCGATCTCAACTCCCTCGGAATGCTCCCTTTTCGCTTCAAAAACCTACCAAAAACACAAAAACGGAGTAGCTTCCATACTTTTCACAAAATATGCAAACTTATTCTAAAACACAGAAAACAACCACTAAAACTCCACTAAACTAAGGGAAACAACTAAGAACAACACTCGAAAATTATACTAGAAACACGAACATCAAAATACCCCATAGTTAAGCTTGCTTGTCCTCAAGCAATAAACTAGATATAAACCAAAACCAAATCAACATGCTCATCAAGTAATAGCCCTCATCTAAAAAGCAACTTCGAAGATAGCAAAAATAACAAAATGACTCTTAACGTCATCACACATATATATACACTAATGGACATAAGCAACCACAATCCAACCTCACAAAGGGTAATGTGTTTCACTCAACTCTCATGTGTTTGGGTTATAAATTCATCTCTCAACTCAATCTTATATGCAAAAACTCATAGAAATTGGAGCTTATATCACCATATTCTCCACCAAAGATTTGTCAAAACAAGCAAAAATCATCAAGAGAACTTAGGCTGAATGAAAAACTTCATAGAAGCTTCCATTCGGTCGGGTTGTAATGGGGCTTGGTAATAACAAAAAGGCGTGAAAAAATATTGGTCATGTGATGCTAATAATATCCGGGAATCAAAGACTACTAAAAACACACACTTCACTAAAACTCTCATAAAAACATACCAAACTCACTTTTCTTCATGCACTTTTTATTCACTCACCCATTAAATCCTACAAAGTCTCATAAAAATATAAAGAAACTTTTGGTTTTAAACTTTTAAAGCACTGCACATCTTATTCCTTATTCCTTCTTTCTTCTCCTTTTTTCCAGCATTTTCATACATTTTTTGCATTTTTTCCTTTCTTATTTTCTTCACGGCATGCCTCGGTACCGACCTGAGAGGGTCGGTATCGATCTGTACTTTTCTTCTTTTGACTCCCTTCGAAAGCCTTGATACCGAGCCCACTTAGGCTGGTATCGAGCTTGAAATTCCTTTCTTCCTCTGTGCTTTCATCTAACTAAGAGATCTTTTTACATAATCGAAAAATCGGACTTCCAATCTACCACAACCAAACCATTATTTTTGAACCAACAAATATCTTTGCACTCCAAAAACAATTCCTCTCTAACTAAGACCTAATCCCCGAATAGGGTCAAGCTTATCTCGGCTATGGATAATTTTGTGGAGCAATAAATAAAAAGCTTAAGCTCAAATTTGCTATAAAGACAGGGATAATGCAAGGGTGGATACGGATTAATATGGAATATGAAAAATAAGTTCTCTATCATATATTGTTCACAAGTAATGAACTAAAAATCTTATATAGGTCTTGAGAAATAGATAACCATCACAATTCCAAGAGATAATATACATATAGAGAGCAAATCACACATGAAAAATCAAGGCTAAAAATAAAGATCACAAGGTAATTATTTTTGTTGGATTGCAACTACTCATGCTAACAGTTATACATGCTCAGTTTCATCATAAACTATTTCACCATAAAAGCAATTAATTTCATCATGAGACTCAGGCTATACTATCAAAAACATGCTGAAAGGAAATTACATGGACATGCAAAGTAAAAGCTATCATAGAACCAAAAGATTAAGGGTACTCATCTGTTCTAAATTATTTTGGATTTTTCAAATTTTCAAATTTTTTTGAGATTTTTTAAAGAATTTTGTTGAAGAACGAAAACAACTAAAACAAATATTAGAAAAACAAACTGAAGCTAGAACATGCAAACACACAAAAACAAACAAGTTTTCTTTTCCCACCCTACCCCATACTTAAACATGACAGTGTCCCCACTGTAAGAATAAAGTAAAGCATAAGGAAAGATAGAGGAAAGAAAAGAAACTCACAAAGCAACTGTTGAAGAAAAATAAACATCCTTGAGAGTGAGATCCTCATTGGTTTGGTGGTGGGAAGTAGTGCTCAAAGTTGCCCATAAACTGATACATTGTCCGCCAGCGATCTTCATCAACTGTTCCTCATATCAACGGGTTCCAGAGGTCCCATATTAGCTTTTGACCAAATAGATAAGGGAAGTAAACTAGCACTAGCCCCCAAATCACATAGTGCTTTGAAATGATGGTCACCAATCCCGATTATGATAGCAAATCTCCCTGGGTCACCTAGCTTTTCTGGAAGGGCTATGGATCAGACCTCATCCGTCAGCTCCGATATCGACCTTTTCCTGCTAAGAATATCTTTTAAGAAGTTGGTGTAAGCTGTCATTTTGCTTAGGTCCTCAGCAAATGGTATAAAAATATTTAAGGCTTGAAGGATCTTAACGAAACGCTTAAACTTGCCTTCTATTGAGTCCTTAGACATCTTAGTAGGGAAGGGGAGAGACTTCACCAATCTCGGAACCAAAGCGGGCTCGAGAGGTGGTGCTACTGAATGGACAGTCGGGACAATTGGTGATGTAGAAGGTTTAGTACCGACCCTGGGACTAAGGGAGTGGCTCAGTATAGAGAACATACCTGGATTGGGGTCAGTAACGAGCTTTAGAGCATCGGTACCGAGTGATTTAGGCTCGGTAATGACCCTTTTTGGCGCGTTATCGATCTTGGCCGGGGTATCTTCTTCGATATCGGGGTCTTTTTCCTTGTCCTCAGCATGATCTGGTAGTGTCTTTTTGCTCCGAAGGTGTACAAATGCTATTTGTCCTCTCGGGTTCTCTTCGGGTCGGCCCGAAAGTTTCCTTGAGGTATTGGAATTTATGCAGCTAGGTTGCCTAGTTGGGAGTTTACATTCTTTCTCCATGTCTCAATCTCTCCCAATTGTGCTTGTACACCTTTTAGGTCAGAACGGACTCCTCTAATTTCATTTTTCACTCCATTGATCCCTTCATCGAGTCCATTCACCCATGATAGCGTTTCTTGATAGCTTGGGGTCGATAAGGAGGGGCTTTCCTTTCTTGTGGTGGAGGTGCTTGGTTTTGATTTTGATTGTAACCTCCCCAACTAGGATAGTTAGTTGGCCTCTCAAAATTCTTAGGTAGGTTTGTGTACAACCCTCTCATATACTTCATTTCAGCGTATGTCTCAGCGGCTCTAATCTGCTCAATATTAGTACAAGAAGAAGTACTATGGGCATAAGATCCACACTCATGAAAAGTTTGAGAGGTTTTCAAAAAACTTACCTATTTCTTCAGACCGTTGATCTCACCTTGTAAGAATTGATTTTTAACGTCAGGATCAACTTCGTCTTTATTTGGAATGTAGAGACGTTTTTGAGGCTGTGGTGACTGCTGGGTCCCATACATGGCATCGTAATTGGTCAATTTGTCCAGCAACTCCCACGCAGCAATGGGATCCATCTCAATAAAACCGCAAGCATCGTGCATGTTGATGCGGTTCTTTGTGTCAGCATTAATCCCTTGAAAAAAGATTTCTTGGAGCACATATGGTGGTTGCCCATGGGTAAGGCACTGTCTAAGAATCTCCTTGAATCTCTCCCACGTCTCGACAAATGTCTCGTTGGGCAGATGGTGGTAGGAGGTGATATGTTTTCATAACTCCGTTCTCTTAGTAGGAGGGAAGAACTTTGTTAAAAATTGATCATACAAAGCCTTGCAAGTCCTGATAGACTTAGGAGGTAAGCTCTCTAACCAACTCAAGGCCTTTCTTATAAGAGACCACCTGGAAGCTTTTAACAGAACATATTCTAAAGAGACACCTTCAACAACAATAGTGTCACATAAATCAAGAAAATTTTTAATATGTTCCATAGGGCACTCAGTAGGTTTTCCTTCAAACTGAGCCCGTTTTATTAAGGATATGAATTGAGACTTAATCTCAAAATTCTTCTCTATCTCCAGAAGCACAATTGCAGACTCTTGCACCCTCAGTTCTGGATGCATGTAGTGTTTTGTATTCCTTGGATATGAATTGAGTTGTTCTTATAGAGCGGCTTTTTCAAGTTGTGAGGCCTCGAGCTGCCTCTAGAGCGCAACAATCTGTTGTGCCAACTCTTCATGTGTAATGGCCATGGCTTGGTTTTCTCGTCTTCTGCGATGAAGGACGCGTTCGGGTTCAGAATAATAATTAGAGTGATCAAATTCAAGCAGGCGTCCCCCTGCTGGCATAAGCTGAGAAAACAAACAAAAGAAAACAAAGTTAGAAATAAAAACGGGGTCGGAATATTTCCGAACCCACGAGTAATCAAACAAGCACTGATGCTTCCTTGACAATGGTGCCAATTTGTTGAGAGGAATTTACATTACAATAAATAAATTTGTAGTCAAGACCCCACTGAGTATAGGGAGGTCAGAATAGTCCACGGGAAGCATGGTTTGTTTGATTACTATACTATAAAGTAACAAAACACAGAAATATTGTAAAGCAGAGACGACAATAAAGCTACGACTTCCTCGGTACCAACCTTATCAGAGTCAGTAACGATGTTGGATTCGACAACAAACAAGATAACTATCACGGACAAACTGCAGACTCGGTGCCGACCTGTACCCCTCGATAACGAGTCTGATCAGAGTAAAAATGAACGTAATTCAAATGGAGAAAAATCTAGGATAAGGGTTTACCACGACATAATCATGCATACGCAATAGTGTGAAGGATAAATAACATGCCTTAAGGATAAAGCTATCAACTTTCGTTGATTCAAGCAAGAAAATAAATCAATTTTCACAAACCAATTCACTCTCCACTTATTGTTTTATCCAAAGCTCGAAACTTTCGTTATCGAACAATATCAACATTCAAGGTTACAACTTTCTCTTTCGATCAAGCAACAAACTCGAATTACTTCGACTTTCGTCTAAGTATAAGCGCAAAACAAGTAGATAAATGATAGAGGCAATCTAATATTCATCATACTTTCAATCATGCATTACTATGCCGGGTTTTCAACCCCGACCCTAGAAAAGCTAACTACTCACTCATGATTGAAACTAGACAAGCAACTAAATTGAATGAGAACATTGAATAAGAATAAAACAAAAGCTTACATGAATTAAAATCAAAAACTCGTCTTCAAACACAATGTCAAACTTCGAAATAGAGAAAATAGAGAAACAGGGGATCAATTCTTCTCTCTCTCTCTCTCTCTCTCTCTCTCTCTCGACTTTCTTCAATGAATCCTCTCTCCAATTGTCCGAAAGAACCCCCAAAAATCTCCAAAAGAAGCACCTTAAACTAGACTAAAACAAGGTATTTATACTAAGAGAAACTATCTAACAAGAGTCCTAAAGATAAAAACTTTACTAACTTAAAAGATTGTGAGATAAAAGATATATTAACTGAAAGTCGGTGCCACCTACCGACACAGGCCACCTCATTGTCTACCTACACAGGGTTGGTAGGACTCTTGATTGAACTTCTCGAATAAACTCTGTTGCACAGCTCGGTACCGACCCTCACAGGTCGGTATCGAGCTCTTTGTCTTGGTTCTTCTGTACATTTTGATTGATTCTTTTGGATTTGTCAGGATCTTCAAAGCATCTTCTTCTTCTCTTCTGTTCCACCATACTCCACCATCCACCTCTCAATCTCAACTCCCTCGGAATGCTCCCTTTTCGCTTCGAAAACCTACAAAAAACACAAAAACGTAGTAGCTTCCATACTTTTCACAAAATAAGCAAATTTATCCTAAAACACACAAAACAACCAGTAAAACTCAACTAAACTAATCTAAACAACTAAGAACAACACTTGAAAATTATACTAAAAACACGAACATCAGGGAGCCGAGTTCTGGGTTTGTTTTTTCCATATTTTGTGCACCTTTTGATCAGGATACCATTGTTGCTTCCCTTTGTCTTGATTAGCCACCACATGAGTAGAACAACTTGCATTGTCACTACCCGTAGGGACTTTACCTTTAGACAAAAGAGGGAGCATGTTTTGTACCCTGAGTGTTGGTTGCAAGAGCATATCCTATCCCAAACCTATCAATCTCCTTCACAAATTTCTTTTTATAGTCATTTCTGACCTCTTGAGCCTTTTAAGCAACAAACTCATCTAGCCAATTTTTTCTTTTAGTCTCATCATCAACCTTTTGATCTTCTAGTTCATTGGATAGCTTAGCATGACTGAGCCTAAGCATAAGCCTTTCACCTTCTAGGTCAGTAACTTGTTTTTCCAAGTCTTCATCTCGTTTTTGCAGGTCGATGATTTGGGTCCTTGAGTTCGAACAAGACTCACAAGTCATTGACTTAGGAGACGAAATATTTTCCAATTTAAAAGCCTTAGAGGACCAGAGTTTGTTATCATCGAAAAATTTGGAGGTTGTTTCTTCATTATTTTCCACTTTTTCTCTTAACTCAGTGACCTGAGTTCCAAGCTTTTCGATGATAGCAATCAACTGTTCTCTAGACTTTTTGGTGAGAAGAGAAGAGAGTTCAGAGTCATTTACCTCTTGGAATCATTTGTCTTCAATGGCCATACAACTGTTTCCTCTTGTCGGCGCCACTTCATCATCATCATCGGACATATCCCAAGTTGCCATCATTCCTTTGCCAGCCTCTCCACTTTTTCTTTTTGGACACTGTTTGGCAAAGTTTCCTCTAGCTTGACATTGATAACAAATGAGATCCTTCATATCATTTCCTTCCTTGCTTGACTCTAGAGTCTTGACAGGAGTTTTGTTGCAGTTCTATAGTCTCTTCATAGCCTTAGAGATGAGAGCAACATCCTCATCTATTCCTTCAGTGTCATCGTTTCCTTGAGCTAAGTCAAAAGCTCTTTTGACTTTGAGAGCAATGTTCTTGACTTTCTCTGAGTCAAGTCTTTCAACTCTTCTTTGCTGAATGCCTCCATACATGGTAAGTTGTCCAACAAGATCTTCCAAGGTCAGCGACTTGGTTTTCTTTTGAGTGAGTGGGGGCGAATCCATGTTGTCCCAACTCTTGTTCAATCCTGAGATCAGCTTGTTGGTTTGTTTCCATTGAGGAATTTTCTCACCAAGGAACTCCAATTGATTCACAAGCGTCTGAAATCTGGAGTGATAGTCACGAAGAGATTCTCCTTTTCCTTGAAAGACATTATCATATTCTCCTTCGAGGCTTATGATCCTATCCTTCTTTACATCATCATTGCCTTGATGAACTCTTTTAAGAGCATCACAAATTTCTTTGGCGGTCGTGTATCCGATCACCTTCTCGAGGTCACCGTCAATGAGAGCATTATGGAGCACCTTCTTTTCTCTAGCATTCTTTCCAAGCTTATTGAAATCAACATCTTCGTACTCAGCTGTGGTTTTCTCCGCCTTTCCATCCTTTCCAAGAAAGGTTTCCGGACCTAGTTCAATCATCTTCCACAACTAACCATTGAGAGAGCAGATGTGAGTCTTCATCCATTCAACCCACCAATTATACTCTCCAACCTTGAGGATTGGAGGCTTCTAGAAAGAGTTGTTGATAGCGGTGTTGGTAGAAGTCATTTTCATGTAAGAGAAGTACTAAAACCACAATCTAGAGACCAAGCTCTGATACCAATTGTTGGATCGTTAGTAATTAAACGAGTCGGCGACTCTTGCGAAGTCATCGACTTTGAGTAATAAAGCAGCGGAATAACCAAACAGTAAAAACAAATGTTACCAACAGTCAATGACAAGCGATGTATAGTGGAAACTCCTTGTAAACTAACTAGTTTACTTAGAGAAAAACCACTCCCTTCCAAGCTTCTCACTTGGTTGGATTTCAAGAGTCCTTAGACTTGCTCTATTGATTTCTTGAGTATTTACAAAGCTCTCCCGTGTACAAGAATGAATCCCACACCCTTGAACCACGGTCTACCTTTGAACTCACACTCTCAATCTCACGTTATGCCTAAGAACACACGACAAACCACTCGTACGAATCTCACGCACAAGTTCACTGTTTCTTTCTTACAAGAATTGTAAAATGACGCTCAAAAGTCTTACCACTATCCAAACACGAAGGTATTTAAGCTAGGGCAAGAGAGATCTCGTGTGTATCAAATCCCATTCGATTAGGGAAGTGACACACACTCAATCCTTACCTTTTATTCCAAATATACATGAACGCATACAATAAACTATTCTAGGAGAATCAAATCGTCTTATTTGATTTTAGCACTCTTTTATGAAGATCTTCTCCTAAAATAGAACGGCTCAGCTGTCTCCAAATGCACACACACAATTTGTGTGTTCCTTCCTTAAATAGCTTTTTCGCCAGCTGTTCATGTCAGTGACTTAGCTAAGTCGCCGACTCGACTTGCAAACTCGGAGTCACTGACTTTACTGGAACTATCAAAACTCTAAATCTTCTAACATGTACCTCTAATCTTTAAATGTTTATAACTATTTGTTCTCGACAAGAGGAACGTAAATATTAAAAAAATTGGATTGGGGGGCATGGGCCCTTCCAACCCTCAATTAATTCCGCCTATCTATATGGCAATAAATAAAGTAGATAATTAGATTATAATAGACATGCATTTTATACACTTATTTTCTCATGTGGGTTCATGTCTGAAGATATTTTTCTACACACCCCTCATATGAAAAATGCCTAGGCTATAGTTGTTACTTGAAGATAATCTCTCAATGTTGGTGAATTGTCAGGTTCGAGTATAGGTGTCCCCATTTTACTCTCCAGATCTTGCTTGTGCAAGACTAATTGGGATGATAATGATGATTTTGTATGGGTGGTATTTGGGTAACGAAGGCCATGATAAGAATAGTTTTCAGTAAATATACATGTTAGTGCAAAAATTCATCTTGGCAAGTTAGGGTTGTGTCTGAAACTCCTTCTTTAAAGATTCTTACTTGACATGTAAGACAATGGAAAAAGAAGGTTATTTCCCCTAGCTAGCTAATTCACCTTTGCTGCCTAAGTCTGAAACGACTCAATTACACTAACTATGTTCTTCTTTTCCTTCGGTATTCAATAACACAACATAATTCACGTAATGTCTAGAAGACCAAAGCCATATTTATGGGGAACCCATTTCCATTCGAGGCTAGGGCAAGCGGTATGCCCCCTTGTTTGGTCTCCAAGTACTTTGATATATATTCTATCTCTTCGTCGATAGAATATCTTTTTTTCAAGAAATGATTACATAAGGCACCTATATTAATATACTTAATATGCACACAAGATACCAGAAAAGAGCATAACAATTACTATCTTGAAATATAGTATCTTCTAGCTAATCATCAATAAAAAATAGACACAAAATATATATTCATTTAATCACAGTAAATAAATTTAATTTATATGATTAAATATCACGAAATTATTAACATACAATACATATTCCAAATGATCATTGGTAATATATGGTATTCAATGTTTTTACTAGTGGTCTTCATACTTGCTGACACTGTAATTTTGGGCTGTCCAAAGGGTCGGTTGACCCGTAACCCGACCCGACCCGTCCACAATTTTACGGGTTACGGGTCAAATGTTTTCATATTACAAGTTGCGGGTCAAGTTGCGGGTTAGATTTTTTCGGATTACGGGTTGCAAGTCGACTCATAACCCGGCGGATCGACCTGTAATATTTAAAAAAAATAAAAAATATATTATTGTTATATAGTATGTATCGATGTATGAGTATCCCTATTTCTATAACTTGGGCCCAAGGCCCAAAATAACCCTAAGTTAATTCTTTCTCCCATGTGAAATTGATAATCTCCATTCTCCCGCGTTGCCGCTTACCAGCCTCCTTCGAGGCCTATCCCTCCCTCCCCCTTTCTTGAGTTTCTTCTGAGAACTCCTCCTCACCATCGCGTGTCACCAACTCACCATCCTGTTTGAAAAAATCAATTAAGAACCTAAGACTCCACGTTCAAAGGCTTCTGAGCCTGACCTCGTCGGCTCCACCTCAAAGGTCGAGAGCTCCACGCCACCGGCTCCACTTCACCAAACGTCCATACGGGCGGAGACTCGCCGAACCCACCCCACGTTGTCGATTGATCAGTAGACACTCGAAACTCGAAGGCTAAAGCTCCTTCTCCGTTCTCACCTTCTCTCCCCGCTCTTTGTTCTCTCCTTATCCGGTCAAACTGGTTGACCTGTGACCCTACCTGTAAACACGTAACCCGTTTTAAGGGTTATGGATCGGGTCACGAATTAACCTAATTTTTTTATAACCCATATTCTGGATGACCCGTTAGACAGCCCTACTGTAATTTAACGCTATTAGAAAGTATGAATTTGAAAATTTTGATGTACGTTTTTATCCGAAAGGTTTTTTTAATAGCATGGAGGAAGGGGAACAATGAACCATCTTCTCTAAATTTAAAATTTTTTGAATGAGATTTGCAGAATATATTAATGATGTATGCAACACACATCAAGTTTTAATTGATTATATTAAGTTGTAATATTTTTGAAGAATATTTTTCTATAGATAATAAGTAAAAATATAAAATCTGTAAAATGAAGAAGTCGGAATTTGAATAAATTTATTTTAGAGAATATAATTTTTTATTTTTTATTTAAAAAAAATTATATAAAATTTATTAGACATTTTCTTAAATCGATTTTGTTAATATTTACCCCCCGACTCTCCCAACGCTAATCATTCATTGGGTCAAACTCACCTTAGAATATGCACTTAATGAGCAACTAGCTACTAAACAATTTTCTAAATCAGCAGGGGGATTCTTTATTTTAGACTATCAATCATGTATATTTGACGTAAGACTAAAGGCTGGAGCAGCTCATCAGCCGGTATAAATATTGAAGTCTTTGTTTCTGTGAAGCTAACAATATTATTGTAATAGACGACTTGTTGTCTCGACCAAAAAGATAGACGACTTAATGCCTCCTCATGATTATATATTCTAAATAAAAATAAATGAGGTGGCCTCTTAATAGAAAATATGAGATAATATTGGAAAGTTTCAAATTGGATATATGTTATTATTTTTCCCTCTTTTATTGGGTCCTGTTCTCATGGAGTTTGTGAGAAACTCTATGTGTAAAGTTACTATTGGTGAACCCGTCGGAAAAAAAGAAAAAAAAATAATAACTTGATATGGAGAGAGAAAAATCAAATCTCAACCGTTCAATTTGTATTTAATGGTCAGGATTTATTCAACTCTATCTATGGAGTTTTTTCACAACTCCACTGGAACTAATTCCCCTTTTATTGGGTGGAGTCAGTTGACACAAGCCAGTTTAATATGTCTAGAATATATCATTGATCGGTAACCATCGAAGGTTCGAGGGCAAAGCTTCCGACCCACTAGGGGTTCCAGGGGAGACGCGCCTCTGGCTGGGGATGCTAGGTGCAGCGCTCCCGACGAAGAGTATGCTATGTATTCTATTATTATGCCAATTGTGATCTATTTAGACGTATGACCTATATTATAAATTATGTTTCTAAAATCTCTACATATACTCTTGAAATGTCTTATTATACTCTCAAATTTGGATTACTACATCATATTAAAATCAATTTTCCCTTTATCCATGATATGAACGTACCTAATACAATGTTAATAAAGCATGTGAATCTGTGTGTTCTTATTATTACTATTGTTAAATTGTTTCACATTTATAATAACAATCACAATGTAAATAGTATTATAAGCGAGTAAAATCAATTACCATAATTATTTTCGGTATTATCCGCCATAAAAGTACTTTTATTCATTATGCTTTTCTATCTTCAAGTGTTTTATTATAAAATTAAATACGGAGGTTATTCGTTTTAATGGAGGATTATATCTTAGTCAAAAGATAGAATTTCCACTTGATTGGGAAGCAAGAAATCGCTTGTTGGGCTTGGAGTATTATCGGTCCGCCCTTAGAGATGGAGTTTTCGACCTTCTTTCTCCCTCTCCTCCATTATAAATACATGTCTTCGCCATTTATGATGAGCACCTCATATTCGTTGAGATCGCACGCAAGTCTTGTCCTTTACCTCGACGTTCAATCGAAAATTGCTCTTCTGACTTAGCCAATGTTCTCAGAAATGCTTGGCGGACGTTGGGCGGATAGAGACTGCCTAGCACCTAGACGGCCTGAATGGTGGTCTAGGCGGTCCTAGAAGGGTGCCTAGGCGGTCTGGATGGCTATACGGGCTAGGACCTTCTAGGGCCTAGAATGGATTTTTAGAATAGTGGACTTAGCAATCAGAGGTGGATTAGGGGGTCCTCGCCCCCTGTGTCCATAGTTTTGCAGGTTCAAGGTTAAAGAGTTAATTGGAGCAAATGTGAATAAGGGAGTATTCAACCAGTGCATTGAAGAAGAATTTTTGTGCACTAACAGTTGGCGCCATTTAGGGATAACGAGCAATCGATCCACGCAATAATGGTGCTGAAATCGATCCCAAAAGATCAAGAAGTAGTTTTTCAAAACCCTGGGAAATCGCATAAAGCGAAATCGAGCGTGTGTGCCCTCAACGAGTAGATCCGCGACCGCAAAACAAAGATCCTTGACCGCAGAGCATAAGACTGTGATCGCGGCCTAGACAACTTCGATCGCAGCACCCATGTCGATCGCAAGAAACTCCGATATTCGCTCGAAGGATCGAGACCTAGTGCATGCCGAGCAAGGCAACTTGCTCGAAAACAATCTGAACCGTAACCCGGCCCTTGTCGCAAGCACAATCGTTCATTGAGCGAGTCGTCCAGGGTTCGAGTTGAGCGACGAAATCAGCGGTTATACTGTTGCATGGTTCGAATCTCATGGGTTTGACCGAGTATGGGACTCAACAATGTGTGTTAATGACTTTGTGAGCAATCGAAGTTTACAGATGCGTGATTTGTCGCGCAAAACAGGACGAGCAACTGCGGTCACAGATCATAAGCGCGATCGTGGCATGGAGAGTCACGATCGGGATAAGGAAAACTGCAACCGCGGATCAGGAAGCCGTGGCCGCGGACGAATATAGTTATGATTCTGGGATCCTGCGCCGAGTCAAAACCGTGATCGGAACCCTAATTTTGTTAGCCTAAGCTACTAGGGTGGTTAGTCAAGCCACATTGAATCCAATCCCGCACTTGGTGACACTCACATATCCTTGGCATCTAGACCAAACGGTGAGAATGGGGCATCAACCACCACCAAAAACGAGGAGGAAGATGAGATTACCCATGCTTTAGCCTCCGTCTTGAGAGAGAATGAAAAGATTCAGAACTTTCTACCAAAAAAAAGATTCAAAACTAGCGCGCCCAAACAGAGTCCTGCTTGGACCAATCCCTGAATAAGATCGCTAGATTAAAACACACATTGGATAAAGTTTAAGGGTAAGCGCCCCATCAGCGAATCGACAATCGATAGGATCAGTCGACGACTCGCTAGGGTTATCGAATTTGTCGATAACCGCCGTGGTCCTGAGTCGGTAAGTACTGGCGAGTCTGAAGAGATGCAAGTTGATTACGAAAGCGATTGTATTACGTCTAGAAGTCGAAAAAGGGGCGAGCATCACGAGTCGCCCCGCGTAAGAGGTCCCGAGCCGCACACCACTCCCAGTCCAACAACTCAACCTTGGGCGACTCAGAGAGTTCCGACGACTGCGGAAACTGCCGCGGGCACGGAATCCCTAGCCATGACTGTGACAACTCTGGGCACGACCGCGAGAGATCTGGGGGCGACCGTGGTAGCAACATCGGCGAATGCGGCCGAAGCGATCAGTACGACAAATCGCACAATAATGATGCAGGTCGTTACAACCTGTCCGAGATAGCCGAGTCAGCTTTGGACCGTGGCAGTAAGAAGAAGAGAGGACTTAGTCGACATCGAAGTGAGAGAAATGAAAGGATTGAAGGTGAAGATCGAGCCTTGTGACGCACTGAAAGGAGGTTGCTTGATCTTTTAAGAGTGCAAGGTGGGACCTTCCAAATGGCTCAAGAGCAAGCCGAGCACAAATTGGATATGGTGACATCGACGTCGTTCCATAGAAGCATCCAACACACTAAGCCTCCGACAAAGTTCTCTCCACCATCATTCACTCTTTATGATGGACATTTAGACCCTGTAAGCCACATAGTCGTTTTCTCATATAAGATGGCTCTATGGTTTTGCGATGGTGCTATAATGTGCAAGATGTTTTCGGGTAGCCTTGACTAGGGTTCTATGAAGTGGTTCCAAAGCTTGAAGTCGGGATTAGTCAGGTCATGGGATCAACTTGTCATTGAGTTTGAGAGGCACTACTCTTTGGCCTTAAGAAGGAGAAAGGGGAATGCTTGCGCCGCTTCGCCAATTGTTTCATGGAGTGCTACGATGAGATCGATGGGTGTGATGAGAAGATAGAAATTATCGCCTTTAAAAAGAGAAATCCCATTTGAAAGAAAGTTAAGAGAAGACTTGACACTTTGATGCAATCCGGTCCTAGACCGAGATCAATCATGACGAGCCCGAGTCTACCGAGACCTTGGCGTCCGCCTTGGATTACGACCTAGCCCGTTATTATTATATTTATTATATTTCCTATTTTGGCATGTTTCTATTTATAACTAGTTTCTATTTATGTTTCCTCTATTACTATTTTTGGGCGTGTGTCTACTTATGCTTAAAAGACTCGCCCAATAGTTAGATTAGGCCCATTAGCTAGACCTAGTTAGGTTTTTCATTTTCTACTTAAACCCTTCGTTGTACTCAGTTTTATTTACGTCTTTCTATATACAGATTGCCTTTTGTGAAACGAGTTTCTCTTCCCTAAGGCCTAGGCGTCAAACCCGCTTCTTGCACCGATCCATTTCTATCCCTTTTCCAATGCCCTCATCTCAGCCTTAGGCCATCCGTACTCGATCCGTTGAGTTTTCCCTCAAGAGCCATCCTGTGGTTCGCACTTATCCCGGTAACGAATCGTTGGAGAAGATCCGATGTCCTTCTGAGCTTAGATCGGGAACCTGTGAGATCCACCCGATAGACGGAACGCATCAAATCATATCAGAGATAAGGCGGCTTGACGAAGGTTTTGTTCTCCGACATCACCCGGCCGCTCGCCTACGGTTTCCAGCCACCAACTTGCCTTCGTTGGACAATCATCCCCTCCATCTATCCTCGTAAGTCTGCAATAGTTTTACAAAAAAAATTCGATCGGCTAAAACGAAAAAAAAAATCAATCTGATCTGCCAAAAAAATGTTTCACAGGATCTGACTTGTGTTACCATATCCGGCTTTAGTATTTAAGCCTAGGTTCGTATTTAGTTGAGAGGATCTAGATTTTATTTCAGTTTAACCTAGTTTTTATTTTCTATTATGGATAACTAATCTTCCTTGGAGTTTGTTTGATCAAGGAAGCCTTTTTATTGAATTCGTGAGATTCTGGTAACTTTTCTATCCTTTGGTTAATATCAAAACTCTTGCTTTTAATTATAGGATCTATTGTTTGATTTTATAAGCCTGATCAACTTGTTTGATTGACTTAGATCTACTGTTTGGATTAGGTTTAATTGTTGTCTGTGCAATCTTATTTATCCTTGAAACAATACTTTTCCAGGACCGTGGACTGGAATTGAGAAAGAGTATTTGATGGTTATTTTACGCATGAGACTCGTTGTTTGATTGCATGATTTGATTTCCTTTTATCCTTAATACTTTGCATGATTTGAATTAAGCGTTCTTGTTCATATCATAATTTCGCTTGGACCGTGGACAAGTGGAAATCTTTTATAAGAATTGGAATTAACCTGGGAATTATAGAAAAGTGGATGAATCAATGATCGAATGATTAAAAAGGTGGAAGTGATTGAATGAACTCTGCTTTCCTTTAATTGATTTGAATCCTAAATTTGCTTGCTTGCTTAAACCCCAAAAACCCTATTATTGTTCTTTGATGATTGTTCAGAATACCGATTCTCTTGGGTTCGACCCCTTACTTGCATGTTATACTAGTTTGTAATTTAGGGTAATTTATTTTTGATCTCGGCACAACGACTTTAGTCGAGTCAAATTTTGGCGCCGTTGCTGGGGAATCGGTTTTCATTTTCTGTTCAATCGGTGTTTCTGGACGAACCTGCGCTCGGGGCTCGGAGCCCGCGACCGCGTCTAGACCCGCGCCTGCGGTTTAATACTCGCGCTCGCGGTTTGTTTCGTCTCGGAAATCCCGAATCTGATCAACCCGCGCCCACGGGACCCCACCCGAGCTCGCAGGTCCTTCCTCCAATAAATTCAGATCCTTATGTTCGGCCTTCGTTTCCTCCCATGGCTTCACAAAATCCCGTTCCACCATTTCCTGAGGCACTAAAGGACACCAGGAGGCAAGCCAACGACAAGGAAATTTTCGAAACCTTCTCCGAGTGTGAGGTAAATGTTCCCTTATTTAAACTTGTTCAAAGTATTCCTCGTTTTGCTAAGTTTCTGAAAGAATTATGTACTATTAAGAGGAAACAAAAAGAAAAAGGGCATGTTAAGAAAATTAATCTTGTTGAGAATGTAGAAAATGTTTCTTCCATGCTTCAAAGGCAATTGTCTAAGAAGTATGGGGTTCCAGGGAGGTTTATTGTTCTTGTAACCATTGGTGAGACAAAAGTTGAGCATTCTATGCTTGACTTGGGAGCATCCCTAAATGTCATGCCACTTAGCATATATGAGAGGTTGGGTCTAGGGCCATTACAAGATTCAAATATTAATATCGAACTAGCTGATCAGTCTAATGTGCATCTGAAAGGATTTGTGGAAGATGTTTTAGTTCAGGTAGACGGCTTAATTTTCCCGATGGACTTTTATGTCCTGGAAATTGGTAAGGGGAGATACGACCCTGTTTTCCTGTTGGGTCGTCCACTCATGAAGACGGCGAGCGCAGTGATTGATGTTTCAAAGGGCCTATTATCCATGGCACGTGAAGGGAAAAACGTACAGATTCAATTAGATGAGGACCCGTTCTGAGCTATAAAAAGACGTCGGGCCAACGACAATAAACAAAGGCGCTGCTCGGGAGGCAACCCGAGGTAAGTTTTTCTTTTCTTTTCTTTTTGTCTTTTTAGTTTAGTTTTAGTTTTAATTTCATTTTGGTTTTTTCGACCTAACTTGCAGGTTAAAAATTCCAAATCTCGAAGACAGTGCAAGCCGAGGCGAGGATATGAGGTCGCGGGCGGTCCAAGACCCACGCTCGTGGGTCGGCCCTGACGGAATCTTGTTTTTATTTTATAAAAATAAAAATAAAATAAAAAAAATTAATGGTTTTCGGGTGAAACCCCCGAAATAATAGGCTTTCGGGTGAAACCCCCGAAATAAAAGGCTTTCAGGTGAAACCCCTGAAATAAAAGGTTTTCGAGTGAAACCCCCGAAAAAGCCCAAATCAGTACCAACCCGAGCCCAAAACAATACAAAAATCCCCAGCCCAATGTTTATTTGTCAAAAGCCACACCCCTTTGTCTTCCTCACTTATTCACAAGCCAAAAATCCAAAAAAATCAAACCTCCAAACCCAACTCAACACCACACCGCCGACACCACCGCGTACGCTCTGCCGCCGCAACCAACCGGAACTCGCGTCTGCGGCCCCACACCGGCGTTCGCGGGTCGTCATCACCACCGCCCCTTCTGTAGTTTTGTTCAAGAGATTTGGTTGGATTGAAGGTTTGGTACAATTTCGGCTTCAGATCCACCCCGGTTAGTACTCGTTCTAGCCTTTGGAGTTTGATTACTGTTGTTTGAGGTCAAATTAATGTTGTTTGAGAAGCATTTGAGGAGATTTGGAGATTTTGGCCGCCATTGTTGTTCGTCAAAATCAGATCTGGAATTCGACCTTACTCGCGCTCGCCGCTGACGACCCGCTCTCACGGGTGGGTTCTCAAAAAAACCGCGATTGCGGTTGATCACACGCGCTCGCGGGTGCAGCCCTCGCCTTTCTACACGCACCCGCGGTTATCAGTTTCCATGTAATTTCTCCTTCGATTTTGTTTACTTCAATATGGCATATTTTGGATTACAGAATCTGACTGATGGGCAGAGGGAGTTGTGGAATAAGTATGAGACTAGGAGATTTGTGAGTACCAAGTTTTTTGATATCCCGACATTGATTGATCTAGGATTTAGGGAGTGTACAGAGCAGTTGCTAGAGACTAGGGGTTTAGGTAGATTCAGTACTATGCCTATTCCTACCTACAGAGGGCTGACTATAGAGTTTCTGTCTACATTCCGCTATTCTGATGGGGTTTTGACTTTCCATGCTTGTGATAGACCTTGTACTATATCCCGTGAGCAGGCTTATCTTATTTTTGGGATTACTGCTCCACCTACTAAAGGGTGGAAGAGTATATTGACAAATGCCAGATTTTTTTGATTTCTGGTATGCACTTAATGGCTCCCCTTTCAACACTGATTCAAGGGAGACAAACAGTAAGATTCCTCACCCTTGTGTACGTCTGTGTCACATGCTTTTAGCTATGGCATCTCTAGGGCAGGGAGAGGTGAACAAGGTGTCTGCGCATGACATGAGGATTATTAGGTGCTTGTTTCCTTTTCCATCTGAGTGCCCAGACTGGTTTGGATTATTTGTTGCATAAGCTAGGATGTATCCCAAGAGACAAGGGCAGATAGGTTTGGGTGGCATGGTTACACATTTAGCCACCCGATTTGTTACTATTGAGCAGATAGATGCCCGATATGGAGGACGTCTGACTGATGATTACCGTTATACACATCAGGCGTTAGTTAGGGCTGGTTCTTTGAGAGGTTCAACTGAGGGGGGTTGGACTTGGTTGCATGGGCATCCTGCTACACCTTTTCTACGTCTACCTAGTGCATTACACAGTGATACTGTATATGATTTTGACTTATAGGATGATATAGACGCTCTTGTGGAGGAGGTTGGGGAGGATTTTGAGGATGATGGTGGGGGTTGGGATGATCATGTTGAGGCGCATCAGTCTAGATTTTCTTCTAAGCCACCTGGATGGGATCCTGGTCCACATTCAATAGTTGGTTGGGGTGTACCTAACTCAGCTACAGATGCATCTACTTCTGCATCTACATCTGCTCCTTCTGGTTTGCCTTGGACTGCTGATATGAGTTTTGAGGAGCGAGTTTTGAGTGGATTGCATCATTTATCAGTTCGGCAGGATGCGCTATATGAGCATCAAAGACAGACCGCTTTATTCTTCCATACTCAGTGGCCAGATTTTCCACCATTTCCTCCACCAGGTCAGCAGTGAGTCTTCTGATTCCTTCTTCTATACTTTGTTTTATATTTCTTAGCTTCATTGGGGACAATGAAAAGTTTAAGTATGGGGGAGGGGATTCACTGCTTTGCTTTGTGATATATGTACCGTTGCATTTGATTCACTTGTTTCAGTTTATAAATAGAAAAAAAAGCCATAAAAATTTGAAAAAGGCATATAAAATCCTGGGATGAGGTGAAAATCCGAATGGACGGCTCAGGTAATAAGTAGGTTACCCGGACCAGCATTAGGCTGGGGTAATAAGAGGTTAATGAGAGATGTGAGCATATGTGAGCACCCCTAGAGAAAAATGAAATGAGTGATTAGGTGAAAACCCGAAAGGGCACCTAAGTAGAATGAGTGGTAAAATCAGAGTGTTTAGGATCATATTCTACTTTGGGGTCTAGGGATTACATTTTAGATGTCGGGTAGATCCTAGGACGCTCTACACTTTTTAGAACTTGAGTGTTATATTTTGTATTGGTGAGGTGTGTGTTTGAGCTTTCATGTCTTTGCTCATTATTTCTCTACTTGGGTTTGGGTTGTGAGTTGAGAGTTTTTAGATTTTCATATTCCCTTATTACTTCCTGCGGATCTTTGATAGGATTTATTGTTAGATTTATTTTGAGCTTACTCGAGGACGAGCAAGATCTAAGTATGGGGGAATTTGATACACTGGTTTTAGTACAATGTAATTATGTATTTTTATTAGGATTTCTGAGTGTTTTAGGCTAGATTAGGGTGTTTAATTGTAATATCAGAAACGCCTACAGATGAAGCTTTTGAAGACAGAAGTCCTAAGATCGAGCTGAAGACCCGCTTTACAACGGTTGCTAAGGGAAACAAAGTTGAAGATTCGAGGAAAACTGGACCCGCGACCGCGAGTCGGGACCAGAGACCGCGGGAGATCGATGATCTGCAGATGCCGGGAGATCGAAGGACCCGCGTTCGTGTGTGGCAAACCGCGCTCGCGGGTGGCGTATTTCCAGCACGCCGACTCTGTTTTATTTTATCTTTTCTTTTATTATATCTTTAGTTTTTACTTCGGATGTTTTTAGTATTTAAGCCTAGGTTCGTATCAGTTGAGAGGATCTAGATTTTATTTCAGTTTAACCTAGTTTTTATTTTCTATTATGGAGAACTAATCTTCCTTGGAATTTGTTTGATCAAGGAAGCCTTTTTATTGAATTCGTGAGATTCTGGTAACTTTTCTATCCTTTGGTTAATATCAAAACTCTTGTTTTTAATTATATGATCTATTGTTTGATTTTATAAGCCTGATCAACTTGTTTGATTGACTTAGATCTACTGTTTGGATTAGGTTTGATTGTTGTCTGTGCAATCTTATTTATCCTTGAAACAACTCTTTTCCAGGACCATGGACTGGAATTGAGAAAGAGTATTTGATGGTTATTTTATGCATGTGACTCGTTGTTTGATTGCATGATTTGTTTTCCTTTTATCATTAATACTATGCATGATTTGAATTAAGCATTCTTGTTCATATCATAATTTCGCTTGAACCGTGGACAAGCGGAAATCTTTTATAAGGATTGGAATTAACCTAGGAATTATAGAAAAGTGGATGAATCAATGATCGAATGATTAAAAAGGTGGAATTGATTGAATGAACTCTGCTTTCTTTTAATTGATTTGAATCCTAAATTTGCTTGCTTGCTTAAACCCCAAAAACCCTGCCTTTGTTCTTTGTTGATTGTTCAAAATACCGATTCTCTTCGGTTCGACCCCTTACTTGCATACTAGTTTGTAATTTAGGGAAATTTATTTTTGATCTCAGCACAACGACTTTAGTCGATTCAGAGCCCATTTGGGGTTGTGAGCCCGTTTGGGATAGTATGCCCATCTAGGACAGTGCGCCCGTTTGGGATAGTGATCCTATTTGAGATAGTGAGCCCGTCTAGGATGAGCCAAATTTGCCACTTTCATTGCCTTGCTTGGTGCCTATGCTTTCTGCCACAACTTAACCATCGCCTATCGTCATCGCGCCCGTACTTGACCTTGTGCGATCGGAACCCGAGTTCGTTTTGCCCATTATAGACGTTCCGAAAGACGACACCGAGCCCGATGATGTCTTTGTGCTGCCTACTGATCTGCACCTCTCCCCGTACCCCCCCTCGAGCTCGAAGCGAGGACACTTCGATTCTAAGGGAGGGAGGATGATGCGATCCGGTCCTAGACCGAGATCGATCATGACGTGCCCAAATCTACCGAGACCTTGGCGTCCATCTTAGATTCCGACATAGCTCGTTCTTAATATTTATTTATATTTTCTATTTTGGCATGTTTCTATTTATAGCTAGTTTCTATTTATGTTTCCACTATTACTATTTTTGGGTGTGTGTCTACTTATGCTTAAGAAAATGACCCAATAGTTAGATTAGGCTCATTAGCTAGACCTAGTTAGGTTTTTCATTTTCTATTTAAACCCTTTGTTGTACTCAGTTTTATTTACGCCTTGTTATATATATATATATTGCCTTTTGTGAATCGAGTTTCTCTTCCCTAAGGCCTAGGCATCAAACCTGGTTCTTGAACCGACTCTTTTCTATCCCTTTTCCAACACTCTCGTCTCGGCCATAGGCCACCCGAACATGATCCATCGAGTTTTTCTTCATGATCCACCTTGTGGTTCGCGCTTATCCTGGTTACAAATCGCTGGAGAAGATCCGAGGTCCTTTCGAGCCTAGATCGGGCACCCGTGCGATCCACCCGAAAGGCGGAACGCATCACACTTCGTCTCCTTTTCACAATTTCTGAACTTCAAGAGCACATCCAACAATATGTGCACTTGGAAGAAGATAGATATAGGACAAGAGGGATGTCGCCCTCTCCACTTCGAAAGCCCCATCATCCTTCAAATGGGAGCTTTAGGCAAAATACACACTCGTCGAAGGAACAGGATAGAGTGGTTTACACAACCTTCAACATCCCAATCTATAAAATTCTAGCACGCATCAAGAATTAGAGCTACTTCTATTATCTATCTCGGGATGAATGCCCTGAAGATGACATCCTAAGCCAGAAATATTGAATGTAGCACAGTGTACGGGGGCACATGACTGAAGATTGTGAGTCCTTTAAACATGCCTTGTAGGTTTGGTTCAAGAACGGTACTTGCACGAGTGCATTGATAGATATGAACCAAAAGACAATGAAGAGCCAATAAATAAGCAAATTGAGGTCATCCAAACAATATCGATGACATACAAGAATGAAGACTTATAGTTCAGAATCGGGCTAACTAATTGGAAATGTGTATGTGCTCTAAGGGAAGTCGTCTTAAGACAAAGTTTTTGTAGAAAATTGAAGACAACCTAAGAAGTAAGGACTAGGAGCATAACCGTGATTGTGGGCCCGAGTGCCGCGATCGCGGATTTGGTCAAGAGAGCATTGTGTCTTCTTTGAGGCGAAACCGTGACCATCAAATGGAAGTCCGCGACCGCGAAATTGGACATTGCGATTGTGGATCGCTGAGCCGCGACCGCGGACCTGAAGCTGAGAGTGATCCTCCTTCTCAGGGGAAGAGCTGCGAATGCGGCCCGCACGGGCATGATCGCGGTTACCCGTATTCCCTAGCGTAGGGATCTCGGGATTAAGAAATGCATGTAAATAGGGCACTCTTTTTCCCACGTGGTTTTAATGTGGCCCTTAGGTTTTTATTTTCCATCCATTAGTTCTGTTCTTATGATCAAGTCATTCACGTTTATTTTTAATAAAAGTCAATATTCGCATTAGTTTGAGTCCTGCACAAAAAAAGAGTGCAACGTTAATGCATCGTATTAACAGATTTCTACATATGCTCGTATTTAGAAGAGCAACATATCTCATGATATTCGCTCATGGATATACGAATACGCACACACGTAGACTAAGGGAACCCATCCACTAACCCACATGTCCACTTCGAATAGGACCTATAGTACTTACATCTTATTTGTGTTCTAACGTAAATAACACCTAAGTGGGGCATTTGTGAGAGGGTAAATTAATTACCATAATTATTTTCGGTATTATCCACAACAAAGGTACTTTTATTTATTATGCTTTTCTATCTTTAAGTGTATTATTATAAAATTAAATATGGCGGTTATTTGTTATGATGGAGGATTCTATCTCAGTCGAAAGATAGAATTTCTACCTGGATTGGGGATCAATAAATTGCTTGTTGGGCTTGGAACATTATTGGCCCGCCCTTAGAGATAAAGTTTTCGACCTTCTCTTCCTTCTCCTCCATTATAAATATGTCTTCGCCATGTATGATGAGCACCTCATATTCGTTGAGCTCGACCGCAAGTCTTGTCCTTTACCTCAAGTTCAATTTTCAATTGCTCTTCTGAATCATAGGTGGATTAGGGGGTCCCCACCCCCTGTGTCCATTGTTTTGCATGTTGTAAGTTGAAGAGTTAATTGGAGTAGAAGGTGAAGAGGGAGTATTCAACCAGTGCATTGAACCCCCTGTGTCCATTGTTTTGCATGTTGTAAGTTGAAGAGTTAATTGGAGCAGAAGGTGAAGATGGAGTATTCAACTAGTGCATTGAAGATGAATTTTTGTGCACTGAAAAGCATTATGTAAGAAAACTGAATATGTGAAAAGGGCATTTGATTTATTTCACATCTGTAATAACAATCATACTAGTAAATTTTTGTGTCCTTAGATTTATTTTCATTTCTTAATCAAGTGACCTTTTGTACATGACGACCCATTCTAATGTTGTAATGTGTTTGAAGGGGAAAAAAGAACTTATAATGTATATAGGATTAAAATCAGGTAAATAAGACTCTTGTCATATATAATTTTAAGGATCCTTAAAACCGTTAGATCTAACTTTTTAAAGGGATAATATTAATTGCTAATATGATTTTAAAGATATTAGAGAAATAAAATTACATAATTCTAGAATCTGAGAGTTTTAATTAATGAAAAAATAAATGTGATATCAATTTGTTCATTCTAATATTTGTGATTCTCTTGATAACTACTGATATCTTTCTAATTCTCCATATCTTACAAAAACCTACGGGTATGGACGACGATAATCCTATTTCACTGAAAATGAACCAAGTTATTGAAACTATTAATGGATCGAATGAAATATTTTATCGTATGTGTTTGCAATGTCGGATCCTAGTTTTATTCATTCAAAGTTATATATTTGTTCATTTGGTATAGTATAATTGTTCACTTGAACAAATCTAAATTACCTGATTTTATTTTTACATAATTTATTATATAGATGTTCATTTATGCGCTATAATTGTTCATTATATATCTCAATCGATAATATTTTTTTGTTGACTTTATAATATAGTTTTGGTAATTTGGTCATGATACTTGTTCGTCTATTTATAGTATCTATTCATTTTTACTTATAAGTTTGTTCATTTTGATATATGCACTTGTTCCAAGGGTATGATACTTGTTCAATGTAATATGTTGTCTATATAATCTCTAGTTTGTTTTATTGCAATTTTGGGAATCTACCTAATGTTGTTAGTCTTGTTCATTATTTATTAAATAATTATTCACTTTATCACTATACTTGTTCATATATGTGAAAGCACTAAGATTGATGGTTGTTCAGTATAGATGGAAGAACAAAGTTCGGAATCGCCAGAACCAAATTGAGCAACTCAAACTACAATCGGGAGAAATTCAACAGATATTCAGAAAGCCATCTCGAGGTAGAAATTTGGAAGAAAATCGCAGTTTGTATATGGAGGTGGTAGTTTTAAGTCGGACGAGTAGAATGTACAAATTAAGGTTATTAGAATATCCGGGTAAAATAACAAATCATATCTTGTAAATTATGTAGTTACCAAAATAATTAATTTATTTTTAATTTCAATGAGCAATTTGTATCTTAATTTTATGTTCGTGTACAAAATCTCGCCTTCAATTCGTGTTTAATACACCAATTAAGAACTCCTCCTCTTCCGCTCCGTCTTTAATCTCTTGACCTAGAAAACCTGTAAAACAATGGACACAGGGGGCGGGGACCCCCTAATCCACCTCCGATGCCTAAGTCAGAAGAGCAATTGTCGTTTGAGCGTCGAGGTACAACAAGAGAGCGGTGAAACCCTAAACAGTCGAGCTAAGCGAATATTAGCCTGCCTAGGATCTCTGAATATGCTATGCACATGTGTCTCTCCCTACATGCCTAGGGCATGTATTTATAATGGAAGAGGGAGAAGGAGGGGGGCCGAAAATTATATCTATTAGGCCGAAAATATTATCCTTCTAGGGCTGGCCAACTGCCTTAAAGCCCAAGTAAGGAATATTCCACCCTCTCTCCAACTTTAATTCTATCTTTAATGAAAGATAAAATCTTCCATTAAGTTGCATAATCGCCATATAATTTTATATGGAAAATAACGAAAATAACTGCGCAGTAATTTTAGTAAATACCTTTATAGCGAAAATAACTATGGTAATTATGTTTGTTTTACCCGCTCACAAATGCCCCACCTACACCGCCCTTACACGACTCACCGTGTTAGGCGACGTAGGGTACAGAGGGTTTCTAATCGAAGTGGCCATGCAGATTGGTCAATTGGTCCCCTAGCGCTTTCGTATATTCGTATATTCGTACATCCATGAGCGATTATCACGGGGCGCATACTCTCTTTTCGAGACGTGTCATTTGTCAAGGACTAAGGTAGAATCATTAGAACAAACAAAACACTCGAGGGAGGATAGAACGTTTACGTTCAAAAGCGCCTGGCCAGGCCTTTGTTTAAGAAAACAAAAGAAAACAAAAAGGGTGTTTGTTCTAACAATTCGAGCCTTAGCTTAACATCCACGCAAAGGAGCCTTCAAAAAGAGACTGATGCCGGCGATTCCACGGTCAATGCTCTCATCCGATTTTCATATCACGGGCGCTTGCCATCTAAGATCTTCACTTGGTTTCATTTCTTGTCATCACGGTCACAATTGCAAGCACGTTCTTTCTCACAATTTTGCCTCAGTTGCCAATTTGTTGGGCATCCCGCTGCCTCGACGCGCATCGAGGTCTTAAGCGATTCTTGCATGAGTGCTAACGTTGCCCTTGCATCAACGGACCCGATTGTTTTTTATCGCTTGATCATCGTCCAATCTTGAATAACTCGGAATCTTCTATCATATTCGACCATTGTTGATTTTCCGGTTTTACAATGCCCCAGCATTTATTTTCGAGTCCTTGATTCCGACACGCGTTGTACGATTTCAAGGATTGATCTTCAATTTGAAGTTCTTCGGGGGAGAACTGCGATCGCCATTTTAGGGACCCGCGGGCGCGGTGCTCGTAAAACGAGACAACGAACACGTTTGGAGGCTGGCCGCGACCGCGGCCTCTGGGCGCCGCGATCGCGGCCTCGCTGGCTGAGATCGCGGTTCTCATTGTTCGCAAGGTTCTGCGATTGCGGTAGTTTTCCCACGTACTTGGTTTGTATACTTCTTCGATTTTTTCATTAGCATTTTACCGGCTCGGGATCGCGGCGGTTATCTGTGAATTTGATAACACTAACGAGCCGTCGATCGGTCCATTCGATGGCCGATTCATCGATGAGGAACTTTTCTTGGATCTTTACAAAGAACGCTTTTAGCCTTGCGATTTCTCCAAGGCTTGGATAGCGACAAGTCTTTATTCGAATATGCTCGCCTTGAATCCGCTATTTCTCTTTTAAAGCGGAAGCTATAGTGCGTATTAAGCACAATCTTGTTTTCATTCTTGATGATGGCTGATGCCCCGCTATCTTGATTGCTCTTGGTTTCAAAGATGCGCATCTCTGATTCCCAATGACTGTCAATTTCATCAGATTGTGTAGCACCATGACCATTGATTCCGTCGCTCGATCCGAACCTCGCTTGGTTTGCACTTAAAGCAACCATGTTCTGACGGTGAGGTCGGGTCAATTTTTGATCATCTTTGAGCAAGTTTTCTTGCTTGGAACTTTCTAGGGTTTGATCTTCCAAGCGAATATCGGAATCTCGCTTGATCACCCTGTGAGTCTTGATTCTTTTTCGAGCGAAGATCGGGTTTTGCCCCCAGTGCTTTTAGGGTTTTCGGAAGCAGGCGGCGATTGCTTTTGCCTAGGCCGCGGTCGCGGTTGCCGAGGCCGCGGTCGCGGCCGATGGTGCCGCGATCGCGGTGGTGCTAGAGCTCGTTGGAGACTTAGGGCTTACGAGTTCGTCGTTTCTTTGGGGATAAGAAAGTTTGTTTCTTGGATGGCAGAAATCGATTCCAGCCTCACCCTTGCATGGATTGATCGCTTTTTGACATCTTCTTGAGAACTTCTCTTGCTCCTTGACTTGGAATCCATTTATCGGATGATCTTGGAAAGCAAGGAGAACTCTTTGGTTGCGCTCTACTACGATTGGTAAATTCCGCTCAGACTCTCCAAATCTCTTGAATAGCATGAACTATCTTCATCCCTTAGTGATTAAGGCTTCTGATTTCTAGGTAGGATCGCTTCGCTTGCTTTTACGATCGGCTTTACGTTTTAAGAGGACGTTCAGCCTATGGCAAGTAAGATCCAATTTGATTTTAAGCAAATTGTACGGGCCCTATGCGGAGAGGTCGCGATTACCCCGCATTAGGTTTACGATTGTCGAAAGCCCGTCGGGTTTGCCCCAACGACGAAAGAACTTCTTCTTGGTTCGCCTTCTTCTTCATCTCTGGCGGTTGTAGACGACCTATTCCCGCCGTTCGGAGCGAATAACAAGGTGATGCGATTGTCATCTCCAATGGGTTTGGACCCGACATGACTAGATTGGCCTTGATATAAGTGAAGGTTAACCAAATTAGGGTTTGGCTCGTGAATAGAGGAAATGCTCCCAAATACGCAGCCCGCGATCGCGTTTTCTGAACCGCGGGCGCGACTTGACTGGCCGCGATCGCGGTCCTCCTGGCCGCGTTTCGGTTCGGCAATCGCGATCTCTTGGATCGACTCACTTTTCTCTTGAACCCTTTGATTATTCTCGTGTTCGGCAACACGCATTGCCGTTTCTCAAGCTTGAGCAAATTCAACCGATTTAGGCCTTGAAGTACCACGACTGACGATTCCGTCGCTCGACTCAAACACCCGAACGGTTTGTGCGATGAACAACCGTATTAGCAAGAGGGGTCGAGTCACAGTTCAAGTCATTTCCAGGCACAAAGGTCAGACCTTTCGAGCGAATATCGGAATCAGATTGATCAATTTTCCATTAGGGTTTACTTTCCGAGCGATTTTCGAAAATCTCGGGTTCGATCGTCGATCCGCAATCGTGGTGTATGGTACCACAGTCACGGTTTACGTTGTCGCGGTCACGGTTTTGCTCGTTGGGCGTACCTCGCACGATTCGCTTTGCGACGGTGCCCCAGGGTTTCCAAAAAACGACTTCTTAATCTTCAGGGATGGATTCCAACACAAGAATTGCGTAGATCAAATACACTTTTCCCAAAATTGCTTTCCGTCGATTTGACTGCGGTTGGATGTTTGATTCACAATCAAGTTTTCAACTTTGGGATACCGGGCACGCACCCAGAGCCTAATCCGTCAATTGATGGTCGACTACCAACCTTAGGCGGGATTAAATTTGACAAGGATCCGACAAGGTTGAACCCTGCCCCCAGTGTCGTCGATTTCGTAGCACGCACTGCGATCGACACTGGTTGTGGTGATCCGATCATGCTTTTACGTAGGGTTCAAACAAATCCCAAAGCGGATCTGTTTTGTTGATTTTTGGGGACGCCCTTAGGCTAGAAAAAACCTAAAAACACAAATTTCCGGAGTCACATATTTTCCGGAGGGGCACACCGGTCGAAAACCGGAGGCGCGAATTTCCGGAGGCGCATTGGTGGACCGCGATCGCGGCGTTTGTAGGCCGCGGTCGCGGCCAGGGTGCCGCGATCGCGATTTGTTCGCTGAGGCGGTGATTTCGTTTCTTACAATCGCCCCAGGGTTCGTAAATTCGATTTGTTTTTACTAGAAACGATTACTCATGGATATAATACTCGTTTCCAACAGACGGCGCCAATTGTTGGTGTACAAAATCTCGCCTTCAATTCGTCTTTAATAAACCAATTAAGAACTCCTCCTCTTCCGCTCCGTCTTCAATCTCTTGACCTAGAAAACCTGCAAAACAATGGACACAAGGGGCGGGGACCCCCTAATCCACCTCCGATGCCTAAGTCAGAAGAGCAATTGTCGTTTGAGCGTCGAGGTACAACAAGAGAGCGGTGAAACCCTAAACAGTCGAGCTAAGCGAATATTAGCCTGCCTAGGATCTCTGAATATGCTATGCACATGTGTCTCTCCCTACATGCCTAGGGTATGTATTTATAATGGAAGAGGGAGAAGGAGGGGGGCCGAAATTTATATCTATTAGGCCGAAAATATTATCCTTCTAGGGCTGGCCAACTGCCTTAAAGCCCAAGTAAGGAATATTCCACCCTCTCTCCAACTTTAATTCTATCTTTAATGAAAGATAAAATCTTCCATTAAGTTGCATAATCGCCATATAATTTTATATGGAAAATAACGAAAATAACTGCGCAGTAATTTTAGTAAATACCTTTATAGCGAAAATAACTATGGTAATTATGTTTGTTTTACCCGCTCACATTTTATTACTTTAAAAAGCTAGATCTAACAATTGAGAATCCTCCTAATTATCTACAGTAAGAGGCTTTCTCACCTGATCTTAGTCCTATATATATAAAGAGGGACGCCCAAGTATAATACAGATTAGAGTGTAAAGTATGGTTAAAGAGGAGATGTTGGATCTCTATTAATCTACAATGCTTAATTACGAACATACTAAGAAAAATGGGGAAGATGGAAGAGGAAAAAATATGCATTAATTTGAAAAAGGAAAGAAGCTGATTTTTTGAGATATCATTTACAAACGTGACTTAAAAAATACTAATATTAAAGAAAATCTTTTATTCTAGGATTGAAAATCATACCATTTAAAAAATCATTAAAACTAAAACTTTATTTTTGTTGTTTTTTGTTGCAAATGTGATTTCAAAATTAAATAGGCGCTTAACTCAAAAGTAATTTTCATATTTTGATTTGAATATGAATACGTGATAATAAGAATAATAATAATAATAAATATTGGTTTGAATAATAGAAAATATGATATTTTAGATATCTATAGTGTTGAAGAACTCATTTTTATTATGAATATTGATTGAATTATTACATATTAAAATGAATACGAAAAAAAGTTGGATTGTATACGACATTCAACATATAAATTTAATAATACACATTAAGGAGTGTTATCTCTTGAATACATACTCCAATGAATTTGAATAATTACATCTATTTATTTGTATGTACACTAATATGAAAATTAAACCATTGCATTTAGCTTCAAACTTCATCCATGTACACTTTTTCACAATTCTTGAATAACTCCATAGTAGAACACGTATATATGGATAACAAGTCTCGTACAACAAGACATGAAATTTTTCAATAACTGCATAATAGATCACACATTTATCAATAACAATTCATGTATATATGAAATACAAAATACACATATATAAATATGAAGACATTCATGTGTAAATAACAAAACACGCATATACGAATAACAAACCACACGGAATAAAAAATACATATATGAATAACAAGTCACACATATACGAATAACAAAAATGTATCCATGAATAAATAACCACACATACATTAATAACAAGTCATGCTTATATGAATAACAGAACAAACATATATGAAAAATAAGCCATGAGTATGTGAGTAACAAGACAACGTATATATGAATAAAAATCAATATATATCAATAACATAACACATGTATATGAATATAAAGCCATGTATATATATATATATAACTATCAAGCAACATATGTATAAATAATAAGTCACGCATCTATGAATAATAAGATAAGAATCCATGAATAACAAATAATGCATTGAGGAAAAATACTAATTACTAAATCAATTAAATTATAATAAATCTAGAAATACGTGCACTAACACAAACTAAATTGCTAAATAAAATTAATCCCACAAGAAGACAAAATCTATCGAACTGAAATGCTAATTACTAAAATAAATTCAATCTAGGCAATAGCACTAAATTTTAGAATGAAAACAAATTTAAACACTAGACTAAGCAATTGAAATCTAGGAATATATGGTATTAAATCTATGAAAACCAAATTAAATTTAGGAAATCTATCGTACTGAATTGCTTGAATGAAAACCAATATCATAAAAACACACAAATAACCGAAATACTTGTTCGAAGAAATCAACACAATACCGACTCCATTACTTAAAAAAGTTAATTCAACTACTTTGCACTAAAGACTAGTACACGGAGAAAATAAAATTTTTTGGTTTTTAGAATTAAGATTGTAGGACCATATAACTGAAAAAAGCCAAAATCAGACTAAGCAATTGAATCAAATAAATTAGAAAGAAACTATCGTAGAACAAGAGAAAGAAAAACAATACAACAAGATCTAGTGGGTGATCTGAAGAGTCATAACACACCTTGGTTGAACCCGGCTTCAAAGAGGCAATTGAAATTGGACGATCTGAAGCGGTGATTGAAGAGAGCCAACGACACAATTTTGGAAATATATTAGATGAATTAGATCCTTAAATTACGCAAGAGAAAATAAATATAATATAAAACTTTACTGAAATAAAGGGAGAAATATATCTCTAGTGGGAAATAAGCCCAATCCAGTGTTTCTCACCACTTCAAACAATTTTACACCCTTTTTTTATTAATCTTGACCATTTATCTAATTTAATCTAAGGACTCATATAAGACCACATGAAACACCTTAAACATGCATTTTACAAAGTGTGATTTTATATATAAAATGATGAACAATTGGGGCTATCTTCCATAATCAATTTTAAAGCTCAAGTAAGTGTCAGTTTTTTCATGTTAGAATTGAATGAATAAAATTGGTTAAATACCTTATTTAGGGTAGAAAAGGGTTTCAGTTAATCAACACATAGAGCATCTTTTTCTCTTTTAAATCACAATAAATTTTGCTTAAATTTTGCTTTGTATTTTTTTACTTTACCTTAGGTTATAATTTGTTAACAATCAAGAAGAACAACAGAGAGAAGAAGGAGACAAGAAAGATTGTCTTTCATTACATTCTCAATGAGTGAGGTTTGTTACAAGTGAATACTATTTATATGTATGTGATGAATCGGTTACATAATCCGAACTCAAGCCTTACCAAGTAACAAACTATTACAAGTTTTTAGCTAAGTGCCAACCTAAATCCATAACCCCCCCCCCCCCCGATTAGAAGGCAAAAGCATGTCATGCTTGGATAACAAATGATGTTGAGTTGAATGGATGAGTTTGGTAAAAATATTTGCAAGATGTTGAGTAGTGGGCATATTTAAAAATTGAAGAAGGCCTTCCATGACTTTATCTCATGTAAAATGGACATCAACTTCTATATGCTTATTACGCTCATGTTGTACTAGATTTTTGGCAATTTGAATAGCTGAATTTTTATCACAATGCAACACAACAAGTTTAACAGAAATGATGTACAAATCACTTAATAATCGAACCAACCAAATTGTCTCAACTGTAGCTTGTGCCATTGCATGGTATTTTACTTTTGAAGAACTTATGGAAACCACCCCCTTGTTTGTTTGATATCCAAGTAATAGGATACTAACCCAACATGAGATAACCAGTTACAAACCTTCTAGTAAAGGCATAAGAATCCTAGTCAAAATTTGAGTAGGCAGACAAGACTAGGTTATTTGAACCATTAAGAATGATGCCATAGTTTTTAGTCCCCTAAATGTACCTTAATGTATGCATCAATGTTTTATATGTAATGTGTAAGGCTGCTGCATAAATTAACTAAGATTTTGAACTATATAAGCCAGAGCTAGTCGAATTTTGGTGAGAAAATTCAATTTGCGAATAACAACTCTATAAGTATAGGATAAAGTAAAGGCTCTACATCTGCAGGAAAAAGTTTGCAGTTTAGTGGCTAAGGAGTACAAGCAGAATAAGACTTACTAAGATCAATATCTTTCAACAATGTGTAAACTTTTTTGTATGAGAGCAACTCCATTGCTTAAGTAAGAAACCTCCTAGCCATAAAAATACTGTATACATCCTAGATCCTCGATGCTAAACAATGAGTGAAAATAATTCTTAAGCGATAATGTCCTAGTTTCATTTGATCCAATGGTCAAAAGATCATTAACACAGATTACTACAATAGTAATATGGTTATTTTGAGTCTTGGCAAACAAAGAGTAATTATTTTTTGAGCCTTTGCAAACAAAGAGTAAGCATTTTTTGATTGAAGATATCCTAGATATAGAAGAGATGTAGTACGTCTATGAAACCATTGTTGATTTGCTTGCTTATGTCCATACAAGGACCATTTTAGTTTGCAAAGTTAGTTCTAAGGATTTGGAATTCCTTTAGAAACTTTCGTATAGACTTCCTCATGAGTTGTGTTGTGTAGAAAAACATTATTGACATCACATTGATAAAGAATCCATTTCTTATAAAAAGCCATTGAAATAATACTTTTTATTGTTGCCATTTTAACAATAGGGGAGAAAGTTTCCATGTAATCAATACTCTCCTCTGATTAAACCCTTAGCAACAAGTCAATCCTTAAATCTTTCTAGAGAACCATTTGATTCGAGCTCGACTTTATAAACCTATCGACATCCAACAACCATGTTTCCATGAGGTAAAGGCAAAAGATCCTAAGTATCATTTCCTTGGAGAGCTTATAATTTAACTTCTATGTTCATAGATTGCATCCAATGTTCAAGTTTTGAGGCTTCTTTGTATGTGGACGATTCAATTTAATTTATGGGTAAAAAATAGGAGAAGAATCAGGTGATGAGGTAAAATTACTAATGTAGTCACTCAAATAAGAAGGTGGGTTATGGATTCTGTTGGATCTTCTAGGAAAAAGAGGAGAAGAATTAAAAGTGGGAAAAGAAGATTTTTTTTTTTGAGTATTAGAAGTGGTATTGAAGGGAATTCATCTAGGTTCACTGTCGATGCTAGAATTACTAGTGAATTTGTTTATGCTTTCAGCTCTCTCAGCACTTGCTAGATCGTGATCTTTCTAAATTTCTTCATTAGCTCCTTGGTCACCACCATATATGCAGCCATCTTGGTGTCTTATGTGGAATAGGTTTCGAGGATTTAGTTCATAGTTAGGAAGGAATCTCACTTTACTTTTAGATCCTAGATAGTGAGCTCTTTTCCTATGGTTAAACAAAAAATCAACGCTTCATATTCATACTCATTCTTGGTGGCTTTAAAGGCACACCACTTTGAAGGCGCACCACACAACCTTAGATATCATATCACCATGTGGCAGCTTTAGTACGACATCGATGCCTATTTTCCTGATGTTGGAGGCTTCGTCCATGTACAGTATCCATGTTCCGGTGTTCATTGACGCTACCGCCAGTAGTTTTTCCTTCTTGGCATCTTCTTCTAGTGTCGGGTTGAAATCGACCATAAATTCAGTGAGCGCCTAAGCTTTGATGGTCGTCTTGGGCTGGTAGGAAATGTCAAATCTGTTGAGATAGATTGCCCAATTAGCCATTCTTCCTGCATCATTGTCTTCAACGGGTAGTTGGTGTGCACATCATGATGGTTTGCCACTCAAAGTAGGGTCGTAAATTATTTTATGCCATGACCAACGTGAGGACCAACTTCTCAAAAATGGAGTATCTAGTTTCTCTTGGTAGAAGGGTGCAACTAATAAAATACACCAAGGTCTAATCTCCCCCTTCTTCACATGTAAGGACTCTACTGATTGGTGGGTCCATGATGGTGTGGTACAATGGTAGGGTTTCATAGTCTTCGGGTTTGGAGAGTAGTAGAGGGTTGGGCATCCACTCAAAATATCAATTCATATGGGGGGACCTAATAAAAGAGCTGGAAACGATCTAATGACTTTAATATGAACCGATTTGGTGCCACAAATCTTCCAGTTAGCTTCTGCACATCTTTGGTGGATTTGGGGAACTGTAGTTATGAAATTTCCCTCAATTGATCGTGGCTCCCTCTTTGGGTCACCATAAACCCCAAAAACATCGCAAAGTTAATGCTGAAAGCACACTCTGACAGGTTGAGCATCATGTTATATTCTCTGAGAAGTTTAAAGGTTTCTTCTAAATAGACCAAGGTGTCCTCTTTATTATTAAATATAATGAGCATGTCGTCAATGTACACCTCCATTGTCTTGCCAATCTTCAATTGGAACATCCGATTCACGAGCTAATGGTAAGTGGCGTTGATGTTCTTTTAATCTGAAAGGCATTACGTTGTAAAATTAGGTGCCTTAGAGCATCCCCAAAAGCTGCTCTAAAAAATTCTCCAAAATGGGAAATTAACTATCAAATTTTCTAAAAAAAATTGAGCATAACTCCAACAGATTCTCTATTTTAGAGAACCATACATTTAATGCTTTTATTTTCAACATATAAAATATTCTACAATACATATTTAATAATTAATTAAATATTATCTTACTTATGAAAATAGAAGGACTCTAAAATCTTAATCTAATAAATAATAAATTATTTGTTATTTGACTAGTTATATGAAAATAAAATATTTTAAAATCTTAGGGCATGGATAACAAATTCGATTTCTATATTTTTTTTCAAAATAACAAACTTAAAATTATATTCTCTAATTTTTTTTTCCAACTATAACAAATTCTCTTTGAGAAAATCCTACATATATTATAATTGTTATTTTATTTATTAAAATATTATATTATAAAATCTAATTTGACCAATAAGAAGAAGCCATAATTTATTAGATACATTTAATGCATTCCCCAAATATTTTTAGGGAATTCTCTAAATATAGGGAAGAGACATCAACTTTTGGAGACTTTCTCTAAAATAGAGATTAAGATAGGGAAATAGTTGGACCTTAAAACATGCTCAAAATCTCCAAATACACAACATCCAAGAATTTGGAGCATTTGTTGGGGATGCTCTTAGCTTGTGATAAAGTCTATTTTCTCCTGAGCTTCAGGGTGCATAACGACCTAGTTAGATCCGTAAAAAGCATCAATAAAGATGAACATCTCATGACCCGTTGTGGTGTCTACCATGGCATCGATGTATGGAAGAGTGAAGGAGTCCTTAGGACATGCCTTGTTGAGGTCGGTAAAGTATATGCAGATCATGCACTTCATGTTCTTCTTTTTTACTAAAACTACATTAGCCAACCATTCAGGGTACTAAACTACTCTAACTTTCCCGGTTTCCAACTTCTTCCTCACTTCCTCATCCACTATCGAGTGTTCCAAGGAAAACTTGGCTACTTTTGCTTGATCAACAAATGGTTGGGATAAACATTCAAGTGATGATTGATAATATCAAAACTTATTCCCAACATGTCTTCATGCGACCAAGTGAAGCAATCACTCTTACTCCCCATGAAACTAATTAGGTGACCCCTTGCTTTTGGATCAAGGGTGACTTCCTCGACTCGTTCTGCCTCAGGGTCCTAGACCAGGGTCAGCCCCTGAACATTTTGTGATTTCTGACAATCATCTTAATCATTTACTTATAGCCCTCTTTTGGACAATCGTTGGTCGCCTCTAATCCACTACTGGAAAACGCATCTGTAGCTAGGAAAATAGTCACGACTTCAGCCACAAAAATAACCACAAAATCACGTTAGCCACAACATCCCCAACGGATTTCCCTACGAAAGGTGACCTGTGGCTAAAATGGATGAGGCTAAATATCACTCTGGAAAAGAACCACAAAATTCTAGTGTGGTGGCTATATAGCTGCAAATAATGGTCGCGAACTAGTTCATTGCTAAAAGTGTGGCTATTGGCCACAAATGTCACGTTCAACCACATTAGCCATAATTGATTCGTGGTTGGTTTTGAGTGCATCACCATCAAATTTTAGTTACAAATGTATTTTGTACCTAAATTCGAGTTGTATTTGAGCTCATTATCGTCCCTAATTCGTGGACATTAGCCTTGAAATTTGCAATGAATCTAATTAGTGGGAAAATTCGTGGCCATTTAGCCTTGAATTTGCACTGAAACTATTTTGTTTCAAATTTTGTGGTTAAATAATTGCGCATTTAAAAAAATCTAAAAAATATTATACCATAATATTGCATATTTGCATCATCATATTAATGCAATCAAAAAACGATTATACCATAATATTGCATATTTACATCATCATAGTCTATAACACTTGTTGAAACATCTCACAACAAACCACATTCTATCCAAATGCTAATACAAACCCAAAATAAACCAAAAAAAATCCTAACAAGTGAAGCAAAAGCCAACCAATATAATTTCCTATGGTAACAAAAGGAGCAATGGCTAAACTCAAATCTTAATTCAGCAAATCTATGCTTGCAAAATTGAGCTAACAACAGCAAGAGCACCCTTTGCATTTCCTAGAACCTGGAAGAGCAAGCAAACATATATTAGCCTTATATTCTTCAAACTAGACAACAAGAAAATCTGATATAAAGAATGCAAACTCATGAGAAGTTAATTTGACTGGTAGTGTATCCACTATCTACTGCAAACAATAAATGATATGAATGTCACAAAAATTACTTTACAAGAAGCTTGGATTGCATTCAGGTAATGACAAACTTGAAAAGTAAATTTTATTGCCTAACATCTTATTTTCAAGAAAATACAACCAATGACAAGATCTAGAATTCTGGCTCAAGGCACCCATAGTAATTAATAAACATCAATGGTCAACTACGAGGGTGAAGACAAGTAGACAACAACTGAGCTTCAACTAAACTTCGTAAGGGAAGATCCATTAAGTTCCTCATAGTTAGACTAGTAGAAGATACATGCAGAAAAATCCACCATTATGTATACTTATTGAGAGCTCGTATAAAGAGTTCAAAGCTTACATCATGCAGAATAAGTTCGGTAACGCGCATTTGATCAACAATGCCACAATCTGTAACAATCTGCTGAAAAAAGAGTTTGTAGACTCCATTAGACTGAATTCATGAATCTAAGATGAACTCTGGAATTTTAAAGTTATAATGCAAACAACAATGAGAAGAATATAGAAATGGCAGTCTTATCTATGTTCAAAAAAAAGAGACCAACATGCAAGAAAGAACATGCAAATGTGTAGATGTAGAAATAAAATGAAAGTTAGCCCAGGAACAAGCACTATGATGCACACCACCTTATTTCATGAGATAGAAGCATGTGCATATGAGCACATACATGTGTTTCCACACATATATAAGCATAGCACCCTACAACAGAAAAGTGTGATCCCCAAAAGATCATGGCTCTTTCTAGTAGCCTTAAATTCTAAGACCCCTAAATTGAAATCTATCTCACACAGTTTCAGATTTTAAGCAGAGCACATATATGTACATAACATATATAAGATGTACAAGTTTGGAATTTTTCAAACGAATTAACAAATGTTTGAACAAAAAAAAGCATAAAGCAAATATGAAAGCTAAAGAATTGTGATGGAGGAGAGCATGGGTGAAATATCAAGAAGGATTAAGATGGTTAGAAGAGCCTTATCTCAATCTGTTGCCGAAAAATTGGGCATATCTCAAGGTCTTGCCCACATTTGCAACAAGTCTGCCAAATAAGAGAGCATAAAAAATGAGTTTGTACGGTCAAACCCATTACAAGCTAGATTGAAAGAAAATAATTGATTTAAGAAAGCTTATTCATTGGATTTACATGGTGAAACGATTCGTTTCCAAAGAGCCAGAAACCAGATGAAACGATGTGCTTAGGGTTTTCGATCTTTGGTTCCTTGGTTCTAGACAAGAAGAAATTAGGATTTAGGGCACAAAACAAGTGAAAATGTGGGAAAAAAATCAATTGAGAAGCAGAAAGGGCATAAATAAAAACCAAAGTTGACATAAAGACATTAGGGGAAAAATCAATTGAGAAGGACAAGCTCAAACCGATCAATTTGGAGACAAATTTGTAGACTTTGACGAGGAGGAGAAGATATGTCGACGGTGAAGAATCCGAATTCTTTCTCCTCCAGTCTTTTATTCCATCCTGATTCTCTCGGGTTCCATTCACTTGGATACGAATTTGTAGACTGATGAGGCGGAGAAGATATGCCGGCGGCGAAGAACCCGAATTCCTTCTTCACGAGTCCGCCGTCGTTCCTGATTCTCTCTCGTTCCTGATTCTCTCCCTTGGTGAGAGGAGGTGTAAAGTGTGAGGCGGAGGAGTTCAGAGAGATATGTGAGGCGGAAACTTAGGGATTGAGTTTTTGAATTTTATTAATCAATAAGAAAGAGGCCCACTATGTTCAACACGCCCAAAATTTAGTTGAACCAAAATTTGCCTCCTTGTAATATTTTTAGCTCGCCCAAAATTTCATTAAACCAAATTTTCCCTCCTTATAATATTTATACCCCGCCCAATATTTTTTTAATCAAATATTTCCTACTTTTTCCCTCCTAAACCAAATGTTTTAGATGATTAAATTAGCAATTATTTTTTAAAAAAATCTTTAATTAAATACACTTTTCTATATACGAATAATCTAAACAAATAAAACACTTTCCTATGTATACAAAGTATAATAATTAAAAGTGTGAAATTGTAAATTTAATATATAAATCGATATTAATCGAACATGATAATAAAATAAATCTTCAATAATTAAAACATTGTATACCTTTTTTTTGGGGCCTTGCCCCCAACCTCGCCAGGGCACGTTGCCCCCTCGACCCCCAACTCGCTGACCGGAGACCACCGTCGTGGGGCGTTGTCCCCCGAACCCCCACTAGGGGGCTCCGTCCCCTAGGACCCCCGGTGTTGTCGGGGGCTTCGCCCCCGAACTCCTGGCGTGTACTTGTTAACATCAAGCATATGAAGATCATTATTGGTTTAGGTATTGTTAATCTTAAACTTTAACCATACATGTAAACTAATTAGGTTTCTTATAAGAATGAACAGTTCTAAAGAAATAAACGACTTCTTCTTAGAATGAACGACTCTAAAGGAATATAATGGTTTCTTATAAGAATGAATGACTCTAAATAAATATAAAGTTTTCTTATAAGAATGAACGTCTCTAAAGAAATATTAACGTTTTGTAATAAGAATGACGACTATAAAGAAATATAACGATTTCTTATTAGAATGAACGATTCTAAATGAATATAACGATTTCTTATAACAATGAACGATTCTAAAGGACTATAACGTTTTCTAATAAGAATGAAAGATTCTGTAGAGATATATTGATTTCTTATAAGAATGAACGATTTCTATATTTTGACTCCTTCTACCGAGGAGCCTACCTACCCCCATGGGTCTGTAACAATCCTTATCTGAAGGAAAACGAGGTGGGAGGTGGATCCAGGCATGACATCGAGCCACTTACAGATTCAGCAGGGTCGTTAACGACCCACATAGCCTCGGTAACGAGCCCTTTTCTGCTCGATCAAGGTAAGTCTTTTTTTTCTGGTTTGATTGATTCTGGTCATGATCCTTTCTCCTATCCTTGTTCTATATTAAATCCTACTATTAGTCATATGAAGGAGTCAAAACCTCCTTGGTTTTCGGATTATACTAACCCTGTTGTAGGATTACCGAGCATACTTATTGATGATAGAGGGCCAAATATTTTGGAAAGGGGCTTTGATGCTGTTTCGGCTAAGTGTGGGGTTTCTTTTGATCCTGACATAGATGGATGGAAGACACCTTAGAGAAAAGGGTAAGTTCGTCGGTCTAACGACGTTAAAAATAGCGCTTCCGGAAGGCAACCCGCTTTTAAGCATTTGTTTTAGTTTTCAGTTTCTTAGATCTTTTTGCTAGCTTTCTTTTAACGTGTTTCTAGGTTAGATTAGTGTAGTAGGATAGAAGTTTTTCTAAAATTACTCAGGTACAATGAAGAAGAAGTGCTAAGAAGAAGAAAATCAAGAAGATTCGGTGTACAAGCACGCAGGCTCGGTAACGACCCCCCACAGGGTCGGTACCGACCTCTACCAATCCGAGAAAATTCAACTCCTCAAGTGATCAATGGTTTCAAGCAACTTCAGTTTTATTTTGTGAGTTCCCTATTCTTATCTTCTTTATTCTGTCTTTATTTTAAATAGTAAGGACACTGTTTGCTTTAAGTATATATGGGGTGGGGGGAAAGGAAACTCAGTTTTGTGTCAGTTTTTGTGTCTTTGTATGTGTTTTTAGTATTGATAATATTCTACTTATATGTCCTATGATATGCTTTAACTTGCTTAATCATGTAATTCCTTTAGCATGCTTGGAGAGCTTTGCCTGAATCATGTTGAAAAATTTGTTCTTATGTGGATATTTAGCTTGTGATGAAATTGAGCACATATGATCTAAGGTAAATGTGACTTAAATCCAACAAAAATTGCTACTTTGTGAGTTATTTTTGGCCTTATAGGGAGAACATAAAAAATCCCTCTTCTTTTCTTGTGTGATTTGCTCTGCTTATGCATATTATCTCTTGTCATTGATATGGTTATCTATTACTTGAGACCTTTATGAGATATTAGTTCATTGCATGTGAGAATCATATTATAGAGAACTTATTCTTCATACGCCCTATTAATCCTTATCCACCCTTATCATTATCCTCTTTTTGAAGCCCATTTGAGCCTTAAGCCTTTTATTTTTAGCTCCACAAAATTTTCCCTAGCCAATGAATCTTGACCCTATCCGGGAATTAGGACTTAGTATTGGTTGTTATGATTTTGTTGAGTGAGTTGTATTGGTTCAAGAGTGGGGTAATATGGGTTGGGTAAGTAAAAAGATATTGCAATTTATCATGTAAAATGAGTTTGATTCCCTGAATGCATTTACAAAAGAAGTCGAAAGATAAGAAAAAGAATGAGCAGACATCGTTACCGACCTAGTAGGTTCGGTACCGAGCTTCCCAGCAGAAAAAAAAATCAAGAAAAATCAGAAGGGAAGATAAAGCAAGAAAAAGTATTGTGTAGTGAATAATGTGCATGAGCCAAATTTCCTTGTATTTTTGAGCAAGATTAGTTGGGATATTTATATGGTAAGTGAAGAGTGTGCATAATGAAGGGTGAGTTTGGTATATGTTTTTTGTGAGCGTTTTGATGTTATGTGAGTTTTTAGGAGTTTTGATTCCCGGATATTATTAGCACCACATGGCGAAAATATTTCCACGCCTATATCTCTTTACCAAGTCCCATTACAACCCGGCCGAATGGAAGCTTCTATGAAGTTTTGCATTGAGCCTAAGTTCTCTTTATGATATTTATGTGTTTTGACATCTCTGGTGCAAAGTTTGGTGATATAAGTAACAATGGTTATGTGATTTATGTATATTGGATTGAGTTGAGAGTTTTTATTCTAAGCCTAAACACTTGAGAGATGAGAGAAACACATTACCCTTGTGAGGTTGGATTCTTGGTTGCTTTTGCTTGAGGTTGCTCATATATGTGTGATGACGTTAGATTCACTTGGCTATCTATTTCTACTCATGCTTATGATGTTGCTTTTTGATAAGGGCATTGACTTGATATATGTGTTCATGGTTTTGGTTGATGTCCATTTGATTGCTTGAGGACAATCAAGTCTAAGTATGGGGTATTTTGATGTCCGCCTTTTTAGTCATGTTTTTAGGGTGTGTTTTTGTGTGTTTGAGTCTTTTTCTTTATTTTTGTGTTTTGTTTAGAGTCGTTTATGTAGGTTTTTGTATTTTCTTAAGATATGGAGTCTACATAAGCTTTGTGTTTTGTAGGATTTTGGAAGTTGTTTAGAGCACTTTTGAAGAAAGGAGCAAAGCCGGTGAAGGATAACACTCAAGAATGAAGAGAAGATTGATATTTAGCACTCAAGTAAAGACTTTGAAGATTAAGTTTGATATTGGAAAGAGGTAGATAAATTCGTTAAAAAAACATAGGAAAAAGAATCGAGTCAAACGGAGTTGTAACGAATTCGCTATACAAGTTTTACTTAAGGTTGTTCGTAGTGCTGAACAGAGTCGGTAACGAGGCTCTCAGCTCGTTACCGAGGTACCCCGTGTCGCAGCGAAGACCGAGTCAACGTGAATTAAAAGCTTTTATCTTATTTCCTTTTATGTTATTAGATAGATAGAAGGGATATATCTTATACGAAGATATTATTTTCTTATAGATAGATTATAGATTAGTTTCTCTATAAATAATCTTGTCTACCCTTTGTTTTTCTAAACACACAATCAATTGCCTTGGAGGGCAAGTAAGGGGAGGAGAAAGGTGTGTGAGAGGGGGAAGAGACGAGTTTTTGTGGGGCAGAACTATCGTTGTGGATTCGGTTGTAAGCTTTCTCTTTTATTTAAATTCAATTGTTCTTTAATTATGATTAGTGAGTAGTCTTCCTCTCTAAGGTTGGGGTTATACCCAACAATGGTTGTGCATGCTTGTTTATGATCATGTTCTGATTCTTTTTATTGCATGAATCTATTCTCTTGTTCTTAATCCTTGAAACGAATGTTGAGGAGAATATCTCATTCATAGTTGAAGCAAAAGCATAAACTTTGAATCAGAATAGTCAATTTAGGGTGATCTATCTTTGTTGAAGTAGAAGAGATTAGATAGTAAGTTTATTGATTGAACCAAAGTTAGTTGATTTACTTGCTTAGGTTGACGAAAGTTGACACCTTTTTGTGATAAAAGCATGATCTATGTGTTTCATTAACGTTTAGCATGCATAATTGTTGTTGTGGGGATACCTACACCTTAGATTTTCTCTTTATTGATATAAAAAAAACCTTGTTTTTTTCTCTTACTTGCGCTCTAAGTAAGAACAAAACTTTGTACTGACTATCTCCCGTGGACGAACCCGACTCCCCTATACTCAGCGGGGTCTTGATTATAAATTTATTTGTTATCAAGAAACCTTCTCAACAATATTGGCCTATGGATAATATTTATTAAAATTCTAAAATAATTGTTATATATTTATAGTGGAAATAATTTTACAAATAATAAAAATTAATTAGGAATGGGCTTGGGAGTTGAAAGAAAACCTGATGGGCTTGGGAGTCAAAAGAAATGGGCTCGTTTTTGGATCACCTACTCGGCCCAAATGGAGGAGCAGCCCAATCCAAACTCTTCTCCTCTTCCTTCGTTTAAATCTTATGGCTATTTCTGTAGATTTATCACGAAATGAAGGACTCGTGGCTAATCTCGTGACTGATTCTGCAATTTTTCCAAACAAACAAAGTTAGACACGAAATGAAGAACTCGTGGCTAGTCTCGTGGTTATTTCTGCAGATTTCTCGCTAAATAAAGAACTCGTGGCTACTCTCGTGACTGTTATCGCAGCTTTTTTCAAACAAACTAAGCTAGACACGAAAATAAGAACTCGTGGCTAGTTTTGTGGTTATTTGTTTAGATTTCTAACAAAATGAAGGACCATTCATGAGTCAATGGTTCAAATAACCCACAAACATAACCAGAAAACTAGCCATACATATTATGTGGGTACTTCGCTCCAGACATTGCCGTGAATATACACCCGAATCTTTTTCGTGGCTAATTAGCTACTACATTAGAAATGAATCTAGTCGCACAAGACATTCGCGTCAATTTGGCCTAAACTTTAGCCAAGAGCCTGTTTTCATGACCATATGGCAAGAAAACTACAACCAAATCTAGCCGCCTGCTCTTTTCGCGGCGATTCGGCCTCAAAAATAGCCACAACTTTATTTTTCATGGCAATATAACCGCAAACGTTTATTTGTGGTTAAACTTGTGGTCGTTGCCACCCAAATTAACCTCGACAATATTCGTGGCTAAATATTTTCTGGCTACAGACGCGTTTTCCAGCAGTGATCAATTGGATCTCCCAAGGGGTTGGAAACATTATAGTTTGATGGTAAGTCAATGCTACAACTTTCATGTTATAGATCCACGGACGTCCAATTATAATATTGTGATATGAAGGATAATTGAGGACCAGAATTTGACATGGCGATTGACCCCATTGGCGTATGTAGGCAATTTGATTTCATCCAATGTGTGCTTGATTTCTCTATTGAATCTGACGAGAGCCACTCATTTCTTGATGATGTCGGCCTCTGATGTTCGTATTTTTAGTATAGTTTTTGTGGGGCAGAACTATCGTTGTGGATTCAGTTGTTCTTTAATTATGATTAGTGAGTGGTCTTCCTCTCTAAGGTTGGGGTTAAACCCAACAATGGTTGTGCATGCTTGTTTATGATCATGTTTTGATTCTTTTTATTGCATGAATCTCTTCTCTTGTTCTTAATCCTTGAAACGAATGTTGAGGGGAATATCTCATTCATAGTTGAAGCAAAAGCATAAACTTTGAATCAGAATAGTCAATTTAGGGTTTTGAAGCGAAAGTGGATCTATCCTTGTTGAAGTAGAAGAGAATAGATAGTAAGTTTATTGATTGAACCAAAGTTAGTTGATTAACTTGCTCAGGTTGACGAAAGTTGACACCTTTTTGTGATAAAAGCATGATCTATGTGTTTCATTAACGTTTGGCATGCATAATTGTTGTTGTGGGGATACCTACACCTTAGATCTTCTCTTTATTGATATAAAAATCCTTGTTTTTTTCTCTTACTTGCGTTGTAAGTATGAACAAAACTTTGTACTGACTATCTCCCGTGGACGAACCTGACTCCCCTATACTCAGCGGGGTCTTGATTATAAATTTATTTGTTGTCGAGAAACCCTCTCAACAATATTGGCCTATGGATAATATTTATTAAAAATTCTAATATAATTGTTATATATTTATAGTGGAAATAATTTTACAAATAATAAAAATTAATTAGAAATAGGCTTGGGAGTTGAAGGAAAACCTAATGGGCTTGGGAGTCAAAAGAAATGGGCCTGTTTTTGGATCACCTACTAGGCCAAAATGGAGGAGCAGCCCAATCGAAACTCTTCTCCTCCTCCTTCGTTTAAATCTTATGGCTATTTCTACAGATTTATCACGAAATGAAGGACTCGTGGCTAATCTCGTGACTGATTCTGCAATTTTTCCAAACAAACAAACTTAGACAAGAAATGAAGAACTCGTGTCTAGTCTCGTGGTTATTTCTGCAGATTTCTAGCTAAATAATAACTCGTGGCTAATCTCGTGACTGTTATCGCAACTTTTTTCAAACAAACTAAGCTAGACACGAAAATAAGAACTCGTGGCTAGTTTTGTGGTTATTTGTTTGATTTCTAACAAAATGAAGGACCATTCATGAATCATTGGTTCAAATAACCCACAAACATAACCACAAAACTAGCCATACATATTATGTGGGTACTTAGCGCCAGACTTTGCCGTGAATATACACCCGAATTTTTTTCCTGGCTAATTAGGTACTACATTAGAAATGAATCTAGCCGCACAATACATTCGCGTCAATTTGGCCTAAACTTTAGCCAGGAGCTTGTTTTCATGACAATATGGCAAGAAAACTACAACAAATCTAGTCGCGTGCTCTTTTCGCGGCGATTCGGCCTCAAAAATAGCCACAACTTTATTTTTCATGGCAATATAACCGCAAATGTTTATTTGGGGTTAAACTTGTGGTCGTTGCCACCCAAATTAACCTCGACAATATTCGTGGCTAAATATTTTTTGGCTACAGACGCGTTTTCCAGCAGTGATCGCTTGGATGTCCCAAGGGGTTGGAAACATTATAGTTTGATGGTAAGTCAATGCTACAACTTTCATGTCATAGATCCACGGACGTCCAATTATATTATTGTGATATAAAGGATAATTGAGGACCGAAATTTGACATGGAGGTTGACCCCCTTAGCGTATGTAGGCAATTTGATTTCATCCAATGTGTGCTTGATTTCTCTATTGAATCTAACGAGAGCCAATGATTTCTTGATGATGTCGGCCTCTAATGTTCATGTTTTTAGTATAGTTTTTAAGTGTTTTTCTTAGTTGTTTAGCTCAGTATAGTTGAGTTTTAGTGTTTGTTTTGTACGTTTTTCAATCATAAACCCCCCCTTCTTTGGTTACTTGGCATCCAAGTAATAACACAGATACACGAGTCCTTGTGGGATCGACCCTTACTTACCATTCTACTAAGTTTGGTTAAGTTAGGTTCTTTGATAGGTATAACGACCACTGAAAATACCTCATCAGATGCCCTGGATCAGAAAAAGATGATGACTAGGAATAGTTCTACACGGCCTAGAGTTCTCTCATCTTCGATGAAACCGATAATGAAGTCGTTCTCGTTGGAGTAGCTCACTGGAGAGTGATACGCTGGTTTTAGTACAGTGTAATTCTGTATTTTTATTAGGATTTTCTGAGTGTTTTAGGCTAGACTAGGATGATTATCTGTAATATCAGCAGAAGCCTACAGTTGAAGATTTGGACGACAGAAATCCTAAATTCGAAGTTGAAGTGCTCAAGGAGTCAGGATCCGCGCCCTCGGATTAGATCCGCGCCCGCGGTGCCGAGGTAGAAGCAAACCATCCGAGGGCGAGGAAGGATGGATCCGCGACTGCGAATTATTTCTGCGCTCGCGGATCGTTGGGGTTCCGCGGCCGAGGCAAGGGAGAAGATCCGCGCCCGCGGATTGAATCCGCGCTCGCGGATCGAGGGTTTCAGCGCCGCCTCTGTTTTGTTTTTATTTTATCTTTTAGTATTTTTTTATCTTTATATTTTCGGACTTATTTTTTACTATTTAAGTTAGTTTCGAGTTTCACTTTAGGAAGACACAATTTAGAGACAATTTCTAGCATACTTTCAGTATTATGGAGAACTAATTTTCCCTTTGGAGTTTGTTTAATCAAGGAAGCCTTTTTATGTATTTCGTGAGATTCTGGTAACTTTTCTATCCCTTGGTTAATATCAAAACTCTTGGTTTAATTTATATGATCTATGTTTGATTTCATAAGCCTGATCAACTTGTTTGATTGACTTAGATCTACTGTTTGGATTAGGTTTGATTGTTGTTTGTGCAATCTTATTTATCCTTGAAACAACTCTTTTCTAGGACCGTGGACTAGAAATGAGAAAGAGTATTTGATTGTTATTTTATGCATGAGACTCGTAGCTTGATTGCATGAATTAATATCCTTCTATCCTTAATACTTTGCATGATTTGAATTAAGCGTTCTTGTTCATATCATCCTTCTGCTTTGACCGTGGACAAGCGGATATCTTTTATAAGGATTGGAATTAACTAGGGAATTAATAGAAAAGTGGATGAATTAATGATCGAATGATTAAAAAGGTGGAATTGATTGAATAAACTCTGCTTTTCTTCAATTGATTAAATCCTCAACAATATTTGCTTATTTGTTTGTTTGCCTGAACATCCCAAAACCCCTTTCTTTGCTTTTACTGATTGATCAGAATCCCGATTCTCTTGGGTTCGACCCCTTGCTTACTTGCTATACTAGTTAGTAGTTTAGGGTTATTTATCTTTGATCTTGGCAACAACGATTTTAGCCGAGTCAAATTTTGGCGCCGTTGCCGGGGACACTTTGTTTAATTCTGAGTTTTTATTTTTATCAACTTTTGTGTAGACTTGTATTACTGTCCACACTTTTGTTGTTGATCAATGGCTAAGTTTGAATGTGGACAACTACATGATGAGTTACAATCTGTTTTGGAGAATGACTTCGACTTTTCATTCTTAGATTATGAATTTGATCGATATCATGAGATCCTTGCTGATTTGAGTGCTTGTTGTGAATCTCCTGTTGATGCTTTGGCCATTGGGCCCATACCACTAACTCTCCCTAGTGAGAAGTTTCTTCCTTATGTAGTGCAGGCACCAAAAATTGAGCAAAAACAACTTCCTGAACATCTTAACTATGCTTTCCTTGGAGAGGTGATACATTACCTATTATTATCTCTAACAAACTCTCTAATGAGCAAGAAGTAAGATTGTTGCAGGCACTCGAGGACACCAATAAGCTTATAGATACAAGCGAGCCTAATATTGGTGCTACAGATTACTTGAAGTTCATCTTTGAAGAAAGTGGTAGTGATGACAAGTACTTTGACCCATACTATAAGTATTTTCTGACATCGCCACTTGTGTTGAATTTGTTTGAGTATATACCATCTCATGAAAATTGGTCTCACAAGTTTGATAAGTTGAAGCGGTTTTTAAATGGGTTATTATTTAATTTCAATTTATCCTTGTGTTACTTATGTTTTTGTGAGATGTGTTCCAAGGATTTTGACAGGTTGTTAAGGGCATTGACAATGTCTAATCTTGTGAATTCATTACTCTTCATCTATCTTGTGTCTTCACCACCAGACTGTTGCCACTTTGAACCTTCTCCATATTCAAAAGAGTAGATGACTTTGTGAGTGTTTTCTCTTCCGTTCTCTTTAATTTTATACATTGGGGACAATGTATTGTTTAAGCATGGGAGGGGAACATTTACATGTTAGTTTAGTTTTGCATTGCATATAGTTTAAATTCTTGCAAAGCATGTTTAAATTTTGTCATTCATAACTGCATAAAAAAACAAAAAAAAAATCGGAAAAATTGAAAAAGAAATCATGCATTTTAGGTTTGTCATATTTCCCTAAGCAAAGAACCACTTGTCCTCTAATATATTTTAGATGATTTTTGCCCCTTAACTTGCTTGGATTGCTTGAAGCTTGACAATGTTTATTTCTTTAAAGAGCATGTTTGATAATTTGATTAAGCATGTATATCCTTGAGATCTAAGTTACACGGAAGTTCTAGGCAAATTTTACCTTGTGAGATTATTATTTTTGGCCTTTCTAGGACTACGCATTTATGAGTCCTCTTTTTCATTGTGTGTTCTCACTTTGATTGTTTCCTCTAGAACTTGCATTTAAATATCTTTTTCAAGGTTGCATTCATGACTTTTGCATATGACATTAAAATGATTGAGGCATTGTTTTATTAGCCTATTATTCCCTTATCCACCCATACATATGTTCCTTCTTTGAAGCCCCTTTCTTAGCCTTAATAGCCTTATTTTTGGAAGCTCCACAAAATAAATCCAGAGCCTTATATAAGCTTGACCCATCCGGGAATTAGATTTTCACTTGATTTGTTTGTGGTTGTGATCCAAGTATGGGGGAGTTGATAGAGAAATTGGTGGATAAATATTTGAATTTGAATTTGAAAATGAGGGTGAAAAGAAAAATAATGAGCTTTAAAGTTGAAGTCTTCAATTGGTTGAAAAGAAAAATTATATAAGAGTTGAAGCAACAAGAAGAAAAAAAAAAGAATGAAAGTGAAGAAAAAAAAGAAGATCAATGGAGTTAAGAGAGAAGGAAAAGAATTGAAGTCTGGCGTTGATTTAGAATTGAGTTGAGTCTTGATTCCCGAATTTAGCACCACAAGACCAAATAATTTCCTACCAAATTCTTATTACCTTGGCCCCATTACAAGCCTTAAAAAGACCTCATGATTTTTGTTGTATGCATAGTCTCTAGCGGTGGAGAATTAGAACACTGATACAAGCCTATGGTAGCCAGGCTTTCAAAGTTGAGTTTGAGCGAAACACATATACCCTTAAACACATGAGTGAGAGTGAAAACACATGTTCCTAGTGAGGTTAAGAATGGATGTGTTCACTTGATCTATTTGGATGCCAAAATACATGCTATGATGTCAATTGTTCAATCATGTTTCTTTTTATTCTTGCTTAAGCATTTATCAAAGTGGATGCATGAATTGCTTGTTTGTGGGGTGTTAAATCTATTTCTTGCTTGAGGACAAGCAAGGTTTAAGCATGGGGTAATTTGATAGTATGCATTTAGGTGTTAGTTTTAGGGCATATTTATGTTTAAATCATAGGTAGTTGCATGCATTTTGCTTAGTTTTTGTAGTTTTTGCATTTCGGTGTCTACTCTTGCACTTTTGTGTTTTTAGGTCGTTTTGAGGAGCAAGGATTGGTAAGTTGAAGGATTCAAGATTGGAGATATTCAGGTGTCTTTTCCATGGATATTCAAGCCATTTCTGATGATCATTAAGGCCCAAGAGGTTGTGGAAAAGAACGCTTAAAACCGGGCAATGCATTGAAGTTGTTGTTTCGACACCACTTTCTTGTGACACTTAGTTCGGGAGCTACGGTGATCGGATGAAGCTGAATTTGGTATCATTGGAAAGCTAACTCTAAGAGATACAATTCATAATTTTACTGCGAGTTCAAATTCCAAATCTAAGAGGGTCAAAACAGCATCCCAGACAGGTCGCGATCGTGGCTAGGTTTGGTGGCGATCGCGACCTAGATGGATCAGACACGCGATTGGATTTCTTTGCTTACTTTAATATTTTATATTTTATATCTTTTTAATTTCAACTTGTTCGAGACTATATTAGGTTATTTTTCAGACTTTGTTTGGTATTCTCTCTTAGACCTAGTTTTCTATTATTCTGACTTTTGTGTTTTTCTCTCTTATGGAGAACTAAACTCCCTAAATTCTATTCGAGTTGAAGCTTTTCAGACTCAAGTTGTTGTGAGATTCGTCTATTCAGGTTTATTTCTACAGGTTATTTCAATTCTCTTGTGCGTAATTTATATTGATTATATTGATTTCTACTTGATTGATCACCTTGTTGGAGTTGATATTATCTATTGCTAGATCTAGGTTTTCTCGTAGCAAAGCCTGATCTTTGTAGCAACTCAATTGATTTAGGACTTGTTGGACTAGAACAATTGAGAAGAGATTTGAATGCATGTTAATTGTTTGACTCGTTGGAATTCAATTGCATGTATCCTGCTTATCCTTGTTCTTAATGCTAATATCCTTATTATTTATGATCGTTTCATGAGTTGTTTGGATATTAAGTTTTCATGTCTCGTTGCCATGTTATAATTCTGATCAGGATAGGAATAACTGAAAGAAATAACTTGTTTGAATCTAGGATCAATAACTTGAGGAAGAAAAGTGGATACTTGAATAGGATTGCTTTCCTTAACTTGATAAAAATCCAATCTTTTGCATTGTTTGATTGCTTGCTTTGTTTGTTTCAATTCTTAGTTTCTAGTTTTAATTCCAAAATCCCCCCTTTGTTACCTCTTTGAGTTGATAATAATAAAACTTAGGATACAAATGTCTCTTGGGTTCGACCCCGACTTACCGACTATACTAGTTGTGTAATTAGGGAATTATTTTTGATTTGGCATCAACGATTCTAAGCCAGTCAGAGAGTCAAGGATGTCAGTCGGGATCTCTCCCAGCACCGTCATTCTCATTCTTCTGAAGGTAGAAATCGGGGGAGGGGAGGAAAGTGAAACTGAAAATTAGGCTAAGGGTTACACGGACAATGTTTATTGTTATGTTTATTTTACATAATTATAAACCCAAAAAGGGATATATGAGCCAATCCCCCCCATTAAACTTGTATACTGTGTTTGCTAGTTGGACCCATCTCTTCTGTAACAATGACATTCTAATCGCTTTTATTTTTATCAAACCTAAAAAAATTTGTACAATTAAAAAGGCTATGTGTTTTCGGCGAAATTAATACGTAAACGAATTATTCGCTAAAATGATGGAACCTTAGTCACAAACTAGATTAAACATGTAGATACATTAGAATAATCAAGTTATAAGAAAGTGTAATTGTAATAAGATCCATATCGAAGGGGAAACAATACTGTAAATTAGAGAATCGAGAGCTTAACAAAGACTAGACTACAAAAATCACCACTAGTATAAGGATGATGGATACTATGATGTTCGAATACAAAGAAAATAATAGCAATCCAAAGGATAACAACTTGATAGTACGTGAGAGTAGATTGAAAATGATAACTGCTAGCAAAATTTTGTAGAGTATGTGTATCTTCTTCCATGCCTCGATCCATTTTATATTTTTACCTTAGAGAGTTGATAGATTCATGCGCCACATCCCCGGAAATTTCTCTCTTATTCATTGTTGTCCAAACTCTTTTTTCGGCTCCTTCGCCTCCATGTTATCTTGTTTTGACTTCTTCGAAATTTATGGATCATGAGATTTGAGACCCTAATTTTGATGACCCAACATCGAATATGAATTTTGCTTTTAAAATGGTAGTCATTGTTGCTTTCTTCATCGATAGTAGTCTCTTTCTTGAAAGGGGAAAGGAAATTATGTCGGTGTATCTCTAACTCTCTAAGGCTCCGTTCGGATGCACTAGCTAGAGTTGGAGCTGGAGTTGGATTCTATAATTGGAGCTAGAATCCGACTTTGATTTGTGCAGAAGCTGGAACTGGAAATACGAGCTAAAATGTGAATGTGTGTTCGGTAGGACCAGTTGGGGGAAAATATAAAGATAGACAGAATTACCAATTTGGACTTCATTTTTTACATAAAATGACCAAAACACCCTTATAAAAGAAAAAAATTACAAACCCCACTAACATCACGCAAAACACCCAAATTGATTTTCTTCTTCCTTCTGTCACTGTCGTTAATATTCCATTCCAACCCAGCAGCCCAGAATTTGTAATTTCGGCGACAACCGAAGACGAGCAACGACTTGGTTCATCAACTTTGTTCTCTTGCACCTAGCAATAACAGTCGGTCCCATCCATACCGAGCAACATCGACTCTCTTGCTCTATTGCAGTCCGATGTCATCGGCTACACCTGGTCACGACAGTCCTTCGAGCTTTGAATCGAGGGTTTCGCATATCATAAATGTAGTGGAGCTCTTCTCAGATCTATTCATGAACGACAATATTGGAAGTGAGGATATGGATTGATAATGATGGGGAAATCCTCAAATCTGGTTAGGGGTTGCGATGAACTCTAGTCCTCATCTTCTCCGACGTCGTTCAGATCGACCCTTGTCTTCTCTGAAAGGTATAAAAGGGGAATGAGAATGGAGGATATCGGGTGGTCTTCGGAGAATCCGGTACAAGGAGAAATAAGGAATAGAGGGTATTAGGTGGAAATACATGCTTTTTATTCAATTAATTTTTTTAATAAAAATACATGCCTTGGAAAATTAATTTTTTTATTCAATTAATTGAATAAAAAATCCTAGGAAAAAAATTAAAAAGAAAAAAATCATTAGTAGATTTGGAGAGAGAACAAACTAAATCTAACCGTTAAATTATATTTGAATGGATGAGATTTAGCCAAATTCACCGATAGAGTATTTTTAAACTCCACCGTAACTAGCCTTTTTCTGTTACAATAGGGATTTTTTCTATCATTCACTAATTTAAAATAGTTTTTTAGAACTCTACCTATAGAGTTTCTAATAAACTCCATCGGAACAAGACCGGTCGCCAGGTTGTGCAGTGTTTTAGTTTATCTTTTTAAATGATAAAAAGAAATTGAAGATTGGCTTTATATATGCAGCTCGGAGGTTGATTAACATGGAATTGATTCTTATCATGAAAACTAGAAACAAATGAGGACCCTTGGATTTGAGAAAAGGATGGATAATATTAAAAGATAAAAATAAACTAAATCTAACCGTTAAATTATATTAAAAGATAATATTAAAAGATAAAAGGATGGAGAGAGAACAAACTAAATCTAACCGTTAAATTATATTTGAATGGATGAGATTTAGCCAAATTCACCGATAGAGTATTTTTAAACTCCACCGTAACTAGCCTTTTTCTGTTACAATAGGGATTTTTTCTATCATTCACTAATTTAAAATAGTTTTTTAGAACTCTACCTATAGAGTTTCTAATAAACTCCATCGGAACAAGACCGGTCGCCAGGTTGTGCAGTGTTTTAGTTTATCTTTTTAAATGATAAAAAGAAATTGAAGATTGGCTTTATATATGCAGCTCGGAGGTTGATTAACATGGAATTGATTCTTATCATGAAAACTAGAAACAAATGAGGACCCTTGGATTTGAGAAAAGGATGGATAATATTAAAAGATAAAAATAAAAAATAAAAAATAAAAAAACTAAAAACCAAAAAAAAAATTTAAAATTTAAAATTTTTGTAAATTTCTTAGTTTTGCTTGTTTTTGCGAAAAACGCGAATTTTGATTTTTTTACGTTACGTTCACATATTTTATGCATATGTTCACACTATTATAAGACATGTTCACATATTATCACATTTTTCAGTTCAGAGATTTTATAATATATTCACATATATTACAATTGTGTTCACATATTAGTACTGTTTGTTCATGTTTTATGGTCATATGTTCATGTTTGATTAAATCATTATACGGACGTTAAACGACTTTAAAAAATTTGACAAAAAAATAAAAAATAAAAAATAATTTTTTAGTTTTTATTTTTTTAGTTTTTCATTTATTTTTGCCAATAAAAAACGCTTGACATTTTACACTTTGCTCACATATTTTATAAACATGTTCACATTATTACAAGGACTGTTCACATACAACCGCATTTTAACTTCAAAAAATGTAGTATACGTTCATATATAAAATAGGTATGTTCACATATTAGTATTTCATGTTCACGTTTTATGGCCTTGTGTTCATACTCGATTTATATCACTCTACATACGTAAAAAGACTTAAAAAATTAAAGTAAGAAAATTTAAAAAAAATTAAAAAAATTATTTTTTTTATTTTTTTAATCAAATGACCTAGATTCATTTCTAGTGTTTCAATCGGATGGTCCAGATTCGTTCTTAGTTTTCATGATAAACCCCATTTTCATTTGATTCAATCTCATGCAGCTCAGAGGGAATTGTGCAGCATTTTACATTACTAGGTAAGTCCTCAGCGTGCGTTGCACGCCAGAATTTGAGAATGAAATTATGTACGGAATCTTCATACTGACTATGAACACATGCAATTTTTATAGTAATTGCTTATCAAAACAATCATAAAATAGATACAATCGATGATAACCATATTGATTTTGTTAAAGATTAATTATTCGGCTTAAATAATTTTACAATGCTCTCAGACAAAATAATTTCCGCTTTGCTACTTTTCTTTGCTCATTAAGTTGTTGTTTATCATTTGTACTTGAATTTGTTTGAACAACACATAATAGTAAGAAACAAAATAAATTACTAAACGTTGACGTTATGGAAACTATGCACAATGATGATTTTCAAGCCAATAGTAGAAATCACCTTTCGATAATTTCTAAACGTTGGCGTTATGGAACTTCGGGACATCAATTCTAAGAATAGACTGATCCTATGACATCGTGGCAACGTCACGATCCTAACGGCGTCAATGTCGTGCAACGTGACAAATCAGAGAGATCCAATAGAGGCTCCAAAGATGACTATGGTGTCAAGCCGAGGTGGAGGTGGCTTTCGCTTGCGAGCATTCTCGGCTGGTGACTCGCAGGATAGCAGGTTTGAGAGGTGGGCGACGGACCAACAGGTAATCTCGGCAAGGACAAGGCAGCTTTGGTAGCGGCTAAAGATGGTAGTCGGTGGAGGAACGAGCAGACGGAAGGAGCCGGATGTCCTTGCTCACGAAGAAGACAAGAACCAGAGAAAAAGAAGAAATAAAGGTGGAGTAATATGAAAGTGAAAGCATGGTTTTATATAGATGGAATGGAAGAAGACAAATTCAATCCAGCTTATATAAGAGATAAAGATCATGGCACACCAATTTAGAAAATACCGCACGAATATTGAGGAAGATAAGATAAATATGACACATATATCTACATGATAAGATAAGCATGACATAAATATCTTGAAGTTAAGATAAGCATGACACACATATCTAGAAGATAAGATGAACATGGAATAAGACAAACTCAATTCAGCTTGTATAAGATATAAAGACCATGGCACACCAATCTAGAAGATATTGCACGAATATTGAGGAACCTTATAATTAATATTGACGTGCTAAGATTTAAAGATCGTGGCACACCAATCTAGAAGATATCACACGAATGCATGGATTTATATAGAAGGGATGCAAGAAGACAAATTCAGTTCAGCTTGTATAATAGATAAAGATCATGACACATCAATCTAGAAGATATCGCACGAATATTGTGGAAAATAAGATAAGCATGACATATATATCTAAAAGATAAGATAAGCATGGCGTACATATCTAGAAGATGAGATAAGCACGACACAAATATCTAGAAGATAAGATTGAGATGGAAGAAGACAAACTCAATATATCATTAACATGCAAACAAAGAAGATCACAATTTCTAGCATGCAAATGCTTTTATATTACTATAATTCATTCCAAACTTGTTAAGATATTCAAAAGCTATTAATTAAGCCAATATAACTAAATTAAGTATTCTCAATACAAGCCAAAAGTAGAAATTGACTTTTGATAATTTCTAAACGTTAACGTTATGGAACTTCGGGACATCGTTTCTAAGAACGGATTGATCCTATGGCATTGTGGTAACATGGAAACTCTGATAGATCTGAAGGAGGCTTTGAAGATTATTATGGCGTCGACAGTGGTGACGAGTACTTTTACGTCGCTATAAAAGCACTGTCAAAGAAAATTCTAACTTCCTAACCTTAGCAAAGTGGAAGTAAGGGTCGAGCCCTCAGAGACTCGGATTATTTGGATTTAAGTAATGTTACAAAACTAAAGGGGGAGATTTCGTAATTATGAACTAAGAATCTAAGTAATTAAAACTAATTAAATCAAAGCAGGAAAAATAAGTTGAGATTCAAATATGGAGAAAAGCGTCCAACTAGTTTCGTATCCATTGTATACATGAGTTTTGATCCTTGATTTTCCTTATTTCAATTTCCCTTGACTAATCTATTGTGAATTTATGAATTCAAGCTTAAAGTGCTTATTAATATACACCGTCTTTAACAACCTTTTAACCAATTAACCCAGAAAACCTTCTATGTCAAGTTGATCATGCAATTAAATTCAAAGCATTCAATAGAAACAATAATCATGAATTCCACCCTCTATTCATGAAGTATTGTGACTAAATTCTCCGCCTTTGATTAACCTTATTCCACCGTCTATAAGTTTAATCAAATGATTCATCCATGAATAATCAAATTCCACCGTCTATTTAATTATTCTAGTTATAATTCAACCTAGAAGTAGAATAGGTGGCCAATCTATTATAATCCTAAGTGAATTTAATCAATCAAGCATGGAGAGATTCAATCTAGTCAAGGCAGACCAAAATAATTCAAATCTCACAAACAATCATGCATACAACTTCAACTAACTAGTTGGACATGAGAAAATTATATAGAAATTGTCATTGAAGAAAAACAAAACTTACAAGAGTCAAATTGATCTTCAATTGCAAAACTAGGGTTTTTTGTCTCCCTCAAATCTCCAAACTCAATCAAACTTAGAACACAAGTAAAAGATAGCATAAGATCCAAATAAAACTTTAAAGAAAGTATTTATACTATGTCTAAAAATATCTAAAAGAAATATTAGAGTCGTCCCACAAGATCTCGCGGAAGCCCAAGTCAGCGCTGCATCAACCGCCGGAGCGCGGTTTGGTGCACTTGAGAGCGCGAGGGCGCTCTGCCCAAATTGCCCGCGCTTTACCTGCAACAACTTTAGTGATACTTCGGAGGCTGTTTTGACCCCCTTCGAGCTGCAATTTGGACACAGAGTAAACAATATGAATTGTAGCTCTTCGAGTTAGCTTTCCAGTGATACCAAATTCAGCTTCATTCGACCATTGTAGCTCCCAAACCAAGCATTGCAAGATAGAGGTGTCAAAACAAGACTCCAATGCATCACTCGGATTTAAGCGTTCTTCTCACACAAGCTCTTGGGACTTAGCTCTTCTAATCTTCACTTCAATGCTCTCCACGCATCCTAGCTCGGTCCTTAGCCTCACACCAACCATGTTTTACCATCCGACCTGAAATATAGCACACAAACGCTTAGATTCCGAACTAAACCGAACTAAAACCTAAACTACAACTTAAAGTAAAACTCTATCTAAAAATGCATAAAACGGGAATAAAAATATGCTCTAACACCTATACCTTTATGCTCTATCAAATTCCCCCATGCTTGAACCTTGCTTGTCCTCAAGCAAGACATAAATCCAAAACACACCACAGAAATGCAATCATACATCCATCTCAAGTCAAACAAGCATTTCACATATAATCAAAAACCCGACCAAGACTTCCTAACATGCATTATAACAAGAAAAAAGCAAAGATCATTCATCCATTCTAAACCTCACCAATGTTTATGTGTTTGCACTCAAACTCTCAAGTGCTTAAGGACGTGTTTCACTCAAAAATCAACCATGGAAACTAGACTACCATAAGCTTGCATTAGAGTTCTAAATCTCCACCGATGGGGATCAAACACATAACAAAAATCATGAGGTCTTTTTAAGGCTTGTAATGGGGCCAAGGTAAAGAGAAATTTGGAAGGGATAACATTTCGCATGTGGTGCTAAATCCGGGATAAAGAACTAATCCTAACCCAAAATTCAACACACTTTCTTCTTACAACACTTCCCAACTTCTTTTCCCAACTCCATTAACACTTTCAAGATCTTTGTTTCTTTTTTTTTCTTTTGCCTTTTCTTCAACTCTCTCTTTACTTTATGAAGACTACTAACAATTGTACTTAAATTTTTTTCTTTGCTTTTGCAATAGACTTTTCATCTTCATTTTATTTCACTTTACACACAAGAGTTTTATTTCCTCTTTTCCTCCTTTTCTTCCAACTCCCCCATACTTATACATAACTCACACAAAATTAAAACACAACCTAAAGTCCGAAATCCCGGATCTTGGGTCAAACTTATTAGGCTAGGAAACTTTTGTGGAGTTATCAAAAATAGGCTTAAAGCTTAACAGAAATAGGGTGTCAAGAACAGGGATCTTGTAAGGTAGGAAGGGAAATAATAGGCTTATAAGAAACATTGCCTCAATCATTTTAATGTCATGCATTCAATCATATAAGCACTCTTGACAAAGAGTCATAACGCAAGTTCTAGAGCTAGATAATCATGGTAATTCACTCAAGAATATAGAGAACAAATATATCATGAAATGCCAAACATATCTCACAAGGCTAATTTTTGTCTAGAACTTCAGAATGAATCAAATACTAAAGCTAAATACATGCTCCATCCTATAATCAAGATAATTAATCAATGATCATGCTTATATCATATCAACTTCAGCATATCATGCAAATCATGGGTTAGGACTTAGACTTAACATTGAAGCACAAGAGGAAACAAACAATGGGGAAATAAGAACCTAAATGCAGTATTTCTGTATTTTTTTCAAATTTTTCTAATTTTTTTTCATTTTTCATTTTAAAGCAATGCATGCAAAATTTTTAAATATGACCTAATCTAATGCAACTATATGTAATGCAAAAGTAATTCCCTTCCCCCATGCTTAAAACATACTTTGTCCCCAAAGTATAGTAAAAATAAAGGGAAAAAAGAAATACTCACAAAACTCTAGTGATCCGGGTAATGCGGTGGAAAATCCGACGGTGGTGGTTCTTCGGGTTATCAATCTTCAGACCTGGGATATCTAACACACACACAAAACTACCTAAAAAGCAAAAGATTATAACTGAAAAACAAAACTACTCTAAACCTTGGGTTGCCTCCCAAGAAGCGCTTGCTTAACGTCATTAGCTTGACTCTTAGCATGATTAGACAAGATTAGACATTGTCAATGCCCTTAGCAACCTGTCAAACCCCTGTGCGCACATCTCAGAAAAGCATAAGTAACACAATGATAAATTAAAGATGCATAATATAACTTTCAAAGTCCGTTTTAATTTATCAAACGTGTGTGCCCAATTTTCATGAGATGGCATATGCTCAAAAAAATTCAACACAAGTGGTGATGTCATAAAATACTTACAGTATGGGTCAAAGTACTTGTCACCATCACCACTTTCCTCTAAGATGAATTGTGAGTATTCTCTAGTACCAACCTTAAACTCACTTGGTACTATAGGCTTCTCCATGTCAAAAGGGATTAAACTTGGCTCCTTGGTGCTCTCTTCAAATTGAATTATAGGAACAAAATCATATTGGACATTAAAGTCATCCTCATAACCAAACTCAACTCTAGCGGATTCCTCCTCAACTTGCACTTGGGTGTCTAACTCAAGGGCATTTGATTCCAATGCAACCTCTCCCATCATTGGATAGGGAATTGGTGGAGATAATTCGACTAGCATACATTGATAGCTCAAGTAGCAAAAGAAATCCCAACACTCTTTTGGTTCCATACACCAAAGCCTATGATTGCTCATGTACTTTGCAATTTCCCTTGACTAATCTATTGTGAATTTATGAATTCAAGCTTAAAGTGGTGTTAATATACACCGTCTTTAACAACCTTTTAACCAATTAACCTAGAAAACCTTCTATGTCAAGTTGATCATGCAATTAAATTCAAAGCGTTCAATAGAAACAACAATCATGAATTCCACCGTCTATTCATGAAGTCTTGTGACTAAATTCTCCCCCTTTGATTAACCTTATTCCACCGTCTATAAGTTTAATCAAAGGATTCATCCATGAATAATCAAATTCCACCGTCTATTTAATTATTCTAGTTGTAATTCAACCTAGAAGTAGAATAGGTGACCAATCTATTATAATCCTAAGTGAATTTAATCAATCAAGCATGGAGAGATTCAATCTAGTCAAGGCAGACTAAAATAATTCAAATCTCACAAACAATCATGCATACAACTTCAACTAACTAGTTGGACATGAGAAAATTAGCTAGAAATTGTCATTGAAGAAAAACAAAACTTACAAGAGTCAAATTGATCTTCAATTGCAAAACTAGGGTTTTTTGTCTCCCTCAAATCTTCAAACTCAATCAAACTTAGAACACAAGTAAAAGATAGCATAAGATCCAAATAAAACTTTAAAGAAAGTATTTATACTATATCTAAAAATATCTAAAAGAAATATTAGAGTCGGCCCACAAGATCTCGCGGAAGCCCAAGTCATCGCTGCGTCAACCGCCGGAGCGCGGTTTGGTGCACTTGAGAGCGCGAGGGCGCTCTGCCCACTTTGCCCGCGCTTTGCCTGCAGCAACTTTAGTGACACTTCGGAGGCTGTTTTGACCACTTTCGAGTTGGAATTTGGACTCGGAATACAACCATGATTTGTAGCTCTTCGAGTTAGCTTTCCAGTGATACCAAATTCAGCATCATCCGACCACTATAGCTCCCAAACCAAGCATTTTAAGATAGAGGTGTCAAAACAAGACTCCAATGCATCACTCGGTTTTAAGCGTTCTTCTCACACTAGCTCTTGGGTATTAGCTCTTCTAATCTTCACTTCAATGCTCTCCACGCGTCCTAGCTTGGTCCTTAGCCTCACACCAACCATGTTTTACCATACCTGAAATATAGCACACAAACGCGTAGATTCCGAACTAAACCGAAATAAAACCTAAACTACAACTTAAAGTAAAAATCTATCTAAAAATGCATAAAACGGGAATAAAAACATGCTCTAACACCTATATCAATATGCTCTATCAAGGGGTGGAGGTGGCTTGAACGTGCTAGGATTCCCGACTGGTGACTCTTGGGCTAGCAAGTCCTAGAGGTGGGAAACAGACCAGCAGCTAGTCTCGGCGAGGCCGAGACATATTTGGCTGTGACTGAAGGTGGTAGCCGGTGGTGGAACGAGCAAGTGGAAGGAGCCGAATGTCCTTGCTCACGAAGAAGACCATAACTAGAGAAAAAGAAGAAATAAAGTTGGAGGAGTAATATGGAAGTGAATGAATAACTTTATATAGAAGGGATGGAAGATGACAAATTCAATTCAGCTTGTATAAGAGATAAACATCATGACACACCAATCTAAAAGATATCGCACGAATATTGAGGAAGCTTATAATTAATATTGCCATGCTTAAGATATAAAGATCGTGGCACACCAATCTAGAAGATATTGCACAAAGGCATGACTTTATATAGAAGGTATGGAAGAAGACAAATTCAATTCAGCTTGTATAAGAGATGAAGGTCATGGCACAACAATCTTGAAGATATCGCACGACTATTGAAGAAAATAAGATAAGCATGACACACATATCTAGAACATAAGATAAGCATGGTGATCGCTCGGTTGTGCGAGGGTCTAGAGATACAATTTATAACCCGACCCCGTTGTAGCACGTGGTGGGTGTCGAATGCTCGGGAAATCTACTCGATTGAGGTGCTTAGACACTAGAAAGCTGGAAAGGAGAACTTAAAACAAAGGAAAACAAAGAGAACAGTCGGGACCGACACAAGTGTCACGTCGGGCCCAATGTTGGCGACAAGAGGGAAGTCGGGTCCGACGTAGAGCAAGTCTGGCCCGAGGTAGTTGGGTTTTGTCGAACTCAAAGATTGAAAGTAGATCTTGGGCTTTTGGGTTCCTTCTCTAGTAGATTAAGGCTTTTCCACCCCAATTTAAGCGATAAGTGATGATCGGAATAGGATCGAGTGCTTTCGCCCTCGTTCCAACCACTTCTACACATCGATCATTGGGGAAATCCCCTTCGAAGCAAGGTCTTGAGATAGACAAATGTTCACTTTCGTACCTTTGCCAATCACAAGCCTTGATTCCTTACTTTCGTAAGGAATTGTAGCTCTATGTAGAGTGGGTTCCTAGATCAAGCACTCAAGGCTATGGAATTGGGGTTTCTAGCCCAACCTAGCTAGAGTTTTCCCCCATAACCCAAGATCAAGGAGATCTACTCCATATGGCAAACAAAGAAAGCAAACAAATCAAAAAGCAAAGCAATCAACATCATCAATCTCAAACCAAAGCCAAGTTTCATTCACAAATCAAAAGCAATCCACAAACTCCAATCAAAGGTTTCCAAATCCACCAAATCAAAACAAGGCAAGGCTAATCTATCAACCAAACCTATCAAATCTCCTCCTCTAGGCCGATTCTCTCTCTTCTCCTTCTCCTCTCCTTCCTCCTTGCTCTCCAAGTATCCTTTTGAGAGTTTTTGAGGGTTGGTTCCTTGATAAGTGTGGGAACCTCCATAAATTAGAAGATAAGAGAGCCTTTATAGATGAGGGGCAAAAGTGGAAGTTTACAATTTCGTGCCTTGGAGCCCAAGCAGTCAGCGACCGACTCGGACCGACACGGAGCAACCTCGGGCCCGACTTACTGTGCAAGTCGGTCCGAGGTCGAAAACTTCAACTCGGGTCTGGCGTTGGTTGCAAGTCGATCCGGACCTCGTTCCACCTTCTTCTTGTTGGCTTTTCTCTTGTTCTTCTTCATGGCTTGCTCCTCTCTTTCCCTCTTAAGCTCGGGCCTTGCTCCATGTTCCGACTCTCTTTCAAAACGATCCTTGATCCATGCCAAAACACCTACAAAACACATAAAACGCGCATAGTCTCCGAATCTCATAGAAATACGGGAACTAAGCTAAAAAGGAACAAAACACACAAGAAAAGGGGAAAAAGAAACATATTTACAAAGGAAATCATATATAAAAACACCACCAAATAAAGAGACATCAAAATACCCCATACTTAAACTTGCTTGTCCTCAAGCAATAACAATGTTAGCAAGACCGAAACATAATCCTCAAGTAAAGCCTCGTATGAAAACACATTTAAGCACAAGTGATTGATATTCAAGCAAGATTACATCATCACACATGATTAAGTGTTCCAAGGAATAGAGTCAATGCAACTAAGCCTCACTTTAGGGATATGTGAATGTGTATCACTCATCATGTGTATGGGTATAACAATGAACACTCAAGCTCAAAAATCATGCAAGTAAGGACTTTACTATTGAAGCTAATATCACCAATTCCTCCACCTAGAGATGCCTAATACAAAGTACACAAAGAATTCGAACTTGGCTCAATGGAGGTCCTCAAAGAGGTTCCATTCGGCCGGGTTGTAATGGGGCTTTTGGTATTTCTCAAGGTGGGAATTATTTGGTCTTGTGGTGCTTACAATGGGGATTGAACAACCTAAACTCTCACCAACTTCACCATAATTCCACAATCAATTTCACACTCATCCAAAAGACTTAACATTTTTCCTCTCAACCCAAAATTTCACTTAACATTCCACTTCATCTTTGCTCTTAGGCTTTTTGTTGGATTTTCCACACTTTCTACATTGGACTGACTTTCTTATGACATCGGGCCCGATGTGGTGTGTAACTCGGTCGGACCCTTTTTCTTCACTTAAGCTCTTTACCTTCATTCCACCTTCCATTTCCAACATTTTCTTTCTTTCTTTCTTTTTTTTTTCATTTTCTTTTTGCACAACAAAGATGCACTACCCACATGATTCATAACACCATTCTTTTCCCTTAAACCAAAGAGAATTTCAACTCTTCAAATACAATCCAAAACTCTCTTCTAAAGTCCAATCCCATAAGGGCCAAGTCATATAAGGCTAGGAATAATATTTTTGAGGAGTTTCAAACAAAGGCCTAGGCTAGAACGGGGCTACAAACAAAGGATTCACTTCATGGTAGGATATGGAACATTTATGTGACTAAAAGAATAAAGTTCAAAATCAATGTGAAAATGCTAGGGCAAATCTCATGACGGTCTTGGAAAATAGATAAACACCGCAATAGCAAGTTTTACTAAGCATGCATGAGCTAATCACACAAGAAACATAAGGGATATGCAAATATGAACAAGCATCCCTAAAATGGCCAAAAATCAATCTCACAAGGGTCACTCATACTTAGTTGCATAAGAACTCATCCTAGAACTCACATGTTCAATAAAACAAGCAAGATATCATGATCACATCAAAAGCAACATCTTTTTAGAGGCTAAACCATCCAAAAATACGCAAAGGAATTTACATGCTCACATCATCATTAGCTTTCATTTGGCAATCTAAGATGGGAATTTCTAGTCCAAAAACTACAAAACACAAAATCTTTTTGTTGTTTTCAACACAATTTTTCAAATTTTTATGGATTTTTGCAAAATTTCTCTACAACCAAAAACAAAGACTCATCCATTCAAAACCAAATCAATCATCCATGTCATTCCACAAACCACAAACCAAGAAACAAACATCCCAAACACAAACTAGAAACCAAAAACAAATATCCTCAAAATAACAAACACACACAAGCAAGTGAAATCATGAGCACACTTACCCCCACCCCATACTTAAAATTTTGATGTCCCCATCAAACAAGGAAACCAAAACTTTAAAGCAAGAGAGAAGAGTATAAAGAGCTCACAATTTCTTTATTCATCAATGGCATGTCTAGAATCACTCGAAGGGGTTGTCACGCCTACGTCCTCTTTGGAGTCTCGCTTGCCGCTCCCTCTCGTACACTTGCTCTTGGTAGAAGTCTTGTGGTGGTGGTTGGAGTTGAGGATCCGGGCGCGTCCATTGGTCCTCACGGGAAGGGAAGTTCCCGCTCATCCATGTGTTGAAGCTATCTTGGACCCGCCACCTTTGGTCCTCCACCTCTCTAAGCTCCTCTACCTCTCGCCTAGTGTAGCCGAGGGCTCGGTTCATCTCTTCTTGGCTAGCTTGGAAAGCACCTTGTTGTTGGAGCAATTGTTGTTGTTGTTGGTACATGTATTGTTGTTGAAGATTCACTTGATGGACCTCTTGAAGAACATTCTCTTGTTGAAGTTGAAGATGGGCCATTTGGTTGGCCAAGAAGGACATGTCCACCGTTTGTTGTCGCTCGGGAAACACCATTCCCAGACCATACCATTGGGCGTAGCCTTCATAACCGCCACCTTGAGCTTGTTCTCGCCTTGCACCACTCCCCTCTCCATGCTCATAGTGCCTCGGGACCTCATCACCATAGAAGGCACCGGACCGACTTTGAGGGAAGTCGGGCCCGACGCCAAGTGTACCTCGGTCCGCCAATGTTGGAGCTTGGTGCGTGGCTCGGAGGTTGGCCATCAAGCCTTGGAAGCGCTCATCTTCTTCATTTTGCTCTTGATCGACGTCCATGTCTTCCCCACGAGGTGCAAACGCAAAGTTATCTTGGTCGAAATCCGGTGAAGATGGAGGGGAGGTAAACCGAATGTGTTGAGGTTGTTGTCGCCGCCCCTCTCTTGCACCTTCGGGGTCACCAAATGAGTGTGGCTTGCCGGCCCACACTTGGTACCAATTGTGATACCGAGAAAGATCATAGAGGTTATGCATCAACCGGATCGACACGCCATCATAGTTCGAGTGATGGGCCAAAGAAATCATGTAAAGCTTCTCCTTGATGATGTTGGCCTTCTTGAAATACTTCATGTTCATATACTCAACACCATTCGGAGCCGGAGAATACTTGTTAAGGTCGACTCCTAGACGCATGGCTAGCCTTGCTATCATCCCGCCGAAGTAGATCCAAGAGGAGCTTTGGAAGTCTCGCACCATCTTGACCCACTCCCATGCAAGGTTCATGGGCTTCTCGGTGTGGAAGAGCATCTCATGTAGCAACATAATCTCTTCCTTCATCGACTTGCTCAACTCATGACGAGCATAGATTGCACATCCCAAAACTCGCACCATGACCCCAAAAAGAGGGCTAGCAATCTCGGTTGTGGTGGCGCCCTTTCTCATCTCGCTCTTCCCGGCCACATGCCGCCACACTTGGTTCACCTTCTCGTTGTCGACGCCGGTCTCTTCTCTTGGACATGGAAACCCGAAGTAGGTAGCCAAGTCCCTAAGAGAGAGATTGTGGTCCTCATTGCCCAATTGGAAAGTGATCGCCCCTTCCTCATCCTCCATATTATCATAAGTGCATTCAAAAGTGGCCATGAATTCCGAGGTGAGGGCGGGATAGTGGGTGTTGTCCCACCTTAGCATCCCATTGAGACCGATGTGGGAGTAGCACCTTGGAAGAGCTTGATCCATGTCCATCTTCCTCACGGTTTCCCAATCAAGCCACCTTGTGTGATGCTCAAGCGCCATATACCTTGCATAACTCTCAACTTGCTCATCCTCCTCCAAGTAAACATCATCCAACTTTGGCTCTTTTCTTGACTTCTTGGACTTCTTCTTCGGCCTTTCCGCATGAGATGATGAAGCTCTAGTCTCCATGGTACCTACACACATCCAACCAAACAAAATGGTCCAAGATAAACTCCATACAACTCAACAAAATCACTCTTCAACACACAACAAAACATCAACACAAGGGAACCCCATACTTAGTTTCTAAACACACATGCATCACAATCCAACATGAATCATTATGGATATCTTCTAACAATGGCTAAGCAAATGATCATACTACATCATGATTAGGCTATAGCCAGCAATGAAACACATGAATCCACATGATATCACAAGAAGAGAGCAAAAGCAACATGGATCGACTTCCAACCTATGTCGGGCCCGACACATCCTCAACCTCGGTCTGACTTGATGGACCGACTTCCACAACTCGGGCCCGACTTACCTGGGCACGTCGATCTCGACCTAGTTCATGCTTCGACTCTAACCTCAAATCAACCCAAATCACTCTATCATGCACTTAAATTTCAAATTCAAACATCAAACATCCCTAATCGAAGTTCTAAATGGATCCAAGCATGCATAAACAACTTTGAAGCTCAATTTCACAAATCATGCAAATCCACCATTGATGCTCAAGCTCAAACTCTCAATCAAACATGGCATTACTCAATCTATGCAACGAAAGCACAAAATCTCCAAGGAAATAGGTAGAGATCGAGTAACACATACCGGATTTGAAGAGTATTAGACTTTTAAACAAACAAACAACTTAGAACTCAAACTTTCTCAACCTAGATCGAGATGGAGGATGAAGAACGAGATTGAACTCGAAATTTCTCTTTGGAATCGGGTCAGGGAGGTCTTTTCGTGATTTGATCCAGATGAAGAAAGGGAGGATGGGTGGATCGAGTATGGTGAGAGGGGGGCGATTTTGAGAGTGTGAGGGAGATGGGTTGTATTTTGGGAATGATGGTTAATATGAAGATGGTAGGTAGGTGGGGGATGGTATTTAATGGGGGAAAGGGACAAATTAAGTCAAGGGCAAAATTGGCATTCCACCTAGTCAAATCGGGTCGGACCGACGTTGTGGACCGACGTCCCTGTGTCGGGCCCGACTTACCTGGGCTCGATGTGGGAGTATTCGGGTCACCAATTTTACTCCATCCTCTTGCAACTTCTTTCTCCATATTTCCATTTATATTTTTTTCACCTCAAATCCTACACAACCTTGAAGAATACACAACACCAAAAATCCACAAAACACTAGATAGAGATTGGTTAGAGAAAAGCTAGGCTAAACTAAGAAAAATCAAACTAAAATTACGAAAAGAAAGCTACTATCTCGGGTTGCCTCCCGAGAAGCGCTCGTTTAGAGTCACTAGCTTGACTTCCTAACCTCAATCTCATGGCGGGTGAAACACGGTGAATTGCTCTCCATTGTTGTGCCCATTCCCATTGCCCTCATACCCATAAAACCACCAACGATGGTCTATATAGGCATGGCTCTCCGATCTCGGGCCTCTCTCATCATACTCCTCCAACGAATGAGATTTCTCCTCCTTACTTGCTCCATCATGTTCCTCTTTTCCTACACCAAAGTTATCCAAAGAATTCCTAGGAGATTCTACCAATTCATCTTTCAAGTCACTAAGGCAAATGTAGGATTCTCCTAAGTCATCTTTCAAATCACTTAAACAAATGTAGGAATCAAAAGTTTGGAAAGAATTGTGGGCATCACCAACATCAAAAGGATATAAGTAAGGATACTCTTCATTTCTCCTTGGGCTAGCATTGATCCTTGACTCATCTTGTTCCTCAACTTGCACCAACAACTCCCTTGCTTGTATTTGTTTATTGAACCCTTCATCACTTCTCAACACAATGACCTCTCTAGAAACTTTCACTTCTTCTCTCTTTCTCTTGGCACTCTCTTCAAGTTTGAGGATAGCCAAGGCGTCCAGCTCATTCAAAGCCTTGTTGAAGTGAAAATCGACCTTTTCTTCACCAATCTCAAAGGAAACTTTGCCGTTTTTGACATCAAACCTTGCCCCCGCCGTAGCTAAGAATGGTCTTCCTAAGATTATTGGGACCAAGGGGTCCTCGTGCATGTCCAAGATCACGAAATCATCGGGGACAAAGTACTTTCCAACTCGCACCGGCACGTCATCCAATATTCCCTTAGCCTTGATGATGGAACCATCGGCCATAGTTAGGGACATATCGGCCGGCTCCATTTCACCTAAATTTGCCCTTCTCCAAATACTAGCGGGCATCACCGAAACACTTGCCCCAAGGTCACATAAGGCTTGGAAGTTTTGAGACCCCACACCAATAGTGATAGCAAACCGACCGGGATCTCCTAGCTTTTGCGGTAACTCCAAGGTCTTGACCTCATCTTGCATTTCTACAATCGATCTCTTCTTGCTCAAAATCTCCTTTAAAAACTTGGCATAGGATGGCATCTCGCTTAATGCATCGGTGAACGGGATAGAGATGTTCAAACCTTGCAAGAGTTTGAGGAACCTTTTGAACTTGTTCTCAACAACATCTTTCGGCTTCTTCGAGGGATATGGAAGAGTTGTTGCACCTTGAATCTTGCTTGGATCAACCTCCTTGGACTTCCCCACTTCACTTGCAACATTTCTTGGTTGGACCGACTTAGGCACCACGTCGGGCCCGATGTCGTGTACCTCGGTCCGGGGTAGAGGAATCGATCTTCCTGTTGGATCGACTTCAAGGAACGTCGGACCCGATTTGCTGGGTAAGTCGGTCCGGCTCTCTTCGTTCTTCTTAGGCATGTGTGGCTCGGGTAGGTTTCGGCCACTTCTCAATCCAATTGCCCAGACTTCATTTTGATTGTTTTGATCTAGGGGGTTCTCCTCGGGTCGGCCCGGAAGTCTCCCATTCTCTCTCGGGGCTTGAGTTGCAATTTGGGGAAATTGATTGTCGACTTGCCTCCTCCATGCACCAAACTCATTGAATTGGGTCCTCATCTCCTTGAACCCATCCCTCATCTCTTGAGCCAATGATTGTAGCTCATTGAATCCCGGTGGCCTATATGGTGGTGGTTGAGGCGCCCTTGGCTCGTTTTGGTTGAAGTTGTTGTTGTAGCCTTGAGCTTGACCGTTGTTCCACCGGCCATTACCACCATTGTTGAAGTTGCCTCTTCCACCGAAATTTCCTCGAACATAGTTTGCCTCCTCAATTTGCTCAGCCAAGCGCACTTGGCTCGTATTCGGACAAACATGTGTAGCATGTGCAAAGGATCCACACTCCTCACAAGCTCTAGCATTTTGCTTGTAGTAGTGGACTTGCCTCTTAAGCTTGCTCACTTCACCATCAAGGAATTGGAGCTTCACATCCTTGTCAATGTCTTCTCCCTTTGGACCATATAACTTCCTTGCACCTTCACCTTGAACTTTCACCTCTTTGCTAGCTTGACTCACCCCATACATGGCCTCATAATCGGATAGCTTGTCAAGTAGCTCCCAAGCTTGATCCGGTGTCAAGTCTATGAACCCACAATCGGTGTGGAGATTGAGCTTGTCCTTCGTTGCCGGATTGATTCCTTGGAAAAAGATGTCTTGGAGCACATATGGTTGTTGGCCATGAGTAGGACATTGGCGCAACATCTCCTTGAAACGGTCCCATGCTTCGAAGAGAGGCTCATTCGCACCTTGTTGAAAGCTTGCAATTTTCCTTCTTAGCTCGGTTGTCTTTGAGGGCGGGAAGAACTTCATCAAGAAAGCATCATAGAGTGCCTTCCAAGTTGTGATTGACCTAGGGGCTTGGCTCTCGAGCCAATGTGTGGCCTTGCCCCCAAGTGACCACTTGAACGCCTTTAGAAGCACATACTCCAATGTCTCCTCGTCGGTAGAGATCATCTCACACATGTCCACAAAACGTTTGATGTGCTCTATGGGACACTCATGTGGACGGCCCTCGAATTGATCACGCTTGATGAGGGAAATGAATTGTGTCTTGATCTCAAAATTCTTGGCAACCTCGTGATGTTCGCATTTTTGGTATAGTTTTTGTTAGGTTTTATTTGTTTATTAGGTTTAGTTTTGTCTAGTTTAGGTTTAGTTTTGAGTATTTTTAGTTAGTTTTGCATAAATGTACGAAAAGAGTGGAATCTACGCTATTTTGTGTATTTTGCAGGTTTTAGCGAGGAAAGGAGCTAAAAGGAGCTAAATTTGGAGCATCACAGTGAAGGACGGGAAAGTGCAAGACTTAAGAAGTCAAAGCTCGAGAATACAAGAGGAGGTGTTGAAGGAAACAAAACCCCAGGCTCGTTAACGAGGTTGTAAAGGGTCGTTAACGAGGCCACGAAGAGAAGATTTCGGAGTATTATTTTATTATTCACCGATCCTGAGCGGGAATTTATTTTCGTATCGGTTGAGTATCTTTTTAGAATCTTTATGGGTTATTAGAATATGTATTTTAGGGTTTAATATCTTTCTAGATTTTATTTCTATCTTTTAGAGATTGTTTCTATCTTTTTAGAAAAGTTTTTATCTTTTAGCCTTTTTAGTTTTTTAGGATTTTCTAGTATAAATACCCTTCTATCTAGCATAGAAGGGGGGGGGCTTAATTTTGGGAGTAGAATTTTAGAGCTAGTTTATGAGGAGATTTGGAGGAAGGCCGAAGGAGAAAGAACCGGATCGGAAGTCGGTGACGAGGTTCGGTGACGACGGTTTCCGAGGTTCGTTGATCGAGTTTGTTCGGTGATTGTTTTGTTTTGGTTTTCTTCTGATTCTCTGTAAGACGATATTTTTGTTATTAATTTGATTTTGAGTTTTGTTTCAATTTTTGTTTTTATTGAAGTATTTAATTTCTTAATCATGAGTACTGAGTAGTCTATTTTTCTAGGGTCGGGGTTAAGCCCGACATAGTTGAGCATGTTTGATGAGTAAGATAGTGTGTTGAATGCCTTTTATCTTTATTGAGATTGTTTGTTGTGCTTAATACCGAAATGGGAGTTGAGGTAATTTGAGTTTTAACTTGATTGAAAGAGAAAGTTAGTAACTTGAAGGTTGATATTGTTTGAAAACGAAAGTTTCAAGCTTTAGATCCAAAACAAGCAATTGAGTGAGTTAGTTTATGAAAATAGATTAATTTACTTGTCTAGTCAATGAAAGTTGATGACTCTATCTATTTAAAGGCATGATCTTATCTTCTTACGAATTCTTATGCTTGGCTATGTTGTGGTGTCCCTTATGCTAGATATTTGTTTTATTGAATTATTTCTGATAAATCTTTGTTGCTGAATACTTGCTTCGGTACCGAGTATTATTTAGAATTTTATTAGGTCGTTGGTTGGTATTTTTGTGTTCGGTGGTTCGGTAACGATCCTGAGAAGGTCGTTAACGAGGCATCTCGTGAGTGATTGTGTTTGATTTTATTTGATTTTTATTAGATTGATAGACAAACAACCTTGCTTCCTGTGGAACGATCCTGACTCCACTGTACTCAGCGGGGTCTTGACTTACAAATTTATTTGTTGGCCGAAAAACCCTATCAACAAATTGGCGCCGTTGTCGGGGAAGCAACGAGTTGTTAGTTTATCTTTGCGATCGGGACTAGCCCGACCCCGTTTTTGTTTTTAATTTTTGTTTTCTTTGTTTGTTTTCTCAGTGTATGCCGGTAGGACGAAGAAGGCTTCAGTTTGATAGCTCCAGTTATTACTCAGAACCCGAACGTTCCCTGCACTGACGACTCAGAGAAAACCGAGCCATGGCCACAGCTGAAGAGATGGCTCGAGAGTTAGAGATCCTCTGGACCCAGATGGAGGCACTGAAAGCCGAGAAGGACGGCGCTGATGCAGACAAGGCTCGATTGCAAGAAGAGCTAAACGCCTATCCAAGGAATGCCAAGCAATACATGCATCCGGAACTAAGGGTGCCAGAATCTCCTATTGTGCTTCCTGCGATAGAGAAACCTTTTGAGATCAAGTCTCAATTTATATCCTTGATTAAACGGGCTCAGTTTGAAGGGAAACCTGCTGAGTGCCCTATGGAGCATATTAGAAATTTTCTTGATTTATGTGACACCATAGCTGCTGAAGGTGTCTCGCTCGAATATGTTCTGTTAAAAGCTTTTAGATGGTCACTTACTGGAAAGGCCCTGAACTGGTTAGAGAGCCTACCTTCTAAGTCTATCAGGACTTGGAAAGCTTTGTATGATCAATTTCTTACAAAGTTTTTCCCTCCTGCTAAGACAACGGAGTTAAGGAAACGTATCACCTCTTATCACCAGTTACCTAATGAGACATTTGTTGAAACATGGGAAAGATTTAAAGAGATGCTTAGACAATGCCCTACGCATGGGCAACCTTTATATGTATTGCAAAAAATCTTTTTCCAGGGTATCAACGCGGAGACCAAGAACCGCATCAACACGCATACTGCGTGCGGTTTTATAGAGATGAACCCGACAGAGGCGTGGGAACTGTTGGACAAGCTGGCGAATTACGATGCTATGTACGGAACTCAGCAGGCTCCACAAACTCAAAAACGTCTCTATGTGCCCAATCGAGATGAAGTTGACCCCGATGTTAAAAATCAATTCTTACAAGATGAGGTCAACCGTTTGAGGAAACAGGTAAGTTTTCTGAAATCCTCTCAATCATGTCAAGAATGTGGTTCTTCTGCGCATAGTACTTCTGCTTGCACTAACATTGAGCAGGTTAGAACCGTTGAGACGATAGCTGAGATGAATTACATGAGAGGACCCTACAGGAACCAGCCTAATTATAATGACAGGTCGAACAACTATCAACCATGGGGCAATCAGAATACAAATCACAATTACACAGGAACCCCACAAGATAGACGACCTGCACCATATCGACCTCCAGGCCATTAGGAGACGCCATCATGGGTTCAAGAGATTAAAGAGAGCATCAACGGAGTGAACAACAAGGTTGATGACGTCCAAGCCAAGCTGAACCGGCAAGATAAAAGATGGGGAGAGTTCGATATTTGGAAGAGGAGTGTTGATTCCCAACTAGGAGACCTTGCTGCACGGATTCCAAGACCACAAGGGCAACTCCTGGGCCGTTCCGAAGAGAACCCTAGAGGCCAAATAGCAGCGGTACACCTTAGAAGCGGGAAGACACTACCAGAGAGAGTTCAAGCTGAAGAGAAGGAGGAAAAAGATCTCGCCAGCCAGCTCGTTAACGAGCCAGCGAGAGCCAGTACCGAGCCTACAAGCCAGGATGACGAGGCTCCGAGGATTTCTGACGAGCCTAGCCCTAGTAAGTTTTCTAAACCGAGCCCTCCTCTCAATTCCAGGGTAGTTAACGACCCTATCAGGGTCGGTAACGACCCGCCGAGGACACCAAACGACCCCAGTGTCGACCCGGTACTCTCACCTCTCGAGCCTAACTTGGTTCCGAGAATGGTGAAAACTCTTCCATTTCCAACTAAGAAATCTATGGACTCTACTGAGAGTAAGTTCAAGCGTTTCGTTAAGGTTCTTCAGGGCATTAATATTTCCATCCCATTCGCTGAGGCCCTAAGCGAAATGCCGGCTTACACAAAATTCTTGAAAGATATTCTTAGCAGGAAAAGATCTATTACAGAGCTGCAGGATGAGGTCAGATCAATAGCTCTTCCAGAAAAGCTTGGAGATCCTGGGAGGTTTGCAATCACAATCGGCATAGGCAACCACAAGTTCAAGGCTTTATGCGATCTTGGAGCCAGTGCTAGTCTTGTTCCGCTCTCAATATGGTCTAAAGCTAATATGGGACCACTGGAACCGGTAGACATGAATCTGTACATGGCAGATGGGTCAAGTGTCAAGGCCACGGGAGTAGTGGACGATTACCCTATTCAAGTCGGGAAATTCTTTATACCGAATGATTTTATTGTCCTTGATATGCCTGAAGACCCTCATGTCCCCATAATTCTTGGGCGACTATTCTTAGCCACAACAGGAGCAAGAGTTGATGTGCGAAAGGGACTCCTCACTTTTGATATAGGAGAGGAACGGGTGGAACTCAATTTAGATCAAAAAGCTAACGACCCAATTGGAGTTGCACAACTAGAGTTGACTCAACCCGAACTCGACATCACTGTCCCTACCGAGCCACATCTGCCGATCACTGATTCTCACATACACAAAGGCCCTACTACAGAGGTTACAGAAAAGTCCAAACCACCTTGGCTTTCGGACTACACTAACAATCCCGGGATATCAAGCTTGCTGATAGAAGAAGAAGGTCCTAATTTACCAATTCAAGTGCACAGAGGCAGTAAAGCTACAAGCAAGGTATCTTAACATGGCCAGACATGAACCACCATGAGACTAGCAAGAGAGCTCGTCGGGCTAACGACGTTAAACATAGCGCTTACGGGAGGCAACCCGCTTTTTAGAATTGGTTTAGTTTATTTTATTTTATTTTTATTTTTCTTTTAGATTATTTCCTAGCTTTCTTTTATTTTTATTTATTTAGTTTTAAATAGGATAGAAATAAGATTTTTGAGCTAACAAGATTTCAGGAAAAAAGGGGTCGAAAATTCACTCAAGGAGGCTACGGTGGCTCGTTAACGACCCACCCAGGGTCGTTAACGACCCGGTTCGGAAGACCCGATTCGTCACAATACGGGGCAGGTAAGTAATTCTAACCTAGTTAATTTTTCTAACCCTAGCCGCCACCCCCTCTATCCTTACCCCTCCTATAAAAACCCTTCTACCCCTCCCAAAATTCTACCACAATCTCTCCCACATTCACTGTCAAACCCAAAACTCTCTCAATCCCTTTCCCTTCTCTCCCACCGAGTCGGAAATCCCACGCTAACGACCACCGGAGACGCCATCGTTACCGGAGTTCGAAAGCCATTCACCGTCGACGACGAGCTCATTAACCACCCCGATTCCGACCCTTGTCCTTTTAATTCTCGCACCTCCGGTATGATTTCTAAACCCTTGCTTGAAATTGCATGATTGATTATCTATAGGGTTAAATTTCATATCTTGAATCATGATTTTTAGGGAGATCGATGAGCATGCTTAAATTCCGTTCTAAAAATTCTTGATTGTGCTTAGTTGTTCATGTTTTAGGTAAGTTTATTCATGTTAGATTAGCTATTGTAACCCTTTAGTTAAGAAAGCATGAATTTTTCTTGTTCTAGATCTAAAAGTTCGAACTTTGCATGTCAAAATTCCGGAAATTTTTAGCATGTTAGGGATGGGTAATTAAGTAACTATGGGGTGCTTTTACACAATGAGGGAATTGTGGAGAATAATAGAAGATTGCATGCTTGATTTGTGCTGAATTAGAGGTAGATTTAATTTCGGAAATTTCTGGTTTTGCTCTCGGCGGGTCGTTAACGACCCACCCAGGCTTGTTAACGACCCTGCACTTCATAGATAATCGATCCGAGCCCAGACTCGTGAACAACCCAATTGGGTAGTTTATGAGTAATTCCGAGGTTAATTTTGAGACCAAGTATGGGGTCTCATACCTATTATTTTTGAGTGGATCTTATCTTGGAAAATTTTCGATTATTTTGTAGGATCCATGGCTAGTTCAAGCAGACCCGCTACCCGAGCCCAGAAGAAGAGGAGGAACCACAGGTCTCCATCTCCACCCCGGGTGGACGATGTGATTTTGAGCAGTCAGAGCCAAGTACGGCGCTACCGGGATTTTATGGAGAAGGACCATTACACCCGATGGTTCTCGAAGTCTAGCGCCGTCTCTACGGGCATCTACACGGATGTCAAGGACGCCTTCATCATCCTTGGGGCCGCACACTTATTGAAGCAAGAGAGCTTGCCACATTATCCGACCCTCACATCTGAGTTCTTGGCCACCTTGGAGACCAACTTCTCGTCGAAGATCTCGGCGGGACGCATTCGGTTCCGGCTCGGTAACGAGGACCGTGACTTCACCATGGAGGAGTTCAATGCAATCTTGGAGCTCCCAAACCCATCTAGAGACTATAGCTTGAAGGACTACCGAGTGACCTGCACTTGGAGCTACATCACCGGAGAGGTTCAATTCTCCACCGCGGCGCTATCCGGGGCAACCATAGTCAACCCCATCTTCTGGATTATCTTGAGAGTCCTCGCCGCAACATTTTGGCCGAAGAAGGAGTTGAACCGACCTACAAGAACGGAGGTCGCTTGCTTCCGCACCATCCTCTTCGAGGAGCGCGGCCCCTTGAATTTGGGGTACGAATGGCTCTACTATGTCGAGAAGTCCCACAAGTCCAAGGAGGTGTGGTGTGGCAATTTGGTTAGCCTCTTGGCTAAAAATCTTGGAGTGGATCTCACCCGTTACACACCGGCCCACGCTCAACTCCTCAACAAGAACTATTGGTATAGTGCCGGGATTTTCATGCAAGCCGAGGGAGGCTACAAGGTGAAGGTTCGAGAAGAAGTCGTCATACCTTCCCTCGACATGTACGAGCTACTCTACGTACCGAATTGGTACGAAGTATGGACGGGCCAACCTTACCCATTGGAGCCAAAACCGGAGGATGAGCTCTCGCTTCGGCCATGTCACACCCGGTTTGAACGAGGTGCCGCAAGCTCCTGTCGACCCTCCATCATCTCCTGTCGACCCTCATGCATATGGCTTAATGCCTTACAACCCGGTGATGTATCAAGACCATTTCCAGCCTCACTACCCACCACCTCCTCAGCCCGAGTACGCAGGATCGAGCATACCACCACCATGGGCCGAGGATCCTTCTTCTTATTTTTCCCCCTTCTTCTTATTTTTCTTACAGTGGGGACACTGTAATTTTAAGTATGATGTGGGAGAAAGTAGAAAAATTATGTCCTAGGTGTTTTTGTGTGGTTGTTATTTCTTTTAAATTGAAATAATTCGAAAAAAAAAAATTGAAAAATTTGAAAAATTCAAAAAAAGAGTTTAGAATTGATAGATAACTCTTCTTAAAGTTCTATGATAGCAATCACTAGTTTAATCATATAATTCCTTGCAAACATGTCTTTGAAAGTATAGCCGGATTCTTAAAAATTGAAATTATTGTTTTTAGAAGAGAATAGCATTAGATGAAATTGAGCACATATACTTTATAGCATAGATGATGCAATCCAACAAAATCTACCATGTGAGAAATTTTTGGCCTTATAGGGAGAACATTTATAAATCCCTCTTCTTTTTTGTGTGATATACTCTCCGTATGCATATTATCTCTTGGAATTGTGATGGTTATCTATTTCTTGAGACCCTTATAAGATTTTTAGTTCATTACTTGTGGAGATCATATGATAGAGAACTTATTTTTATGAGCCCTGTTATCCCCTATCTACCTTTACATTATTCCTTCCTTTGATAACCAATTTTGGCCTGAAACCTTTTATTTTTAGCTCCACAAAAATTGTTCCCTAGCCGAGATAAGCTTGACCCTATCCGGGAATTAGGACTTAGATTGCAGAGGTAAAGTTTTGTGTTTTGTTGAAAAGAAAAGAGTTTCTATTTGCTTGAATTAAAGGGTATTTGGGAAGGGTAGATTTGGAAGTCTCTTGTTATTACATATAAGAAAGGTCTCTTGATAAAAAGATGTACAATTAAGTTTTAAAGGGAAGAAATGTATACGGTGGATCGTTAACGACCCGGATGTGGGTTCGTTAACGAGGCAGCAAATAAAAAAAGAAAAAAAAGAAAAAAAAGAGAGAAAAAAAGAAAAAAGAGAAAGAAAGAGGAAAAGTTGAAGTGCATTTGTGTTTAAAAATAATATCGAGAGATTCTTTTATTTTTGGTTATGAGACTTTCTAGGATGATAAATGGGTGAGTGAAAATAAGTGCATAATGAGAGTGAGTTTGGTTTATGTTTTGAGAGTTTTTGGAGATGTGAGTTTTTAGGAGTCCTTGATTCCCGGATATTATTAGCACCACATGACCAAAATATTTCTACGCCCTATTGTTATTACCAAGCCCCATTACAACCCGGCCGAATGGAAACTTCTATGAAGTTTTTCATTGAGCCTAAGTTCTCTTGATGATTCTTTGCTTGTTTTGACAAATCTTGGGTGGAGAGTATTGGTGATATAAGTTCCAATTTCTATGAGTTTTTGTATATAGGATGAGTTGAGAGATTGAAATTATAAGCCCAAACACATGAGAGTTGAGTGAAACACATTATATCCCTTGAGAGGTTGGATTGTATTATTTTATGTCTATTTAAGTGCACATATGTGTGAGGATGTTAATAGTCTTTTGCTATAATTTTCTTATGTGTAGATGTTGCTTTTTGAAGATGGCTATGTCTTGATAAGCATGATTTGTTTTGGTTTTGGTTAGTATCTTGATTATTGCTTGAGGACAAGCAAGTCTAAGTATGGGGTATTTTGATGTTCGCATTTTTGGTATAGTTTTTGTTAGGTTTTCTTCGTTTATTAGGTTTAGTTTTGTCTAGTTTAGGTTTAGTTTTGAGTATTTTTAGTTAGTTTTGCATAAATGTACGAAAAGAGTGGAATCTACGCTATTTTGTGTATTTTGCAGGTTTTAGCGAGGAAAGGAGCTAAAAGGAGCTAAATTTGGAGCATCACAGTGAAGGACGGGAAAGTGCAAGACTTAAGAAGTCAAAGCTCGAGAATACAAGAGGAGGTGTTGAAGGAAACAAAACCCCAGGCTCGTTAACGAGGCTGTAAAGGGTCGTTAACGAGGCCACGAAGAGAAGATTTCGGAGTATTATTTTATTATTCAGCGATCCTGAGCGAGAATTTATTTCCGTATCGGTTGAGTATCTTTTTAGAATCTTTATGGGTTATTAGAATATGTATTTTAGGGTTTAATATCTTTCTAGATTTTATTTCTATCTTTTAGAGATTGTTTCTATCTTTTTAGGAAAGTTTTTATCTTTTAGCCTTTTTAGTTTTTTAGGATTTTCTAGTATAAATACCCTTCTATCTAGAGCTAGTTTTGGAGGAGATTTGGAGGAAGGCCGAAGGAGAGAGAACAGGATCGGAAGTCGGTGACGAGGTTCGGTGACGACGGTTTCCGAGGTTCGTTGATCGAGTTTGTTCGGTGATTGTTTTGTTTTGGTTTTCTTCTGATTCTCTGTAAGACGATATTTTTGTTATTAATTTGATTTTGAGTTTTGTTTCAATGTTTGTTTTTATTGAAGTATTTAATTTCTTAATCATGAGTAGTGAGTAGTCTATTTTTGTAGGGTCGGGGTTAAGCCCGGCATAGTTGAGCATGTTTGATGAGTAAGATAGTGTGTTGAATGCCATTTATCTTTATTGAGATTGTTTGTTGTGCTTAATACCGAAACGGGAGTTGAGGTAATTTGAGTTTTAACTTGATTGAAAGAGAAAGTTAGTAACTTGAAGGTTGATATTGTTTGAAAACGAAAGTTTCAAGCTTTAGATCCAAAACAAGCAATTGAGTGAGTTAGTTTATGAAAATAGATTAATTTACTGGTCAAGTCAATGAAAGTTGATGACTCTATCTATTTAAAGGCATGATCTTATCTTCTTACGAATTCTTATGCTTGGCTATGTTGTGGTGTCCCTTATCCTAGATATTTGTTTTATTGAATTATTTCTGATAAATCTTCGTTGTTGAATACTTGCTTCGGTACCGAGTATTAATTAGAATTTTATTAGGTCGTTAATTGGTATTTTTGTGTTCGGTGGTTCGGTAACGATCCTGACAAGGTCGTTAACGAGGCATCTCGTGAGTGATTGTGTTTGATTTTATTTGATTTTTATTAGATTGATAGACAAACAACCTTGCTTCTTGTGGAACGATCCTGACTCCACTGTACTCAGCGGGGTCTTGACTTACAAATTTATTTGTTGGCCGAGAAACCCTATCAACACCTCGGGAAGAATAATAACCGGTTCGGGTACCCTCAACTCCGGATGCATGTATTGGCGTGCATTCCGGGGTAGAGTGTTGAGTTGAGCCTCGGCCCTCATCCGTTGCTCCCGTTCTCTTCTTGCCACCGCCTCTTGATTGTCCATCTCAAGTTGCAATCTAGCCATTTCGCCTCTAAGTCGAGCCAACTCCTCATCACCATGGAGAGCTTGATTATCCATCCTTTTCCTTCTTCGGGCTTCTTTGAGAATACTTTCCGGATCAATCACAAACTCAAACTCAAGTGTTCCTCGGGAGGAACGAGCTAGCATACACCTACGAAACAAAGACACAAACCAAACCAAATCAAAAACAAACAAAGGATTTGGGCTATTCCCTCACCCAAATCACTACCAAAACACAAGAAACTCACCAAATTGGCACTCAATGCACTTAGACTTCCCCGGCAACGGCGCCAATCTTTTGATCGCTCGGTTGTGCGAGGGTCTAGAGATACAATTTATAACCCGACCCCGTTGTAGCACGTGGTGGGTGTCGAACGCTCGGGAAATCTACTCGATTGAGGTGCCTAGACACTAGAAAGCTGGAAAGGAGAACTTAAAACAAAGGAAAACAAAGAGAACAGTCGGGACCGACACAAGTGTCACGTCGGGCCCGACGTTGGCGACAAGAGGGAAGTCGGGACCGACGTAGAGCAAGTCGGGCCCGAGGTAGCTGGGTTTGTCGAACTTCAAAGATTGAAAGTAGATCTTGGGCTTTTGGGTTCCTTCTCTAGTATATTAAGGCTTTTCCACCCCAATTCAAGCAATAAGTGATGATCGGAATAGGATCGAGTGCTTTCACCCTCGTTCCAACCACTTCTACACATCGATCATTGGGGAAATCCCCTTCGAAGCAAGGTCTTGATATAGACAAATGTTCACTTTCGTACCTTTGCCAATCACAAGCCTTGATTCCTTACTTTCGTAAGGAATTGTAGCTCTATGTAGAGTGGGTTCCTAGATCAAGCACTCAAGGCTATGGAATTGGGGTTTCTAGCCCAACCTAGATAGAGTTTTCCCCCATAACCCAAGATCAAGGAGATCTACTCCATATGGCAAACAAAGAAAGCAAACAAATCAAAAAGCAAAGCAACCAACATCATCAATCTCAAACCAAAGCCAAGTTTCATTCACAAATCAAAAGCAATCCACAAACTCCAATCAAAGGTTTCCAAATCCACAAAATCAAAACAAGGCAAGGCTAATCTATCAACCAAACCTATCAAATCTCCTCCTCTAGGCCAATTCTCTCTCTTCTCCTTCTCCTCTCCTTCCTCCTTGCTCTCCAAGTATCCTCTTGAGAGTTTTTGAGGGTTGGTTCCTTGCTAAGTGTGGGAACCTCCATAAATTAGAAGATAAGAGAGCCTTTATAGATGAGGGGCAAAAGTGGAAGTTTACAATTTCGTGCCTTGGAGCCCAAGCAGTTAACGACCGACTCGGACCGACACGGAGCAACCTCGGGCCCGACTTACTGTGCAAGTCGGTCCGAGGTCGAAAACTTCAACTCGGGTCCGGCGTTGGTTGCAAGTCGATCCGGACCTCGTTCTACCTTCTTCTTGTTGGCTTTTCTCTTGTTCTTCTTCATGGCTTGCTCCTCTCTTTCCCTCTTAAGCTCGGGCCTTGCTCCATGTTCCGAATCTCCTTCAAAACGATCCTTGATCCATTCCAAAACACCTACAAAACACATAAAACCCGCATAGTCTCCGAATCTCATAGAAATACGGGAACTAAGCTAAAAAGGAACAAAACACACAAGAAAAGGGGAAAAAGAAACATATTTACAAAGGAAATCATATATAAAAACAACACCAAATAAAGAGACATCACATGGCGCACATATCTAAAAGATAAGATAAGCATGACACACATGTCTAGAAGATTAGATTGAGATCAAAGAAGACAAACACAATATATCATTTACATGTAAACAAAGAAGATCATAGTTTCTAGCATGCAATTGCTTTTATATTACTATAATTCATTCCAAACTTTTTAAGATATTCAAGAAGCTATTAATTAAGCCAATATAACTAAATTAAGCATTCTCAATACAAACCAAAAGTAGAAATTGCCTTTTGATAATTTCTAAATGTTGACGTTATGGAACTTCGGGACATCGTTTCTAAGAACGGATTGATCCTGTGTCATCGTGGTAACAACACAAACTTAACGACGTCAATGTCGGACAACATAGAAACTCTGAGAGATCTGATGGAGGCTCCGAAGATGATTATGGCGTCGTTCATGGTGGAGGTGGCTTGAACGTGTGAGGATTCTCGATTGGTGACTCTTGGGCTAGCAAGTCCGAGAGGTGGGCAACAGACCAGCAGCTAGTCTCGGCGAGGCCGAAACAAATTTGGTTGTGACTGAAGGTGGTAGCCGGTGGTGGAACGAGCAAGTGGAAGGAGCCGAATGTCCTTGCTCACGAAGAAGACCATAACCAGAGAAAAAGAAGAAATAAAGGTGGAGGAGTAATATGGAAGTGAATGAATAACTTTATATAGAACGGATGGAAGATGACAAATTCAATTCAGCTTGTATAAGAGATAATGATCATGACACACCAATCTAGAAGATATCGCACGAATATTGAGGAAGCTTATAATTAATATTGCCATGCTTAAGATATAAAGATCGTGGCTGATCGCCTCTCACGATGTGCGAGGGTCAAGAGATACAAATTATAACCCGACCCCGTTGTAGTACGTGGTGGGTGTCGAACACTAGGGAAGTCTACTCGATCGATGTGCCTAGATACTAGGAAGCTAGAAAGGAGAGCATAAAACAAAGGAAAATAAAGAAAACAGTCGGGACCGACACTGAGGTCACGTCGGGCCCGAGGTTGGCGACAAGAGGAAGTCGGGACCGACACTGGGTAAGTCGGGCCCGAGGTAGTTGGGGATGTCGAACTCAAAGATTTTAAAAGTAGATCTTGGGCTTTTGGGTTCCTTCCCTAGTAGATTAAGGCTTTTCCACCCCAATTCAGGCAATGAGTGATGATCGGACTAGGATCGAGTGCTTTCGCCCTCGTTCCAACCACATCTACACCTCGATCCATGGGGAAATCCCCTTCGAAGCAAGGTCTTGAGATTGACACATGTTCACTTTCGCTACTTTGCCAATCTCAAGCCTTGATTCCCGACTTTCGCAAGGAATTGTAGCTCGATGTAGAGTGGGTTCCTTAGATCAAACACTCAAGGCTATGGAATTGGGATTTCTAGCCTAAACCTAGCTAGGGTTTTCCCCCATAACCCAAGATCAAGGAGATCTACTCCATGTGACAAGCAAAGAAAGCAATCAAATCAAAAGAGAAAGCAATCATCATAATCAATCTCAAAACAAAGCAAGGGTTCATTCAAATCCAAAGCAATCCACAAATTCAATTCAAGGGTTTTCAAATCCACAAGATCAAAGCAAATCAAATCTAAACAATCAACAAAACCTCTCAAGTCTTCCTCCTCCTTGGCCGATTCTCTCTCTCTTCCTCCTCTTCTCCTTCCTCCTTGCTCTCCAAGTATCCTCTTGGCTCCCTTGGAACCCCCCTTTCTTTTGTGTGTGAGGGAACCCCCCTTTTCTTTTGTGTGTGAGGGAACCCCATCTTAGAAGACAAGAGGCCCTTTTTTGGATTAAATGAGGGGCAAAAGTGGAAGTTCACAAATTCGTGCCTTGGAGCCCAAGTAGTCCGGTGACCGACTCGGCCCGACACGGAGGAACCTCGGGCCCGAGGTACTGTGCAACTCGGTCCGAGGTTGGAAACTTCAAAGTCGGGCCCGACGTTGTTGCATCTCGGTCCTGACCTCGTTCCACCTTCTTCTTAGTTGGCTTCTCTTGTTCTTCTTCATGGCTTGCTTCTCTCTTTCCCTCTTTAGCTCGGCCTTTGCTCCATGTCTCGACCCTCCTTCAAATCCATCCTTGATTCATGCCAAATTACCTACAAAACACATAAAAGGTGCGTAGTCTCCGAATCTCATAGAAATACGGGAACTAAGCTAAAAAGGAACAAAACGCACAAGAAAAGGGAAAAAAGAAACATATTTACAAAGGAAATCACATATGAAAACACCACCAAATAGAGAGACATCAAAATACCCCATACTTAAACTTGCTTGTCCTCAAGCAATAACAATGTAAGCAAGACCGAAACATAATCTTCAAGTAAAGCCTCGTATGAAAACACGTTTTAAGCACAAGTGATCGATATTCAAGCAAGATTACATCATCACACGTGATTAAGTGTTCCAAGGAATAAAGTCAATGCAACTAAGCCTCACTTTAGGGATATGTGAATGTGTATCACTCATCATGTGTTTGGGTTTAGCAATGAACACTCAAGCTCAAAAATCATGCAAGTAAGGACTTTACTATTGAAGCTAATATCACCAATTCCTCCACCTAGAGATGCCTAATGCAAAGTACACAAAGAATTTCGAACTTGGCTCAATGGAGATCCTCAAAGAGGTTCCATTCGGCCGGGTTGTAATGGGGCTTTTGGTATTTCTCAAGGTGGGAATTATTTGGTCTTGTGGTGCTTATAATAGGGATTGAACAAACTAAACTCTCACCAATTTCACCAAATCCCACAATTACTTTCACACTCACCAAAAAGACTTAACATTTTCCTTCCAACCCGAAATTTCACTTATCATTCCACTTCATCTTTGCTCTTATGCTTTTTGTTGGATTTTCAACACTTTCTACATTTGGACCGACTTTCTTATGACATCGGGCCCGATGTTGCTTGTAACTCGGTCGGACCATTTTCTTCACTTAAGCTCTTTGCTTTATTCCACTTTACATTTCCAACATTTTCTTTCTTTCTTTTCTTTCTTTTTTCATTTTTGTACAACAAAGATGCACTACCCACATGATTCATAACACCATTCTTTGCCCTTAAACCCAAGAGAATCTCAACTCTTCAAATACAATCCAAACCTCTCTTCTAAAGTCCAATCCCATAAGGGTCAAGTCATATAAGACTAGGAATAATATTTTTGAAGAGTTTCAAACAAAGGCTTAGGCTAGAACGGGGCTACAATCAAAGGATTAACTTCATGGTAGGATATGGAACATTTATGTGACTAGAAGAATAAAGTTCAAAATCAATGTGACCATGCTAGGACAATTCTCATGACGGTCTTGGAAAATAGATAAACACCGCAATAGCAAGTTTTACTAAGCATGAATGAGCTAATCACACAAGAAGAATGAGGGATATGCAAATATGATCAAGCATCCCTAAAATGGCCAAAAATCAATCTCACAAGGGTCACTCATACTTAGTTGCATAAGAACTCATCCTAGAACTCACATGCTCAATAAAACAAGCAAGATATCATGATCACATCAAAAGCAACATCATTTTAGAGGCTAAACTATCCAAAAATATGCAAAGGAATTTACATGCTCACATCATCATTAGCTTTTATTTTGGCAATCTAAGATGGGAATTTCTAGTCCAAAACCTACAAAACACAAAATCTTTTTGTTGTTTTTAACACAATTGTTTTCAATTTTTTTTATGGATTTTTTTGCAAAAAAAATTTCTCTAAAACCAAAGACTCAAACATTCCAAACACAAACTAGAAACACTAACTAAATATACTCAAAATAATAAACAAACATAAACAAGTGAAATCATGAACACACTTACCCCCACCCCATACTTAAAATTTTTGATGTCCCCATCAAACAAGGAAATCAAAACTTAAAAGCAAGAGAGAAGAGTATGAAAAGCTCACAATTTCTTATTCTTCAATGGCATATATAGGATCAATCGGCGAGGACGAGAGCCCATGAGGCTCTAACTTCTTCGTTTGGACCGTCCCTGTCATAGAACTTCTTCACTCGATGACCATTCACTTTGAAAATATGTCCTTGTTCATCAACCAAGTCCACCGCACCATGAGCATAGATACGGTGGACCACAAATGGTCCGCTCCACCTAGTCCTTAACTTCCCGAGGAAAAGTTTAAGCCTTGAATTGAAAAGGAGAACCTTGTCACCGGTTTGATCGGTCTTTGGAATTAACTTCCTATCATGCCACTTCTTGGTCTTCTCTTTGTATAGCTTGGAGTTCTCATAGGCCTTCAACCTCAATTCCCCCAACTCATGAAGTTCTAGAAACCTTTTCTCACCGGCTAAGTTGATATCCCAATTCATCTCTTTGAGTGCCCATTTCGCCTTGTGCTCAAGCTCTACCGGAAGATGACATGCCTTGCCATAAACTAGATTGAAGGGTGTAGTTCCCAAAGGTGTCTTGAAGGCGGTTCTATAAGCCCAAAGTGCATCATCGAGCTTAGAGGCCCAATCTTTCCTTGATCGAGATACGGTCTTCTCCAAGATAGCCTTGATTTGACGGTTTGACACCTAGACTTGCCCGCTTGTTTGAGGATGATAAGGAGTAGCAACGCGATGAGACACCCCATACTTAATCAACACATTTTCGAAGCACCTCTCAATGAAATGAGGTCCGCCATCACTTATGAGAACCCTAGGCACACCAAACCTTGCAAAAATGTTGCTTTTCAAAAACTTCATCACCACCTTAGCATCATTGGTTCTTGTTGGTATGGCCTCCACCCATTTTGAAACATAGTCCACGGCTACCAAGATGTACTTGTAAGGCCCCAATGTGGGAAATGGTACCATGAAGTCAATACCCCATACATCAAATAACTCAACTTCTAGAATGCCAGTTTGAGGAGTCTCATTCCTCCTTGATAGGTTCACCTCTCTTTGGCACTCCTCACACTTCCTCACATAATCATGCACATCCTTGAACATGGTTGGCCAATAATAACCACATTGAAGAATTTTTGAGGTGGTTTTGGAACTCTTAGCGTGACCTCCCGTAGGCAAGGAATGGCAATGGTGAATTATGCTCTCAACCTCTTCACTTGACACACACCGTCTATAGATTTGATCACGCCCTTCCTTGTAGAGATATGGATCATCCCAAAAGTATTGTCTAGCATCATGTAAGAATTTCTTCCTAGCTTGATAAGACAAATTTGGTGGGATCACTCCCCCTACGGCAAAGTTAGCAAAATCCGCAAACCAAGGGGAAACCCCTCGTCTTACGACACTAATAGAAAGAAGGCCAGTGGGAGAGAAAGAATCAATCAATTTAGAACGAGAAGAAATGGAAATCGAGCTAGGAAACTTACTTTCTTCCACGGACCGACATCGAAGTATACCGGGCCCGACATGGTTAGACGCCGGTCCAGCTTCGCAGACACGCAGCTGCCTCGGGCCCGATGTTGAAGTACTCGGTCCCGACTCACTCGCACTTGCCTTGCCTTCGGTCCAATGTTCTGAACCTCGGGCCCGACGTACTTGGTTCGTCGATCCGCCCTTCCTTTCCTCCCTTCCGCTCATGAGAACTTCATCCGCTCTTGAATCATCTATAGTCATACCATCCTCCATTTCCAACATGTACTCGATGGGCAAACGGGATAGATGATCCGCTACCACATTTTCCGTACCGGTTTTGTCCTTGATCTCATGGTCAAACTCTTGGAGAAGGAGCATCCACCTTAGAAGCCTCGGCTTTGCATCTTTATTCTTCATGAGGTATTTGATTGCCGCATGGTCTGTGAAGACTACCACCTTTGATCCCACAAGATATGAACGGAATTTCTCAAATGCAAACACTATCGCAAGAAACTCTTTCTCCGTTGTTGTGTAATTGCACTGAGTTTCATCCAAAGTTTTGCTTGCGTAGTAAATGGCATGCAACTTTCCATCCTTCCTTTGCCCAAGGACGGCCCCTACGGCGAAATCACTAGCATCACACATCACCTCGAATGGAAGATTCCAATCGGGTGCCGCCATTATTGGAGCCGAGATCAAGGCATCTCTCAACCTACAAAAAGAACTCATGCAATCCTCGGATAATACAAAGGGCACATCCTTCATCAAGAGGTTAGACAATGGTTTTGCAATTTTAGAAAAATCCTTGATGAACCGTCTATAAAATCCTGCATGACCTAAGAAACTCCTAACATCACGAACACCAGAGGGGGGAGGTAGTTTTTCAATTATTTCAACTTTAGCTCTATCTACCTCTATCCCCCTACTAGAAACTAGGTGTCCTAGTACTATGCCCTCCTTCACCATAAAGTGGCATTTTTCCCAATTAAGCACCAAGCTAGTCTCCTCACATCTAGTCAAAACCTTGTCTAAGTTAGCTAAGCAAACATCAAATGAGGATCCGTAGACGGAGAAATCATCCATAAACACTTCTACTATATCCTCAACCATATCAGAGAAGATGGACATCATGCATCTTTGAAATGTTGCCGGCGCATTACATAAACCAAAAGGCATGCGTCTATAGGCAAAAGTCCCATAAGGACATGTGAATGTCGTCTTCTCTTGATCATCGGGATGAATAGAGATTTGCCAAAACCCGCTATACCCGTCAAGGTAGCAAAAATATTCATGTTGTGCTAATCTCTCTAGGACTTGGTCTACGAAAGGAAGAGGAAAATGGTCTTTGCGAGTGCCGGTATTAAGCTTACGGTAATCAATACACATACGCCATTTTGTTGTGGTTCTCATAGGTATCATTTCTCCCTTTTCATTTTGCACAACGGTGAAACCTCCTTTCCTAGGAACTACATGCACGGGACTCACATACTTGCTATCGGAAATTGGGAAGATAATTCCCGCATCCAACATCCTAAGTATTTCACTCTTTACCACTTCTTTCATGTTAGGATTTAATCTTCTTTGGGGTTCAATAGTGGGTTTATGGTTATCCTCCATATAAATCCTATGCATGCAAATTGAGGGAGAGATTCCCTTTAGTTCCTCTAGTGAATACCCTAAAGCTCCTCTATGTTTTCTTAGAACCTTCAACAACTTAGACTCCTCCTCATCATTCAAGTTGGCATTTATGATTACGGGTAAAGAAGAGTTGGGACCAAGAAATGCGTACCTCAAATCTTTTGGAAGCTCCTTGAGTTCTTGAGATGGTTCCGGTGGTGCTTGAACTTCTTCTTTCTCGGCCTTGAACACCTCCAAGTAAGACATCCCTTCCTCCAATTGCTCATGCTCAATCATATTGAGGGCTAGACCTTGGCGCTCTATCTCAATTTCTCTAGGTGGTGGGGTGGCTTTCAACCTAAGCTCCCTTGGCCTTGACTTTTTAGAAATGGCTTCCCATTGCAATCCAAGAGGAACTTGGATCATCTTAGCTTCTTTATGTACGGTCCCTTTTGAAGTTGGTCTAAAGAAAAACTCAATTTCTCTTCCTCCAATGTCAAGAGACAAGTGGCCCTTCTTTACATCAATGATTGCCCCAACCGTAGCAAGGAAAGGTCTCCCTAGTATGATCGGTTCACCCGGCACTTCTATCATGTCTACTACAACAAAGTCCATTGGGACATAGTGGCCTTCAATGCAAACGGGATAATCCTCGACGACACCAATTGGTTCGATGGACGACCCATCCGCTATTGTTAACCTCATGTTGACCGGAGCTATGAGACCCATAGATGTGGATTTCCATATGGTGTAAGGAATGATGCTCGTGCTTGCTCCAAGATCACACAAGGCTTGGAAATTTTGAGACCCCACACCAATGGTTATAGCAAAACGACCGGGATCTCCTAGCTTTTGTGGTAACTCCAAGGTCTTGACTTCATCTTGCATTTCCACTATGGACCTCTTCTTGCTCAAAATCTCCCTTAAAAACTTAGCATAAGATGGCATCTCACTCAATGCGTCGGTGAACGGGATGGAGATGTTCAAGCCTTGCAAGAGTTTGAGAAACCTCTTGAACTTGTTCTCAACAACATCTTTCGGCTTCTTCGAGGGATATGGGAGAATTGTTGCACCTTGAATCTTGCTCGGATCAACCTCTTTGGACTTCCCTACTTCAATTTCAACATTTTCTGAATGGACCGACTTGGGCACCATGTCGGGCCCGATGTTGTGAATCTCGGTCCTGGACTGAGGGGTTGGATCGAGGTCTGTGTACGTCGGTCCCGAGTTGCTCTCGACCTCGGTCCGGGGTGAAGGAGTCGATCTTCTTGCTGGGTCGACTTCGGGGAACGTCGGACCCGACTTGCTGGGTAAGTTGGTCCGACTCTCTTCATTCTTCTTAGGCACGTGTGGCTCGGGTAGGTTTCGGCCACTTCTCAATCCAATTGCCCGGACTTCATTTTGATTGTTTTGAGCTCGAGGATTCTCCTCGGGTCGGCCCAGAAGTCTCCCATTCTCTCTCGGGGCTTGAGTCGCAATTTGGGCAAATTGATTGTCGACTTGCCACCTCCATGCACCAAACTCATTGAATTGGGTCCTCATCTCCTTGAACCCATCTCTCATCTCTTGAGCAAATGTTTGTAACTCATTGAATCCCGGTGGTCTATATGGTGGTGGTGGCGCCCTTGGCTCGTTTTGGTTGAAATTGTTGTTGTAGCCTTGAGTTTGACCGTTGTTCCACCGGCCATTGCCACCATTGTTGAAGTTGCCTCTTCCACCAAAATTTCCACGAACATAGTTTGCCTCCTCAATTTGCTCGGCCAAGCGCACTTGGCTCTCATTCGGACAAACTTGTGTAGCATGTGCAAAGGATCCACACTCCTCACAAGCTCTAGCATTTTGCTTGTAGTAGTGGACTTGCCTCTTGAGCTTGCTCACTTCACCTTCAAGGAATTGGAGCTTCACATCTCTATCAATGTCTTCTCCCTTTGGATCATATAACTTCCTTGCACCTTCACCTTGAACTTTCACCTCCCAGCTAGCTTGACTCACCCCATACATGGCCTCATAATCGGATAGCTTGTCAAGTAGCTCCCAAGCTTGATCCGGTGTCAAGTCTATGAACCCACAATCGGTGTGGAGATTGAGCTTGTCCTTCGTTACCGGATTGATGCCTTGGAAAAAGATGTCTTGAAGCACATATGGTTGTTGGCCATGAGTAGGACATTGGCGCAACATCTCCTTGAAACGGTCCCATGCTTCGAAGAGAGGCTCATTCGGACCTTGTTGAAAGCTTGCAATCTTCCTTCTTAGCTCGGTTGTCTTTGAGGGAGGGAAGAACTTCATCAAGAAAGCATCATAGAGTGTCTTCCAAGTTGTGATTGACCTAGGAGCTTGGCTCTCGAGCCAATGTGTGGCCTTTCCCCCAAGTGACCATTTGAACGCCTTTAGAAGCACATACTCCAATGTCTCCTCGTCGGTAGAGATCGTCTCACACATGTCCACAAAGCGTTTGACGTGCTCTATGGGACACTCATGTGGACGGCCCTCGAATTGATCACGCTTGATGAGGGAGATGAATTGCGTCTTGATCTCAAAATTCTTGGCAACCTCCGGATGCATGTATTGGCGTGCATTCCGGGGTAGAGCATTGAGTTGAGCCTCGGCTCTCATCCGTTGCTCCCGTTCTCTTCTTGCCACCTCCTCTTGATTGTCCCTCTCAAGTTGCAATCTAGCCATTTCGGCCCTAAGTTGAGCCAAGTCCTCATTAACATTGAGAGCTTGATTCTCCATCCTTTTCCTTCTTCGGGCTTCCTTGAGAATACTTTCCGGATCACTCACAAACTCAAGCTCAAGTGTTTCTCGGGAGGAACGAGCTAGCATACACCTATGAAACAAAACACAAACCAAAACAAATCAAAAACAAACAAAGGGTTTGGGCTATTCCCTCACCCAAATCACTACCAAAACACAAAAAACTAACCAAATTGGCACTCAATGCACTTAGACTTCCCCGGCAACGGCGCCATTCTTTTGATCGCCTCTCACGATGTGCGAGGGTCAAGAGATACAAATTATAACCCGACCCCGTTGTAGTACGTGGTGGGTGTCGAACACTCGGGAAGTCTACTCGATCGATGTGCCTAGATACTAGGAAGCTAGAAAGGAGAGCATAAAACAAAGAAAAATAAAGAAAACAGTCGGGACCGACACTGAGGTCACGTCGGGCCCGAGGTTGGCGACAAGAGGAAGTCGGGACCGACACTGGGTAAGTCGGGCCCGAGGTAGCTGGGGATGTCGAACTCAAAGATTTTAAAAGTAGATCTTGGGCGTTTGGGTTCCTTCCCTAGTAGATTAAGGCTTTTCCACCCCAATTCAGGCAATGAGTGATGATCGGACTAGGATCGAGTGCTTTCGCCCTCGTTCCAACCACATCTACACCTCGATCCATGGGGAAATCCCCTTCGAAGCAAGGTCTTGAGATTGACACATGTTCACTTTCGCTACTTTGCCAATCTCAAGCCTTGATTCCCGACTTTCGCAAGGAATTGTAGCTCGATGTAGAGTGGGTTCCTTAGATCAACACTCAAGGCTATGGAATTGGGGTTTCTAGCCTAAACCTAGCTAGGGTTTTCCCTCATAACCCAAGATCAAGGAGATCTACTCCATGTGACAAGCAAAGAAAGCAATCAAATGAAAAGAGAAAGCAATCATCATAATCAATCTCAAAACAAAGCAAGGGTTCATTCAAATCCAAAGCAATCCACAAATTCAATTCAAGGGTTTTCAAATCCAAAAGATCAAAGCAAATCAAAGCTAAACAATCAACAAAACCTCTCAAGTCTTCCTCCTCCTTGGCCAATTCTCTCTCTCTTCCTCCTCTTCTCCTTCCTCCTTGCTCTCCAAGTATCCTCTTGGCTCCCTTTGAACCCCCCTTTCTTTGTGTGTGAGGGAACCCCCCTTTTCTTTTGTGTGTGAGGGAACCCCTTCTTAGAAGACAAGAGGCCCTTTTATGGATTAAATGAGGGGCAAAAGTGGAAGTTCACAAATTCGTGCCTTGGAGCCCAAGTAGTCCGGTGACCGACTCGGCCCGACACGGAGGAACCTCGGGCCCGAGGTACTGTGCAACTCGGTCCGAGGTTGGAAACTTCAAAGTCGGGCCCGACGTTGTTGCATCTCGGTCCTGACCTCGTTCCACCTTCTTCTTAGTTGGCTTCTCTTGTTCTTCTTCATGGCTTGCTTCTCTCTTTCCCGCTTTAGCTCGGCCTTTGCTCCATGTCTCGACCCTCCTTCAAATCCATCCTTGATTCATGCCAAATTACCTACAAAACACATAAAAGGTGTGTAGTCTCCGAATCTCATAGAAATACGGGAACTAAGCTAAAAAGGAACAAAACGCACAAGAAAAGGGAAAAAAGAAACATATTTACAAAGGAAATCACATATGAAAACACCACCAAATAGAGAGACATCAGTGGCACACCAATGTAGAAGATATTGCACAAAGGCATGACTTTATATAGAAGGTATGGAAGAAGACAAATTCAATTCAGCTTGTATAAGAGATAAAGATCATGGCACAACAATTTTGAAGATATCGCACGAATATTGAAGAAAATAAGATAAGCATGACACACATATCTAGAAGATAAGATAAGCATGGTGCACATATCTAATAGATAAGATAAGCATGACACACATGTCTAGAAGATTAGATTGAGATGAAAGAAGACAAACTCAATATATCATTTACATATAAACAAAGAAGATCATAGTTTCTAGCATGAAATGCTTTTATATTACTATAATTCATTCCGAACTTGTTAAGATATTCAAGAAGCTATTAATTAAGCCAATATAACTAAATTAAGCATTCTCAATACAAACCAAAAGTAGAAATTTCCTGTTGATAATTTCTAAATGTTGAATTTATGGAACTTCGGGACATCGTTTCTAAGAACGGATTGATCTTGTGGCATGGTGGTAACAACACAAACTTAACGACGTCAATGTCGGACAACATAGAAACTCTGAGAGATCTGATGAAGGCTCCGAAGATGATTATGGCGTCGACCGGAGTGGAGGTGGCTTGAACGTGTGAGGATTCTCGACTGGTGACTCTTGGGCTAGCAAGTCCGAGAGGTGGGCAACGGACCAGCAGCTAGTCTCGGCGAGGCCGAGACAAACTTGGTTCTGATTGAAGGTGGTATCCGGTGGTGAAACGAGCAAGTAGAAGGAGCCGAATGTCCTTGCTCACGAAGAAGACCATAACCAGAGAAAAAGAAGAAATAAAGGTGGAGGAGTAATATGGATGTGAATGAATAATTTTATATAGAAGGGATGGAAGATGACAAATTCAGTTCAGCTTGTATAAGAGATAAAGATCATGTCACGCCAATCTAGAAGATATCGCACGAATATTGAGGAAGATTAGATAAGCATGACACACATATCGAGAAGCTAAGATAAGCATGACATAACTATCTAGAAGAGAAGACAAGCATGACAAACATATCTAGAAAATAAGATAAGCATGACACACATATCTTGATAATAAGATTGAGATGGAATAAGACGAACTCAATTCAGCTTGTATAAGAGATAAAGATCATGACACACCAATCTAGAAGATATCGCACGAATATTGAGGAAGCTTATAATTAATATTGCCATGCTTAAGATATAAAGATCGTGGCACACCAATCTAGAAGATATTGCACAAAGGCATGACTTTATATATAACGTATGGAAGAAGACAAATTCAATTCATCTTGTATAAGATATAAATATCATGGCACAACAATCTAGAAGATATCGCACGAATATTGAATAAAAATAAGATAAGCATGACACACATATCTAGAAGATAAAATAAGCATGGCACACATATCTAAAAGATAAGATAAGCATGACACACATGTCTAACAGATTAGATTGAGATGAAAGAAGATATACTCAATATATCATTTACATGTAAACAAAGAAGATCATAGTTTCTAACATGCAAACGCTTGTATATTACTATAATTCATTCCAAACTTGTTAAGATATTCAAGAAGTTATTAATTAAGCCAATATAACTAAATTAAGCATTCTCAATACAAGCCAAAAGTAGAAATCACCTTTTGATAATTTCTAAACATTGATGTTATGGAACAGATTGATCATATGGCATCGTGGCAACGTCATGATCCTAAAGTCGTTAATGTCGGGCAACGTAACTACTCTGACATATCCAACAGAAGCTCCAATCATGTTATGGCGTCGACCGGGGTGGAGGTTGCTTGTGCGTGCGAGGATTCCCGGTTGGTGACTTGCGGGTTAGCAGGTCCGAGTGGTGGGTGACGGACCAGCTACTAGTCTTGGCAAGGCCGAGGCAGCTTTGGTAGCGGCTGAAGGTGGTAGCCAGTGGTGGAACGAACAGGTGGAAAGAGTCGGATGTCGTTGCTCACGAAGAAGACAATAACCAGAGAAAAAGAAGAAATAACGGTGGATGAGTAATATGGAAGTAAAAGCATGACTTTATATAGAAGGGATGGAAAAAGGCAAATTTAATTCAGCTTATATAAGAGATAAAGATCATGGCACACCAATCTAGAAGATATCGCAAGAATATTGAGGAAAATAAGATAAGCATGACACATATATCTAGAAGATAAGATAAGTATGACACACATATCTAGAAGATAAGATTGAGGTGTAATAAGACAAACTCAATTCAGCTTGTATAAGAGATAAAGATCGCGGCACACTAATCTAGAAAATATTGCACGAATAATGAGAAAGTTTATAAGTAATATTGATCTGCTTGCTTTACTATTCATAAGGATCATTCCACTTTTAATAATAGTATAGATTTATTTTTTCAATATTAACCAAGGGAATTGAAGTTGTATTTGGTTTCATTAGTACTATAATACAGAAGTAAAAATTTGACCCAATAGCTTAATTTGAATCACTTGAAAATCTTAAGGTTGAAATACGATCCGAAATTCAACGGATATAGAAAGATATGAACTTGGTTAATTTAGACCAGATTCCATATATTGAAACTCGTTGGGTTGACCAGAATTATTATTTTTGAAATTCTTATAACATTATATCATATATAAATTATAGTTTTATTATTTAATATTAATATTCAGTCATAATTTTTTTAATAATCTTAAAAAAGTTGGTACTATTGACTCGTTTGGTTGACTTAAACTCGTATGATAATGTCATAATCAGATCCAATTTAACTTCTAATCTGACCAATACTCAATCGGAAGCCAAAATGACCAAACTCGAATCCGACCAAACCAACCCGTTTAACAGACGTAGTATGATATAATTTCTTTTACAATGAAAGTTAATTTTGTGCAACATTAACCCACTCATATCCTTTTTTATTTACCATTTTTAGTACCTTGTTAAAAAATTATGATAAATGATATTTCCATTTATTTAAATCTTTCTACATTACTTAAAATTGTGACACACGAAAATGACACATGGTGCGATCTCGAAGGTGATTACAAAAGCGATGCCCAAAAACCCTAAATCCCCATTTCAATCACAAAATCACAATCCATTTGCTCGACCCCTACGATTGATAATTACAAATCTCTTGCAAATCTTCACTTTAGCCCTTCCTCTCGAGGCCTCATATCGGCTCATGCCTACTTTTCCCTAATTTGCAGGATTTGTGAGCGGTTGTGGTTCCGATGTTCGAGGTTGATGTTGTGTCCGACCCATGATAGGTTTCTACTCACCTAGAGGAAGAGGAATAAAAAAATATTTTTACAGCGGGATGAACAAGGTGTTGCACGGTGTGGACTAGCCCCAATCTACAATTTGGGGCAACTAAATCGGGAAGGTTAGGGAATATATATCGGCGAGTCTTGGAGGGTTGGTGAGTGTAAGGAATGGGTGGTTGATGTTCGTATTTTTAGTATAGTTTTTTATAGGTTTTCCTTGTTTATTAGGATTAATTTCGTCTAGTTTAGGTTTAGTTTTGAGTATTTTTAGTTAGTTTTGCATAAATCTACGAAAAGAGTGGAATCTAAGCTATTTTGTGTATTTTGCAGGTTTTAGCGAGGAAAGGAGCTAAATGGAGCTAAATTTGAAGCATCACAGTGAAGGACGGGAAAGTGCAAGATTTAAGAAGTCAAAGCTCAAGAAAACAAGAGGAGGTGTTGAAGAAAACAAAACCCCAGGCTCGTTAACGAGGCTGTAAAGGGTCGTTAACGAGGCCACGAAGAAGAAGATTTCGGAGTATTATTTTATTATTCACCGATCCTGAGCGGAAATTTATTTCCGTATCGGTTGAGTATCTTTTTAGAATCTTTATGGGTTATTAGAATATGTATTTTAGGATTTAATATCTTTCTAGATTTTATTTCTATCTTTTAGAATTTGTTTCTATCTTTTTAGGAAAGTTTTTATCTTTTAGCCTTTTTAGTTTTTTAGGATTTTCTAGTATAAATACCCTTCTATCTAGCATAGAAGAGGGGGGCTTAATTTTGTTCCCTAGCCGAGATAAGCTTGACCCTATCCGGGAATTAGGACTTAGATTGGAGAGGTAAAGTTTTGTGTTTTGTTAAAAAGAAAAGAGTTTCTATTCGCTTGAATTAAAGGGTATTTGGGAAGGGTAGATTGGAAGTCTTTTGTTATTTTATGTAAGAAAGGTCTCTTGATATAAAAAAGATGCACAAAATAAAGCTTGAAGGGAAGAAAATGTATACGGTGGATCGTTAACGACCCGGATATGGGTTCGTTAACGAGGCAGCGAAAGAAAAAGAGAAAAAAATGAAATAAAAGAAAGAGAAAGAGGAATAGTTGAAGTGCATTTGTGTTTAAAAATAATATCAAGAGATTCTTTTATTTTTGGTTATGAGGCTTTTTTAGGATGATAATGGGTGAGTGAAAATAAATGTGCATAATATGAGAGTGAGTTTGGTTATTTTATACGAGAGTTTTGATGTTATGTGTGAGTTTTTAGGAGTCTTTGATTCCCGGATATTATTAGCACCACATGACCAAAATATTTCCATGCCCTATTGTCTTTACCAAGCCCCATTACAACCCGGCCGAATGGAAACTTCTATGAAGTTTTTCATTGAGCCTAAGTTCTCTTGACGATTCTTTGCTTGTTTTGACAAATCTTGGGTGGAGAGTATTGGTGATATAAGTTCCAATTTCTATGAGTTTTTGTATATAGGATGAGTTGAGAGATTGAAATTATAAGCCCAAACACAAAAGAGTGGAGTGAAACACATTATATCCCTTGAGAGGTTGGATTGTATTATTTTATGTCTATTTAAGTGCATATATGTGTGAGGATGTTAATAGTCTTTTGCTATAATTTTCTTATGTGTAGATGTTGCTTTTTGAAGATGGCTATGTCTTGATAAGCATGATTTGTTTTGGTTTTGGTTAATATCTTGATTATTGCTTGAGGACAAGCAAGTCTAAGTATGGGGTATTTTGATGTTCGCATTTTTGGTATAGTTTTTTATAGGTTTTCTTTGTTTATTAGGATTAATTTTGTCTAGTTTAGGTTTAGTTTTGAGTGTTTTTAGTTAGTTTTGCATAAATCTACGAAAAGGGTGGAATCTACGCTATTTTGTGTATTTTGCAGGTTTTAGCGAGGAAAGGAGCTAAATGGAGCTAAATTTGGGGCATCACAGTGAAGGACGGAAAAGTGCAAGATTTAAGAAGTCAAAGCTCAAGGAAACGAGAGGAGGTGTTGAAGAAAACAAAACCCCAGGCTCGTTAACGAGGCTGTGAAGGGTCGTTAACGAGGCCACGAAGAGAAGATTTCGGAGTATTATTTTATTATTCACCGATCCGGAGCGGGAATTTATTTCCGTATCGGTTGAGTATCTTTTTAGAATCTTTTTGGGTTGTTAGAATATGTATTTTAGGGTTTAATATCTTTCTAGATTTTATTTCTATCTTTTAGAGATTGTTTCTATCTTTTTAGGAAAGTTTTTATCTTTTAGCCCTTTTAGTTTTTTTAGGATTTTCTAGTATAAATACCCTTCTATCTAGCATACAAAGGGGGGGGCTTAATTTTGGAGTAGAATTTTAGAGCTAGTTTTGGAGGAGATTTGGAGGAAGGCCGAAGGAGAGAGAACCGGATCGGAAGTCGGTGACGAGGTTCGGTCACGACGGTTTTCGAGGTTCGTTGATCGAGTTTGTTTGGTGATTGTTTGTTTTGTTTTCTTTCTGAATCTCTGTAAGACGATATTTTTGTTATTAATTTAAGTTTGAGTTTTGTTTCAATGTTTGTTTTTATTGAAGTTTTTAGTTTCTTAATCATAAGTAGTGAGTAGTCTATTTTTCTAGGGTCGGGGTTAAGCCCGGCATAGTTGAGCATGTTTGATGAGTAAGATAGTGTGTTGAATGCCTTTTATTTTTATTGAGATTGTTTGTTGTGCTTAATACCGAAACGGGAGTTGAGGTAATTTGAGTTTTAACTTGATTGAAAGAGAAAGTTAGTAACTTGAAGGTTGATATTGTTTGAAAACGAAAGTTTCAATCTTTAGATCCAAAACAAGCAATTGAGTGAGTTAGTTTATGAAAATAGATTAATTTACTTGTTAAGTCAATGAAAGTTGATGACTCTATCTATTTAAAGGCATGATCTTATCTTCTTACAAATTCTTATGCTTGGCTATGTTGTGGTGTCCCTTATCCTAGATATTTGTTTTATTGAATTATTTCTGATAAATCTTTGTTGTTGAATACTTGCTTCGGTACCGAGTATTATTTAGAATTTTATTAGGTCGTTGGTTGGTATTTTTGTGTTCGGTGGTTCGGTAACGATCCTGACAAGGTCGTTAACGAGGCATCTCGTGAGTGATTGTGTTTGATTTTATTTGATTTTTATTAGATTGATAGACAAACAACCTTGCTTCCTGTGGAACGATCCTGACTCCACTGTACTCAGCGGGGTCTTGACTTACAAATTTATTTGTTGGCCGAAAAACCCTATCAAGAAATTGGCGCCGTTGTCGGGGAAGCAACGAGTTGTTAGTTTATCTTTGCGATCGGGACTAGCCCGACCCCGTTTTTGTTTTTAATTTTTGTTTTCTTTGTTTGTTTTCTCAGTGTATGCCGGTAGGACGAAGAAGGCTTCAGTTTGATAGCTCCAGTTATTACTCAGAACCCGAACGTTCCCTGCACTGACGACTCAGAGAAAACCGAGCCATGGCCACAGCTGAAGAGATGGCTCGAGAGTTAGAGATCCTCTGGACCCAGATGGAGGCACTGAAAGCCGAGAAGGACGGCGCTGATGCAGACAAGGCTCGATTGCAAGAAGAGCTAAACGCCTATCCAAGGAATGCCAAGCAATACATGCATCCGGAACTAAGGGTGCCAGAATCTCCTATTGTGCTTCCTGCGATAGAGAAACCTTTTGAGATCAAGTCTCAATTTATATCCTTGATTAAACGGGCTCAGTTTGAAGGGAAACCTGCTGAGTGCCCTATGGAGCATATTAGAAATTTTCTTGATTTATGTGACACCATAGCTGCTGAAGGTGTCTCGCTCGAATATGTTCTGTTAAAAGCTTTTAGATGGTCACTTACTGGAAAGGCCCTGAACTGGTTAGAGAGCCTACCTTCTAAGTCTATCAGGACTTGGAAAGCTTTGTATGATCAATTTCTTACAAAGTTTTTCCCTCCTGCTAAGACAACGGAGTTAAGGAAACGTATCACCTCTTATCACCAGTTACCTAATGAGACATTTGTTGAAACATGGGAAAGATTTAAAGAGATGCTTAGACAATGCCCTACGCATGGGCAACCTTTATATGTATTGCAAAAAATCTTTTTCCAGGGTATCAACGCGGAGACCAAGAACCGCATCAACACGCATACTGCGTGCGGTTTTATAGAGATGAACCCGACAGAGGCGTGGGAACTGTTGGACAAGCTGGCAAATTACGATGCTATGTACGGAACCCAGCAGGCTCCACAAACTCAAAAACGTCTCTATGTGCCCAACCGAGATGAAGTTGACCCCGATGTTAAAAATCAATTCTTACAAGATGAGGTCAACCGTTTGAGGAAACAGGTAAGTTTTCTGAAATCCTCTCAATCATGTCAAGAATGTGGTTCTTCTACGCATAGTACTTCTGCTTGCACTAACATTGAGCAGGTTAGAACCGCTGAGACGATAGCTGAGATGAATTACATGAGAGGACCCTACAGGAACCAGCCTAATTATAATGAGGGGTCGAACAACTATCAACCATGGGGCAATCAGAATACAAATCACAATTACACAGGGCCCCCACAAGATAGACGACCTGCACCATATCGACCTCCAGGCCATCAGGAGACACCATCATGGGTTCAGGAGATTAAAGAGAGCATCAACGGAGTGAACAACAAGGTTGATTCCCAACTAGGAGACCTTGTTGCACGGATTCCAAGACCACAAGGGCAACTCCCGGGCCGTCCCAAGGAGAACCCTCGAGGCCAAATAGCAGTGGTACACCTCAGAAGCGGGAAGACACTACCGGAGAGAGTTCAAGCTGAAGAGAAGCAGGAACAAGATCTTGCCAGCCAGCTCGTTAACAAGCCAGCGAGAGCTAGTACCGAGCCTACAAGCCAGAATGACGAGGCTCCGAGGATTCCTGACGAGCCCACCCCAGGTAAGTTCTCTAATCAGAGCCCTCCTCTCAATCCCAGGGTAGTTAACGACCCCACCAGGGTTGGTAACGACCCGCCGAGGACACCGAACGACCCTAGTGTCGACCCGGTACTCTCACCTCTCGAGCCTAACTTGGTTCCGAGGATGGTGAAAACTCTTCCATTTCCAACTAAGAAATACGTGGACTCTACTGAGAGTAAGTTCAAGCGTTTCGTTAAAATCCTTCAAGGCATTAATATTTCCATCCCATTCGCTGAGGCCCTAAGCGAAATGCCGGCTTACACAAAATTCTTGAAAGATATTCTTAGCAGGAAAAGATCTATTACAGAGCTACAGGACGAGGTCAGATCAATAGCTCTTCCAGAAAAGCTTGGAGATCCTGGGAGGTTTGCAATCACAATTGGCATAGGCAACCACAAGTTCAAGGCTTTATGCGATCTGGGTGCCAGTGCTAGTCTTGTTCCACTCTCAATCTGGTCTAGAGCAAATATGGGACCATTAGAGCCTTGTCAACATGCGGCTTTATATGGCAGACGGATCTTGCATCAAACCAACAGGGCTGCTAGAAGATTTCCCAGTTCAAGTGGGTAATTTCTTTGTTCCGAATGACTTCATCGTGATGGCAATGCCCGAAGATCCAGTTGTGCCTATTATTTTGGGAAGACCATTCCTCGCCACAGCAGGAGCTATAATCGATGTTAGGAGAGGACTCCTAACTTTCAAAATTGGGGATGAGGTGACGGAATTCCGATTCAAACAATCCAGGGAGTCCGACAAAGCTGAAGTCAAGATGTTCTACACCGACGAGGAGATCATTGAATGTGGAGACCCCATAGGAAGATCAGCATACAATGATGAAATTTCAGGGCAAAGATGGGCAGAAATAACCACTGCAGTCTCAGTAACGAGTCCTCCAACATCGTTACCGATTCTCCTGGCAGAAGATGCAGGCTCGTTAACGACCCACTCAGGATCGTTAACGACCGTAGCCGAAGATGGCGAGATCTCAGCTTTTGAATGCTTTCATGAAGTGTTGAAGACGGAACCAGAAGAGCCCATTCTAATTCCTGCCGAACCGTCCCCAACACTTAAACCTTTGCCAGATTCCCTCAGGTATGAATTCCTCGGTCCAAATTCTACTCTACCTGTCATCATTAATGCTGGATTAAAAGAGGAAGAAGTAGAAAAACTCCTAAGCGTGCTTAAGATGCATAGAAAAGCCATAGGCTACTCCCTAGATGATATAACTGGCATATCCCCTTCTCTTTACATGCACAGGATTTACATGGAGGACAATCATAAACCCACCATAGAGCATCAACGTAGATTAAATCCTAACATGAAAGATGTAGTTAAAGAGGAAATTATTAAATTACTTGATGTTGGGATCATATTTCCTATTTCGGACAGCCAATGGGTGAGTCCGGTCCATGTAGTCCCTAAGAAAGGGGGGATGACTGTGATAGAAAATGAAAAGGGAGAGCTTATTCCGACTAGAACCACCACTAGTTGGAGGATGTGCATCGATTATAGGAAGCTCAATAGTGCTACTAGAAAAGATCATTTTCCGCTTCCTTTCATAGATCAAGTTTTAGAACGCTTAGCCCAGCATGATTACTTATGTTATTTAGATGGATATAGCGGCTTTTGGCAGATTCCCATTCATCCTGATGACCAAGAGAAAACAACCTTTACATGTCCCTATGGAACCTTTGCTTATAAAAGAATGCCATTTGGGCGTTGCAATGCCCGTGCTACTTTTCAAAGATGTATGATGGCTATTTTTTCAGATATGATAGAGGATATTGTAGAGGTTTTTATGGATGATTTTTCTGTTTATGGTTCTTCATTTGATTCTTGTCTTGCTAACCTTGCACGAGTGCTTAAAAGATGTGAAGAAACCAATCTTGTACTGAATTGGGAAAAGTGTCACTGTATGGTTCAAGAGGGGATAGTATTAGGATACCTTGTCTCTAAAAGAGGGATAGAAGTAGATAAGGCGAAAATTGAGCTTATTGAAAAACTACCTCCCCCCTCTTCTGTAAGAGACATTAGGAGTTTTTTAGGGCATGCTGGCTTTTACAGGCGATTTATTCAAGATTTTTCTAAGATAGCTAAACCTTTGACTAACCTACTAATGAAAGATGTAGTGTTTGAGCTGTCTCCAGAATGTCTTGAAGCATTTTACAGGTTAAGAGCTGCCCTTGTGTCCGCCCCCATCATGCAGTCCCCACACTGGCCATTACCCTTTGAGATCATGTGCGATGCCAGTGACTATGCAGTTGGCGCAGTTTTAAGGCAACGGAAGGACAAGAAACTCCATGCCATTTACTATGCCAGTAAGACGCTGGATGAGGCGCAGAGTAAGTATACCACAACGGAGAAGGAATTCCTTGCTGTGGTATTTGCCTTTGAAAAATTTCGGTCCTATCTTGTTGGATCCAAAGTGATTGTTTATACTGACCATGAGGCCGTTAGATACCTAATGGCTAAAAACGATGCAAAACCTAGATTGCTTTGTTGGATGCTCTTACTGCAGGAATTCGATCATGAAATAAGAGACAAGAAGGGAGCAGAAAATCTAGTGGCGGATCACTTGTCCAGGTTGCCAGTTGAGCATATCACCGAGTCCAATAATGAAGTTCCGATAAATGATTCCAGACCCGACGAACACCTCCTGCTGAACGAGGTTGAGCTCTACAAGACCCTCGTTACCGACCCCTTCAGGATCGTTAACGAGGTGCCGAGGCTGGAAGACACAAATAAAAAGGTAAAATGTTCAAGTTTGGTTGACAATCAAGCCAATAGGGTCGTTACTGAGCTACGGGAGGTCGGTACCGAGGTCAATAAATGGAAGCCTAGCTCGTTAATGACCCACCCAGGTAAGATTTCTGAACCTAAGTCTTCTCAATTAAAATTCACCCCCTCTCCTTCTTCAATTTCTTCTTCCTCAATATCAATCCATGCTATTAGAGGGCCGAAAGCTCCTTGGTTTGCGGATTTCGCTAACTATCTTGTAGGAGGCGTCATTCCCGAGGGCCTTACCCCACAAAAGAAGAAGAAATTTCTCCATGATGTGAAACAATACTACTGGGACGATCCCTACTTATTTAAACAAGGAAGTGATCACCTCTTTAGGCGTTGTATCCCAGAAGAGGAGATTGAAAATGTGATCCGTCAATGCCACACATTGCCAACTGGAGGTCATGCAAAAGGATTCAAGACTACTACCCTGATTCTTCAAAGTGGTCTCTATTGGCCCACCATGTTCAAAGATGTGCAGGCTTATGTGACAGCATGTGATGGATGCATACGCTCAGGCAACATAACTTGGAGACATGAAAATCCACTAACTGGGATATTAGAAGTTGAGCTATTTGATGTATGGGGCATTGATTTCATGGGACCGTTTCCCGCCTCAGGACCCTACAAGTACATCTTAGTTGCGGTTGATTATGTTTCCAAGTGGGTGGAAGCTGTTGCTACAAGGACTAACGACGCCAAGACTGTTGCTAAATTCATCAAGACCAATATTTTCCCCAGATTCGGCGTTCCAAGAGTCCTTATCAGTGATGGTTGGCTCCCATTTCATCGAGCGAAGTTTTGAAGCCCTTTTGGCTAAGTATGGGGTATCTTATCGGGTGGCAACACCCTACCATCCCCAAACAAGTGGCCAAGTTGAAGTTTCAAACAGGCAAATAAAGAGCATATTAGAGAAGACAGTTTCCCGTTCTAGAAAGGATTGGTCCTCCAAATTGGATGACGCTCTATGGGCATATAGGACAGCATACAAGACGCCTCTACGCACCACCCCCTATAATCTAATGTATGGCAAGGCATGTCATTTACCGGTCGAAATGGAGCATAAAGCGTTATGGGCTCTCAAGGAGCTCAACATGAACCTCGACACGGCTGGAGCAAAAAGATTCATGGACTTGCAAGCATTAGAAGAATTGAGGCTAAAGGCGTATGAAAATGCTGAAATTTACAAGGAGCGCACCAAAAGGTGGCATGACCGAAAATTGGTGCCCAAAACTTACCACATCGGCGATAAGGTACTTCTTTTCAACTCTAGACTCCGATTATTCCTAGGAAAGCTAAGGACACGATGGAGTGGACCATTTGTGGTTCATCACATTTATCCTCACGGAGCAGTAGAGTTGACTGATAACCGAGGCGTCATTTTCAAAGTTAATGGACACCGGTTGAAGAAATTCCATGAGCAGCTTGATCCAGATGAAGAAATAATAGTCACCATGGCTCTCACACCACAAGACTAGCAAGAGAGCTCGTCGGGCTAACAACGTTAAACATAGCGCTTACGGGAGGCAACCCGCTTTTTAGAATAGGTTTAGTTTATTTTAATTTTTTATTTTTATTTTTCTGTTTAGATTATTTCCTAGCTTTCTTTTATTTTTCTTTTTAGTTTTAAATAGGATAGAAATAAGATTTTTTGAGCTAACAAGATTTCAGGAAAAAAATGGTCGAAAATTCACTCAAGAAGGCTACGGTGGCTCGTTAACGACCCACCCAGGGTCGTTAACGACCCGGTTCGGACGACCCGATTCGTCACAATACGGGGCAGGTAAGTAATTCTAACCTAGTTAATTTTTCTAACCCTAGCCGCCACCCCCTCTTTCCTTACCCCTCCTATAAAAACCCTTCTACCCCTCCCAAAATTCTACCACAATGTCTCCAAACATTCACTCTCAAACCCAAAACTCTCTCAATCCCTTTCCCTTCTCTCCAACCGAGTCGGAAATCCCACGCTAACGACCACCGGAGACGCCATCGTTACCGGAGTTCGAAAGGCATTCACCGTCGACGACGAGCTCGTTAACCACCCCGATTCCGACTCTTGTCCTTTTAATTCTCGGTTCTCCGGTATGATTTCTAAACCCTTGCTTGAAATTGCATGATTGATTATCTATAGGGTTAAATTTCATATCTTGAATCATGAATTTTAGCGAGATCGATGAGCATGCTTAAATTCCGTTCTAAAAATTCTTGATTGTGCTTAGTTGTTCATGTTTTAGGTAAGTTTATTCATGTTAGATTAGCTATTGTAACCCTTTAGTTAAGAAAGCATGAATTTTTCTTGTTCTAGATCTAAAAGTTCGAACTTTGCATGTCAAAATTCCGGGAAATTTTTAGCATGTTAGGGATGGGTAATTGAGTAAGTATGGGGTGCTGTTACCCAATGAGGGAATTGTGGAGAATAATTGAAGATTGCATGCTTGATTTGTGCTGAATTAGAGGTAGATTTAATTTCGGAAATTTCTGGTTTTGCTCTCGGCGGGTCGTTAACGACCCACCCAGGCTCGTTAACGACCCTGCACTTCATAGATGATCGATCCGAGCCCAGACTCGTGAACAACCCAATTGGGTAGTTTATGAGTAATTCCGAGGTTAATTTTGAGACCAAGTATGGGGTCTCATACCTATTATTTTTGAGTGGATCTTATCTTGGAAAATTTTCGATTATTTTGTAGGATCCATGGCTAGTTCAAGCAGACCCGCTACCCGAGCCCAGAAGAAGAGGAGGAACCACAGGTCTCCATCTCCACCCCGGGTGGACGATGTGATTTTGAGCAGTCAGAGCCAAGTACGGCGCTACCGGGATTTTATGGAGAAGGACCATTACACCCGATGGTTCTCGAAGTCTAGCGCCGTCTCTACGGGCATCTACACGGATGTCAAGGACGCCTTCATCATCCTTGGGGCCGCACACTTATTAAAGCAAGAGAGCTTGCCACATTATCCGGCCCTCACATCCGAGTTCCTGGCCACCTTGGAGACCAACTTCTCGTCGAAGATCTCGGAGGGACGCATTTGGTTCCGGCTCGGTAACGAGGACCGTGACTTCACCATGGCGGAGTTCAATGCAGTCTTGGAGCTCCCAAACCCATCTAGAGACTATAGCTTGAAGGACTACCGAGTGACCCGCACTTGGAGCTACATCACCGGAGAGGTTCAATCCTCCACGGTGGCGCTATCCGGGGCAACCATAGTCAACCCCATCTTCCGGATTATTTTGAGAGTCCTCGCCGCAACATTTTGGCCGAAGAAGGAGTTGAACCGGCCTACAAGAACAAAGGTCGCTTGCTTCCGCACCATCCTCTTCGAGGAGCCCGGCCCCTTGAATTTGGGGTACGAATGGCTCTACTATGTCGAGAAGTCCCACAAGTCCAAGGAGGTGTGGTGTGGCAATTTGGTTAGCCTCTTGGCTAAAAATCTTGGAGTGGATCTCACCCGTTACACACCGGCCCACGCTCAACTCCTCAACAAGAACTATTGGTATGGTGTCGGGCTTTTCGTGCAAGCCGAGGGAGGCTACAAGGTGAAGGTTCGAGATCAAGTCGTCATACCTTCCCTCAACATGTACGAGCTACTCTACGTACCGAATTGGTACGAAGTGTGGACGGGCCAGCCTTACCCATTGGAGCCAAAACCGGAGGATGAGCTCTCACTTCGGCCATGTCACACCCGGTTTGAGCGGGACGATGTGGACGAATATGAAGAAGAAGATGAGCAAGAGGATACCGAGGTCGTAGGCAATGACACCGAGGAAGCCAACACCGAGGGCGGCACTGAGGAGCTCAACTTTACAAAAGAAGACATGGAGACGGAGGAATTAGGAGGCAACATCTTCGTCGACGAGCCAACCAGGGTCGTTAACGACCATTTCCAGCCACCACCCAACACTGTTAACGAGGCAACCAACTTCGTTAACGAGGTGCCGCAAGCTCCTGTCGACCCTCCACCAGCTCCTGTCGACCCTCATGCATATGGCTTAATGCCTTACAACCCGGTGATGTATCAAGACCATTTCCAACCTCACTACCCACCACCTCCTCAGCCCGAGTACGCAGGATCGAGCATACCACCACCATGGGCCGAGGATCTTTCAGACCGATCACATTCATCGAAGGATGGATAGATGGGAAACCGTCTACTCCGCTAGCATGTCAATGGAGGACGAGCGGCAACGTCAGAGAGAGGCGGAGGATGCTGAGCGTTGGAGGACGATGTATGACTTCATGGGGCACTTTGAGCACTATTTTCCTCCACCGAACCGTTGATCAAGCTCAAGATGAAGTTTCATTTCCTTGTTTCTACTTTTGTAAGTTTTATGTCTTTCTTTTTCTTTTTAATTTTTTGTTTTCTTTTCTATTCCTTTTCCCTCTTCTTCTTATTTTTCTTACAGTGGGGACACTATAATTTTAAGTATGGGGTGGGAGAAAGTAGAAAAATTATGTCCTAGGTGGCTTTGTGTAGTTGTTATTTCTTTTAAATTGAAATAATTCGAAAAAAAACAAAAAAAATTTAAAAAATTGAAAAATCCAAAAAGAATTTAGAATTGATAGATATCCCTTCTTAAAGTTCTATGATAGCAATCACTAGTTTAATCATATAATTCCTTGCAAACATGTCTTTGAAAGTATAGCCGGATTCTTAAAAATTGAAATTATTGTTTTTTAGAAGAGAATAGCATTAGATGAAATTGAGCACATATACTTTATAGCATAGATGATGCAATCCAACAAAATCTACCTTGTGAGAAATTTGTGGCCTTATAGGGAGAACATTTATAAATCCCTCTTCTTTTTTGTGTGATTTACTCTCCCTATGCATATTATCTCTTGGAATTGTGATGGTTATCTATTTCTTGAGACCCTTATAAGATTTTTAGTTCATTACTTGTGAAGATCATATGATAGAGAACTTATTTTATGAGCCCTGTTATCCCCTATCTACCTTTACATTATTCCTTCTTTTGATAACCAATTTTGGCCTGAAACCTTTTATTTTTAGCTCCACAAAAATTGTTCCCTAGCCGAGATGAGCTTGACCCTATCCGGGAATTAGGACTTAGATTGGAGAGGTAAAGTTTTGTGTTTTATTGAAAAGAAAAGAGTTTCTATTTGCTTGAATTAAAGGGTATTTGGGAAGGGTAGATTTGGAAGTCTCTTGTTATTACATGTAAGAAAGGTCTCTTGATGAAAAGATGCACAATTAAGTTTTAAAGGGAAGAAATGTATACGGTGGAGCGTTAACGACCCGGATGTGGGTTCGTTAACGAGACAGCAAATAAAAAAAAAAAAAGAAGAAAAAAAAGGGAGAAAGAAAGAGGAAAAGTTGAAGTACATTTGTGTTTAAAAATAATATCGAGAGATTCTTTTATTTTTGGTTATGAGACTTTCTAGGATGATAAATGGGTGAGTGAAAATAAGTGCATAATGAGAGTGAGTTTGGTTTATGTTTTGAGAGTTTTTGGAGATATGAGTTTTTAGGAGTCCTTGATTCCCGGATATTATTAGCACCACATGACCAAAATATTTCCACGCCCTATTGTTATTACCAAGCCCCATTACAACCCGGCCGAATGGAAGCTTCTTTGAAGTTTTTCATTGAGCCTAAGTTCTCTTGATGATTCTTTGCTTGTTTTGACAAATCTTGGGTGGAGAGTATTAGTGATATAAGTCCCAATTTCTATGAGTTTTTGTATATAGGATGAGTTGAGAGATTGAAATTATAAGCCCAAACACATGAGAGTTGAGCGAAACACATTATATCCCTTGAGAGGTTGGATTGTATTATTTTATGTCTATTTAAGTGCACATATGTGTGAGGATGTTAATAGTCTTTTGCTATAATTTTCTTATTTGTAGATGTTGCTTTTTGAAGATGGCTATGTCTTGATAAGCATGATTTGTTTTGGTTTTGGTTAGTATCTTGTTTATTGCTTGAGGACAAGCAAGTCTAAGTATGGGGTATTTTGATGTTCGCATTTTTAGTATAGTTTTTGATAGGTTTTCTTTGTTTATTAGGATTAATTTTGTCTAGTTTAGGTTTAGTTTTGAGTATTTTTAGTTAGTTTTGCATAAATCTACGAAAAGAGTGGAATCTAAGCTATTTTATGTATTTTGCAGGTTTTAGCGAGGAAAGGAGCTAAATGGAGCTAAATTTGGAGCATCACAGTGAAGGACGGGAAAGTGCAAGATTTAAGAAGTCAAAGATCAAGAAAACAAGTGGAGGTGTTGAAGAAAACAAAACCCCAGGCTCGTTAACGAGGATGTAAAGGGTCGTTAACGAGGCAACGAAGAAGAAGATTTCGGAGTATTATTTTATTATTCACCGATCTTGAGCGGGAATTTATTTCCGTATCGGTTGAGTATCTTTTTAGAATCTTTATGGGTTATTAGAATATGTATTTTAGGGTTTAATATCTTTCTAGATTTATTTCTATCTTTTAGAGATTGTTTCTATCTTTTTAGGAAAGTTTTTATCTTTTAGCCTTTTTAGTTTTTTTAGGATTTTCTAGTATAAATACCCTTCTATCTAGCATAGAAGGGGGGGGGGATTAATTTTGGAGTAGAATTTTAGAGCTAGTTTTGGAGGAAGGCCGAAGGAGAGAGAACAGGATCGGAAGTCGGTGACGAGGTTCGGTGACGACGGTTTCCGAGGTTCGTTGATCGAGTTTGTTTGGTGATTGTTTGTTTTGTTTTCCTTCTGAATCTCTGTAAGACGATATTTTTTTATTAATTTAAGTTTGAGTTTTGTTTCAATGTTTGTTTTTATTGAAGTTTTTAGTTTCTTAATCATGAGTAGTGAGTAACTTGAAGGTTGATATTGTTTGAAAACGAAAGTTTCAAGCTTTAGATCCAAAACAAGCAATTGAGTGAGTTAGTTTATGAAAATAGATTAATTTACTTGTTAAGTCAATGAAAGTTGATGACTCTATCTATTTAAAGGCATGATCTTATCTTCTTACAAATTCTTATGCTTGGCTATGTTGTGGTGTCCCTTATCCTAGATATTTGTTTTATTGAATTATTTCTGATAAATCTTCGTTGCTGAATACTTGCTTCGGTACCGAGTATTAATTAGAATTTTATTAGGTCGTTAATTGTTATTTTTGTGTTCGGTGGTTCGGTAACGATCCTGACAAGGTCGTTAACGAGGCATTTCGTGAGTGATTGTGTTTGATTTTATTTGATTTTTATTAGATTGATAGACAAACAACCTTGCTTCCTGTGGAACGATCCTGACTCCACTGTACTCTGCGGGGTCTTGACTTATAAATTTATTTGTTGTCAAGAAACCCTATCAACAGTGGCCTGCCAGGTGGCATGCCTCTGGTGCAATTATCAGTACTATGTCGCTCAACTCTAACAGGGTTGTTTCGATCCTCTTTCTCTTTTAATCTATTTAAATTCTTGCCATTGTTCTATGGCTACTTAGTCTTAGTCTATATAAGGGATGATTGGGGTGTGTTTTGTGATACCTTATACCCTATGACGTAAGCTTTGTAAAACTTAACTCTCATGTAAACAAATAATTCACATATAATAACTATCCACATAAGTACCTTTAAGAAATTAACAACCATATAATTGCGCGCGCGCGCACACACACACACACAAACCTATAAGTAGTCACTTCTTATACTAATATATATGTAACTCTAACTTCTATTACAACCCTTACGTCTAAGATGCAAAATGAGAAGGAGAAGGTTGCATAGAACTTCAGCCGACTGACCAATATGAATTTGACCTCTAACTGAGACACAAGTCAGTAAAATCTAGCTAAACCTAAAAAATTATTTTGCGATTTATGAGAGTTTAGTGAATATAAACCATCATCAATTATTTCACATAGAGTCAAACATTTAGTCCATGTATATACATACATATATTATATATATATATATATATATATATATATATATATCATATATGAATTTACTATGCAAATGCCAATGCCGAAGTATCCAATTTATTATTCTGTGAATTATGCAAGCCTGAATCTTCCCTAGGCTTTCTGTATATAGACTCTTATGGTCTCTTTATCAAAGAAATCCGAAGATTTCCTGTATATTGACTCTTATGGTTTCTTTATCAAAAAAAATCCGAAGGTCTCCTATATGACCCGTAGGTCCTGTATGATCCGTAGATCATGTATGACCCGAAGGTCTCTTTATCAAAGAAATTAATCCAAAGATCTCATGTATGACCCGTAGGTCTCTTTAGCAAAGAAATCCGAAGATTTTCTGAATTACAAATTAATATGTTATACAATCAAGTGCATCCTATAATCATATATCATATGTCATCTGCTAACATACTTTTTGTGCAAAAAACTTTGGAAAATTCAGAGCTATTACATATAACACACACACACACACACACATATATATATAACATATATAACATATATATATATCCATAGGTTTTGATTCAAGTGAGGACTCTTGTGGTAAGGACTTTTGCTTAAAATGAGGACTAATCTCAATCATTAGATTTACCTCATCACTATATATTGGAAGATCAAGATTTTTTTATTTTTTATTTTTTTTTTGTTTTAAAAAAGCATTCAAAATGCTAAATATGGCAGTTCAATATCTATATATTACGAGTTCATTTTTATACATTAGAAGTTCAATTTTTTATGTTAGGAGATCAATTTTCTATGTTGTATGAGTTCAATTTTTATATTCTATGAGTTCATTTTTTTTATCGATGATAAGTTCAATTTTTATGTGCTTTGAGTTCATTTTTTAAATAATTCGACTTTCACATAACTAAGAAAATATTTCAAAAATAAATGATTTTTTCAATTTTTTTTAATTTTTTAAAATTATTTTCTTATTTTAGAAAAAAGCCTTAAAAATCTTAAATATGAAAGATCAATATTTATATACTACGAGCTCATTTTTATAAACTAGCAGTTCAATTTTTTATGTTAGAAGTTCAATTTTCTACATTGTATGAGTTCAATTTTTATATTCTACGAGTTCATTTTTTTTATGTATGATAAGTTCAATTTTTATGTGTTTTGAGTTTATTTTTCATTTAATTCGATTTTCATATAAATAAAAAAATAATTGTTTTTTTTTCAATTATTTGTATTTATTTTTTTCGATTTTTTTTTACTTTTTTTAAATTATGTTCATTTTTTACAAAAAAGCTTTAAAACGTTAAATATGACAGTTCAATTTCTTATGTTAGGTGTTCAATTTTCTATATTGCGTGAGTTCAATTTTTATATTCTACGAGTTCATTTTTTTATCTATTTTAAGTTCATTTTTTATATGTTTTGAGTTCGTTTTTTTATAAAATTCGATTTTCACAAAAATAAAAAATAAAAAACTTTACCAACAGTTTAAAAAATTTAAAAAAAATAATAATTTTTTTTTAAAAGATCTTTACCTTTCAATATATAGTAAAGGAGTAAATTCAATGGTTGAGATTAGTCCTCATTTTATGCCTGGTCCTTACCATAAGAGTGGTCCTCACTGGAACCATGCCTTATGTCCATATAACACATATAAGACATAGAGTTAATCTCCGATCTATTCTCACTTGTTTATGACAGATACAATATCTCTTCCCCTTGTCCTTGATCACGACTTATGACTTGTTCTCCTTTATGTAATCCAATGTAAAAAGAATAAACAACGGTCCCAAGGATATGGCGATTTTAGGGCGAATTTCCGGCGCACCCATCCTTCCCGTCCGTCCTTGCTCCGGCGAGGTGCTCCTTTCGAGCCCTTAGTTCCCTCTTCATGCCGGCATCCTCACGAGCCTGCATCGAAGCGGAGCCGTGTGCGTGCCCTAATCTCTCTCCTTTCTTCAATGCCTTCTCGTGCCCTAATCTCTCACCTCTCTTCGTTGTCGGCGCCGTTGTGCCTTGTTGTTGTTGTCGTGATTGAATTGGTTGGTGCTAATGGGAAAGAAGAAGAAGGGATCGCCATCTCCTTCAATGGTGGAGAAAACCCCTGCAAAATACTTGAAGGATTCGCTGGTGGCTAAGTTGGATGGTGCGGCCGCCAAAGGGAAAAACCCTAGTGTGCCGAAAAACCCTCATGTCGTGCCAACGGCGAAGGGTGCAGGGTTGGCTAGTGACAGTGAAGAATCAGCCATTGTAGTCGCTAATGCTGTTGTCGAGTCCGCTCATGAAGAGGTTGTCGTGCTTGACAAGAATGACTTGTCCGATGATGAGGATTTGGATCCCGATTTTCCACCGTTGTTCGAGTCGAGACTGATGTCCACGACGCTGGTTGTGCGCACGAATGATGCCGCCAAGGATCCATCGTTGAATGTCCCATCGCTTAATGATGTGCCGAATGGCGTGGCTAATGATCCATAACTAAACACTACAGTTGGTGCCGTCGCACTAGTCTCACAAGTTTCTCCTGGTGTCGTTGCGCCCAGCCTCGGTGCTGATCCGAAGTCCACGATCGTGGATGCTCGTGCCAAGACTGATCCGAGGCACGCTGGTGTGAAACCTGCGGTTACAGCGGCTGTGATGTTTGTGTTTTTAGTATAGTTTTTAGTAAGTTTTCTTTTTTTATTAGGTTTAGTTTTGATAAGTTTAGTATTAGTTTTGTGTGTTTTTGGATAGTTTTGCATATTTTTATGGAAAGTATGGAAGCTACTCTATTTTGTGTATTTTGTAGGTTTTAGCAAGAAAAAGTGCTATATGGAGCTGAATTTGGAGCGCTACAGTGAAAGACGGAGGAATACAAGATTGAAGAAGTCAGAGTTCTAGTTTTACGAGATGAAGTGTGGAAGAAACCAAGCCCAGGCTCGTTAACAAAGCTGTGAGGGCTCATTAACGAGGCCACGTGATAGAGTTTTTCGAGGGTTGACTTTGTGACTCACTGATCCTATGCGGGAAATTATTTCCGTGTCGGTAGAGTATCTTTTTATGATTTTTAGGGTAATTGTATTATGTATTTTAGGTCTTGTTATCTTCTTAGATTTTATTTCTATCTTTTAGGGTTTTATTTCTATCTTTTTAGGAAAGTTTATATCTTTTAGCCTTTTTTAGTTTCTAGCTTTTTAGTATAAATACCCTTCTATCTAGCATAGAAAGGGAGAGGGGAGACTTTTAGGGATTTTTTTGGAGAGGAGGAAGAGCCGAGAGAGGAGAGAGAGGATCGGAGTTGAGATCGAGGTCGGTGAATGAAAGTTACCGGGTTCGTTAATCGTGATTTTGGTTCGGTGCTTTGTATTTTTCGGTTTCTTCTGAATTTCTGTAAGACAATTTTTCTATTTAATTTGATTAGTAATTTTTTTTCAATGATTTCTCTTATTGAATTTATTATTTTAGTAATTATGATTAGTGAGTAGTCTTCTTTTCTAGGATCGGGGTTAAGCCCGACATAGTTATGCATGTTTGATGAGTAAGATTGAGTGTTGAGTGTCTTCTATCTATTATTGAGATTGTCTGTTGAGCTTATACCAAGATGAAAGTTGAGGTAATTTGAGTTTTTAACTTAATTGAAAGAGAAAGTTAGTAACTTGAAGGTTGATATTGTTTGAATGCGAAAGTTTCAAGCTTTAGATCCAAAACAAGCAATTAAGTGAATTGGGTTACGAAAGTAGGATAATTTACTTGATAGTCAATGAAATCTCGGTATAGGGAAGAAGAGAGCTGGTTGACTTTTTCAGTTTGTGTTTGAAGAAGATCAAGCAAAGGTTCTTAGAGGAGGGCCTTATTTCATCCATGGCAAGCCTATGATTCCGCTTTGGGTTCGTATCTATGGCCTCTCTCAAAAAATTTGGACGTATGATATGATTGGCCGTGTGGCATCGTTTATTGGCAAGCCTCTATATGTTGATCCAGTGATTGATAGACGAAAGTGTGGTTCCTATGCTAGAGTCCTTGTTGAGCTTATTTTTGGAGCACCGATTTTGAGGGAAGTGGGCGTGGATTTTAATGATGTTGAATCTATTGATTGCTCATTTCTTGTTGAGAATGAGCCATTGTTTTGCAAATGATGTTGTGTTTTTTGGCATGGTTTTGATGATTGCTCGTTTAAGGAAAAGAACGATGTTGTTGGTACCAACGCTAGAAGAAGTTTTAAGGTCAAAGAGCAATGCTTGGAGAGGGGATAAGCCAGTCGGGGATGGTGGCGCCTTAGACACCAATGGCATAGAGAAGTGGCCTCCCCCGAATGACTCCATCGAGAAGGGTCCAATGCCTCCTAGAACCTGTGGGTTGAGGGGAATGGGAAACAAAAAATGGTCCCATCTCCTCGTGCACAAAATGAGAGTGAAAAACTTGGTGAGAGTGGGGATTTGAGTGAAACACAAAGTAATGATGAATCACACCATTCAGATGAGCCTTCCAATTTTGAGGGTGATGATTCTGAAAGTGATGGGGAAATACAAATTGAGAATGAGAGTGAAACACATGAGAGTGAGAGTCATTTTGAGGTGTCTCGTTCTTCCGGAGTGTCTTCGTCGGAAGAGGTCTCCACTAGTGTGGTTGGCGATGATGCAGCACCGGTCAATTCTACTGGTGATGGAAGAGGAGAGGGCCGAGATGAGGAGGAACGTCCTTTTGAGGATGTGATTTCGAGGTCTCAAAAGAAGAAGGCTATAGATGCTGAGAGGCGTGAAGTGGTTCAAGGGCTCAAAGAGAATCCTAAGTGGCCGACACATAATCGGTCTCTTAGGAGCACCACAAGAACCGATAAAAGCAAAGGCGTTCAGCCTTCATGAAGATCCTCTCATGGAATATACAAAGGCTTCACAAAGTCCGGAAACAAAATGGATTGTGTGGTGAGATTCGAGACTTTGGTGCAACGGTTTGTGGCATCTATGAGATATAGTGTGATGGAGATAATATTCAAGATGTGGTGCTACAGTGAAAGACGGAGGAATACAAGATTGAAGAAGTCAGAGTTCTAGTTTTACGAGATGAAGTGTGGAAGAAACCAAGCCCAGGCTCGTTAACAAGGCTGTGAGGGCTCATTAACGAGGCCACGTGATAGAGTTTTTCGAGGGTTGACTTTGTGACTCACTGATCCTATGCGGGAAATTATTTCCGTGTCGGTAGAGTATCTTTTTATGATTTTAGGGTTATTATATTATGTATTTTAGGTCTTGTTATCTTCTTAGATTTTATTTCTATCTTTTAGGGTTTTATTTCTATCTTTTTAGGAAAGTTTATAACTTTTAGCCTTTTTTAGTTTCTAGCTTTTTAGTATAAATACCCTTTTATCTAGCATAGAAAGGGAGAGGGGAGACTTTTAGGGATTGTTTGGGAGAGGAGGACGAGCCGATAGAGGAGAGAGGATCGGAGTCGAGATCGAGGTCAATGAACGAAAGTTACCGGGTTCGTTAATCGTGATTTTGGTTCGGTGCTTTGTATTTTTCGGTTTCTTCTGAATTTCTGTAAGACGATTTTTCTATTTAATTTGAGTAGTAATTTGTTTGCAATGATTTCTTTTTTTGAATTTATTTATTTAGTAGTTATGATTAGTGAGTAGTCTTCTTTTCTAGGATCGGGGTTAAGCACGGCATAGTTATGCATGTTTGATGAGTAAGATTGAGTGTTGAATGTATTCTATCTATTATTGAGATTGTTTGTTGAGCTTATACCGAGATGAAAGTTGAGGTAATTTGAGTTTTTAACTTGATTGAAAGAGAAAGTTAGTAACTTGAAGGTTGATATTGTTTGAATGCGAAAGTTTCAAGCTTTAGATCCAAAACAAGCAATTAAGTGAATTGGGTTACGAAAGTAGGATAATTTACTTGATAGTCAACGAAAGTTACTCTATCTATTTAAAGCATGATCTTATCTTCTTACGAGTTTATATGCATGACTATGTTGTGCTATCCCTAGTCCTAGATTTTTGTTTTTATCTGAATTATCTTAAGTGATATTCGTTGCTAAGTTACTTGGCTCGGTACCGAATTTATTTAGGTCGTTAGATTGAGTCTTTTATTTACGGTGGTTCGTTAACGACCCTGACAACGTCGTTAATGAGGCTGCTGGTGTGTGTTTTGTTTGATTTTGTTTGTTCTTTTTAGTAGTTAATAAACTAACAACCTTGCTTCATGTGGAATGATCCTAACTCCCCTATACTCAGCGACGTCTTGACTACAAATTTATTTGTTGTTAATCCACTCTCAACAAATTGGCGCCGTTGCCGGGGAAACAACGAGTTTTTTTGTTTATCTGTGGGTTCGGGAATAGCCCGACCCCGTTTTTGTTTTTAATTTTTGTTTTCTTTGTCTGTTTTCTCAGCGTATGCCGGTAGGACGACGAAGGCTTGCGTTTGACAACGCTGGTTATTACTCAAAACCTAAACGTTCTCTACACCTTAGACGCCAAGAGAACCGAGCCATGGCCACACCAGAAGAGATGGCTCGTCAAATGGAAGACCTCCAAAATCAGATGGAGGCGTTGAAAACTGAGAAGGAAGGCGTTGCTGCCGAGGCAGAGCGTCAACGAGCTGCTAATGCTCGTCTACAGGAGGAGCTAAATGCCTATCCGAGAAATGCCAAACAGTACATGCATCCAGAACTGAGGGTGCCCGAGTCTCCAATTGTGCTTCACGAGATAGAGAAACCCTTTGAGATCAAGTCTCAATTCATATCCTTGATTAAACGGGCTTCACTTAAGCTTTTTGCCTTCATTCCATTTTACATTTCCAACAATTTTCTTTCCTTCTTTCTTTCTTTTTTTTTCATTTTCTTTTTGTACAACAAAGATGCACTACCCACATGATTCATAACACCATTCTTTGCCCTTAAACCAAAGAGAATCTCAACTCTTCAAATACAATCCAAACCTTGGTTTGGATTGTATTTGAAGAGTTGAGATTCTCTTTGCCGATCGAGTTAGGAAACCTCTTCACTGTGTGTCTGCGAAGCTGGACCGGCGTCCAACCATGTCGGGCTCGGTACACTTCAATGTTGGTCCGTGGAAGAAAGTAAGTTTCCTAACTCGATCTCCATTCCTTCTCGTTCTCAATTGATTAATTCTTTCTCTCCCACTTGCCTTCTTTCTATTAGTGCCGTAAGACGAGGGGTTTCCCCTTGGTTTGCGGATTTTGCTAACTTTGTCGTAGGGGGAGTGATCCCACCAAATTTGTCTTATCAAGCTAGGAAGAAATTCTTACATGATGCTAGACAATATTTTTGGGATGATCCATATCTCTACAAGGAAGGGCGTGATCAAATCTATAGACGGTGTGTGCCAAGTGAAGAGGTTGAGAGCATAATTCACCATTGCCATTCCTTGCCTATGGGGGGTCATGCTAAGAGTTCCAAAACCACTTCAAAAATTCTTCAATGTGGTTATTATTGGCCAACCATGTTCAAAGATGTGCATGATTATGTGAGGAAGTGTGAGGAGTGCCAAAGAGAGAGGAACCTATCAAGGAGGAATGAGACTCCTCAAACTGGCATTCTAGAAGTTGAGTTATTTGATGTATAGGGCATCGATTTCATGGGACCATTTCCCACATCGGGGCCTTACAAGTACATCTTGGTAACCGTGGACTATGTCTCAAAATGGGTGGAGGCCATACCAACAAGAACCAATGATGCTAGGGTGGTGATGAAGTTCTTGAAAAGCAACATTTTTGCAAGGTTTGGTGTGCCTAGGGTTCTCATAAGTGATGGCGGACCTCATTTCATTGAGAGGTGCTTCGAGAATGTGTTGATCAAGTATGGGGTGTCTCATCGAGTTGCTACTCCTTATCATCCTCAAACAAGCGGGCAAGTCGAGGTGTCAAACCGTCAAATCAAGGCTATCTTGGAGAAGACCGTATCTCGATCAAGGAAAGATTGGGCCTCTAAGCTCGATGATGCACTTTGGGCTTATAGAACCGCCTTCAAGGCACCTTTGGGAACTACACCCTTCAATCTAGTTTATGGAAAGGCATGCCATCTTCCGGTAGAGCTTGAGCACAAGGCAAAATGGGCACTCAAGGAGATGAATTGGGATATCAACTTGGCCGGTGAGAAATGGTTTCTAGAGCTTCATGAGTTGGGATAATTGAGGTTGAAAGCCTATGAGAATTCCAAGTTGTACAAGGAGAAGACCAAGAAATGGCATGATAGGAAGTTAATTCCAAAGACTTATCAAACCGGTGACAAGGTCCTCCTTTTCAATTCAAGGCTTAAACTTTTCCCGGGGAAGTTAAGGACTAGGTGGAGTGGACCATTTGTGGTCCATCGTATCTATGCTCATGGTGCGGTAGACTTGGTTGATGAAGGAGGACATATTTTCAAAGTGAATGATCATCGAGTGAAGAAGTTCTATGACAAGGCCGGTCCAAGCGAAGAAGTTAGAGCCTCATGGGCTCTCGTCCTCGCCAATTGATCCTAAACATGCCATTGAAGAATAAAGAAATTGTGATCTCTTCATACTCTTCTCTATTGCTTTTAAGTTTTGGTTTCCTTGTTTGATGGGGACATCAAAATTTTAAGTATGGGGTGGGGGTAAGTGTGCTCATGATTTCACTTGCTTATGTGTTTGTTATTTTGAGGATATTTGGTTTTTGGTTTCTAGTTTGTGTTTGGGATGTTTGTTTCTTGGTTTGTGGTTTGATGAACGACATGGATGATTGATTTGGTCTTGAATGGATGAGTCTTTGTTTTTTGGTTTTAGAGAAATTTTTGCAAAAATCCATAAAACAAAATTGAAAAATTGTGTTAAAAACAACAAAAAGATTTTGTGTTTTGTAGTTTTTGGACTAGAAATTCCCATCTTAGATTGCCAAATGAAGGCTAATGATGATGTGAGCATGTAAATTCCTTTGCATATTTTCGGATGGTTTAGCCTCTAAAATGATGTTGCTTTTGATGTGATCATGATATCTTGCTTGTTTTATTGAACATGTGAGTTCTAGGATGAGTTCTTATGCAACTAAGTATGAGTGACCCTTGTGAGATTGATTCTTGGCCATTTTAGGGATGCTTGTTCATATTTGCATATCCCTCATGTTTCTTGTGTGATTAGCTCATTCATGCTTAGTAAAACTTGCTATTGCGGTGTTTATCTATTTTCCAAGACCGTCATGAGATTTTTCCTAGCATTGTCACATTGATTTTGAACTTTATTCTTCTAGTCACATAAATGTTCCATATCCTACCATGAAGCGAATCCTTTGTTTGTAGCCCCGTTCTAGCCTAAGCCTTTGTTTGAAACTCCTCAAAAATATTATTCCTAGCCTTATATGACTTGACCCTTATGGGATTGGAATTCAGAAGAGAGGTTTGGAATTGTATTTGAAGAGTTGAGATTCTCTTAGGTTTAAGGGCAAAGAATGGTGTTATGAATCATGTGGGTAGTGCATCTTTGTTGTACAAAAAGAAAATGAAAAAAAAAGAAAGAAAGAAGGAAAGAAAATTGTTGGAAATGTAAAATGGAATGAAGGCAAAAAGCTTAAGTGAAGAAAAAGGGTCCGACCGAGTTACACGCCACATCGGGCCCGATGTCATAAGAAAGTCGGTCCAATGTAAAAAGTGTGGAAAATCCAACAAAAAGCCTAGGAGCAAAGATGAAGTGGAATGTTAAGTGAAATTTTGGATTGAAAGGAAAAATGTTAAGTCTTTTGGGTGAGTGTGAAATTGATTGTGGAATTTTGGTGAAGTTGGTGAGAGTTTAGGTTGTTCAATCCCCATTGTAAGCACCACAAGACCAAATAATTCCCACCTTGAGAAATACCAAAAGCCCCATTACAATCCGGCCGAATGGAACCTCTTTGAGGACCTCCATTGAGCCAAGTTCGAAATTCTTTGTGTACTTTGTATTAGACATCTCTAGGTGGAGGAATTGGTGATATTAGCTTCAATAGTAAAGTCCTTACTTGCATGATTTTTGAGCTTGAGTGTTCATTGCTAAACCCAAACACATGATGAGTGATACACATTCACATATCCCTAAAGTGAGGCTTAGTTGCATTGACTCTATTCCTTGGAACACTTAATCATGTGTGATGATGTAATCTTGCTTGAATATCAATCACTTGTGCTAAAATGTGTTTTCATACGAGGCTTTACTTGAAGATTATGTTTCGGTCTTGCTTACATTGTTATTGCTTGAGGACAAGCAAGTTTAAGTATGGGGTATTTTGATGTCTCTTTATTTGGTGGTGTTTTCATATGTGATTTCATTTGTAAATATGTTTCTTTTTCCCCTTTTCTTGTGTGTTTTGTTCCTTTTTAGCTTAGTTCCCGTATTTCTATGAGATTCGGAGACTATGAGCGTTTTATGTGTTTTGTAGATGTTTTGGCATGAATCGAGGATCGATTTGAAGGAGGGTCGAGACATGGAGCAAGGCCCGAGTAAAGGAGGAAAGAGAGGAGCAAGTCATTAAGAAGAACAAGAGGAAAGCGACCAAGAAGAAGGTGGAACGAGGTTCAGACCGAGTTACAACCAACATCGGGCCCGACTTGAAGTTTCAACCTCGGACCGACTTGCACAGTAACTCGGGCCCGAGGTCCTCCGTGTCGGTCCGAGTCGGTCACTGGACTACTTGGGCTCCAAGGCACGAAATTGTGGACTTCCACTTTTGCCCCTCATCTAATCTATAAAAGGCCCTCTTGTCTTCTAATTTAGAGGGCTCTCTCACACAAGGAAGAGGTTCCCACACTTGGCAAGGAACCAACCCTCAAGAGGATACTTGGAGAGCATGGAGGAAGGAGAGGATAAGGAGAAGAGAGAGAGAATCTGCCAAGGGAGAGGAAGGATTGATAGGTTTGGTTGATAGATTAGCTTTGCTTTGTTTTGATCTTGTGGATTTGGATCCCTTTGATTGGAATTTGTGGATTGCTTTTGATTTGTGAATGAAACTTTGCTTTGTTTTGAGATTGATGATGTTGATTGCTTTCCCTTTTGATTTGTTTGCTTTCTTTGTTTGCCATATGGAGTAGATCTCCTTGATCTTGGGTTATGGGGGAAAACCCTAGCTAGGTTTGGGCTAGAAACCCCAATTCCATAGCCTTGAGTGTTTGATCTAAGGAACCCACTCTACATAAAGTTACAATTCCTTGCGAAAGTAAGGAATCAAGGCTTGTGATTGGCAAAGTAGCGAAAGTGAACATGTGTCAATCTTAAGACCTTGCTTCGAAGGGGATTTCCCCAATGATCGATGTGTAGAAGTGGTTGGAACGAGGGCGAAAGCACTCGATCCTAGTCCGATCATCACTCATTGCTTGAATTGGGGTGGAAAAGCCTTAATCTACTAGAGAAGGAACCCAAAAGCCCAAGATCTACTTTCAATCTTTGAGTTCGACAAACCCAGCTACCTCGGGCCCGACTTACCCTACGTCGGTCCCGACTTCCTCTTGTCGCCAACATCGGGCCCGACGTAACCTCTGTGTCGGTCCCGACTGTTCTCTTTGTTTTCCTTTGTTTTAAGTTCTCCTTTCTAGCTTTCTAGTATCTAGGCACCTCAATCGAGTAGATTTCCCGAGCGTTCCACACCCACCACGTGTTACAACGGGGTCGGGTTATAAATTGTATCTCTAGACCCTCGCACAAACGAGCGATCATTTAGGTTAATTGTAAGACTTTTGAGCGTCATTTCAATATTGTGTGTAAGAAAGAAATAGCGAACTTGTGCGTGAGATTCGTACAAGTGTGTGTCGAAAGATCTTAGGTATAGCGTGAAATTGAGAGTGTGAGTGCAAAGGTAGAGCGTGGTTCAAGGGTATGGGATTCATTCTTGTACACGGGAGAGCTTTGTAAACACTCAAGAAATCAATAGAGCGAGTTTAAGGACTCTTGAAATCCGACCAAGTGAGAAACTTGGAAGGGAGTGGTTTTTCTCTAAGTAAACTAGTTGGTTTACGAGGAGTTTCCACTATACATCACTTGTCATTGACAGTTGGTAACGTTTACTTTTCTTGCTTAACTATTACGCTGCTTTATTACTCAAAGTCAACGACTTCGCAGGAGTTGTCGACTCGTTTAAGTACGTACAAACGATCCTACATTATCCATGTACGCTTTTGATTTGCTTGTTTGGAGGGCATGCATGTTTTTCTATTAAGCTTGACTCTTGTGTTGTTTATTTCACCCTCTTAGTAGGGTCATATTTTTAATCGAATTTACCTTTACAGCAAAAAAAATCCAATGTAAAAATAGCCTATTTAATCTTACAAACTCTAACCTCAAATGCAATAATATTTATAATTTATAATAGAAGATAATCCTAACTATATTCAAATATATCTATCTTTATCTAATTTTCCTAAAAAATAATGAATAAATCTATATCTATAAAATCTTTAACTCGTTGTTAATTAATTACATAATATTTATGATTTTTATAAGAAGAATTAATATTTAATAATGTCCTTCACATGAAACGAAATTTATACATTATTACGCTCACTTTATTTATTTAGTTAGTTATATACTACAAATCTACAATGGATTTTTTTTAATTTAAAATACTAAGTATCGCACTAAAAAAATTGATAATTTTTTTCATATTTACCTAAAAATGATTTAAAAAATAAAATATTTTTAATTTGAGTTATTGTTAAAATACATCATTTATATATAACCATATCCGTACATGGTACGGGTACATATGGTAGTTAATTTTCATAGGAAGTTGTACGTAGGAGAGCGACGACAAACCAAGAAAGAATTTTGACAAAGGCCTTCAAAGGAGCAACAGCTCTCGCCCATGGAAATCAGAAGACTTCGTCAAGTTCGTTAGCTGCAACAATGATCTCAAAACAATGGTAGACACTCCAATAAAACGTTCGAATGGTCTTAAGAAGAAGCGAAGTCGACAATTGGATACGCATTCATTCAAAAATCATCCTCAACAACACACTCGGATTCGAACAAATGTAGAAAAACAAGCCTCTGTTTTCACTCTTTACTTGAGACAGATTTGAGAAAGTAAATCACACAAAGAATAGCCCAATAATGTAGAAAAACAAGCCTTTGTATTGAACAAATGGCTTGTCAAAAACGACCAACTTTTTGTTTACCTAACTTCACATATTTATACTATATAGCAACAGCCAACAACTGCCATTTAACTATTCCTAATGACATTTTAAACAACCACCTTTAGGCGCCAGTTAACTAATTGTCATCAACTTTTTTTTGACTTAAAACACACGCCCAAACTATCTTACACACACTAATATACATGCCGCACATTTCTTAACAGAAATAACTAATGACAACAACTTAGACTTTAAAACAGAAACTTATCTTCTGCATATACACAAACTATTTGTCATAGATTATTAAAACTATAACATACTTCTTAAAACTAAGTTTAATCCTAACATTTACCCCCTAAAACTTAGTTTATATTCATTTGAATTTCTTCTTTCAGAACAAATCAATCAACTAATCAAGCTTCATTTGGATCCCCCTGTTATGTGATTGAATAGAACTTCTTGATGATTTTCTTCATGCTTGATCATCATCAACAGAGTCGGCTCCTCCTTATCTTCTTTCGTTGTGAGATTTACCTCCTCATCTTTGTCTTTGTTATCACATTCAGACTTAAAGTGCCCCTTGTTTTCACATGACCAATACTTAATCTTGTTTTTATCGAAATGCTTCTTGGACTTTTGTTCTTCTTTATCACTTTGGGAATCTTCCTCATCCTTGGAAGCCTTGCCTTTTCCCTTCTTCTTTTATCTTTCCTTCCACTCAGCCCAAGTAAGAAGAGCGGTTTCCAATCCTTTTTCACTGAATTTAGTTAGCATTTCTTTGTGTGCTTTTAAGGATCCTGTTACTTCATCAATACTCTTATTCTTTAAGTCACGGAACTCTTCCACGGTTGTGATAATTTGGACAAATTTGGACGAGGTGGATCTTATTAACTCCTTAACCATAGTTTCTTCCTCCATAACATGACCAAAACTTCTTGACTCGCCAATTATCAGATTTAACTTGGTAGCAAATTCATCCACGCATTCACTTACTTTCATTCTTAAACTCTAATATTCTCTCAAAAGTATTTGGAAACTCACTTGTTTAATCTTTTCTACACCTTCATTTTTCATCTTGATGACTTCCCATGCTTCTTTGGTGCTTTTCTTTGCACCAAGTTATAGAAGAACCTCTTCTCCAATTGCTTGATATATGGCCGCAAGAGCCATCTTATCCTTCTTTGTGTCCACTGGATTGACTCCTTCCGATGCATCCCAAAGTCCTTGAGCAGTGAGGAAGACCTCCATCTTAATGGACCATACATCATAGTTATATTTTGTTAGCATAGGATATTGTAGCATCAGAATTTTATCTCCATGAATCCTTGCTATATCATGAGAGATCTCTTTTTGGGTCATTGAAATTCATGTGTTAGCATAGGATTGAATCCCTCCACTGCATCCCAAAGTCCTTGTGCAGTAAAGAAGACCTCCATTTTAATGGATCACACATAGACTTGTCAAAACTTGACCCGACCCGCCTGAAGTTTTTTGGGTTTAAACCCGACCCGAAAATCAGTGGGTCAAGAGTAACCCGAACCCAGTCGACCCGAAAAAACTGGGTTGGGTCACCAACCCGTTGGGTTGACCCGGCCAACCTGATAAATTATTATTTCAATTAAAAATTCAATATTTTATTATAAATTTTGTATAAAATTATTATTTTATTATTATTAAATAATTTTTTATATAATATAATATTAATTATTTTCATAAATATAAAGATAAAGGTTAACAAAATTGACGATCATGACCAATTGGATCAACCCGAAACCGTACCAAACCCGTAATAACCCGATCCATATGAACCCGAAAATTTTACGACCCGACGACTCCGATCCATTTTGCCCCAAACCCGGTTGACCCAAATTCGAACCCGACTCGCCCGACCCATTTGACAGGTCTAACCACACATCATAGTTATATTTTGTTAGCATAAGATATTGAAGCGTCAAAATTTTCTCTCCATGAATCCTTGCTATATCATGAGAGATCTCTTTTTGGGTCGTTGAAATTCCTGTGTTTCTTGATCCATCTTCATCCCTCGGCGTATTCTTCTAGTTGCTCTGATACCAACTGTAGAAAAACAAGCCTCTGTTTTCACTATTTACTTGAGACAGATTTGAGAAAATGAATCACACAAAGAACTGCCCAATAACGTTTCCTTTATATTGAACAAATGGCTTTACAAAAACGACGACCAACTTTTTGTTTACATTACTTCACATATTTATACTATATAGCAACAACCAACAACTTCCATTTAACTACTCCTAATGACTGTTTAAACAACCACCTTTAGGCGCCAATTAACTAATTGTAATCAACTATTTAGGTACTACTTTTTTTTTACTTAAAACACACGCCCAAACTATTTACACACACTAATATACATGTTGCACATTTCTTAACAAAAATAACTAATGGCAAAAACTTAGACTTAATTTAAAGCGTAAACTTATCTTCTGCATCTAACACAAACTATTTACGACAGATTATTAAAATTATAACATACTTCTTAAAACTAAGGCCCTGTTTGGTTTGTCGTGACATATGGAAACGGAAACGGAAACGGAAACGAAATGAATCTAGACCACTTTTAGTTTCATAATACATTTATATAAAAAAAATCATCCCACAACTTGTCCATTGTAAAAGTGAGATAGAAGGGAATGATTCTCCCATTTTGTTACCCACCCCCTTGATGGATGAATGATTGAGGTGGAGCAAGCTTCTTTTTACAATAGGTAAGAGGTTATGCAAAATAAGTTGATTTTTTTTTTATCAATGTATCATGATACTAAAGTGGACTACATTTATTTCGATTCCGTTTACGTTTCCATTGATTGTAACCAAACAGGCCTAAGTTTAATCCAAATATTAAGCCCATCTTAGTTGTGTTCAATTTTCTTCAGATCTATTCGAGAGTTGTATCCAATTAATGAATATAATTGGAAAATATTTACATTTACGCGGCCAGAAGAATTTGCTCTTTCAAAATACTTGATTTCCTTACTTTCTATCAAAAGTTCCATAATCATTGTCATAAGCCAAGTTCCTGCAGTTGTAATAATTGGGTGTGAGCCCTCTTAAAAGACAATAGGTTGACTGTCGCTTTTAACCCAAAATAATAATTGTGTATGGGTTATCACTTGTGAATTTATTTGAAATTATTTTAGTTCACATTTGCAGTGTTCACCAATCTTAGCTAGTAGGTGATACCATGACCATACTCGTCACCTAAGTTCCTCATATCGAACAAAAGTTATATAAATATAAATGAACTGGCAAATATGAAAACTTCTGTACAGCTGGAAAACTAATACAGTACGTAGAAGTTCTTTTTTTTTTCTACCAAAAAAAAATGGTATCACATTTTTTTTGGTAGAATATGGTTTCACATTAATGCACATATATTTTATCTCTCAAGTCTCATCGGAATTAAAACTTCTTGCTTTCATGTCTTGTAATATATCAACCCCTTCTTCATCTCCTTGCTTTGGTTTATTTTCCGGTCCGCTATATCATTACTCTCTCCCTCTCTAGAAAACCTACCCCAAAGAACCAAAGCAAAATGTCAAGCGCCATATGTCTCCCACTCGACAAACTAAATGCATACAACTTGCAACTGAAAACCCAGACCCTTCACGAGGTTGAGAGATATGTGCTCCTCACCATTATCCTTTTTTTTCCGTCCTTTTCTTGCTAAGTGCCTTGAAGAAGCGGTTTGCTACACTCTGGCTTAAGCTTCTGTCCTGGTTGTGCTACATATTAGTGCCCATCTTGATCTCTTACACCATGAGGCTAATGGCGCAACCCAAAAACTCCGTTGGAGGCGGCTTAATGTTTAATAAGCTATACGTCATATGGGCCATCTTCCTACTGTTTCCCTACGCGAGTTTCGACAACCTGAGTGCCTTCAATCTTGAAGAGAGGAGTGGAAGATCAAAAATCTTCCTCCAATTCCTCATCCAATTCGTCTTGTTGCTCCTTCTAATTACGTATAGCTCGCAAGCTTTCAAAACCCAATTTGTCCCTATTCTCCTCGTCTTTCTTGTCGTGTGCTTCAAGGTGGTTGAAAGAATAGCTGTATTGGCACATTCAGCTGGTGCAACCCCAGGAATAAGATAGAATCTAAGGATGATGATTAACTACATGAACGAAGAAGTGGAGGACGAGGAAGCAACAGATCCTGTGAGTATGCGAGGCTTCAAGTACTTGGTGGGGCCAAGATACACAACAACTAAAGACGACGCCATAGTAGATGGAATCACCCTGGAGAAGATCTGGAGCTCCGACGGAAAGCTCTTGAGCTCGGAATCCGGAGGAGGGGATCCGGATGGTAAGCTGAAAGATACTTGTCTCTCTTTCGCGCTTTTTTGGTTGCTCCTTGGGAAATTCTGGGGCTATCCTTTGTATGAAGGCGATTATTCAAGAATTAATGCTTGGAAATTAGTGCGTGATGGACTATTAGGTGGAAGAGGTGAGCATGAGAGGGTGTTTAGAGTGATTGAGGTTGAACTCCGGTTCCTTCAAGACTACTTCTATTCCAAGTACATCTTTTTCTATCTAAATGGCTTCTTCTGGAAGCTCTACTTGTTAGCTTTTCCAATAATGAGATGGTGGTTTACGTTCAAAACGATTGACTACGAGAAATTCAATGCTTTCTATCTAGAGACTGATGGTTATGATCCAGATAAATTTGAAAACCACTACAATTGTTACGGTGGTTGTATTCACCCTAGAGATCATACAATTAGGTGGGCTTCTTGCTTCAAAGTGGTTTAAAGTGGTCTTGCTTTCCTACTATGCCGCCAAGAGTGACAAGATGTCCAATTGTTTCAAGAAAGTTATCGGGATTGTTTGTCGGAAATGGCTATGCTCAGCCACACAAAGCAAGGTTTGGAAGAGGGAGCTGGATAAGTACTCACTCATCGAATCCTGCACACTTTTCGGGATAGAGAGTCATTCTCTACAAGCATTCGGTAGTGTTCTTGGAATTCAGCTTCCGAAACCAGGCAGGAAATTGAGCTCAAGTGTTGTGTTGTCTGAAGATGTGAAGAAAACTGTGGCTCTGTCCTTGCAAACAAATGGCCCCGAATTGAGTAACAGGATTTCGTCTTTGAGGCGAAATGGAGTCGAGGAAGACCTGTCCTGGGCTTGCAAGCTAAAGAATAACGCAGAGGCTGTTCTAGTATGGCATATAGCAACTAACATATGTGAGATGCACCCTACCTCAATTAATAGTCTACCAGCAGAGGATTTCATGGTCGCAACAAGCCTATCCAAGTATTGTGCGTACTTGTTGGCTTTTGCGCCAATGTTGTTGTTCGTTTCTCTACTTCAAGCAGAAGCCATGTGCGATGTTACCATAAGAGAAGCAAGAGAGCTGTTCAAGAAGCCTCGTCCGGTTCAAAAGTACGAGAAATTGATGGAATTGCTTAGTGAGAAGGAGATGGAGGGGCAAAGAACGACGACAACACTCCAGAGAGGTGTAAAATTGGGGAAGGATGTTCTGTCTGCGGTTCAAGATGAGAGGAGAAGGTGGAAGATATTGACAGATTTCTGGGCTGAGATGATCTTATTCCTTGCTGCTTCAAACAACAACGAAATGGCTCATGCAGAGAAACTTGCTGTTGGAGGACAGTTTATCACCCACCTTTGGGCTTTGCTTATCCATGCTGGTGTTGCCGATGGAGATAATTAATTAGGTTTTTCATCCTTGTTAAGGATCGATCGTCAACAAGTTTCTAATATTTGCTTGAATAAGTTTGAGCTGAAACTTTTCAGTTCTGTTTGTCATGTTTCCTTGAATATTTTTAATTTTTCACATTGAAACATGGTTGTATTTCATATAACGTTAATCAATGATCGATATATCTGCTTGTAAGAATATGGATAGCTATGTCATTCACATTGAGGGATTACAATTCATGAGGTCAAAGCATATCTAAAATTTACGTACAATATGATATAATCTATCACATCTCTACAATTAAAATTAGAGAAGCTCTAACTCAAAGACTGTCCGTAAATTTAGAAATAACTATTAAGGTAAATCTTTAGTGAAAATATTTGCATATTGGTAGCTTGATGGGACGTGTAAGACAAGTATGTGACCAATAGCAACCTTCTTCTCAAACAAAGTCAATGTCCACCTCAATATGCTTCGTTCATTGATGCTATTATTAGCCATAAATATGGTAGAGATGTTATACGTAAAAACCGACACTGCTTTGGAAAGTGGACAGCTTTGGAAAGTGGACAATAAGTTTCAAGAAGAAGATTATACAACCATGTAGATTCAACTACCATATTAGCTACACCACGACATTTAGCTTCATCAATACTGGACCTGGAAATGATGGTATGATGATGTTTGGCCGACCAAGATTTAAGAAAGACAAAATAATACTCCCTCCGTTCTATTCTACTTGTCTTTCTAACCTCAAAACTTTGTTCAACAAAACTTGTCCATTTAGGATTTTTATTTAATTAATATATTGTAAAGTGTTCATATTGACTTTTTTCTCTTTATGTATTGACTATAAAGGGTAGTTAGTAATTAATTTATGATTACATTTAGAAAATTTTGGATTTTCAATGATATTTTTTATATTTTCAATGAGTTTCTTAATATATGTGAAAAAATTTAAAAGGAAATGTAGAATAGAACGGAGGGAGTACAAAGTAGAACAATGTATGTCAGGACAACCAACCAAGTTAGTCAACATCAATGTATGCCACAACAAAAGGAGTGACAAAGGGAGATATAGTGATCCCCAAAGAGGAAATGTCATGACCATACTGAATGATACAATTTAAAGAAACTAAGTGACGCTCTCTAAGATCATGCATAAATAGAAATACCTACTGAATTGCATATGAGATGTCAAGCCATATGAATGTAAGATATATATTCAAATGCATAGCCGAAATTCGATGCAATGTAGGATCATCAACTAGTGGTCGAGAATCAGCAACCAATACGACGTCGAGACTGACTAGAGATGCAATGAGATTGCAATTTGACATAGTCCTCGGGGTCAACAATCTCTCGAGCATAGTTATCTAGAGTTAGAAACAATCCACTTGAGGAGATAGGACGGGCAAAAATCCCCAGAAAATAGGAAAGTTTTCGAAGATCCGACATCGTAAATTCCTGATTGAGCAACTTCATGATCTCTATTCCAAAAGAATCAGACGAAGCCGTAAGTATGATGTCATCAACATAAAAAAGAAGATGAGCCATTAAAGATCCTTGTTACAGAACAAATAGTGATGAATCCGAACGACTACGAATGAAACCCATGCAATGAAAATATGAGGCAAAACGCTAAAACTAGGCTCGAGGAGCCTATTTGAGACCATAAAGAGAATTTTTAGAAGACACACATGCTTAGGCCTAGTACTGTCAACAAATCCAAATGGTTGAAACATATATACTATCTCTTGTAAGTTGATATGAAGAAAGGCATTTTTAACATCAAGTTGATGAATAGACCAAGCTCGAGAGATGGCCAAATGGAGAGAATAGTGCGAATTGTGGCTAGCCGAATAACAGGACTGAAAGTCTCATCATAATCAACACCAACCTCTTGTGACTTGTTGTTATCCACCAAACGAGCCCTATAACGCTCAAGAGACTTCCATTAGAGCAGAATTTATGCCAAAATAACCATATACAACAAACCACATTTTGCATGAGCAGGATGTGGAACAAGAACCAATGTACTATACTCATAAGAGCCCGATATTCATCACAGGAAGTAAACCAGTTTGAGTCAATGAGGGTTTATTTATGTGAGGTAGGGGTGGAATATAAAGTTGTGATGTTAAGGTCAAATAGGCAATGTGAGTTTTATAATGCTAGCACAGGAATGGCTAGTCATCAAGAGTTATAAGAGGAGGTTCTAGATGAGGCATGGTGGTAGGAGGGGTGTCACGATCATGAGCTGGAGGTGTCACGACCGTGACGGGCGGCCGGGGGGTTCGTTGTTTCTAAGCAAAAGTCACCTTAATCAAAGATAAGTCCAGCACAGCACTCTTTAACATCTTATATATTACATTTTCAACAAAGTCATCTTAATGCATGAAGAAAGCACAAATGATTTAACTGTCGATTTTTGTTGAGTTTTGATCCTGAAAACGACAAAACAAGCATATATCTGGTGGCATTTGTTCAGTGATAGCCAAATTCCAAATCAAACCTGATCTGGCTTAGCCCATGGCGTATTTCTGAGTCCATTTTCTGGCGGTGCTCTCATACTTGGCTCTGTCTATCTTGTACATGTCGGCAATCTCAGGTTCCATGGGATCGTCCGGGTTTGGATTCGTCAGCAAAGAACGGATGCAGACCAACAACTGAAATTAGAAAAACATAGCAATTGAGATATACAATGCAATTACTAAAAATCAAAAAGAGAGAAACTCAAAAACACCTTACGAAAGCAATGGATTGAGAGTTAGAGCATGAATTGTAAAATCAGATTATAAGAACAATTGATAGTCAAGTTGTTCCCTATGTTGTTCCAATCAAGGATTGTCCAATAGAATTTTTATTGGAAGACTTCTTATATATTACATATATATTTGCATATGTAATTTATATTTATCCTTATATATCTTATCTTGTAATTCTGTTGATATGTAAATCTCTTCCTATATAAATAGGATAACCTCAGTCTGATAAAATCAACTCAGTTCACAATCTTATATTATAGGATCCCTATATAAGACAAAAATGTTCACAATTCAAAGTTGCATGATCAAACCCTGCTGATTTCAGTTAGCATATCATGGAAACAAGAAATACTTCAGTACTAATTGTCGAGACCATCAAATGCATACACGCTTCAGAAAAGATTTCAAGAAGGGTGTTTAAGCCACAACCTTTGATATGGTTAGAGCTGGACTCCATTCCTCCATCAGAATGTCGTTCTGGATGCTAAAGCATATACTACCATTGTTGTTGATGTTTGGGTGGAAAACTTGAGTTTTGAATGCAACCTGAAAAGTCAATAGATTTGCACATTAAGAATTGAAGGGAACAAAAGTGAAGATCACATCTACTCACTCTCATATCCAAACTATATGGCTACAAATAGGCTACTTGGCATTCTCAACTCTCAAGCTCACAGATACCAATAGCAGATATATTCCTTTTTTATCACATACCTTGGGTGGCTTAAATGGATAATCACGAGGGAAATGAATATTCAAAAGAAAGGCTCCTCCAGCATAAGGGCTATCTGTTGGACCCATTATTGTTGCTTGCCAATGAAACATATCTTCACCAACAGGGCCTGTCTTAGGAGACACAGAAATAATCACAAGCAGCTTCTCCAAAAATGATGAAATAGATCATATACTGTTAGGATCTAACAAGATGGTGTTGATTTGCAAGGATCTCACAAATCAACTATAATTGAAGGATCTTCAATTATGTATATTTTTCATTCATTCATAAAACACACCTTACAAGAGAGTCCTCTAGCCTATTTATAGAGAATGGCTAGGGAGAATAAGAGCAAAATTCTCTAGTACTAGAGAATTCTCTAGATAAAGTACATTAATACATATTATCCTAGAGAATATTTTAGAGAAGAATTCTCTAGATTAACAAAAGTAGAGAATATCTAAGAATACTCTAGATAACAAAATGCCTAGAACTAAGAGAAATATCTAGAGTAAGAGGATTCTAGAACTAATATTTTGATATGGATAGATATTACTTTTGAGGAACATTCTAGAAATAATACTAAATATGTGAATAAGTAGGAATTATTTAGAGCTAGTAATTACTTATTATTGTGGTGTTGTATCAGTGCACCCTCCCTGGAAAATCCGCCTTGTCCTCAAGGCGGAATTTGAGATAATATCAATGGACGTAAGTGATGGCACCCATGTAGTACTTGCTCTCTTGGTCACGTCCTCTCCCTTTGTGAGCTCCATCCTTTCCTTGAGCACCAAATGAACTCCATTGTTGTGGTTGTTTTGGACAGCCACTCTCTTCATCGTGCACAACTTCTTGAGTTTGCTTTTCCCATCCTTCAATGTACTTCTCAAGGAAGTTTGGATAGATGCTAATGTAGTTGCTTTTTGGCTTGCTTGCTTTGATTTCCTTCTGCTTATATTTTCTCCAACAATACTCTTCAGACTTTGTTTCCTCCTCCCACTCCACAACATCGATCTTCAAATGCTCCTCTACTGGTTGAGTCATTCTAGCTACTGTAGGAACCGGCTTTGGAGGTGGGTTAGTGAGTGGATGGATGGTGTTTGGATTTTCCCCAAGGTTGGTGAGTAGAGGAGCCAGATTAGGGGGTAGGTTAGAGAGTGGGTGAGTGATATTTGGATTTCCCCCAAGGTTGGTTTCGATCGATTTTAATCCGCGTGGATCACCGCCCTCAAACTTAGGAGAAACAATTTTTCCTCGTGGATGCCGAGTGGTGAGGTATCCCCGTGCACTATCATCCTCCTCTTTGAAGTCCTCCCAATAGTGAGTTCGTGCTCTCTCGTGTGGCCCCATGCGAACTCCCCTTGACATGTCTCGATAAGAAGCTCCTGGGTAATTGTCAACTGATGGAGTACCATTAAATCGAGCTTCAAGGGCTTCAAGGCGTGCGAACATAGCTGATATTTGTTGAGCAATAAGGTCTTGGTTAGTTGGGGTGGTGGTTGGTGGTGGTGGCAGCGGCGATGGTGGTGGTGGTGGATTTAGAAGAGAGTTGTAGTGGGATGGATAGGGGTTGGTGGTCACCATGTCGGATCGACGTGGCTCTGATACCATTTGTTAGGATCTAACAAGATGGTGTTGATTTGCAAGGATCTCACAAACCAACTATAATTGAAGGATCTTCAATTATGTAATATTTTTCATTCATTCATAAAACACACCTTACAAGAAAGTCCTCTAGCCTATTTATAGAAAATGGCTAGGGAGAATAAGAGCAGAATTCTCTAGTAGATAAAGTACATTAATACATATTATCCTAGAGAATATTTTAGAGAAGAATTCTCTAGATTAACAAAAGTAGAGAATATCTAAGAATACTCTAGATAACAAAATGCCTAGAACTAAGAGAAATATCTAGAGTAAGAGGACTCTAGAACTAATATTTTGATATGGATAGATATTACTTTTGAGGAACATTCTAGAAATAATACTAAATATGTGAATAAGTAGGAATTATTTAGAGCTAGTAATTATTTATTATTGTGGTGTTGTATCATATACATTGTCAATATAAAATCGAGAGGGTGTATGAAGTAGGCCCAAGTATTATCATTGCCCGAAAGACACAAGGAAAACTAAAATTCAGTTATGCGACAATAATAACTGAATCTAGTTAGAATGCACCAAAATTGATATAAGGGCTATATCCATCTCAAAGCCTCAAAGGCGTTGTATAAAAGCCAATGAGCATAAGGATGCGCCCCAAAAAGGAGGAAGAAGACTAGAAGAGAACAAGAGAAAAGAGGTATGATATTAATGTTGGTCCATATAAAGAAAATATACTTTGATTGATCTTTTCATAGTTTCTAGACGGTTGGTGTATGTTATACCCATGAGAATAATTGAAGTACCAAGGTAACAATCATCGATCAACCACAGATAAAAATAACTACTTATTTAAACTTTGAGGCGTCGAAGTAAGATGATATGAAATTGCTAAGGAATACAGAAGAAGATGATAATGATTGATCTGGAAGATCAAAAATGTTAACTTCCATTTCTTGGTCTTCGACCCCATCAGTCACTACAAACGCCATCAAAAATGGATAGTTCCTCAGCGAATTATAAATAACTGGTTTTCACTTACTCTTTAGATCTCACCTTCTACTCACACAAGTAAACTGACTTTACAGGGTCAAAATCCAGACACGTTACACCTTTTCCTATCTTGACAATCAATGAAAGAGCCATAATCCAACACCCAAGTCTCAAGGCATTTATCCATACTAATCTCTATAAAATTAGAGATACTAGCAAGAAATTAAAAAAGTAGCAATTGTCTTTTAATACAGATTTGTGAGCCCACAACTCTTCTTGCATCATTGGAAAAGAATAACCGTTTGATTCATCCTTTCAATCCTCGTATGTTCAATTCAAATATTATCTTCATCAAAATTTTAAACACGACCTTCATCTTAGCCTTTAATACTCAGTGTGTAGCCATTTTTAGCAGTGGGTTATCATCAAAGCAATAAGTTATCTTCACCTGTACAGTTTCTTCTAGAAAAACACGCCCCAACCGTTATCAACCTGGATCAGATAAGGTGATGACTACAACTTTAATCCTCCAATAGGCCATACCAAAGTAACCAAACCCATAATTTCACCACACACAAATATATGCCCAGTAGAGCGCCGTCTACCTAAAAAAGCAAGCTTATTATCAAGATCCCAAATGCAAACCAAAGTATCCAAAATCTGCAACCTTAACAAAGCCTAAGCTTTTCAACCTAGGCACAAACAACTTTTACTTGCATTTAGAGGCGCCAACATGCAACAATGTAACGATATCATGAAAAACAGAACCTGCGCTGCAAAATGCTGGGGAGTCTTGCTGGAGATCCTTGAGCTCCTTCAAAATCCGCCTCGAAGCCATCACCAGAGCTTCTTGCAGACACCAAAAACCCTAAATCTGATCGACGAACAGATAGAAATAGAGGTGGAAGACAATACATTGAATGATTCCAAGAGAAGAAGACGAAGGAATGTAGTAGTTGAAATTCTATTCGTTACTGAGTCAACTTACGCAGTTAGGAGGTTCTTTGTTGCGTGCGCACGTGTAATTATATGTCTCGTCATCATTCTTCTCCCAATTCTCTCTTCTCCCGCTCAATCCTCTTTCTCAGTTTTCATCAAATTTCAATCTGCTGCTCAATCTATCGTTTCCAGCATATATCAGAGCGCAATAATCCTGATCAACGTTTTCCGCGACTCAATTCCTCAAATCATGAGCGTGTAATCATCGATCGTTGAAATTCGCTCATTCTCATTTCTGACCTGATTTTCGGATCACAAGTTCCTTCTCCGGGTGTGTATGTCGCTGAATTTGTTGACGAATTGCACTGTTTCTGTAGAATATACTAAGAGCCCGTTTGGTATTGATATACTGATATCAGATATGGGTATATAGGGTCATATCGATATCAAGCCATATCTCTCATATCCAAAATTCTTATTTTCAATTGAATCTGATATACTAAAAAACAGGTGGGTATCACCCATATCCAAGCGTTCCAACTTGAACCCTGATATTTCACGCCTCCTCTCCTCTGTTCTCCTCCTCCAATCTCTGGCTGCTGGAAGCTGCTACCCAGATCCAATTTCACGCCTCAAGCTGCTGCTCCAGATCCACCCCCATCGCCCAGATCTGGCATTGTTGTTCTAGATCTCTTGCTCCACTCTTGATTTCTCTCTTGTGTGTCCAAATCATACTAACTAATTAAAGCAATTAGGCTTCCTGCCTTTAGCTTCTGCCACGTGTCCAATTCTTCAGCCTTTTTTTCTTCTTTTTTTCGTTTTCCCTTGATTCCTCTACTCTTCTCTCCACGTTCTAATTTCAGTTTTCACCCCCAATAAGTCAGTTTGAAAAAACCGCTCTAAAATATATTTACCTACGCACCACCAACCATTGATGAAGTGGGGAGTTGCCTTCAAATCTGTTTTCTCGCCACTCTCCCCTCATTCTTTCGGTATCCCTCTCCAATCGGCTTTGTTGCTTGCTTTGAGATGTTACAAGTCGACCAATACCACCGTAGACAGGGTGTTGTCAAAGATGGGGCTCTAAATCTCAAATATCTGGTACCGTTTGTTTTCTTCTAATTACTCTCTTTGAGTTGATGTGATTTGTTTAATAGGTGTGGTTGAATTGTGTTGCTAAATTTCAGACAATCGATCTTCCCATCCGCTCAATTTTAGTCTTGAATTTTCTTCTTCTGTCTCCTTCATGGAAACCCTAGCCCTAGACCCGCCCAGGTTTTTTTTTTTCTTCCGCCGATCGAATGCTAGATTTGAATTGTACGTAATAAGGGTGAAATTATTCGATATACCTTGAAATTCGGACCGGATCTTTATGTTTGACCGGTCGGAGCTGAGATTGGTGAAGTGAAACCGTGCCGTTTCACGCCGATCTAGATCTGCAGATAACTCAGTTGATAGACTGCATAGCTGTTTGAGATGGGGGTGAAGATTTTGTGCGACCAATTAAGCAAGGGCGATTCTTGTGGAAGAATGGAATGTGCAAATGGATCTTAATGGAGTATGGAGCCGGGAATGTGCAAATCATACTAGAATTTTCTCTGAAGAAACAAATGGCGTAATTTAAACGTGAGATGATAGAGTTGTGTTCCGAAGATTCGGTTTGGGGTGGGATTGAAGGCGCTAAATGGATCAGATTTTCAAAAGTATTGTTTTTAGTCAATTTAATTAGGAACTCCCCACTAGATATATTAATTCTAATGATTGATGACTGAATGTAGGCTTACACCAACTGCTGAGAGTAGAGTCAGTTTTGCAAATTTACTTCACATCTCTCTTACAGTAGGATAGTTCCTAGATGCTTCTTGATCCGACTCCATTTAATAGTGGCCTATTTGATACTGGTATGGGATAGGATGGGATTTTTACTTGCAATATTTTGGTAAAAATATCATGCTTAGTCCAATTAGCTTCATTACTGTATTCGTTCTCATTGGTATTTATTGTGCAATGTTGGAGATGTTGTCACTTGTCATGTTGATGTCAAAAAGCATATTACCTGAGTTTGAAATTATTATTATTGCTTGCAGAGGATCTTTTAATTTAGAAATGGACAAGCAGGATGATGAAGCAACCGGAAGGGAGGAGATTTATGAAAGAGTTAAATCGGCCTACTTCTCAACATGATTGGGTTTCTTATGGAAACTCAACAAGTTGTGGGCACTTGAAACCCGATGACAACGAAGGTTTCAGTGGGGATACCGAAAGCCCGGATATAGAGCCAGGTATTATTTCATAGCTAGAGAACACTGGTGTACTCTTTTGAGTTGTAATTTGCTAACTAAGCAGAATTTATAGCAGGACAAAAACAATCACCAGTGGTTGATGGGCAAGGGGAAAAGCATATACAAGTAAATATTGAGCTGAGTGATCAACCGCGATCACTGATTGACAGCAATGAACAAGTTAAATGTTCAGAGCAAAACGGGAAAAAATCACCTGGTAAGGAAGGAGCATATCGACCATAGCTGGGGGGGTTATATGGTATAGATACGTGTATATGTCCAACATATGTATGATTTAGGAACCGAATGGAATCATATTTTAAGCGTTAAAATATCAATGATGGCTTTGATGGTAAAAATCATCTGGATTTGTTTTTAGTTTATACTTATCATAGTTCAATTTTACTACATGAGTTACGATTATTTTATGTAGCTCATAGCTCATTTCGATTGAGTTTAGTTTTGGAGTCTATTACTATCAATGTTACGTATGATATCATGTATTTCAAAAGTTATGCCAAACAATATCCTTTACATGTTGAGTATACAGTTATTTAATAATTTGTCTCTTTTTAAGCATTGATCTTTTACGGTATTTAGCATTGACAATGTTGTGAGATTTAATTGTCTTATTTTATTGCTGAATATTGTTTGGCTACTTACTTAAGAGGGAGCCATGAAAGCCCTTAAAAGTTCGTTATAGAGTAATCATGATCCTTAGGAGTAAGGATGAAATTACCGAAGTTCCTCTCACTTATCCAGACAATGATCTTCTATTATTTTAGAGCATTTTAACCATGGTTTTGCTTCAAATATCTTAAATATATCACTTTTTCAATCTTCTTTTTCTTCCAACCTAAATATGAAAATTTCCCACTCACGTCCTAAGCCATTTTTTTTTACCACTTGTAATATAAATGGTTCCCACTTTTCTTTATTTTGCAAAGGAACACTTCATTTTTACGTTAATTAAAACAAATTAGGGCCAAATGTGACAAGCAACTCGTGTTAGAAGATTTCAATTTTTTTATTTTTTACATTGATTTTTTTTTATATAAAGGGATTTAAGATATGTAAAATCTCAAGGTCGGAGAGATGATCTTAATTAGTGAGCAAAAAATAGGGATGCTTCATATAAATATTTTTTATACGATATAAGATTGTTTGTCCTATCCTAGCAAACGATTAACCCATTTTTTTGCTTTTTCTTACATCATTATTATTTATAAATACTAGCTTTATCATTACTTTATACATATATTAAATAAAATTATTTAGCCTAAACCCATGCCTTAGGCATGGGCATGAATACTAGTTGCTCAATAAAATAGTTCAAAACTTTAAATTGGAGATCGGTTGCTCACAATGTCTGCCTTTAACGATTTTTTTTTTGAAATTTCTTTGTCTCATGGGTTAATGAACGAGTGCAAAAGAGATGAGTAATAATAATTTTGATTAAAAAAAAGAGATGAGTAATAATTATTGTATTTAATTGATAAATGTAATTAATTACTCTTAAAACCTTTGTAAAATAATTATTATATATAATTTAAGATTTGATATCTATGTCTTACCAAACAATAGGTATTAAGCCTTGTGTATAAATACTCTATAGTTGTAATAATGACATTTTATTCAGAATGAAATGCTCTCTTTTCCCTCTCTTTTTGTAATAATGAAATTCTAGACCGACTACTGACATGAATCAACAAGCGTTGTGGGATAGATGCGATAATATGGTGTTTTCTTGGTTACTTCATTCTGTCAACAAAGAAATTGCGGAATTCGTTCTTTACTGTCGATCTACAAGGCAAGTTTGGTTGGACTTGGCGTCGCGATTCAACAAAATTGATCGCACCAATTTATATCAGATTCAACGAGAACTCTCTTCCTTGAGTCAAGGTAATCTCTTCGTTACCTCTTACTTCACAAAATGCAAACGTCTCTGGGACGAATATCTCTTATTAGTTGAATCCAAAGTCTGTTCTTGTGGATCAAATTCTGTCGCCAGAAGTATACTTGAGGATCAACAAGTAGTACAGTTTCTAATGGGGCTTAATGAAGCTTTTTTTTGTAATTCGCGGCAATATACTGATGACACAGCCGCCTCCAGCTCTTTCTGTGATCTATAAGATCGTTCTTCAAGAAGAATTTCAGAAATCCATTACAGTCTCTTCTTCGCCTATTGATAATGAAAATTCTACCTTAATTGCTACTAAAGGTAGCGAGTCTTCTACTTCTGGTTCCAAGAATGCTAGTTCTGGTTCCAAGAATGCTACATCTAGAAAGAATCGGTTCTATTGTGATCATTGCAAACGAACAAATCACACTAAGGACCGTCGCTGGAAATTGATTGGCTATCCACCAGGTTTTCTTCCAAGAAACAAGAAAGCTACTAATAGTGCTAATACATAGAAAGAACAGCCTTCTTCTTCTGGATCTCCGTCTATTACTCAAGATCAGTACAATCGTCTTGTTTCTCTTCTCAGCAAACAATCCACAGAAGGATCTCCAACTGCTTTCTCATGCTTTTATGGCAGGTATTGCTATTGCATCTTGTTTTCAGTCTTCTCATCATAGTAAATCATGGATATTGGACAGTGGTGCCACTGATCATATGGCATCCACTGAGTCCTTATTAATCAATTAGCATCATGTTTCTATGCCATTATCTATTACTATGCCTAATGGTCAAAAGGCTTTGATCACAAGTGTTGGTTCAACACAGTTGACTAAAGGAGTGTGTCTTCAACATGTATTGCTTGTTCTTGAATTTTGTTTCAATTTGTTGTCCATCAGTAAGCTTACCAGGCAAACAGGTGCTAATGTGGTTTTCACACCATCTCATTGTTATCTTCAGGCCCCTTCGATGAAGAGGCCAATTTTGCTTAGTAAAGAGGAAAAGGGCCTTTACATCTCTGTCTTTGATTCTTCACAGGTTACTGCTCTGTCTACTGTTTCTTTCATAAGAGTCTAGACTTGATGCATTGTAGACTAGGGCATCCTTCATATGATCCACTTTCTTGTTTGCCCTTTATGAAAAATGTTGCTAAGACTCAACATATTTGTAGCATTTGCCCTAAAGCTAAGCAACATAGGAAAACCTTTCACACCTCTATTAGTCATGCTACAGCTCCTTTCGATTTAATCCATGTAGATACATGGGGTCCTTATCACCATCCTACTCACAATGGCTTTAGGTTTTTCCTAACCCTTGTAGATGATCATACAAGATGTACTTGGACCTTTCTTATGGCCAATAAGAGCAATGCCTTGACTACATTAAAATCCTTTGTTCCCATGATTCATACTCAATTTCATGCTTCAATAAAAACTTTTCGAACTGATAATGCTCCTGAGTTCTCCACACCTGATGCTCTTCTTTTTTACTTTGAGAATGGCATTATACATCAAACATCTTGTGTGGAGTCTCCCCAACAAAATGGGATTGTTGAGAGAAAGCACAAGCATCTTCTTGAAGTAGCCCGAGCCTTATTTTTCCAGTCTAATGTGCCTCAAATTTTTTGGGGGATTTTGTATTCTTACAGCCACCTACCTTATTAACCGAACTCCTCTTCCTTCATTACAAAATAAATGTCCTTTTGAGTTACTCTTCCATCACTCCCTAGACTATAATTTCCTAAGATCTTTTGGTTGCCTTGCTTTTTCTAACACTTTAAAGAGAGGCAGAACCAAATTTTCTTCTAGGGCCTCTCCTTGTGTTTTTCTTGGCTATTCTTGTGGTAAGAAAGCTTATATTCTTTATGACCTTTCAACCAACAATTTCTTCCATTCAAGAGATGTTGTTTTTCATGAACAACATTATCCTTTCCAATACCTTTCTTCTTTTTCCAATAACCATCCTTTACCATCTCTAGCTTTTGATTATCCTACTCATATTTTTCTACCATCCCAGACTTCTTCTCAAAACTCTCCTCCTTCATCTTTATCACATCCTCCATCTTCCCCAGCTAACTCTACAGAATTTACTCCAGATTCTATTTTATCTTCACTAGATAACTCTACAGCTTCTACTTCAGATTTTGTTTCAGTGCCATTACTACCTAAAAGGTCCACTCGGCCTCATGTCAAACCACCATACTTGAAAGACTATGTTTGCTCCTCAATCTATCAAGCCAACATGGTGTCTCTCCCTTCTTTTTCCAATGCTTTTCTTTACACTTTATCTTCATATACTGAACCTTATACGTATAAACAAGCTTCAAAAGATCCTAGCTGGATTGAGGCCATGTCTAAAGAAATAGAAGCTTTGAACAAAAATGAAACCTGGGAGCTTGTGTCTCTTCCTTTAGGCAAGAAAGCAGTTGGTTGTAAGTGGGTTTTCAAAATAAAACTTAAGTCAGATGGCTCTTTGGAAAGGTTTAAAGCTCGATTAGTAGCTAAAGGGTTTACACAACAAGAGGGTGTAGACTATCAAGAGACTTTTTCTCCAGTAGTTAAGATGGCTACCATAAGGAGTATAACAACTGTAACTGCTTCTAAGCATTGGCATTTACATCAACTTGATGTTAATAATGTTTTTCTACATGGAAATTTGGATGAAGAAGTTTTTATGAAAGTGCCAAAAGGGATTCCTAATCCACATCACTTAGTTTGCAAATAAAAAAGTCTTATCTATGGCTTAAAACAAGCTTCTAGGCAGTGGTTTGAAAGGTTAACAACTACCTTGCTTACTCTTGGTTATTCTCAGTCCAAGAATGACTATAGTTTGTTTACTAAGAAGGTTGCTGATCATATTACAATTGTTGCCATCTATGTGGACGACCTCTTAGTTACTGGGTCTGATGAAATTGAGATTTCTTCTTTGAAAGCATATCTGGATTATGTCTTTAGTATTAAAGATCTTGGCATGCTTCATTATTTTCTGGGCTTGGAAGCCACTCATCTTAGTGAAGGAATTGCTTTATAGCAGTGTAAGTTTACTAGAGAATTGATGAGTTTTGTGAAACTTGATCATTTGCCTGCTGTTTGTACACCACTTCCTCTTAATTGCAAGTTGACACTGGAAGAAGGTGACTTACTTCCTGATCCTTCAGTTTATAGGGTTCTCATTGGGAAACTTAATTTCCTCACTAATACAAGGCCAGATCTGAGTTTTACTGTTCAAACCTTGTCACAGTTTATGCAGAAGCTTCAAACTTCTCATTATTCAGCTTTTTTGCACACGCTCCATTATATTAAAGGCACTGCAAATTATGGAATTTTTCTTAATGGTTCAGATAATCATGTTTTGTCTGCATATTCTGATTCTGATTGGGCTTCTTGTGTGCTTACTCGGCGTTCAGTTATAGGATATGTGCTCATGTTAGGAAGATCTCCAGTAAGCTGGAAAAGCAAAACGCAGAGTGTTGTTTCCCGTAGTTCAGAGGCAGAGTATAGAGCCATGGCTCAAGCTGCTACTGAAGTAACCTGGCTTGTTCGTTTGCTTGAAGATTTGGGGATTAGCTCTATTAAGCCTGTAGTGCTCCATTTTGACAATAATTTAGCTTTGCAAATTGCTAAGAACCTAGTACAACATGAGCGTACAAAGCATATAAAAATTGGTGTTCATTTTACTAGAGACAAGGTTATGGAAGACCTATTGCAGTTGTCTTACATTCCTACAGCACAACAGTTGGCTGACATTTTCACTAAGATTCTACCTTCTACTCAGCAACAACAACTTGTATCCAAGCTTAGCATGTTTTTTTCCATCTCATGCCTAGCATGAGGGGGTGAAGAATAAAGTAAGTGCTTGCATATTAAGCCTTCTGTTTTAACAATGACATTTTATCCAGAAATGAAATGTTCTCTTTTCCCTCTCTTTTTGTTCCTCTTCTACCTCTCGTCACTCTGTAACAGTTTCGATTCTCCATATTGGATTCCGATCGAAATCGAATGGAACATTTCACTGGATTAGATGGGAGATCTATTCTAAATGGATAAGGCGAAAGATGGAGGATTCATCTTTACCACAATCACCGACTCCAACGATCGTTCGTAGTTCGTACGTGCATCCTTCACTATTTACAATCTCTCTTATGTTTCCCTTCACTGAGGTCGAGTGTTCGATTCTCAGTGGAGGATAAATGAACTTGTTGGGAGAGCATATCCCACCCAAAAATAAAGGGACACTCGCGAGACTCGAACTCCAGACGTAGGCGTTTGATGAAGCAAAGCTTTTCCGCTGAACTGGGGTGGCAATGACCAAAAAATTTACAATCACTCTCTAATATTTTAGAGTTGTTCATGATTGAGGACAAAAAAACTAAGGTAGATAGGTACTCATGCAAGTAACTCACAATCTAAAACAAAGTGGCTTTAATGTTAAATGTTGAATGGAGTATATGACAGAAAAGGTACAATAGTTTTTTTCTTGGGCATGGAAAATAACGATTAAGAACAATAACAGTATACAAGCATAGAAGACACTTCAACCAATTAACAAGTTGATGAGAAAAACTTCTACCCATTGGTTTTTTAAGATTTAAGTTTACAAGGTAAGATTTCTAATTAACTACCTTATAGCTATTAAATTGTAAATGTAACATTAACCTAACAAATATTCCAAAAACAAAATTGTAGTAACGTTGAAAACATAACCAGAATGTTAGAGTATTTTTATCGGTAGAAAGTGGGATGTTAGATGCTCTCCTTTATAATTATAATAATGAGGATTTTGTTGAATACGAGAGCACCGATGTTGGAATCCAATATTGGCGAAGAGCAAACATATCAATGAGCCATTTCTTGTTCTTCAACGGATAAGCATCTTCCTCACGATGCCATTTCTCTTCAAACTCATGTGTAATAAAACCAGAATTGAACGAATGGAACTAGTTACCGAAGATTGAATGTTGAGCCTTTGTGGATCAGAAAAACGTCTTGAAAATAGAAAGTTGTGTTGCGGTAAGGGAGTCGCTACCTTAGAAGCAATTTCGCCCTGACTGGTGGTGCAAGTCAGCAAAGGCGTCGCCACCCAAGGATCACACAAGAACTCTCGAAGACGTGCACTCGCCTAAGGAAGTTTGGAATTCACCAGAGATGCTCAGAACCAGAGAGTTTTTGAGAGAGGAGAGAAAATTTTATTTTTTAGTGTATGGAAAACTGATATACACATTCGGTTTTATGGACGGAAATCAACAGGGCAGTTACGCCAAAGTGGAGAGAAATCAGCAAAAGATTTGGCCACACAATTAATTTGCGTATCCGTAACTCCAAGGCCCAAAAAATTGCGGCCGCACCACATCGCGCAAGTGCCACGAAGCCCGAGCCGGCCGGACGGCGGCGCACACGTGGGAGAGTTCCCCTCTCAACTCATTTGATCCATCATAAAACAAAATCATTTATAAACACACAAAATTTGCACCACATTTCCGATGTGGAAAGAGATCGGTTGTCTCGTCATGGAGCGATAAATCGTAACCATCAACTCAGGAGGGAAGCACATATGTAAATTCAAGGGAAAACGAGAAGAAGAAAATGGAAAGGTGATCAACGCCAAGAAGTCCGGGAAGCTACTCCGACAAGGTTGTGTTGGGTATCTTAGTTACCTCGAGTCGACGGGGAAGAAGGTCGTGGATTCAAGAGATTCCGATAGCCAGAAAATTCCCCGACGTCTTTCCAGAAGAACTCCCTAGATTACCTCCCCGACAAGAAGTCGAGTTTTCAATAAGCCTCGAGCCAGGAACCACGCCAACCCCCAAGGCACCCTACAGAATGGCCCCGCTAGTGATGAAAGAACTCAAGAGTCAACTCGAAGAGCTGCTAGAGAAGGGTTTCATTCGGCGAAGTGCTTCGCCTTGGGGAGCACCGATGCTCGTTTTAAAGAATAAGGATGAGACTTGCCGTGTATGCATCGACTACAGAGAGTTGAATAAAGTCGTCGTCAAGAACAAATATTCTCTTCCAAGGATAAACGACCCTTAGATCAACTTCAAGGTGCAAAAGTCTTCTCAAGGATTGACCTAAGACAAGAGTATCATCAACTTCGGATCCGCGAGGAGGACTTTCCGAAGACCGCTTTCCGCACCCGCTATGGGCACTACGAGTTTGTAGTAATGCCATTTAGTTTGACCAATGCACCTGCGGAGTTCATAGACTTGATGCACCGATTCTTCCATGAATACCTCGACAAGTTTGTCATCGTCTTTATCGACGACATTCTGATCTACTCCGGAAATCTGGCTGAACATGAAGAACATTTCCGAACTGTGTTACAGATTTTAAGGCACAACCAACTTTACGCCAAATTGTCCAAGTGTGATTTATGGCTTAAAGAAGTGACTTTCTTAGGTCACGTCATCAACAAAGACGGAGTTATGGTAGACCCAAAGATAATGGAAGCAGTCTCAGAGTGGAAGCAACCAAAGAATGTAAAGGAAATTCGCAGCTTCCTAGGACTTGCAGGGTACGACCGAAGGTTCATCGAAGGGTTCTCCAAGATCTACCACCCAGGCAAAGCTAACGCCGTAGCCGACACTCTCAGTCGTAAGACACACCAAGAGGGCTTAATCGCAGTGCTAACAATTCAGCCAAAACTCCAACAAGAACTGATAAGAGAAGGCCTCGAGGTCTGGTTTGGAAGTCAACAAGGTTGTCCAAACACCTTGGAAATCCATTCCGACATGTTAGCCAAAATTAGAAAGAAGCAAATATATGACATCATGCTAATCAGGATCAGTGGTGAGGTGCAAGAAGACAAGCACCTAGGTTCGTCATTCAAGATGATGGTTTCCTTTTGGTTCCAAAATCGGATTTGTGTGCCAACAGAGGACGAGCTTCGAAAGATCATCCTGAATGAAGCCCACGCATATGCCATTTTATACACCCATGAGCAAGTAAGATGTACAAAGATGTACGAAGAAACCTCTGGTGGCCAAACATGAAACAAGATGTCGCAGAGTTCATATCCAATTGCTTAGTTTGTCAGAAAGAAAGAAAGTAAAAATCGAGCACAAAAGACTCAGGAGAAAAAGGATTTCATCAAGGAAATAGTCCGCCTCCAGGGAACCCCGAAGACAAATATCTCCGATCGAGACGATCGTTTCCTGGCCTCCTTCTGGAAAGAATTACATAAGGCCATGGGCACCGAACTGAAGTTTAGCAAAGCTTTCCATCCACAAACCGATGGTCAATTGGAAAAGGACCATCCAAGGCCTTGAAAATATGCTTCGAGCCTGTGCGCTAGACCGCACAACGAGTTGAGATGACAGCCTGAATCGTATAGATTTCACCTGCAACAACAAACTGGCATTCCACCATCAAGATGGCTCCCTCCGAGGCCTTGTACGGCCGGAAATGTTGTTCTCCGATCTTCTGGGACGACAACGCTGACAAGATACTTCTCGGACCGGAACTAGTGGAAAGAACTGCCTCTGAGGTTGCTCTCATCCGTCAAAGAGTGTTGACTGCTCAGAGTCGACAAAATTCATATGCAGACCTGAAGAGACAAGACATCAAGTTCATAGTAGGAGACAAGGTCTTGTCAAGATATCGCCCTCGAAAGGCGTGTTCCGCTTCAAAAAGTGAGGCAAACTTAACCCTCGTTATATAGGACCCTTTGTAATCCAAGAAAGAGTCGGCAATCTAGCTTATCGGGTTGCCTTACCACCGTCAACTCACCCCGTTCATAACATGTTCCACGTGTCACCTCTAGGAAGTTTGTGCCGCCGAATCCCACGTAATCAATTTCGACGACGTCGAAATCCGGTCGGATGTCACTTATAAGGAGAGACCGCTCAAAATAGTAGAGCACCGGGTAAAGCAGCTATGCAACAAAGAAGTACCTTTAGTGCGAGTACTTTGGTCCAAGGATGGCAATGAAGGTACAACATGGGAAACCTGGGAAACCGAGCAAGATATGCAAAGGCGTTTTCCCCAGTTAATGCCTTCTTAAGTACCATTAGTATTATCTTTTTAAGGGGGTACTAGACCCCGTAGCATCTTCATAGTGTGAGTTCAGTAGCTATCTTCCTATCCGAGTTTAACCTTCGTAATCATATTAGTTTTTCCCTTAAGGCACTTTTATATCGCAACAGTAGTTGAAATGTCGAACCCTACCGGTGACACTCTTCCTCGTAGGGGTGTCCCATTTTGAAATTTATATTATGATTTTGGGTATCATATTATATCCTTGCGTATCAAACCAAAGACCGCGTTCCATCACGAACTTAATAGAGGAGAAAATTCGAGCTAAACCCTGATTTAACTTTACGACATATTCACTACATGACTAAGTTCGCCTAAAAAAAATTTCCTTTTATGCCAAAATGAAATAGGAAACTATAAAATCAAATATTCGGTATAGATTCATGGTGGAGAATAAGGATGAACGGTTACCTCCCACCTTGGCCACGTGGTTGAGGTAAAATTTCAGGTCTTATTCCCATAAAGATATACACTTGAAGCGATTGTATTGGATATAGTTCCCCGATACTAATCACGTTGGTGGAACTAACCATGCAGTCTCTCGAGTTTGACCTTGCTTAGGAAAAACTACATTTTTGTTATACTGTAAAACAGAATATAAAGGGACGCTCGAACCATTCCTCGATAGTATAATATATATTCGAATACGACATCGTAACGAAGGTTACTCCCTCTTGGAAAATAACCATCCCCTATTCCAATAGTAGCTTCGTTAGGAAACATAAATCGAAATTCTTCTGCTAAGGCATGGCCCTTACATATTCGAAACTTCGATTCCATATCGACAGTTGTCAAACATCCATCTTAGAAGAATTCTTCCGCAATGACTCTATTCTAGAAGTATAGAATGGATTATTCGTTTATACTCGCTTCCTTGAAGCACAAAAACACTCGTTCCAATTAGGATGCTTATTCTATAAGCAGTCCGACTTTTATGTTGGGAAAGTCAACCTAGAACTTCCGTAGGGTTGACCCAAGCTTTTGAATAAAACCGCTGGACCCCCGCCTACTTCGCTAGCCAGACCAATCGGATTTCCAATCCTATCCCTTGATTCCAATTAAGCTGCATAAGCTCAAATGTGGGAATCTTCTTAAGGATTTCTAACTTGACGATTCCTTAAGATAAAGGTACAATAAAAATCCTTCTACTTGTACAGTCATCATAACTAAAGAACGAAATGTTCTTTAAGGGGGTACTAGACTTTTTCTTGTTTCCTCACGGATGTGAGCGTTAGGAGCTTTCCGTGCTAACCTTGTACCGCCCTAAGTCTTCCCTAGTTTCGGGGATGAAACTAATTTTAAGGGGGTACTATTGTAATATCCGCAATATTCCAAGATTTTTATAATATAATATTTATTATCAATTACTTTCTCTAACTAAAAAGGAGAATTTCTAAATATCAAATTAACTTCTACTATTTTCTTTTGAAAGAAATTATCAAGAAAATTAAAGTAGATGAAAATTCAATAAAATAACTTGAGGGACATAGATTAATAAAGTGCGGTAAATTAATAAAAAGAGCATTAGATAAAAATAAGGTCCTTTAGAAATTGAATTTATTTCCTAACATAGATTACACAAAGGCTTAAAAATCCAATTTAGAAGCTTTGTAAAAAAAAAAATGCAAGAGTCGGGATTTGAACCCGAGACCTCTTTCAACTCACTCCACACGCCCCTCTCTATTTCCGCTAGACCAAGTGAACTTTCTTACTCATTTACCCACCCTTTAAATTTTATATCAACTTTTTAGTCTTCTTCTTCAAACAAGTCAACTTGATTTGACACTTCACCATTGCATGCCCATGGAAGCTTCTCTTCTTTCTCCTTAGCTTGCAAGACACCCTTGATTACATCACCCCCCATCACCCTTGAAGAAGCACACATTTGACCAATGGAAGAACACCTCCTCCTCCTCCATTGGTGCAACCACCATGCCATGGATCACTCCCTTCCTCCCCTTGGCCTATAAAAAGGGCCTCCATCTTCTCCTAACACCCACACATTCATCCTTCTCTTCTCCTTCTTGCAAATTGCTCTCAAGATTCCCAAAAATCAGCCACAATCAAGTTCCAATCCTCCACCAAAATACCACAAAAACACCATCAAAATTCCTCTTCTTCCCCTTGGAGCCACCGCCGGACCACCTTAGAGCCTCGATCGGACCACAAGCCCGCTGCCGAGACCCGCCGGTGCCACCGAGCCCTCGCCGCCGTCTCTGTCCCACGCCACCGTGAGCCGCCGGCCTCCCCTGCTCCCTTCTCCAGTGTTCTGTAAACACAGAACTAGAAAGTATAATCTAAATCCCAATTTCTTAGTTATTTAAATTATGTATTTATAAATTTTTAGAGCCTTTTATGGATTAATAGAAGTTAAATAAGAAATATATGGAATAAAAATATTGAGTAGAGAATCTTGTTAGTTGAAGGTTGGAAACAAACTAGAATTACCATGGTAACTTAAGCTTATAAAACAAATAGATAAAATTTTATTGTATTTATTATAAGCATGCTCCTTACATAATATAGGTAGTTTTATAAAATAATTATAGCATAAAAGAAAATTAATAAGTTAATATTATCATTTTCATAAAGAAAGAAAATAAGAATTCTAGAAGATATGAATTGTTGCATGTCTTAGATATTAGATAACATCCTATTATATGATTTTAATAATAATAATGCTAGGTTTACTAACTAAAATTATTATTTAATAAAATATAAAATAGCTTTCCTCTAAATGTAGAGTTACTACAAATAGGATTGGTTATTAATATTTATATATAATTGTGACTATAGAGTAAACTAGGTTGGGTTATGATATTAGTTATAATAGATAATGATGATGTTAGAATACTTATGACATACTATCATAATAAAATTTTAGAGAGATCTTACAAAAGTATTATTATTTCAAAATCTAGTAGTCATGAACTATAGTTTGACATTAGATTTTGATTTTATGAAAGAATAATATTATTAATAATTATATTACTAAAATCACATAGGAGAAGAATATTAATTTGATGATCCCTAAGTGTAGAGAATTGTTACAAGACATAAGTTCTAGGCTAAATATAATAAGTATGATCTTATAATAACTCTATGATATTATATAACATAAAGTTGACTTGTAAGGAAAGAAATCTTTTAGATATAGAAAAGATATTTTTTTTATATATAGACTACAATATGATAATAGTGGACTATAAATATGAAGTATGATATTTTTTATAAGCCATGGTCATATATTTATAGGTTATGATCATATACTTTATAAAGCCATATACTATGAAAAGAAATATGAGAATAAAATAAATAATATTAATTTCAAATATGTTAATTTTAGGAAGTTACTTTATAAAGAAAGTAGAAAGCCCTAAGTTTGGAAACTTCCAAGAAAAGAAAATTACAACTAGTTAATATGAATTATAAAATCAAACAATATGTTAGCAAGAGAATATCCTTAACGAAATGTTCTAGTAAGGAAATAAAACTTTGAATTCATTAAAATAAGTTTTGGAAATTTAAAAACAATACTTAAAACTAAGACAAGTATGTAAAAATATGAAGGTGAATTTCATATAATTTAAGGAAAACTTATAGTTTTATAAGAAAAATACTTCTAGGCAAAGTATAGTATTTTATGAAATTTTAGTTGCTTACTTATATTAAAGAAATAGAAAATAAAAGTTAAAAGAGATTATTTTAATACAGGTTTTATGGAATAATAAGGATATTACAAAACCAAAATAATAATGAAGGAATATTATTATTTTAAATAAATTTCTAAATTATTACCATAATAATTTAGAAATTCCACTTCTCTTATAGAAAGTATTATAAGAGAGAATCCATATTGAAAACCATCCGTAAATCCCGTGTCTTTAGGTCGGGATTCGTGCTCGAAGTTGCAAACCCCTTTAATCCGTCAAGAATCGATAGCATACGCTCGTAATCTAAGGCAAGTGGAATTTTTCCTTGTGCCCTTTTATATTCATCTACATGATAGTTCTCGATGTTGGGAACAAATTGTATGCTTAAATAAAAATGAACCTAGGAAATATCGATTGCTAGAAATAACGACTATTGTTAGCATAGATCGCTTTATATATATTCCTTGTTAGGATTATTTACGCTAGTTTGGTTATTATCTTGATTGTTTACGGTCTCGCTCAGAGATCAACGTCGAACTAGTAAGGGGCGCGGAATAGCCGACGCCTCTATATCACCTTACTAAGTCGTAAGTGCCTACGCGTTTGAAGTACAACTTTCGGGATCATGATCTCCATCCGCTCTGATTGCAAGGAGGGATGAGCGCACTACAGCTGAGTACCGGGAAACGGAGTTTTTCCCTCGGGTGGCTCGGATTATCCGTGTTCCACCACTCTCTATTCAAAATTATAAATGAATTCGAACGTCTTTTTGTCACTAAAGAAGATAAGTGCCCAATGCACAATTAAGACACCAAAACCGAACCGGTCTCAAATGATCGACCCGGCTCTCGGTCCGCTCAGGGCGCGAGAGGTTTTGGACTTGTAATATTTATTCGCGTTCCCAACATACTTTCTACGTGTTTTTTTATAAAAAGGTTATGAAATCTTTTTTCTCGTGTCGGATTTTTTTTTAAAAAATAAAATAATTTAAAGAGTATTAAGATGAACGGCTTTGTAATGTACAATGTATGGTTTAATAATTTAAGTGGTTATTATAAAGGTGAGATTTATATTAGCAAATTATAAAAGTAATTATATTTTTTTTATAAATGAGAAAATTAAACCTGTAGCTCTCTATATATATAAATGAAAAAAGTTTGTTTGTACATGGATTGGACAAGGAATAATTCATAAATTTACCTAAAGTGTGGACACTTTGAGGGTAGAGTGTGCAACTATCCTCAAAGTATGTGATAGTTTGTGAAATTTGAAAAGTTCGAAATAGAGTACGCAAGCGAATAAAAAGTTGAAATATTTAAAGCAATTTTTCCTATATAATAATATCCCAACTGTTCCTTTTTAAGTATATAGGGGAGGGCTTCAGAGACAAGTATTATAGAGAAACGAGAGCCACTATTAGAACCGTAGGATTAAGCAATATTAAGGGTTCTGATTGTGGGAGCATAATACCTAATATGGATGTTTTTTCATAATAAAATCCTGCAAAAAAAAAGGAAAATACGGATGAAAAAACAAATCACCCGATATTATAGGAGATTTCAGATTTGGAAATCACCCGATATTATAGGAGATTTCAGATTTGGAAATAACCTTCAGCATACCTAATATGGACGACATCATATTTAATAATTTGTCACGCATATTCGAGTACATATACAAGTATGTTCAAAATCTAAACTCACATATTCAGTCAGATTTACCACATCATTATAACAATACCACATTCGATGATTTCTCATGCATATTCGAACAAGGCCACAGTAATATTTCCAACAATTAGTAGTCCAATTTCTTCTTTTTTTTGGTCGAAATAATAGTAGGCCAATTTCAACGCGATTTGATATTTCAGTACACATATTCGTCTTCTCAATTTCAACGAGATGGCTGACTCGACTTCTCCGGCGTCTCCAACAACGATGGCTTATCCTGCGGCAACACCTACGATGACTTTTTGGGCATATCTAATAGAGAAGACTTCTTAGATCTGAACGGAATCGACGAAGTAGATCCTACATGCTGCATTTCCGACGGAATCTGGTCGAAAACGAATTCTCGTTTGAGAACAATGATAAATTAAAGGTGTGAAAAATCTAAATCGAAAGTAGTACCAAATTCTATAATCGAAACTTACCGATTTCTTCAAGATGATTGGATAAAAGATCGATTGAGCATTGAAATTGAGAAGACGATCGATACATATTTTGTGAGTGGGAGAGAATTTGGGATATGATAGAGAGGTTTTTTGGTAACTGAAAGAATTTAAATTTGGAGAGATAAAGATTTTGCCTTTTTTTAGATAGGAGAGAGAAATCGGTTCTAATCCACTATTACTACCCAAAATTAACTCCCATACACCTTTTTTTTTTAAATCTCAACCATTTAAAAAATCAGATCTAATGGCTCTTATTATAACACTGGTTTCTCTATAACTAGTGGTTTCTCTCGATACTAACCCTAAGTATAGGGAAATATGTATATATATATATATATAATTTACGATCCTAGATCGGATCAAACTGTAACCCCTAATTTTAAAATATAGTGGACCGTAAGTCAGAACGGTCCATATTTGGGTTCCGTTCGGCAACAAGTAGCGGGAGCTTTTTTTCCCATTCATTTAACGAAAATTGAAGAAGCTTGTGAGGAGGAGCTTCTTCAATCCGCTTATTTTTCCGCTCCAGCTAGCTGAAAACGCTCCCAATTCCACTAGTGCCGAACGGACCCTTGAAAACGCTCCCAATTCCACTAGTGCCGAACGGACCCTTATACAACCCAATCGAGGTAACGCGTGATTTTTATCCCTATCCGAGTTGAAAGGCAGCTTCGGGAGAGAGCCACAATACACTGGAAACACGCTAAAAATAAGAACCTATCGTCCACCAACATTAAACAAATCCACACCCTCCATCAACTAGTCGTTGAAAACGTGTCACAATCCTTAACGCTTCCAAGTTGTCAAAGAGTCCGCGGCTCTATTGTTGCTTCCTCGCACTTACTACCTTCCTGTTTCATCTCGTCAGCCTCAACAAAAACCCGCACCCAACCATTTCTGCGCCTACGAAACTCCGAATCTCCAATTTTCTCTCTTTCGAGACCCTCTCGCCGCTCGGGATTCATCTTCTTGGAGGTACAATCACCTCTCTAATTCTCTTCGTTTATCTTTTTTTGACTGGTTAGTAAATTAATGCTTATTTGCTTTGATTCTGATGTCCTTTTGACTTCTAAATTTTGTTGCCTAATTTTGCTAATTTGAATAGATCTCATTGTTTTCGATCTGGTAGTTTGTTTGAATGTTTGGGCTTATTTCTTGCATGGCTTCTTTCGATTTGAATGTTAGGGGTAGAGGGCTATGAATCTATGATTCTGGCTTTCAATAGCATATATCTTTGAAAAATTGTTTTGATCGGGAGTTTCTAGTTTCTATATGAATGGTGAAAAAGGATTAAGATCACTGAGGGCTCAAAATTTGTCAGTCAAGATGTTTAAACTCACTGGATGTTATATTGTTTATCTTGCAGTAAATATAATATAGCAATGAGTCGTGCACATGAACCCCAGAGACCCTCCTTCCCGTTTGGAAGTCCCTTCCGAATGATGCTTCCTAAAGGATCCTCTCTGTCACGTGAACTATTCGCTTTGCTAAACAAGTTTGAAGAAGCTTTAGCTGGCAGGCTGAGAAAGCTTATCCCAAAGCCAAATGAATCCATTTGCAGTCTTTCTTGGATGATATTGGGTGTTAAATTGGTCTCTGAGACCCACCATGACATAAAATCTCTCATTAATGATCTGGAGCTGCCTGTTTCCAACTGGGATGAGAGCTGGATAGATGTGTATTTGGGCAACAGTGTGAAGCTTCTGGACGTTTGCATTGCTTTCAGCTCTGAGATCCCGCGTTTAGGACAAGGCCAGCTCCTTCTACAATCTCTGCTGCATAATCTGAGTCATGATTCTCCAAAGGAGTATACCAAGGCTCGCTTTTCACTTGATAACTGGTCGCAACATATTGGTTCTAAGAACCCTAGAATTGAGAACTGCTGCGCCATTGTGGATCAGCTAGTGCAATCCCTCGGTTTACCAAAGACGAATAACTCTGCAAAAGGAAAAGTTCTAATGCGGGCAATGTTCGGAGTTAGAGCACTTACAATCTTGATTTGCAGTGCCTTTATTTCAGTTTTCAAGGGTTCGAATACAGTGGTGGTAGATTTAGACGTTCCTCAGACTCACTCATGGGCTCAGGCTTATACTAATCTTCAGTCTTCTGTAAAGAAGGAAGTTAGGGATTTTAAGTCGGGTAACATTGTAATTAAAGAACTAGGAGAAGTTGATCAGAGCGGGGAGAAACTGCTTCCGTTGATCCAGGGAAATGACGAGGCTGCAGAATCCAAAGCAATAATGAAGGATTCCATCTCTGAACTTGAAAGGAGAATAGAGTCTCTCAGGAGGGCTGGATCTTTTAGCAAAGGAGGTGGATACGTTCTTCCAGATTGTCTTCAGTAGCCGTGATGCTCTGATTTGTAATTTGAGAACATCCATTGTCAACAACATCAAGGGAGGTCTAGAAGAAAACCACAAAGGAGGAGCAAATAAGGTTAGTTTCTCCCATTCTCTGTTGAATGGCAAGCTTAAAGCATAAATATTGGTGTTTGAATTTTTTTCCTACTGTCTTTCATGTGTTTGTTCGGTTGTTCCAAGCTGTATTTGTAATTGTGAGAATATTATGATAAATGGAAAGTTATATTGTGCTCATTTATCATAGGAGCTTTGTTCTGCATATAATACATCATCATCATCATCATCATCATTGACCCAGTGAAGCTCCGCTACAGCGGAATCTTCAATTCTAAAAATTGTGGAGTTCTGCATATAATACATTCTAAAAATTGTGGAACTTCAATTCTAATCCATCCAAGGCCAGAAATTGCTACCAAGAAGTAATGGTGGTTTCCTGGCTCTACTAGCTAGTCCTAGAAATTTATATATGTATATATGAACTCTAAACCACAATATAAGTTGTGAAACCAGAAACACTATTGAGTGGTAACAAAAAAGAAAATGTACCTCCACAGCAAGAGTGTAATTGTTAGTTGCATCTCTGTTGGGATGACTATTTTGAGATGAGTAGTATATTTGTTTTAATATGGAAGTTGTGCAAGAAAAGGCTTCAGAGCCTGAAGAACAAGGGATTGCTCAACCTATAAGCCTTTCTACAAGTATTGAATTCACAATATTGCTATGACAAAATCATACAGCTTGATATTCATCTCTGTAGGAATGTTTCAGCAGGTGCACCAGGAATCACACAGAAGTTTAACAGAACATCAATAATTTATCAAATAATGATATACTTGAAAGTCTTCACAGAAAAGATGCTAATATTAGAGCTGAAAACTTCCTATGGATGTTCCTCTATTCTCTAATGAAATCTTGCGATTGAGCTTGCACCTCTTAACAAAACCATATCATGCCATTTTGAGTCAATAAGCATGCCATTGTAATTTGTAACTGCAGATATATAGGATGAACTGACAGCTAATACTCCTGACTGCTAATACTCCCTCCGTTAAAGTAAACTTCTCATTCTAGGTTGATTTTCTTGTTGAACAAAAGTTGTCATTTGACTTATTTTAAACCATTTTTTCTAATAATATTCATATTAATTAAAAATATTTACATAAATCTACAAAATAAGGTGAAAGATCTTGACAGAATTGAGGATATTTAAGTCAAATCAAACGATTTTCTTAATTGTCAAGACAAACTCTAAAACTACAAGTTTATCAAGACAAACTCTAAAACTACAAGTTTATCGGAACGGAGGGAGTACAATGTAAGCTACTCAACCTGAAAGTCATTCTATCAAGTTCACCGGAATCTGTCTTAAAATCAGGGGAGATATTTGGAGAATTTACATGAAGCATTATTGAAAAAACAAGTGTCATTTGCCAAAGTCAAGAAATAACAGGATGTGGAAACGTACTTTAACCAATCTACACCTGCACTTGCGTGGGCTTTAGTCCGCATAACAATAACCGGAAAACTCCAAGGCGACAGACGCCACACAACAACTGCAGGACCATGTTCAGCTGAGGAGGCCTAAGTAGACATGTATCACAATGAATAATACTCGTAGTAACTTTAATGATACATTTCAACAGAGGAAATCCTAACACTAAAACCCACCAAGTGGCTGGTATCTGTTTAGGCAATAACTGAAGATGTAATTGTTCTCTCAGTCTCAATAAAAAGTTGGTTCAGAACAAATGCATCTGCCTACAGACCCAAGATGCATCTGCCTGATGCAAGAAAAGAAACTTGTACTAATACATATCACAGTCAAAACCATTAAGAATTGACAGCGCAGCCGTACACAAATCATGTAGTTTGAAAGAAAACTAAAGTCGGTTCAGAACAAATGAAAACTCAATATCGGCAAGCACCTTGAACATCATAACAAGGCACATTGTCATCTCAACCAACCACACACTGAGTAAATTATCTTATCAAATTGACATTACCATGAATGACATCATCCGGTCCACCCTATCTGCAAGAAGTGTAAAAAATACTCTATAAAACACAAATTTCAATGGTTTAACCAAGCTGATGATGAGAATGAAGAAGAAATTGAAGTAGAAGAGCATGAATCCAATTTACTTTACAACACTTTTGAAATGATTCAATTCAAATCTCCAAACTCAAATGGATTCCCGAGTCTTTCCACCTCTGGAACACGAAACAGGACAATTACTATGTAAGTTTATCAAGAGCTATTTAATGGACCAGTTTAGCGATGAAAACTGCTATCTAATCCCTTTGATATCTCCTTTGGAAAAAGCTTGTTTCCGGAATGTATGGTGGATGTGCTGTTGCGATGTTAATTTCTTAGGGGTTATTTCAGTTATTGTGCTAAGATCTGTGAATTTGTGATGTTATTCTGTTAGTACATATATATAGCAGAACAAACAAAACTTGTCGTCAAGTATTCTGCATTTGTGGTTCATTTTGTCTGCATATTTTATAGCCTTATTAGGATCACATGCAATTCTTGCTGATAATTTCCTACATGTGGAATTTCAATTTGCGTATTCTTGTAAACATTGTGTAGTGATATAATAACAAGTTGAAATCCATACATTACTTGCAATATATTATACACAAAACAATCACAAACAACACACAAATTCCTCAATGTTTACAATACATTATCATGAAAATAAAATATAAGAGTAAAAAGCTTTAATCCAACAACAAAATGCAACATATGCAAACCTCAAACATCATAAGTACACAAAACAAATCCCACACACTTACATAAACTGAAGAACACCATATTTTTTACACTTTTTGACACTAGTAAACACTACTAGTGAGAAGTTGTGGAGTTGTTTCTCTCAACAGTTTTAGATGGGAAAGTGTTTTCGTCGAAGATCCCAGCATGGAAAAGCAGCACCCACAAGTGGGTGATAAACTCCCCTCCATCCGCTAGCTTTTCAGCATGATCCATTTCATTTTTTGAATTAGGAGCCATGAACAGAATCAGTTCTGCCCAAAAACCCGCCAAAACTTCCCATCTCTTCTTCTAATCACCAATCTCTCTCAGGTCCTTTCTTAGCTTCAGACCTTGCCGTACAATCGAGACTTGTTGCTCCTCATCAACATTACTAATAATATGGGAATCAATTTCCCTAAGCTTGTCGAGTCCCTTTCTACCAGACTTCTTGTAATCCTTGAGCAATCTCTTCGCACCTTCAATCGCCTGGCTACATATGCTGTCAGTTTTGGCAGCGTAACCCGGTAACAACTTTGGAGCAAAGGCAACTAAATATGCACAATATTTGGATAGACGAGAAGCCACTACAAAATCAGCATCATCAATAGGTAGTAGTAGCTCATCATTATCCACTTCGCAAAGAGTTGTAGCGATGTGCCAAACAAGTATGACATGAATATTACTCTCGAGTTCGGTAGCCCAACTGAGCTTCCCACATCCTCTTGAGACAATCCACTTGCCTTCAATGAGGCCATTCCATTAGTTAGTCGACGGCCATGTTTCTGTAAAGATACAATCACGGCCCTTCTGACCACATTCGGTACTTTGACGCTCTTGCTCTCTTTTCTACCCGCTCTTGGAACAAACCCCGTGATTAGAGGGATTACGTTCAGAATCTTGCTTGGGATATAATGTAGATGCGAATAGTTCTCGAGGAGCGAGTACTGGCTGAGCTCATTTCTCCAAGTGCTGAAAGACTCATGTAGACGAAGGCAACAAATGATCCGAGCCACTTTCGAGATCAAACAATCAATTATGGATTTCTTGGTCCATGACTTTCGGCTCACATACAAGCAAAGAACCATCACCTTTGCCCATCTTGAAGTGATGAATATAATGAACTGTGTGACCTCCACCAATGTAATAATGAGCATCACAAGCTTGGTGACTAGAGTGTCAATATCAAATTCTTTAAACTCAATCTTGTAAGGATCATCACTTTTATCGTAATCAGTAAAGTATAGAGCAATTATCCAGCCAATGACTATTAGAAACAACAAATGCTTGAGTTGCCACAACATCCCAATTTGGTAGTAACAAAAGTATTTGCTATAGAAGAAATCATAGAGAAAGCTATAAGCTCTACCTCCACCACTCTAAAGGGCCTCTCTTCTTCCCCTTGCTTGGATAGCAACCCATCTCGAACCAACTTCCACGCCTTCTCCTGATGTTTATGTTCGTAGGATGGAAAGCCAACAAATCTTCTTAGAAGCATCCAAAACAACGAAAACGAAAGACAACAATCCTTAAGGTGATGATCTCGATGTCTTCTCGAGTTCAAGAGAATCTCATCTTCACAATTCCAAATCTTGTCAACGGTGGCCCTATCAACAACCCTGTCGGTAGTACTCATACCAACCAAATATCTACATTCTTGCACAGGATCCGCCGAATCCCTATGATCATCATCGTCATCATCGTACTCTCCATTCAACAAAGGACATGATCTAAGCGACGGAGTATTGCAAGTAGAGTACATTAACCCAATCGTCCTTTCCACAACCTTGAGCTCTGCAAAGACCAATATCAAGACCAAAGGCAACACCACAACAGCCTTCAACTTTTCGTAAAAGACAACGAATCCAAGCAACAATACGAGTACTTGGAGAAGATCCTTGAAAAAAAACACTTTCCCTGTCGTTCGGTCATCAAGATCGACAGCATTAAAGTTGTCAACACTACCATAGATGAATAGCAAGAGCACCGCCCACAAGAAGCTTAATATTTTGCCATTAAAAAAGAGGTTACTGAGGATAAGGCCTAGAATGTAAGGGATCACGAAGAAGAGCAAAGAGTAAGGCAACCAGGCAAGAAACTGAAGTTGGGCATACCTATGCCGCCTGCGAATAATCCCGATGATGAAAACCGTCATCAGGAGAACGAAGGCCAGGCATACATAGGCTACGGTCCACGCAAGGTCCTTCCGTATCGATTTTATGGCGACATCAGTCAAGTTGACTGTCGGTGGACAGTGCATCTTCATAGATGGAGCTTGGTGGAATAGCTAGCTAGCTTGGGGAGTAGTCAAGTAAGCTTAGAATTTAGTGGTGCAAGCTAATATGCATATATGAGTGCAGTCCAACACTTAGTATCGTGTTATGAGGTCTTTTGGTAGCATATGTGCGTTGTATAAGGAAGGGATCTCAACTTAGTTATGATTAAAGGAAAAGGGAAGGCGATAGTATCAAGCTAGGAATGTAGTACAAATTATCAAAACAAGCAATCTCCGACCAAAAAAACATAAAAATCGAAGTTAAGCAATTCATGTACTTGTACATTTCAACCGTATATCAACATAGGAGAGTGTACAAGTTATGACTCCATTCACTTGAACCGTATATCAACATAGGAGAGTGTTATAAAGTTAAAGTATCATTCAGATGGGTTGGCTGAAGTTAGTTTAAAAAGTTAAAGTATCATTCAGATGGTTGGCTGAAGTTTAGGTTAAAGCTAGTTTGGTTTGTCGTGACATATGAAAACGTAAATGTAAACGAAACGAAATGAATCTAGACCAATTTTTGTGTCATAATACATTTATATAAAAAAATCATCCAACAACTTATCCATTGTAAAAGTGAGATAGAAGGGGAGTGATTTCACCATTTTGTTACCCACCCCTTTGATTGAAGAATGATTGAGGTGGAGCAAGCCTCTTTTTACAATGGATAAGACGTCTTGCAAAACAAATTAATTTATTTTTCAATGTATCATGGCATTAAAATGGACTTGAATATATTTTCATTCCATTTAAGTTTGCATGAATTTGAACCAAACAGGGTCAAATTGTGAATTTGATTGACCAACTATAGAATTGAGGAATGTCTTGGACCGTATATCAACACATGCACTTTTTTTTTTTGATCCAACATATGCACTTTTTGAGGATGAGAGATTGTTCGGATCCATTTTGGAAGTGGCTCTAGTTTGATCGAGGTATTTTGTTAACTGAATTTTTTTTGCCGAATACATAAATAGGTCCTTGAACTTTGACGATTTTGACATTCATATCCTTATACTTTTGGGATTTCCTACTATATATTTTTTTGTCATTTAAATACAAAAATCCGATCTGGCAAAACGCGTGTAGCTCACCTTCGTGATTGCGACTAAGATAGGATATTTTTTTCCTTTTTTAAAATAATGTATAAACATAATTATTTTTCTTTAATTGTATTCTTTCATTTCTTTTCTCTTTTTTTATCCTTTTTCTTTATAATTTCTTTTCATATCCAAAAAGGAATGGCTCCACTGAATCGACGGACTCTAGTAGAGAGTCAGGCCAGAACGACGAACTCGGGGAGAGTAAGGCCGGAACGGCGAACTCGGGACAGAAAGTTAGGCCGGAACGACTGACTCAACGATGGACTCAGGAGATAGTCAGGCCGGAACGACGAACTTGGGACAAAAATAATGGCCCGATTAAACCTCAGATCTGAATGCCGGCGGTGAACAACCCAGATCTAAAGAATGTTTGGACTGAAACTCAGAACTCAGGACAGAATGAATGGTTGAAACTCAAAAAGAATGGTGTTTCTGATTCCACCAGATCTGGTTTCGGGACAGACCTTGAAGATGGCGTTTCGGGACAGATCTTGAAGAATCAAGATTTGGATCTCCAGATCTTGAACAACCCTTGGAAGGAACTTGATTCTTCACCGCCGACAAAGAATCTGAATTCTTCACCGCCGTTGACGAACTCGGGTGGGAGGAGGCAGTCATGGGATCGAGGAGGAGGAGGAGGAGGAGGGGCGGTGATGAAGGATGAGGCAGAGAAGATATGCCGGTTGTGAAGAATCGAATTCTTTCTCCCGAGTCCGACATTCTGTGTTGATTCTCGTTGGCTTTTTTGGGATGTACATCAATTGAACAAAAGGAGGAAGAAGATCTAAAAAGACAAAAAAATAAAATTTACATTTAATACGGAGTAAAAATTATCTACGTGGCATAGTGAGAATTACGTGGCAAAAGAAACGTGTAGAGTAAACGTGAGTGTATTGCACGTAGGTAAAACTAGTGTGATTTGTGTTTAAATGAAAAAAATATGTATAGTATAATGACCTATTTGAAACCCCTAAAGTATAAGGATATGAATGCCAAAATCGTCAAAGTTCAGGGACCTATTTATATATTCGGCCGATTTTTTTTTCCATTCATATATTCTCCACCTTTAAAAAAATGATTTAGATTGATTTGCAAGGACCGCAACCTAAAACTATCCGTACCATACCCCACCCATAAATATGACTATTTATTTTTAACCACCCCTAAAAAATCCTCCGTTAGCTAAATACCACCTTCGTTACTTATCCCGTTACAAAAATAAAAAAACCCAAGAATATCTTGACTCGTCCAACATAACAAATACATGATATATACCTTGTCTCGTCGAACGGACGGGTTAGTCCTTAGTTTAAATATAAATTAATAACTTGCATTTAACTTTTTTAATTTTTATTTAGCTTTTTGTATGATTCATTAATTTCCATTATCTTAAGATGATAGTAACTCTATAACATTCAAACCGATTGCTAAATACAAACCTAGAAGCTTACATCATACAACAAATTAAAACGTTGCTAAATACAAAAACGGAAACACCACACACACCTCAACAAATCCTAATCATACAAGCATAGGGCTTAGTCGCAACATATGTTTTGTAATTGCTTAGATATCCTTGTTTGTGAAAGAGTTTCTGTCGACTATTCCAGCATGGAAAAGCAACACCCACAAATGGGTGATGAACTCTCCCCCATCTCCAAGTTTCTCAGCATGAACGATTTCATTGTTGGCATTAGGAGCCAAAAACAAGATCATCTCGGCCCAGAAATCCGCTAACACTTTCCACCTCTGCTTTGGGTATTTAATTGTTGTTATCAGAGCTCTTGCTAGCTTAGCACCTTGCTCTACAACACTGCCTTGGTGGCCATTCTCAACGTCCCCACTGTTGGAATGAGTGTGTTAGTAATACAGACACTGTTCCCACGGGAACAGTGAACTGGGCAGCGGAAATAAATACAGTTATGCAGGTAACTGTTTGACACGATCTCTTTAGAGTGGAAACCTCGATCAACCAACTAGTTGAACGAGTAAAACCACTACCTCCTTAGAGGATTTCAAATGACTTCTTATATTATTAATTTTTTCACGAGCTACAAAGGCAAGTAGGGACTCCAAGATAATCTAGTCTAATCTCTAAACCCTAGATCTATCAAACCCTAACTTCTCAGCCTAAGCACGTAAAGATAATAATCTAAGAAGACCTAAAAACCCTAGCAACAACGTACTTAACACCTTGTCGAAGCTTCAATGGCACTTGAATGCTCTGCTGCTCGATATCTATGGAGATCGGTCGAGATCGGTCAATAGAAAACCTAAACTGAACTCTTATTTATAGAAGAGACTTGGATCTGATATAATATTATTTCCTTGCCACGAAATAATATTTTTCCACCCAAAATATCTTCTACAAACTGATTCGCAATATAATATTCCATGAGATCTTTCCTTAACCTAGAAATCTTCTCCTTGCATCACAAGCTACTCCCAATTTGGTGAGATATGATTCCGATTTTATCTTTAGAGATTATCTTCTAATAACCAACTATTCCAGTTGTCAAATCTTCGAGAATCAAATCTTCCAAAGTTGAAAGGACGCGCTTTCCTTATTTAGAATCTGTCCAAGCGCAGACGCTGTTGTTCCCTCAAGCGCAGACGCTGTTCCCTCACATCAGCGTCAACTCATTCCTGCTTCCATACTTTTGTATTACCTGAAATGACTATGGAAACATACAACCCATCAAATCTCTTAGAGTTTGTCATTATCAAAACACAAGGGAACGATCGGTACTGTACCCATGGTAACAGTGTCTGTTCCCATGGTACCAGTATCCAACAATATCCCCCTTTTTGATGATGACAAACTAATACCACAAAATTTCCCTATCATGTATGAAGTTGATAAACAGACACACCATGTGTATGAAACAAACAAATGTTCCCCCTGACTTTACCATACGAGCAATCAAGTGATGTTGTTCCCCCTCAGCTTTTGAACCGTTCCCTAGAGAACCGTTTTCTGAACTTGTAAACAAGCGCATCTCTGCAATTTTCCATACTTCCCCCTTTTGGCATCATCAAATGATCAAAATACCATACTAATGGAACAATGCACAGAATTTAAACTCGTCAACATAAAGTTGTCATTATAGCATTTTGGGCAAAGATTACATAACCATCACAGACACATAGCAAAGTAAGATCATAGGTGTTCACGGGAACAGTAAGCAAAACACCAAAAACATCAAAAGAAAACCTTTTAGTGGAGGAAATGACGGCTAAAGGGAGAAAGAGGGATCCATTCATGATTTTGAGTCAGAGATTCTTATTCTCACTATTTTTGATTTGCACCTCCAAAATCATATCCCACTTCATTTGCCTCTTTTCTCTTATTGTTCCCTTATCCCCTTTAACTTCTTTGACCAAGAATATTTGAAGATCACTTTTCTTTGATTTTTCTTTCTTTTCTTTTCTTTTCTTTTCTTTTCTTTTCTTTTCTTTTCTTTTCTTTGGCGCATGCTTAGCCACTCAACTTCTTTTACTCCACCTTCAAACCACATTCCCTTTTCTCTTTTGTTTTGAACTTTGAGAATCATTGTTCCCTTCCTCATCATCATGAATGGAATGAAAAGGCTGGTTTGGATAGCAAGAGGGTCAGAAGACAAAAATAGCATATCCAAACAAACAAAACATGGTAGGGAACATTTAGTAGTCTAAGTAATTGAGTCCCGTTGGGGGGGGTAAAAAAAATCAAGCTCATAGGAAACGTTTACTTGGACTATGGCTTAGGACGGCTGTACGACCAATTATCATATCGGCTTATAATGAGGGATAACATAGATCAAGTTGGTCATTTTGGGCTAAAAAGAAGTGCTTTTACGCTTATGCTACTGTTCCATGACATTTTTTTTGAAATTACATGCATGTAATCATGAAAGGATGTGCACTTCACCCAGCATATCACCATAAGACATCATAATCAGAAAAGCAAGCAACTGAAATCATCGTTCCCTATATAGTTTTGATCATCTTAGCCAATCATTGAGGGAATAATGGACCGGGACTTGCAAGTTCAAGGTATTGTTCCTATGAGCATCCTCAAATGCTCGTAGGGTTTTCTGTCAAATGCTTTGGTAAGGATATCATCAACTTGGTTTTCAACCCAACATAGAAACATCTAAAGACTCTCATGGATGCATGCAATTCTATGGAACAAAGAGCTAATCACAACAGAAATCAAGAATAAGATTAGAAATACTTACCTGGATTGTTCCTTCTGGGATTGTTCCTTCGGTAACAACGACACAAATTGTCGTTCCATGTTCTTTCCTTTGAATGCTTCATTCCACCTTATAGCCCTCAGTTGTGGTGGTTTCATTGCTTCTTGTTGCTAGTTCTTGACTTGAATTTTCGTGACATCAATTGACTCTAATCCCGCCTCTTCCCCCCGAACGCATGGTTTCCCTCCAACATAGGTCACGAAGTCCTTTGTTGGAGTGGCACCAAGCGCTTCTTCGGGATTTGAAGTGGGATCAGTTAAAATGTCACGAACATTGTCAAGAACTTTTGTGGTATCAACAATATCATCATTGTTTCCCTGGGAACTACTCATGTTACATCCAAAGTTTGTAGTATTGTTCCCAGTTCCAAAAACATCCAATGGTTCACTGGTCTCATCATCATCATCTCAATATTATCCTTTGGATCCTTTTATTCTCCACAATACGCTCTCTTGAGAAAACATTTTCGTTGTTCCCCTGGGACCAGATCTATGCAACATTCATATGATTATAACCAAGATTATTGACCAGCCTTACCTTTCTTACCTTGATGTGATCATATAGTTTAACTTTGCTTGTTCTTGTAATTGCTCCTTGTCTTTTTTTTTTCACCAAAGGAAATGCTTCCTCTAGTGCTTTCTTATGAAGTGAGGATAGATTCTTGTTGTTTCTTGTCACGTGGTATGGAAACAAGTTCTCTATATACCACTCGTCGTTCCCCCTCACTTCATCCTGCAAAAGATCAATTCAAGGCTTCACGACCTAAGCAAGCATTGCCCTTTTGGGTCGGTTAGGATAAAAACGTTTATGTTCCTGAGGACTAGCAACAAAATATTCATTTAGATTAACATCATTGCTCCGACTTTGTTTTTCATGATTTTTCTTAAAACTTCTTGAAACAAAGCTATTATCTTGAACATGTGGAGAGTATGAGTTCTGTTTCTGCTGGTTATTGTTCCCTTCCCAGTGGTGACGATTATTTCTTTTCTTGTTTTGACCACTGTTACCATTCTGGTTGTAAGACTTGTTCCCTTGATTTTTCTGATAGTTTTGATAGATTTGGGCCTTCTTACACTTAGTGTGATCATGACCTTTCTTGCCACACTGCTTACAGAATTGATAGTACATGCCAAGATAGTACTTAAGTTTTTGAAGCCTTCTCTCCTTAACACGGTCAACATTCAAGTCTTTTGGTTCATTACCTAAAGATTGCTTTATAAAGATTTTGTGAGCCGTTTGACCAGTGTACCAATCCCTTTTCCCACTATTTCCACTTTCTAGGATTTTAAGTCTCTGTTCTAGGTGAGAATTCTTTTCCCTAAGATTTTGAATTTCTTTATCCCTATTTTCTATCATTTGTGGAATAGGAACATCAGGTGTAGGCTCATCATCTCCTGAGACATAACCTATTCTATGTCTAGAGGGACAAAAATTCGTTTCATTTTTCTCCTTTTCCTTTTAAAGTTTATCTCTTTCTATCTCAACTTCCAGTAAATCAGATCTAAGAGAATTGTTAACCTCTCGGAGAGAGTCAATTTCTTCTCTCAAGGGACCACAAGTCTTACAGGGAACAGTAACACCTTCAGTGGGAACAACCATTTTCTTTTTCAGATTATAACATTGTTCCTCAGCATTATTCAAGTCATCTTGTTAACCTAGATTTTCATCATACATTCTTTTCAGAAGTTTAACAAGATCAGATCTACTACTAGAACAAGAGTATCAAGAAATTGTTCATGGTTTACCTCTTGGTCGACTGTCTTCGTTTGGATGGTCATGGCACACATGTTTGAAGTTGTCCAAGACTCAGGTTCATCTTCAGAGTCGTTGTCCCATACTGCAACACAAACCTCCTTTTTGTCTTTTTCAGAATCGTTACCTCGGGAACAATACTTTGCATAGTGCCCCTTCTCCTGACACTTGTAATATGTTATATCCTTGAAGTCTCCTCTATCTTTACTGTTCCCACAGTCACGAATGCCTCGAGCCTTTCCTTTGTTGTAGAGATTTTGCATGGCTCGAGTAATGATGGTTGTTTCTTCATCATTGTCATCTTCATACTCTTCCTTCTCAGCTTTGACATTATCATATGCCTTCTCAATATTTAAAGCTATTCCCTTGCTTGAAGTATTGCCAGGTTTGACATTGACATGATATTTCTCATAGTCTTTGATTTTCCCAAACACCTCATGCATAGTTGAGTTCTTTGTTAAGGGATTTTCCTTGAGCAAACCCCTGGTATAGGCATACTTGGGGTGAAGACCATTGATGACCCTAAGAATTCTCTCTTCGTGGTCGATGATTTTTTCATCAACTCCTAGAGCATTCAGCCGGCTAACCAGTGTCTCAAACCTTGACTGATAGGCTGAGACGATTTCATCTTCTTTCATTTCGAAGTTGAAGAAGTCTCGTTTGGCGTCATGAAGATGACTCTTGTGAAGATCCTCGCTTCCTACATGCATCTGCTCGATTGCAGCCCACATGCTCTTGGCATCCTTGACATTAACAACCTTCCGCATATCTTCACTTCCAAGGGCATTCATTAGATACATTCTTGCCTTGAAGTTCTTCTCCATCCCTTGGTATTCAGTGGGTCCCCAATCCTTCTTGTTGTCTTTCTTAGCAGCGGGAACCTCATAGTCGCCATCTTCAATGGTACACCATGCCTTATAATCATTGCTTCGAATCCAGTAAGCGAACCGAATCTTCTAGTGTTGGTATTCTCCAGCCTTCAACAAAGGTGGATTGTTGTTGTTGATACCAACATCATAGTGATTGTTAGAGCCCATCTTGTTGACCTGCAATGATCACACTATCTAGAGCAAACCTGCTCTGATACCAATTGTTGGAACGAATGTGTTAGTAATACAAACACTATTCCCACGGGAACAGTGAACTGGGCAGCGGAAATAAATACAGTTATGCAGGTAACTGTTTGACACGATCTCTTTAGAGTGGAAACCTCGATCAACCAACTAGTTGAACGAGTAAAACTACTACCTCCTTAGAGGATTTCAAATGACTTCTTATATTATTAATTCTTTCACGAGCTACAAAGGCAAGTAGGGACTCCAAGATAATCTAGTCTAATCTCTAGACCCTAGATCTATCAAACCCTAACTTCTCAGCCTAAGCACGTAAAGATAATAATCTAAGAAGGCCTAAAAACCCTAGCAACAACGTACTTAACACCTTGACGAAGCTTCAATGGCACTTGAATGCTCTGCTGCTCGATATCTATGGAGATCGGTCGAGATCGGTCAATAGAAAACCTAAACTGAACTCTTATTTATAGAAGAGACTTGGATCTGATATAATATTATTTCCTTGCCACGAAATAATATTTTTCCACCCAAAATATCTTCTACAAACTGATTCGCAATATAATATTCCATGAGATCTTTCCTTAACTTAGAAATCTTCTCCTTGCATCACAAGCTACTCCCAATTTGGTGAGATATGATTCTGATTTTATCTTTAGAGATTATCTTCTAATAACCAACTATTCCAGTTGTCAAATCTTCGAGAATCAAATCTTCCAAAGTTGAAAGGACGCGCTTTCCTTATTTAGAATCTGTCCAAGCGCAGACGATGTTGTTCCCTCAAGCGCAGACACTGTTCCCTCACATCAGCGTCAACTCATTCCTGGTTCAATACTTTTGTATTACCTTAAATGACTATGGAAACATACAACCCATCAAATCTCTTAAAGTTTGTCGTTATCAAAACACAAGGGAACGATCGGTACTGTACCCATGGTAACAGTGTCTGTTCCCATGGTACCAGTATCCAACACCCACCAATACGATCAATGAGCTCCATGATCTCATAGTGCTCAGTTAGTCTCTTTGCATCTTCGATTGCCGAGTTGCAAGTGAGTTCGGTGGCTACGACATAACCCGGTAACAATTTCGGAGCAAAGGCAACCATGTAGGCGCAATATTTGGACAGACTTGTTGCCACCACAAAGTGATCGCCTCGTTCGTTCGAAGCTAGCGCTTTGCTATCGACTTCGCAAAGGGTGGTGGCTACATGCCAGGCAAGAACAACATGAATATCATTCTCCATTTCGGTAGCCCAATTGATCAGGTTCTCTATGACTTGTGGAGGTAACTCGCTCACCTGCAATGAGGCGACTCCATTAGTCAAGTGAGGGCCGTGTTTTTGCAAGGAAAAGATCACATCTTTTTTCACCCCACTTGACAACTTGACGCTCTTTCTCTCTCTTCTACCAGGACTCGGAAGGAATAAGCCCGTGCTTAGAGTAATAGCGTTCGAAAATTTGATCGGGAGATGTTGAGAGGGTTTCTTAACAACAAATAAATTTATAAGTCACCCCGCTGAGTATAGCGAAGTCAGGATCGTTCGACAGGAAGCAAGGTTGTTCGTTTATCAATCTACTAAAAAGCAAACAAAAACAAATAAAAACACTCACAAGTAGCCTCGTTAACGACGTTGTCAGGGTCGTTAACGAACCACCGAACACAAAAATACTCAAAAAACGACCTAAATAAATTCGGTACCGAGGCAAGTAACTCAACAACGAAAATTCACTTAAAATAATTCAAATAAAACAAAGATCCAGGACTAGGGACACCACAACATAGCCAAGCATATAAACTCGTAAGAAGATAAAATCATGCCTTTAAACAGATAGAGTCGTCAACTTTCGTTGACTATCAAGTAAATTAACCAACTTTCGTATCCTAATTCACTTAATTGCTTGTTTTGGATCTAAAGCTTGAAACTTTCGTATTCAAACAATATCAACCTTCAAGTTACTAACTTTCTCTTTCAATCAAGTTAAAAACTCAAATTACCTCAACTTCCGTTTCGGTATAAGCACAACAAAAAATCTCAATAAGAGATAAAAGGCATTCAACACACAATCTTACTCATCAAACATGCTCAACTATGTCGGGCTTAACCCCGATCCTAGAAAAGAAGACTACTCACTAATCATGACTAAGAAACTAATAACTATAATCAAAGAAAACATTGAAAACAAAACAGTACTCAAATTAATAAGAAATATCGTCTCACAGAGATTCAGAAGAAACCGAAAACACCGAAATACCGAATCAAAATCACGACTAACGATCCCGGTAACTTTCGTCTACCGAGCCCCTTCAATCACAACTCCAATCCGTCCTTCTCTCTCTCGGCTCTCCAAAATTCTCCTCGAAAAATCCTCCCTTTTCTATGCTAGATAGAAGGGTATTTATACTAAAAAGCTAAAAACTAAAAAGGCTAAAAGATATAAACTTTCCTAAAAAGATAGAAATAAAACTCTAAAAGATAGAAACAAAATCTAAGAAGATAATAAGACCTAAAATACATATTCTAATAACCCTAAAAGATTCTAAAAAGATACTCAACCGACACGGAAATAAATTCTCGCTCAGGATCAGTGAATCATAAAAATCATCTTTCAAATCTTCTCTTTCGTGGCCTCGTTAACGAGCCCTCACAGCCTCGTTAACGAGCCTGGGCTTTGTGTTCTTCCACACTTCCTCTCGTAATCTGGAGCTCTGACTTCTTCAATCTTGTATTCCTCCGTCTTTCAATGTAATGCTCCAAATTCAGTTCCATATAGCTCTTTTCCTTGCTAAAACCTACATAATACACAAAATAGCGTAGCTTCCACTCTTTTTATAGAAATATGCAAAACTATCTAAAAACACTCAAAACTAAACCTAAACTTAACAAAACTAAACCTATTAAGTAAAGAAAACCTACTAAAAACTATACTAGAAATGCGAACATCAAAATACCCCATACTTAAACTTGCTTGTCCTCAAGCAATCAACAGACACCAACCAAAACCAAAACAAACATACTCATCAAGACATAGCCATCTTCTAAAAAGCAACATCTACACATGAGAAAAATATAGCAAAAGACTATTAACATCCTCACACATATATGTACTTAAATAGACATAAGATAATACAATCCAACCTTGCACGGGATATTGTGTTTCTCTCAACTCTCAAGTGTTTAGGCTTATAAATTCAATCTCTCAACTCATCTTATATACAAAAACTCATAGAACTTATATCACCAATACTCTCCACCCAAGATTTGTCAAAACAAGCAAAAATCATCAAGAGAACTTAGGCTCAATGAAAACCTTCATAGAAGTTTCCATTCAGCCGGGTTGTAATGGGGCTTGGTAAAAACAATAGGGCATGGAAATATTTTGGTCATGTGATGCTAATAATATCCGGGAATCAAAGACTCCTAAAAACTCACATATCAAAAACTCTCATAAAAGAACATATACCAAACTCACTCTCTCATTATGCACTTATTCTCACTCACCCTTCAACATCCTAGAAAGTCTCATAACAAATAAAAGAATCTCTGATATTATCTATAAATACAAATGCACTTCAACTCTTCACCTCCTTTTATTTTTTTTCTTTCTTTTTTTCCTCTTTTTTATATATACTGCCTCGCTGCCTCGTTAACAAACCCACTTTAGGGTCGTTAACGAGCTCCCATATAAATTCTTTCTTCTCTTTCTCACCTCCATCAAATACTTTATTTTGTGCATCTTTTGCTTATCAAGAGATCTTTCTTATTACATGTAAAAACAAGAGACTTCCAATCTACCCTTCCCGAATATCCTTCAATTGAAGCAAAATATAAGCAACTTCTCTCTTTTTAACACACAACAAAACTTACCTCTCCAATCGAAGTCATAATTCCCGGATAGGGTCAAGCTTATCTTGGCTATGGTATACTTTTGTGGAGCTAAAAATAAAGGTTTCAGGCTAGAATTGGTTATCAAAAGAAGGATCATGTAAAGGTGGATAAGGAATAATAGGGCTTATAAAAATAAGTTCTCCATCATATGATTTTCACAAGTAATGAACTAAGAATCTCATACGGGTCTCAAGATATAGATAACTATCACAATTCCAAGAGATAATATGCATAAAGAGAGTAAATCACACAAGAAAAGAAGAGAGATTTATAATGTTCTCCCTATAAGGCCAAAAATAACTCACAAGGTAGATTTTGTTGGATTGCATCATTTATGCAATAAAGTATATGTGCTCAATTTCGTCCAATGCTATCTTCTTCTAAAACAAATAATTTCAAGTTGAGAATCCGGCTATACTATTAAAGACATGCTTGCAAGGAATTATATGGTTAAGTTAGCGATTGCTATCATAGAACCTAAGAAAGGGATATCTATCAATTCTAAAACTCTTTTTAGATTTTTCAAAAATTTTCGATTTTTTTCGATTTTCGGTTTTGATTTTCCAATTTGCAACATAAAGAAATAAAAACTACATAAAACACATAAACACCTAGGACATAAGTTTTCTATTTTCTCCCACCCCTTACTTAAAATTACAGTGTCCCACTGTAATAAAAATAAGAAGAAGGAAAAGAAATAGAAAAGAAAACAAAAGATTAAAAAGAAAAAGAAAGACATAAAAACATACAAAGTTTCAAAAGTGGGAAACAAGGAAAAACTTCATCTTCGGGCTGAATCAACGGTTTGGTGGAGGAAAGTAATGCTCAAAGTTCCCCATGAAGTCGTACATCGTCCTCCAACGCTCAGCGTCATCCGCCTCTCTCTGACGATGCCTCTCATCCTCCATCGATATGCGAGCAGAATAGACAGATTCCCATCTATCCATCCTCCTATGAATGTGATCCTGCTGGAGGTGAAGCTGCTGCATCCGTGCAGAAAGATCCTCGGCCCATGGAGGTGGTATATTCGATCCTGTGTACTCGGGATGAGGAGGTGGTGGGTAGTGAGGCTGGAAATGATCTTGATACATCAACGGGTTGTAAGGCAAGAGTCCATAGGAATGAGGGTCGACGGGAGCTGGTGGTGGGTCGACAGGAGCTCTCGGCACCTCGTTAACGAAGCTGGGGGCCTCGTTAACAGTGTTAGGAGGGGTCTGAAAATGGTCGTTAACGAGCCTGGTGGGCTCGTCAACGAGGATATTTCTCCCTAAGACTTCCGTGTCGATGTCTTCTTCCTCGAAATTTTGCTCCTCAATTCCGCCCTCGGTGTCGGCCTCTTCACTGTCGTTGCCTACTACCTCGGTATCCTCTTCTTCATCTTCATCTTCATCTTCATCCATGGCTTCTCGCTCAAACCGGGATTCACATGGCCTAAGCGAAGAAAGCTCATCCTCCGGCTTAGGTTCCAATGGGTAAGCGTGTCCCGTCCACGCCTCGTACCAATTCGGTACGTAGAGAAGCTCAAACTTGTCGAGGGTCGGTGTAACGATGCGATCTTGAACTTTCACCTTGAATCCTCCCTCGGCTTGAATGAAGACACCGGAGCTATGCCAATAATTCTTGTTGAGGAGTTGGGCGTGAGCCGGTGTGTAGCGAGTGAGATCGACTCCAAGATTTTTAGCCAAGAGGCTAACCAAGTTGCCACACCAAACCTCCTTGGACTTGGTTGATTTCCCGATGTAGCAAAGCCACTCGTACCCCAAATTTAACGGGCCGGGTTCCTCAAAAAGGATGGTGCGGAAACAAGCAACTTCCGTCCTTGTAGGCCTGTTCAACTCTCTCTTCGGCCAAAATGTCGCGGCTAGGACTCTGAGAATAATCCTGAAAATGGGGTTGATGATGTTTGCCCCGGATAATGCTGCGGTGGAGGATTGAACCTCCCCGGTGATGTAGCTCCAAGTGCGAGTCACTCTATAGTCCTTCAAGCTGTAGTCTCTAGACGGGTTTGGGAGCTCTAAGATTGCGTTGAACTCCGCCATTGTGAACTCACGACTCTCATTACCGAGCCGAAACCGGATTCGTCCCGCCGAGGTTTTCAACGAGAAGTTGGTCTCCAAGGTGGCCAAAAACTCGGATGTGAGGGCCGGATAGTGTGGCAAATTCTCTTGCTTCAGAAGATGAGCGGCACCAAGGATAACAAAGGCCTCCTTGACGTCCGTGTAGATCCCCGTGTTGACAACACTGGACTTTGAGAACCATCGGGTGTAGTGGTCCTTCTCCAGAAAATCACGGTAACGACGTACTTGGCCCTGAGTGATCAAAATCACGTCATCCACACGAGGTGGAGATGGGGACCTATGGTTTCTCCTCTTCTTCTGAGCTCGGGTAGCGGGTCTTCTTGAACTTGCCATGGGATCCTACAAAATAATCAAGACTTTTCCAAGATAAGATCCACTCAAAAATAGATAGGCAAGAGACCCCATACTTGGTTTTGAATTAGCCTCGGAATTATTCGTTAACTACCCAATTGGGTCGTTTACGATTCTGGACTCGGTATTGATCTTTGAAGCATTTTCAGGGTCGTTAACGAACCTGGGTGGGTCGTTAACGAGCCGCCGAGACCAAAATTACAGAATTTCCGATTTTAATCTACCTTTAATTAAAGCATAAATCAAGCATGCAATCTTCTATATTTCTCCACCAAATCCCACGATGAGATATAAGCACCCCATACTTTCTCGATTACCCATCCCGAACATGCTAGAATTACCCAAAATTTTGACATGCAAAGTTTGAACTTAAGACTTAGAACAAGAAAAATTCATGCTTTTCTAACTAGAGTGTTGCAATAGATAATCTAACATGAATAATCTTTCCTAAAACAAGAACAACTAAGCACAATCAAGAATTTTATGAGCGAAAACCAAGCATGTAAATCGACCTCTCTAAGAACAAGATCCAAGACATGAAATTTCTACCCTAGAAACCATGAATCATGCAATTTCGAGTTAGGGTTTAGAAATCATACCGGAGAATTGAGAAATTGAAGAACAAGAGGTCGGAATCGGGTGATTAATGAGCTCGGATCTTGTCGGTGAGAAAATCGGGTTTCCGGGCTTCGGTAATGACGACATCTCGGTGGTCGGTGGGGTGAAGGATTCGAACGGTGGGAGAGGGATTTCGAGTTCTTTGGTTGGGTTTTTGAGAAGTATGGAATTGGGAGAGTGTGGTGGTAGATTTTTGGAAGGGGTAAAAGGGTTTTTATAGGAGAGGGAAGGGATAGGGAGTGGCGGCTAGGGTAGTAAAAGATAGATTATGTTAAAAGAAAAACTTACCTGCCCCGTTTTTGACGAGTCGGGTCGTCGAACCGGGTCGTTAACGACCCTGGGTGGGTCGTTAACGAGCTGCCGTAGCCTCTTGGAGTGATTTTTCTATCCCTTCTCCCGCGTCTTGTTAGCTCAAAAATTCTAATTTCTATCCTAACTAACACTTAAAAAGAAAACAAAAGAAAGCTAAGAAAAATAATCTAAAAAGAAAACGAAAAACTAAATCTATTCTAAAAGCGGGTTGCCTCCCGTAAGCGCTATTTTTAACGTCGTTAGCCCGACGAGCTACTTTTTTCTCACGGTGGTTCATGTGTAGCCATGTTGGGGTCTTTAGGTACCCCATACTTAGCCTTGCAGCCTCTGTGTGCTTGAGTTGCTAAATTTGGACCCTTTTCTTCTATCAGTACACCCGATATTCCTACATGATGCTTAGTGAAGTCCGGAAACCAAGGTGGTTTGGACTTTTCTGTAGTACATATAATAGGGTCTTGGTTGTACTCTTGCACGTGGGACTCGGTGATTGGCCAATGAGACTCGGTAGTGACGGTTGTGTCGAGTTCTGGTTGAGTCAACTCGATTTGTGCGACTCCAACTGGGTCGTTGGCTTTTTGATCCAAGTTGAATTCCACCCGTTCTTCTCCGATATCAAAAGTGAGGAGTCCTTTCCGCACATCAACTCTTGCTCCTGCTGTGGCTAAAAATGGTCGACCGAGAATTATGGGGACATGAGGGTCTTCAGGCATATCAAGGACGATAAAATCGTTCGGTATAAAGAATTTCCCGACTTGAATAGGATAGTCGTCCACCACTCCTGTGGCCTTAACACATGACCCATCTGCCATGTACAAATTCATGTCTACCGGCTCTAGTGGTCCCATATTGGCTTTAGACCAGATTGAGAGAGGAAAGAGACTAGCACTGGCACCTTGATCGCATAAAGCCTTGAACTTGTGGTTGCCTATACCAATCGTTATTGCAGACCTTCCTGGATCTCCTAGCTTTTCCGGTAGAGCTATCGATCTGACTTCATCTTGTAGCTCTGTAATGGATCTTTTTCTGCTAAGAATATCTTTCAAAAACTTTGTGTAAGCCGGCATTTCGCTTAGGGCTTCAACGAATGGGATGAAAATATTAATGCCCTGAAGAATTTTTACGAAACGCTTGAACTTACTCTCAGTAGAGTCCATAGATTTCTTAGTTGGAAATGGAAGAGATTTAACCATTCTCGGAACCAAGTTAGGCTCGAGCGGTGAGAGTACTGGGTCGACACTAGGGTCGTTTATTGTCCTCGGCGGGTCGTTACCGACCCTGGTGGGGTCGTTAACTACCCTGAGGTTGAGAGGAAGGCTCGGATTAGTAGACTTACCTGGGTTAGGGTCGTTAGATTCCCTCGGAGCCTCGTCACCCTGGTATGCGGGCTCGGTATTTACCCTCACTGGCTCGTTAACGAGCCGTTTGGTGACGTCTTGTTCCCGCTTCTAAGGTTTACCGCTGCTATTTGGCCTCTCGGGTTCTCCTCGGGGGGGGCCGGGAGTTGTCCTTGTGGTCTTGGAATCCGTGCAGCTAGGTCCCCTAGTTGGGAATCAACACTCCTCTTCCAAATATCGAACTCTCCCCATCTTTTATCTTGTCGGTTTAATTTGGCTTGAACTTCATCAACTTTGTTGTTTACTCCGTTAATGCTTTCCTTTATTTCCTGAACCCATGATGGCGACTCCTGATGGCCTGGAGGTCGATATGGTGAAGGTCGTCTATCTGGTGGGGGCACTGCATAGTTTTGACTTGTATTTTGATTGCCCCATGATTGATAGTTGTTTGACCTATCATGGTAACTAGGCTGGTTTCTGTATGGTCCTCTCATATAATTCATCTCATCTATTGTCTCAACGGCTCTAACCTGCTCAATGTTAGTGCAAGCAGAGGTACTATGTGCAGAAGAACCACATTCTTGACATGATTGAGAGGATTTTAGAAAACTTACCTGTTTCTTAAGACGGTTGACCTCGTCTTGTAAGAATTGATTTTTAACATCTGGGTCAACTTCTTCTTGGTTAGGTATGTAGAGACGTTTTTGAGTTTGTGGAGCTTGCTGGGTTCCGTACATAGTATCGTAATTAGCCAGCTTATCCAACAGTTCCCACGCCTCCGTCGGGTTCATCTCTATAAAACCGCACGCAGTATGCGTGTTGATGCGGTTCTTGGTCTCTGCGTTGATACCCTGGAAAAAGATTTCTTGCAAAACATATAAAGGTTGCCCATGAGTAGGGCACTGTCTAAGTATCTCCTTGAATCTTTCCCATGTTTCAACGAATGTTTCATTAGGCAACTGGTGATAGGAGGTGGTGCGTTTCCTCAACTCCGTCGTCTTAGCAGGAGGGAAGAACTTTGTAAGAAATTGATCGTACAAAGCTTTCCAAGTCCTGATAGACTTAGAAGGTAGGCTCTCCAACCAGTTCAGGGCCTTTCCAGTAAGAGAGCATCTAAAAGCTTTTAACAGAACATATTCTAGCGAGACACCTTTAGCAGCTATGGTGTCACATAAATCATGAAAGTTTCTAATATGCTCCATAGGGCACTCAGCAGGTTTCCCTTCAAACTGAGCCCGTTTGATTAAGGATATAAATTGAGATTTGATCTCAAAAGGTTTCTCTATCGCTGGAAGCACAATAGGAGATTCTGGCACCCTCAGTTCCGGATGCAAGTATTGTTTGGCATTCCTTGGATAGGCATCAAGCTCTTCTTGTAAACGAGCCTTGTCAGCTCGTTGACGCTCAGCTTCGGCGTCTGCGCCGTCCTTCTCGGCTTTAAATGCCTCCATCTTAGTCCGGAGGATCTCCAACTGTTGAGCCATCTCTTCTGCTGTGGCCATGGCTCGGTTTTCTCGGAGTCGACGGTGTAAGGAACGTTCGGGTTCTGAGTTATAACCAGTGTTATCAAACTGAAGCCTTCGTCGTCCTACCGGCATACACTGAGACAAAGAAAACAAAAATTAAAAACAAAAACGGGGTCGGGCTATTCCCGAATCCAAAGATAAACTAACATACTCGTTGCTTCCCCGACAACGGCGCCCATTTGTTGAGAGGATTTCTTGACAACAAATAAATTTATAAGTCAAGACCCCGCTGAGTATAGAGAAGTCAGGATCGTTCCACAGGAAGCAAGGTTGTTCGTTTATCAATCTAATAAAATGCAAACAAAAACAAATAAAAACACTCACAAGTAGCCTCGTTAATGACGTTGTCAGGGTCGTTAACGAACCACCAAACACAAAAATAATCAAATAACGACCTAAATAAATTCGGTACCGAGGCAAGTAACTCAGCAACGAAAATTCACTTAAACTAATTCAAATAAAACAAAGATCTAGGACTAGGGACACCACAACATAGCCAAGCATATAAACTCGTAAGAAGATAAAATCATGCCTTTAAACAGATAGAGTCATCAACTTTCGTTGACTATCAAGTAAATTAACCAATTTTCGTATCCTAATTCACTTAATTGCTTGTTTTGGATCTAAAGCTTGAAACTTTCGTATTCAAACAATATCAACCTTCAAGTTACTAACTTTCTCTTTCAATCAAGTTAAAAACTCAAATTACCTCAACTTCCGTTTCGGTATAAGCACAACAAACAATCTCAATAAAAGATAAAAGGCATTCAACACAAAATCTTACTCATCAAACATGCTCAACTATGTCGGGCTTAACCCCGATCCTAGAAAAGAAGATTACTCACTAATCATGACTAAGAAACTAATAACTTTAATCAAAGAAAACATTGAAAACAAAACAGTACTAAAATTAATAAGAAATATCGTCTTACAGAGATTCAGAAGAAACCGAAAACACCGAAATACCGAATCAAAATCACGACTAACAATCCCGGTAACTTTCGTCTACCGATCCCCTTCGATCACAACTCCGATCCGTCCTTCTCTCTCTCGGCCCTCCAAAATTCTCCTCGAAAAATCCTCTCTTTTCTATGCTAGATAGAAGGGTATTTATACTAAAAAGCTAAAAACTAAAAAGGCTAAAAGATATAAACTTTCCTAAAAAGATAGAAATAAAACTCTAAAAGATAGAAACAAAATCTAAGAGAATAGTAAGACCTAAAATACATATTCTAATAACCCTAAAAGATTCTAAAAAGATACTCAACCGACACGGAAATAAATTCTCGCTCAGGATCAGTGAATCATAAAAATCATCCTTCAAATCTTCTCTTTCGTGGCCTCGTTAACGAGCCCTCACAACCTCGTTAACGAGCCTGGGCTTTGTTTTCTTCCACACTTCCTCTCGTAATCTTGAGCTCTGACTTCTTCAATCTTGTATTCCTCCGTCTTTCACTGTAATGCTCCAAATTCAGCTCCATATAGCTCTTTTCCTTGCTAAAACCGACAAAATACACAAAACTAAACCTAAACTTAACAAAACTAAACCTATTAAGTAAAGAAAACCTACTAAAAACTATACTAGAAATGCGAACATCAGGAGACATTTCAGAGACGAACATGAGTCGAGGAGTGAGTATTGGCTGAGCTCACTCCGCCAAGTCTTGAAAGAGTCATGCAATCGCGTGCAACAAATGAGTTGAGCCGCTCTCTTGATGCAAAAATCGGCCACAGAGTTGTTCTTCCATGATTCGCGTCTAACATACAAGCAAAGTATGATCACTTTTGTCCATCTTGATGTGACGAATATAACGAGTTGTATGAGCTCCAATAAGGTCACGATGGCTACCACAATCTCAGTGACTAAAACCTGAATCTCGTAGTCTTCAAGGGTTTGAGCTCCTCCAAATAAAACCGTCCATAATCCGTCCGCTTCATTTATAAACATTCTAGGATACCTAATGACTATCCAGATAATAGATCCAAGAAATAGCAGGATCTTAAGTTGCCAAAAAATCCCGATTTGGTAGAAGCAAAAGTATTTTCTATAGAAGAAATCGTATAGAAAGTTGAGCTCTACCTCGACCACCCTGAAGGCTCTTTCATGTTCACCTCCATAGACAAGCAACCCATTCTGAACTAACTTCCATGCCTCTTTCTTATGCGAGATCTCGTGTAGAGGAAACTCTGTGTATCTTCGAAGGATTAGCCAAAACAATGAGAAGGAAAGACAAATATCCTTAAGGTGACGACTTGCGGAGCCCAAGAGAAAGCCGCCATCTTCACAACGCTAGATGTTGGCAACAGTGACTCCATCCACCAACGTGCTCTTATTGTCATGGGTAGCACCTACACCAACCAAATATCTACACCCTTGCACGGGATCCTCTATATCGTCAACACTATTAACATTGTAGGTTGCATTCAAAAGGGGACATGATCTCAATGTTTGAGTTTCACAACTCGAGTACATGAGTGCAATAGTCCTTTCCACAACCTTGAGCTTCCCAAGGAACAAGATGAAGACTAAGGGAAGTAACAAGATGTCAATTTTTTTTAAGAAAGTGATGGTGAATCCAAGCAATAACATTGGGGCTTGGATAAGGTCTTTAAAGAAGAACACTTTCCCCTGCCTTCGTTCATCAAGAGTGAGAGCGTTGAAGTTGTCGACACTTCCGAATATGTACAACAAGAACGCCACCCACAATAGGCTCGATGAATTGTCACTGTATGAGGGCTTGGTGCGAACTAGACCAATGACGTAAGGGATCATGAAGAAGAGCATGGAGTAAGGTAACCATGTGAGAATTTGGAGGTTACGAAACCTATGTCGCCTACGAAGTGTCCCGCTGACGAGAACAATTATCAGGAGGATGAAGGTGATTGACACATAACCATCGACCCAATCAAGTTTTTGAACATTTCTATCAATCTCGAAATGTTGATCATCATTCTTCAAACAAAGTTCTTGGCCGGTATAAGTTTAAGTTTGAAGCACAGATATAAAGCTAGGGGATCTTTTTTCTAGCTAGCATGTGTTGTACCGATGTGATAGGGAAGGGATTTTAAAATTGGCAGAAAAATATGGGGAGGAGACGGACAAAGTTAGGAATTTGGCAATTAGAGAAAGTGCGTAGAAAAATGGTGTCCTAGCTTCAAGTTCGAATAGAATTTTCTTAACTATAAATATAAAAAAAAAACATTTATCATAATTAATCCATTCATACTTTTTCATAAAAACTTATTAATATGCAATTGAAAAATGGAATATAACTTTTTTATACTAATATTAATGAACTTTTCCAAAAAAATAAATGTTCATAAAAAAATAAGGGTATATGGATAGCGTATTAGCGTACGTAAGATGTATTATGATTTTCTTATAAAAATATCTAATCTTACTATATGATTTATTATGAATATAATTTATACTTATAATTTTGTATTGAATTCTTTAAGAGGACCGGAAAAAGGGTGATAGTATAATTAAAAAGTCTATGATAAGAAGGAATATAATAATGAAAAAATATTCTTCCAATAACAGGAAACAAGAGGAATATAATGGAAGACGTAAAGAGCAAAGAGGAATATAATAATTAATAAAGGTACCAAGACAATGTAGCACATCCATAAGATTAAATTAGACTAGAGAATCACTAAAAAAAAGCGAATTTAGCGACCATATTTATGGTTGCTAAATGTAAAATATGGTTGCCAAATGCATTTAGCAACCATATTGTTGTCGCTAAAAATGGTCGCTAAAAGGCCGGTCGCTAACCACTTGGCTACCATATGGTCGCTAAAATTAGTGACCATATGAACGCTAAAATCAGCGACCATATGGTCGCTATTTAGCGACCATGGTCGCCGTTGGTCGCCACCAATGCAGCGACCAATCTGGCGACCACAACGACCACCTGGTCGCTGATGTTAGCGACCATATGGTCGCCATGGAATTAGCGACCATATGGTCGCTAATTCTGGATAAAAGCTGGCGACAATTGGCGACCATATGGTCGCGAAGAGCACCAAAAAACGCACAGGGGACACCTTTCTCTGGTTCAAAGGCGCACGATCTTGCACAAAGGTGCACAATCATGTTGTAAATTAGCGACCATTTGGTCGCTATTTTTTTTTAATTTAAAAAAAAATAATTACGAAATATTATGAATAATTACAAATTAATATAAATAGTTAATATTTAATGATTCATTAATTACTAGAAATTCATTAATTTCCATAAATTTCAATAATTTACATACATAAATTCATTAATTTACATAAATTAATATAATTTAAAATAATATAATTAAACTATGCTAATCTATACGGCTTCGCCGGAGCCATCTTCGTCGCCGGAGCCGGGCGGGATCCACCCTCACCCCCTTGGTACCGGCGCATCCACTCCTCGAACTTCGAGAACTTACTCTTGAGCTCATCCACATCTTGCCTAAGGTTGACGTTTTGCTGCGATAATTCCGCCACCCGAGGAGTTGGACGACGTGGCGCCGTCAATCGGTCGCCGTAAAACTCATGGGCGGCGTTGCTAAGGCCGAAGACGGCACCTCCCGGGCCCACCCCCCAGCGTCCGTAAGAAAGGCATCACACTGGTCCTGAAAGGACGGCGGGGTGCCCGTTTCCGCCGACCTCTGGGTGAGGATCTCCTGGGTCCGAGCCTAATCAAAAACAAGAACAATCAACAACAAGAACAACAAACAACAACTAAATCATTTACAACATCAACAACAAATCAACAACAACAACAACAACAAAAATCAACAACACCACCACCATTTAGCGACAACAAGCAACAACAACAAACAACAACAACAACAACAACAACAACAACAAAAACAAACAACAACAACATGAAACAACAACAACATCAACATGAACAACAAACAACAACAACATCAACATCAACATCAACATCAACAACAACAAACAACAACATCAACATCAACAACAACAAACAACAACATCAACAAAAACAAAAACAACAAACAACAACAACATCAACATCAACATCAACATCAACATCAACATCAACATCAACAACAACAACAAACAACAACAACAACAAAAACCAACAACAACAACAACAACAACTTCTCAATCAAATCAAACAACAACAACATCAACATGAACAACAAACAACAACAACATCAATATCAACAACAAACAACATCAACATCAACATCAAAATCAAAATCAACAACAACAACAACAAACAACAACATCAATATCAACAACAACAAACAACAACAAACAACAACATCAACAACAACAACAACATCAACATCAACAACAACAACAAACAACAACAACAAAAACCAACAACAACAACAACAACAACAACAACAACAACAACAACAACAACAACAACAACAACAACAACAACAACAACAACAACAACAACAACTTCTCAATCAAATCAAACAACAACAACAACAACAACAACAACAACACAACACCAACACAACACCAACTCCTTTTCAAATTGAGGAAAATGAGGAAAAATAATCAAAACTTACAGCGATTAAGGACGACCGCTCGTCTATAAAATGCCGATCGGCGCCCTGCGTGTCGTCTCGATGAGAAGCTCGAGAGGCGTGATGGGGCGTTGCAGGTTTTGCTCCTACGAAATTCATTAAGGGTGTTACGAACTATTAAAAAAATTAACTTAATTTAAATTTAATCAAATTAAGATAAAACACTTACTAAGATACGCATGGTGTCGAGGTGGGACTTCGAACCACTACTGTGGTTCGCCGGATTGGCATTCCTGATTGCCTTCTGGCAAGCACACTTGGCTTTGAACTCATTTGTGGCCCAATCCGTCGTCTGCCACTTCTCCCAAGTGGCGGATTCGATGAACCTTGGCCTCTTCCCGAAATTTCAATGCTTCCCGATCAAGTCATCGTATCTCTTCTTTGATTTCTTCTCCCACAGCAACCGGACAGACTCGACGTCCATACCTGGCTGGGAGTCATCCCATCTAAAGTGCGTCTAATTAAATCCAACAAACAATTAATTAAAAATAGTAATTAATTAATGCGGAAATTATAAAAAGAAATACAAAAAAAATAAAATTTACCTTCCAAGCATCAAACCAACGTTGCTTCGACGCGGCTGAGGCAAAGTCGAACTGCGACGCCCTATCGTCGGGTTGACTTTGTATGATGCTTATCGACCACCACGACACAACTCCCGACGACTACAAGCTGCGAGATTTCAAAACACATGTTATAACATATTTAAAAGTAAGAAAAGACTTTAAATAATAATTTTGTCTTAGAAGAAATTGTACGTACCACTGATGGTCGCATTTCTAGTATAGTTTTTAGTAGGTTTTCTTTGTTTATTAGGTTTAGTTTTGTTAAGTTTAGGTTTAGTTTTGAGTGTTTTTAGATAGTTTCGCATATTTCTATGAAAAGAGTGGAAGCTACGCTATTTTGTGTATTTTGTAGGTTTTAGCAAGGAAAAGAGCTATATGGAGCTGAATTTGGAGCGTTGCAGTGAAAGACGGAGGAATACAAGATTGAAGAAGTCAGAGTTCAAGATTTACGAGAGGAAGTATGGAAGAAAACAAAGCCCAGGCTCGTTAACGAGGCTGTGAGGGCTCGTTAACAAGGCCACGAAGGAGAAGATTCGAAGGTTGACTTTATGATTCACCGATCCTTAGCGGGAATTTATTTCCGTGTCGGTTGAGTATCTTTTTAGAATTTTTGAGGGTTATTAGAGTATGTATTTTAGGTCTTATTATCTTCTTAGATTTGGTTTCTATCTTTTAGAGTTTTATTTTCTATCTTTTTAGGAAAGTTTATATCTTTATATCTTTTTGCCTCTTTAGTTTTTAGTTTTTTAGTATAAATACCCTTCTATCTAGCATAGAGGGAGAGAGAATTTTTTAGGAGTGGAATTAGAGAAGAGAAGAAGAGGAATAATCGAGGAGTCGAGTCGATCGAAGTCGAGTTCGAAGGTCGGTGGACGAAAGTTACCGAGTTCGTTGATCGAGGTTTTGGTTCAGTGTTTTGTTCTTTTTCGGTTTTCTTCTTAACTTCTGTAAGACAGATTTTTCTATTTTAATTTACTAGTGATTTGTTTTCAATGTTTGCTTTTAGTGAGTTTATTTTTTTAGTAATTATGATTTGTGAGTAGTCTTCTTTTCTAGGATCGGGGTTAAGCCCGACATAGTTGAGCATCTTTGATAAGTAAGATTGTGTGTTGAATGCCTTTCATCTTTTATTGAGATTGTTTGTTGTGCTTATACCGAAACGAAAGTTGAGGTAATTTGAGTTTTTAACTTAATTGAAAGAGAAAGTTAGTAACTTGAAGGTTGATATTGTTTGAATACGAAAGTTTCAAGCTTTAGATCCAAAACAAGCAATTAAGTGAATTAGGATGCGAAAGTTGGTTAATTTACTTGATAGTCAACGAAAGTTGATGACTCTATCTGTTTAAAGGCATGATCTTATCTTCTTACGAGTTTATATGCTTGGCTACGTTGTGGTGTCCCTAGTCCTAGATCTTAGTTTTATCTGAATTTTTTTTAAGTGAATTTTCGTTGCTGAGTTACTTGCCTCGGTACCGAATTTATTTAGGTCGTTATTTGAGTATTTTTGTTTACGGTGGTTCGTTAACGACCCTGACAACGTCGTTAACGAGGCTACTTGTGAGTGTTTTGTTGTTTTTGTTTGCTTTTTAGTAGTTGACAAACGAACAACCTTGCTTCCTGTGGAACGATCCTGACTTCGTTGTACTCAGCGGGGTTTTGACTATAAATTTATTTGTTATCAAATTAAAACCCTCTCAACAAATTGGCGTCATTGTCGGGGAAGCAACGAGTTTGTTAATTTTTGTTTTCTTTGTCTGTTTTTCTCAGTGTTTGCCGGTAGGACGACGAAGGATTCAGTTTGATAACACTGGTTATTACTCAAAACCCGAACGTTCCCTGCACCGTCGACTCTGAGAAAACCGATCCATGGCCACGACAGAAGAGATGGCTCAACAGTTGGAAATCCTCTGAACTCAGATGGAGGCACTTAAAGCCGAGAAGGACGGCGTAGACGCCGAAGCTGAGCGTCAACGAGCTGACAAGGCTCGTTTACAAGAAGAGCTTGATGCCTATCCGAGGAATGCCAAACAATACATGCATCCGGAACTGAGGGTGCCAGAATCTCCTATTGTGCTTCCAGCGATAGAGAAACCTTTTGAGATCAAATCTCAATTTATATCCTTAATCAAACGAGCTCAGTTTGAAGGGAAACCTGCTGAGTGCCCTATGGAGCATATTAGAAACTTTCTTGATTTATGTGACACCATAGCTGCTGATGGTGTTTCACTAGAATATGTTCTGTTAAAAGCTTTTAGATGGTCTCTTAATGGAAAGGCCCTGAGCTGGTTGGAGAGCCTACCTTCTAAGTCTATCAGGAATTGGAAAACTTTGTACGATCAATTTCTTACAAAGTTCTTCCCTCCTGCTAAGACTACGGAGTTAAGGAAACGAATCACGTCCTATCACCAGCTGCCTAATGAAACATTCGTTGAAACTTGGGAAAGATTTAAGGAGATGCTGAGGCAATGCCCCACTCATGGGCAACATTTATATGTTTTACAAGAGATTTTTAGGGCATTAATGCAGAGACCAAGAACCGCATCAACACGCATACTGCGTGCGGTTTTATAGAGATGGAACCTACTGTTGCGTGGGAACTGTTGGATAAGCTGGCTAATTACGATGCTATGTACGGAACCCAGCAAGCTCCACAAACTCAAAAATGTCTCTACATACCTAACCAAGAAGAAGTTGACCCAGATGTTAAAAATCAATTCTTACAAGACGAGGTCAACCGTCTGAAGAAACAAGTAAGTTTTCTGAAATCCTCTCAAACATGTCAAGAATGTGGTTCTTCTGCACATAGTACTTCTGCTTGCACTAACATCGAGCAGGTTAGAGCCGCTGAGACAATAGCTGAGATGAATTATATGAGAGGACCATACAGGAAGCAACCTAGTTACCATGACAGGTCGAACAACCATCAATCATGGGGCAATCAAAATACAAGTCAAAACTATGCTGTACCCCCACCAGATAGACGACCTGCACCATATCGACCTCCAGGCCATCAGGAGACGCCATCATGGGTTCAGGAAATAAAGGAAAGCATTAACGGAGTGAACAACAAAGATGATGAAGTTCAAGCCAAGCTGAACCGACAAGATAAAAGATGGGGAGAGTTCGATATTTGGAAGAGGAGTTTAGGGGACCTAGCTGCATGGATTCCAAGACCACAAGGGCAACTCTCGGGCTGCCCCGAGGAGAACCCTAGAGGCCAAATAGCAGCAGTTCACCTCAGAAGCGGGAAGACACTACCGGAGAGAGTTCAAGCTGAAGACAAGGAGGAACAAGACCTCACAAAATGGCTCGTTGACGAGCCAGCGAGGGCAAATAACGATCCCACAAGCGAGGATAACGAGGCTCCGAGGATTCCTGACGATACTACCCCAGGTAAGTTCTCTAAACTGAGCCTTCCTCTCAACCCCAGGGTAGTTAACGATCCCACCAGGGTCGGTAACGACCCGCTGAGGACAATAAACGACCCTAGTGTCGACCCGGTACTCTCACCTCTCGAGCCTAACTTGGTTCCGAGAATGGTTAAATCTCTTCCATTTCCAACTAAGAAATCTATGGACTCTACTGAGAGTAAGTTCAAGTGTTTCGTTAAGATTCTTCAGGGCATTAATATTTCCATCCCATTCGCTGAGGCCCTAAGCGAAATGCCGGCTTACACAAAGTTTTTGAAAGATATTCTTAGCAGGAAAAGATCCATTACAGAGCTACAAGATGAAGTCAAATCAATAGCTCTACCGGAAAAGCTAGGAGATCCAGGAAGGTTTGCAATAACGATTGGCATAGGCAACCACAAGTTCAAGGCTTTATGTGATCTGGGTGCCAGTGCTAGTTTAGTACCTCTCTCAATCTGGTCTAAAGCTAATATGGAACCACTAGAGCCGATAGACATGAATCTGTACATGGCAGATGGGTCATGTGCCAAGGCCACAGGAGTGGTGGACGACTATCCTATTCAAGTCGGGAAATTCTTTATACCGAATGATTTTATCGTCCTTGATATGCCTGAAGACCCTCATGTCCCCATAATTCTCGGTCGACCATTTTTAGCCACAGCAGGTGCAAGAGTTGATGTGCGGAAAGGACTCCTCACTTTTGATATCGGAGAAGAACGGGTAGAATTCAACTTGGATCAAAAAGCCAACGACCCAGTTGGAGTCGCACAAATCGAGTTGACTCAACCAGAACTCGACACAACCGTCACTGCCGAGTCCCACGTGCAAAAGTACAACCAGGGTAAGTACTCTAATTATGAATCAGCTAAAGAGGGGCATGATTGTTCCTTATCTTTTGTTCCTACACCACGCCCTATTATATGCGCTACAGAAGAGTCCAAACCACCTTGGTTTTCGGACTTCACTAACCATCATGTAGGAATATCGGGCGTACTGATAGAAGAAAAGGGTCCTAATTTAGCAACTGAAGCACACAGAAGCTGCAAGGCTAAGTATGGGGTACCTCAAGACCCCAACATGGCTACACATGAGCCACCGTGAGCAAAAGAAGTCCGTCGAGCTCACGACGTTAAAAATAGCGCTTACGGAGGCAACCCGCTTTTAGAATATATTTAGTTTCTCTTTTTTCTTTTCTTTTTAGATTATTTTTCTTAGCTTTCTTTTTTTTTCTTTTTAAGTTTTAGTTAGGATAGAAATTAGAATTTTTGAGCTAACAAGACGCATGAGAAGGGATCGAAAATCACTCCAAGAGGCTACGGCAACTCGTTAACGACCCACCCAGGGTCGTTAACGACCCGGTTCGACGACCCGACTCGTCAAAAATGGGCAGGTAAGATTTTTTAACCTAATCTATCTTTTACTACCCTAGCCACCACCCTCTACCCCTTCCTATCCCTTCCCTCTCCTATAAAAACCCTTTTACCCCTTCCAAAAATCTACCATCACACTCTCCCAGTTCCATACTTCTCAATAACCCAACCAAAGAGCTCGAAATCCCTCTCCCACCGTTCGGAATCCTTCACTCCACCGACCACCGAGAGGCCGTCGTTACCGAAGCCCGAAAACCAGATTTTCTCACCGATGAGATCCGAGCTCGTTAACCACCCGATTCCGACCTCTTGTTCTTCAATTTTTCGATTCTCCGGTATGATTTCTAATACCCTAACTCAAAATTGCATGATTTATGGTTTTTAGGGTAGAAATTTCATGTCTTGGATCTTGTTCATAGAGAGGTCGATTGGCATGCTTGGTTTTCGTTCATAAAAATTCTTGGTTGTGCTTAGTTGTTCTTGTTTTAGGAAAGATTATTCATGTTAGATTATCTATTGCAACACTCTAATTAGAAAAGCATGAATTTTTCTTGTTCTAGTCTTAAGTTCAAACTTTGCATGTCAAAATTTTGGGTAATTCTAGCATGTTTGGGATGGGTAATCGAGCAAGTATGGGGTGATTATATCCGATCGTGGGATTTGTGGAGAAATATAGAAGATTGCATGCTTGATTTATGCTTTAATTTAAGGTAGATTAAAATCGGAAATTCTGCATTTTGGGTCTCAGCGGCTCGTTAACGACCCAGCCAGGTTCGTTAACGACCCTGCAAGGCTTCAAAGATCAATACCCAGTCCAGAATCGTAAACGACCCAATTGGGTAGATAACGAATAATTCCGAGGCTAATTTAGAGACCAAGTATGGGGTCTCTTGCCTATCTATTTTGAGTGGATCTTATCTTGGAAAAGTTTTGATTATTTTGTAGGATCCCATGGCAAGTTCAAGCAGGCCCGCTACCCGAGCTCAGAAGAAGAGGAGAAACCATAGGTCCCCATCCCCACCTCGCGTGGATGACGTGATTTTGAGCACTCAGGGCCAAGTACGTCGTTACCGTGATATTCTGGAGAAGGACCACTACACCCGCTGGTTCTCAAAGTCCAGTTCTGTCAACACGGGGATCTACACGGACGTCAAGGAGGCCTTTGTTAACCTTAGTGCCGCTCATCTCCTGAAGCAGTAGAATTTACCACACTATCCGGCCCTCACATCCGAGTTTTTGGCTACCTTGGATACTAGCTTCTCGTCGAAAACCTCGGCGGGACGAATCCGATTTCGGATCGGTAATTAGAGTCGTGAGTTCACCATGGTAGAGTTCAACGCAATCTTAGAGCTCCCGAACCCGTCTAGAGACTACAGCTTGAAGGACTACAGAGTGACTCGCACATGGAGCTACATCACCGGGGAGGTTCAATCCTCCATCGTGGCATTATCCGGGGCAAACATCATCAACCCCATCTTCAGGATTATTCTCAGAGTCCTAGCCGCGACGTTTTGGCCGAAGAGAGAGTTGAACAGGCCAACAAGGACGGAAGTTGCTTGTTTCCGCACCATCCTTTTTGAGGAGCCCGACCCCTTGAATTTGGGGTACGAATGGCTTTACTACATAGGGAAATAAACCAAGTCCAAGGAGGTTTGGTGTGGAAACATGGTTAGCCTCTTGGCTAAAAACCTTGGAGTCGATCTCACTCGCTACACACCGGCTCACGCCCAACTCCTCAACAAGAATTATTGGTATAGCTCCGGTGTCTTCATTCAAGCCAATGGAGGATTCAAGGTGAAAGTACAAGATCGCATCGTTACACCGACCCTCGACAAATTTGAGCTTCTCTACGTACCGAATTGGTACGAGGCGTGGACGGGACATGCTTACCCATTAGAACCTAAGCCGGAGGATGAGCTTTCTCTTAGGCCATGTGAATCCCGGTTTGAGCGAGAAGTAGAAGCCATGGATGAAGATGAAGATGAAGAAGAGGATACCGAGGTAGTAGGCAACGACACTGAAGAGGCCGATACCGAGGGCGGAACTGAGGAGCTAAATTTCGAGGAAGAAGACATCGACACGGAAGTCTTGGGAAGCAATGTCCTCGTTGACGAGCCCACCAGGCTCGTTAATGACTATTTCCAGCCCCCTCCCAACACTGTTAATGAGGCACCCAGCTTCGTTAACGAGGTGCCGAGAGCTTCTGTCGACCCACCACCAGCCCCTGTCGACCCTCATTCCTATGGACTCATGCCTTACAACCCGGTGATGTATCAAGATCATTTCCAGCCTCACTACCCACCACCTCCTCAGCCCGAGTACACATGATCGAGTATACCACCACCATGGGCCGAGGATCTTTCTGCACAGATGCAGCAGCTTCACCTCCAGCAAGATCATATTCATAGGAGGATGGATAGATGGGAATCTGTCTATTCTGCTCGCATGTCGATGGAGGATGAAAGGCATTGTCAGAGAGAGGCGGATGACGCTGAGCGTTGGAGGATGATGTACGACTTCATGGGGAACTTTGAGCACTACTTTCCTCCACCAAAACATTGATTCAGCCTGAAGATGAAGTTTTTCCTTGTTTCCCACTTTTGAAACTTTGTAAGTTTTTATATTTTTCTTTTTCTTATTTTTATCTTTATTTGTTTTCTTTTCTATCTCTTTTCCTTCTTCTTATTTTTCTTACAGTGGGGACACTGTAATTTTAAGTATGGGGTGGGAAAAAATAGAAAACTTGTGTCCTAGGTGTTTATGTGGTTTATGTAGTTTTTATTTCTTTATTTTGCAAAACCAAAAAAAAAAACGAAAAAATTCGAATTTTTTTGAAAAATCTAAAAAAGAGTTTTAGAATTGATAGATATCCCTTTCTTAGGTTCTATGATAGTAGTCGCTAACTTAATCATATAATTCCTTGCAAGCATGTCTTTAATAGTATAGCTGGATTCTCAACTTGAAGTTATTTGTTTTAGAAGAAGATAGCATTTGATGAAATTGAGCACATATACTTTATAGCATAAGTGATGCAATCCAACAAAAATTACCCTGTGAGCTTATTAGCCTTGATTTTCTTGTGTGATTTACTCTTTATATGCATATTATCTCTTGGAATTGTGATGGTTATCTATTTCTTGAGACCCGTATGAGATTTTTAGTTCATTATTTGTGAAAATCATATGATGGAGAACTTATTTTTATAACCCCTATTATTCCCTATCCACCTTTAGATGATCCTTCTTTTGATAACCAATTCTAGCCTGAAGCCTTTATTTATAGCTCCACAAAATTATTCCCTAGCCGAGATAAGCTTGACCCTATCTGGGAATTAGGACTTAGATTGGAGAGGTATGTTTTGTTGTAAGTTAAAAAGAGAGGAGTTTCTTATAATTTTTGCTTTAATTGAAGGATATTTGGGAAGGGTAGATTGGAAGTCTCTTGTTTTTACTTGTAATAAGAAAGATCTCTTGATAAGAAAAAGATGCAAAAAATAAAGTATTTGATGGAGGTGAGAAAGAAAGGAAAGAATGTACACGGAAGCTCGTTAACGACCCTGAAGTGGGTTCGTTAACGAGGCAACGAATAAATAATAAAAAAAAGAAGAAAAAAGAATAATAAGAGAAAGTGAAGAGTTGAAGTGCATTTGTATTTATAGATAATATCAGAGATTCTTTTATTTGTTATGAGACTTTCTAGGATGATATAGGGTGAGTGAGAATAAGTGCATGAGAGAGTGAGTTTGGTATATGTTGTCTTATGAGAGTTTTGGATATGTGTGAGTTTTTAGGAGTCTTTGATTCCCGGATATTATTAGCACCACATAGCCAAAATATTTCCACTCCCTATTGTCTCTTACCAAGCCCCATTACAACCCGGCCGAAAAAGCTTCTATGAAGTTTTTCATTGAGCCCCCTAAGTTCTCTTGATGATTTTTGCCTGTTTTGACAAATCTTGGGTGGAGAGTATTGGTGATATAAGTTCCAATTTCTATGAGTTTTGTATATAAAATGAGTTCAGAGATTGAATTTATAAGCCTAAACACTTGAGAGTTGAGAGAAACACAATATCCCTTGTAAGGTTGGATTGTATTGTCTTATGTCTATTTAAGTGCATATATGTGTGAGGACGTTAATAGTCTTTTGCTATATTTTTCTCATGTGTAGATGTTGCTTTTTAGAAGATGGCTATGTCTTGATGAGTATGTTTGTTTTGGTTTTGGTTAATGTTTGTTGATTGCTTGAGGACAAGCAAGTTTAAGTATGAGGTATTTTGATGTTCGCATTTCTAGTATAGTTTTTAGTAGGTTTTCTTTGTTTATTAGGTTTAGTTTTGTTAAGTTTTGAGTGTTTTTAGATAGTTTCGCATATTTCTATGAAAAGTGTGGAAGCTACGCTATTTTGTGTATTTTGTAGGTTGTAGCAAGGAAAAGAACTATATGGAGCTGAATTTGGAGCGTTGCAGTGAAAGACGGAGGAATACAAGATTGAAGAAGTCAGAGTTCAGGATTTACGAGAGGAAGTGTGGAAGAAAACAAAGCCTAGGCTCGTTAACGAGGCTGTGAGGGCTCGTTAACGAGGCCACGAAGGAGAAGATTCGAAGGTTGACTTTATGATTCACCGATCCTGAGCGGGAATTTATTTTCATGTCGGTTGAGTATCTTTTTAGAATTTTTTAGGGTTATTAGAGTATGTATTTTAGGTCTTATTATCTTCTTAGATTTTGTTTCTATGTTTTAGAGTTTTATTTTCTATCTTTTTAGGAAAGTTTATATCTTTTTGCCTTTTTAGTTTTTAGTTTTTAGTTTTTTAGTATAAATACCCTTCTATCTAGCATAGAGGGAGAGAGAATTTTTTAGGAGTGGAATTAGAGAAGAGAAGAAGAGGAAGAATCGAGGAGGAGAGTCGATCTAAGTCGAGTTCGAAGGTCGGTGGACGAAAGTTACCGAGTTCGTTGATCGAGGTTTTGGTTCGGTGTTTTGTTCTTTTTCGGTTTTCTTCTTAACTTCTGTAAGACAGATTTTTCTATTTTAATTTACTAGTGATTTGTTTTCAATGTTTGCTTTTAGTGAGTTTATTTGTTTAGTAATTATGATTTATGAGTAGTCTTCTTTTCTAGGATCGGGGTTAAGCCCGACATAGTTGAGCATGTTTGATAAGTAAGATTGTGTGTTGAATTCCTATCATCTTTTATTGAGATTGTTTGTTGTGCTTATACCGAAACGAAAGTTGACGTAATTTGAGTTTTTAACTTAATTGAAAGAGAAAGTTAGTAACTTGAAGGTTGATATTGTTTGAATACGAAAGTTTCAAGCTTTAGATCCAAAACAAGCAATTAAGTGAATTAGGATGCAAAAGTTGGTTAATTTACTTGATAGTCAACGAAAGTTGATGACTCTATCTGTTTAAAGACATGATCTTATCTTCTTACGAGTTTATATGCTTGGCTACGTTGTGGTGTCCCTAGTCCTAGATCTTAGTTTTATCTGAATTATTTTTAAGTGAATTTTCGTTGCTGAGTTACTTGCCTCGGTACCGAATTTATTTAGGTCGTTATTTGAGTATTTTCGTTTACGGTGGTTCGTTAACGACCCAGACAACATCGTTAACGAGGATACTTGTGAGTGTTTTGTTGTTTTTGTTTGCTTTTTAGTAGTTGATAAACGAACAACCTTGCTTCTTGTGGAACGATCCTGACTTCGCTGTACTCAGCGGGGTTTTGACTATAAACTTATCCAGGGTTAGCGACCATATGGTCGCTAAATGTAATCAAATTTAAAAGGTGGGCCATGCCACCACTTGGCGACCATATGGTCGCTAATTGCACCTAGCGACCATATGGTCGCAAATCGAATTATTTGACGAAAAATCGAATTTTCAGATTTCCCCCCATGTGGCGCCAAAAATTTCGTTATTAGCGACCATATGGTCGCTATTTACGAAATTAAATCAAACTACGCGCTAAAAACCAAATTTCGAGCTAAAATTTTAGATATAGCGACCATATGGTCGCTAATTGTGGCCAAAAGCTGGCGACAATTGGCGACCATATGGTCGCTAAAAGCACCAAAAAACGCACGGGGGACGCCTTTCTCTGGTTCAAAGGCGCACGATCATGCACAAAGGTACACGATCATGTTGTAAATTAGCGACCATATGGTCGCTATATCTAACTGTACATTTGAACAAACACTTTCTACCAACAATATTTGGGTCGAGGACTCAAATGGGAGAAAACAAACGAGGTCAAATGGGGCATCCAACTACAATCCGTCCTAGTAAATCGAAATATATTGTAAATGATAATAATTTCATTGATTCCAAACGAAACCAAGTTACAAACAACTTCCTTGGTTCCAAACGAAACCAAGTTACAAACACTAGCTTGCGACCTAAGTACATTAAACGAAGTGACAAACAACTAAATCAAACAACACAAAGTGAAGGGAAACATAAATAAACAACTACAATTAACGGACTCTCATGTTGTACGTGGAATATAAACCGCCCGGATCTCAACACCTTGGATCACGCAAAGCTGCACAACCGTTTCCCTAGCTGCAATACGATCAGTGATGTCGTCATCGTTCAAGAAAAAACGGCTAAAACCTGGTTGTGGTCCCCCGGGAGATACTGTCCAATCATCGATGACTAGTCTTAATTGGAGATTTGGTGCGGTGCTCCATTCGGTTCTTGTCTCCCTATCCCCACGCACACGCACAATGGAGAAATTGATGAATGCAGGAGCTAAGGCGGTCGTTCGCCTGGTACACGCTCTCCTGCTCTGAGCCATTTCAGGAAGGAAGTTTTAGGTCGGATTTGAGGTGAGGATGAGCTTCAAGTGAAGATGGGGAGTTTTCACTTGGAAGGTATTTCAGCATTGGAGATGGTTATCTCCTTTTATGGTTGGAAAGGATGGCAAAACAATAGTATTATCAGAAAAGTGAATGGCAAAACAATAGTGTTATCAGAAAAGTGAATGGCAAAACAATAGTGTTATCAGAAAAGTGAATGGTAAGACAATAGTGTTATCAGAAAAGTGAATGGCAAAACAATAGTGTTATCAGAAAAGTGAATGACAAATTAAAACAATAGTGTTATCAGAAAAGTGAATGACAAATTAAAACAATAGTAGTATTCTGATTACATGTCTTCCTCATCTGTATCCGTCTCACTCTCAAACTCACACTCAAACGTTTCAGTAGATGTTTCTTCTTGATCCTCAACGACATGATCCTCTCCGTTTGGGTCGTTTAACGGACCAAGTGGATAATTATCTTGTGTACTGTCGTCGATAACTCGTGGAAGGGAAGAATCATGTTGAAATGCCTCCTCAACGGCAACGCCCCTAGACCCACTCTCATGAGGGTCTACGCACGTACCTTCATCGGGCCACACTCGTGACTTCACTTTACAGACTGCTCTCCATTCAACATCTGCACGCCTCACCTTTGGGTAATTGAGGAAATAAACTTGAGTGGTTTGATGAGGGTGAATGCGTGTTCCTCCATGACTTCTAGTGTCAAACCACGAACAATTAAAGACAATAGGACGCTTTACGGTTGGAGATAGGTAATGCAGCTCAATGATTTCATCTAGCACACCATAGAAGTCCTCCTCGTCGGTGCCGAAGCTTTTTCCTAGAACACAAACTCCATTACTGTCAGTGGCTCTGGTTGATGCATGTGCCCTCGTGTGGAATCGGTAACCATTGACAAAGTAACCAGGATATGTCCTCACTTTTTAGAGGGTCCACGAGCAAGTGTTGCAATGTTAGGATCTGTAACTGCCAGACTGTCGGCCTGTAATTTTAAATCAGCATGTATATACAATTTCGGATTCAACATAAAAATGTACATTATGAAACTAAATAGAAATTAATATAAGAAATCCTTACATGGGAGTAAAACCAGAGGCGAAAGTGTCTTTCCAAAATGTTTTGCTCTTCAGCATCGGTTATTGTTGGATTTGACGACCACACGAAGTTTGTCAAATAGTACCTACGACAGAGTAATTGAATGAAATACATACTTTATATATATCGAACCAACTTTAGTTGAGATTATATAAATATACTCAATATAGGGTTCCACTTCGACGCAGTTCATGAGAATGTAAGTTTGGATCACATGGAATTCATCATCTGTGAGGAAACGACCAGTTGATCTGCTACCCAGGGTTCGACCAGTTGTTGTGAAAATAGAAAAATCGCCCGGATCAACCCCAACTGGAATTGTGCAACTGACGTTGCGGGCGTTATCCATATGAGTACTCGCTACATGTGAGCTAAAATAATACGAGCAAAATGTGGACGTCTCCTTAACGAGAAAGGCACTACAAATTGACCAATCAACATGGGCTTTGTTGCCAACTGAGGCCTTCAGCCTTTTTAAGAGCCTACATGATATACATTGAAAACTGAACAATTGCATACAACTATACGTACCTTTCTTCTTGATACATCCATCAATAATTGACAGGGCCACAAAGTGAAGCTTCCCGTGGCAGATGAATAGGCAAGTGCTCCATTGAATCAAATAACACAGGGGGAAAGATGCGCTCCAGCTTGCACAAAATTATTGGTATTTCCTTGTCCAATTTCATAACCACCTCAGGCTTCAGCTCGTAGCACGTCAAGTCTCTGAAGAACGCACTTAGCTGAGCTATGGTTTCCCATACTTTGTCATCAAGAAATGGACGAAAAGCAACAAACATCAACCTTTGCATGAACACATGACAATCATGACTCTTCATCCCAAAGATCCTAAGCTTGTGCAAGTCAATGCAGCGGCTCAAGTTGGAGACGTAGCCATCCGGGAATTTTACGGATCTCAACCAATCTAGAAGCACTTGTTTTTCATGACGATCTAGTGCATAGCAAGCCTTTGGGTACCTATTGTCCTCCTCATCAGGTTCCAACTCCGAACGCTTGCACAATTCCTTTATATCCTTTCTAGCCGACCACTTGTCTTTCGACTTCCCCGGAACATCGAGAATGGTGAAGAAAATATTATCGAAGACATATTTCTCAATGTGCATGACATCTAAATTATGTCTTACCAGCACACTAGGCTAGTAAGGTAGGTCCCAGAAAATGCTTTTCTTCTTCCAACCCGAACCTCTACTGACCGCGACATTGTGCTCCTCAGCTCCCACTTCAGTTATCTTCATCAAGCCCATATTATTTATCTGGTCTAATATCTCGTATCCATCACGAAGTACCGGGGGACCACGACGCTCTCGTCTACCTTTCTTGAAATCAGTCTTGTTGTTTCGGAAGCTATGATCAGGTTCTGTAAACCTCTTGTGACAATCGAACCAGCACATTTTGTGTCCATGTGTTAGATAAAATGCATCGGTGTCCTCCATGCAATAAGGACACACGTATTTCCTAGAAGTGCTCCAGCCTACACAAACATATATTTTGTATCACACATTAATTAAATTTCACAAATCATATATATGCATTATTATTATATATAATAGTTTCAAATTAATTAGCATATATAAAATTAACAACATACTAGACAACATCGAATATGCGGGGAAGTCACTAATAGTCCATATTACAGCTGCATGCAACACACAATTCTGCTTCCTCCAAGAATCGTATGTGCACACCCCCATTAAGCCATAGATACTCCAACTTCTGCTTCAGGCTCTTCGGTCCAGGTACAATAACCGTAAAAAACATAACCTCTTCTCGCATACACATCGACGGCGGAAGGTTGTAGGGTGTTAGAATCACAGGCCAACATGAGTACTGGCGCCCGGATGCCCCGAACGGATTGAAACCGTCCGTGCACAAGCCTAGTCTTACATTTCGTGTTTCTGATGCAAAATCTGGCCACACAGCATTGAAGTGCCTCCATGCCTCTGCATCTGAAGGATGTCTCATCACCCCATCTTGTGCGTGCTTTGCATGCCATCTCATGTGTTCGGCAGTCACCACAGATGCGTACAACCTCTGCAACCGTGGAGTTATTGGCAAGTAAAACATACGAGAATAGGGAATGAGCTTTGTCTTGCCTTGCCTCCATCTAGGATAGTCATATATCTTGCATGCCGCATATTCTGCATCTGCACCCCAATATATCATGCAAGAGTTTGGACAACAATCAATCATCTCGTAAGGAAGACCGAGACCCTCAACCAATTTTTTCGTGTCGTAAAACGTGGCTGGTAATGTCATCTCCGGGTGAGAAACGCGTCCGCAAAAATCCGAGATCATGTCATATCCGCGCTCCGGCATCCTCAGCTTAGACTTTAGGCTCAGTAGCTCAGTGCCAGCCTCCAACTGCGTCATATCACATCCAGGCCACAAAGGCCTATTTGCGGCCGACAACATGTCGTACATACGCTGTGCATCGGGATTGGGCGCTTCATTATAATATCGCTCCCCTTGTTCATGCCTTATATCCGCATTCTGCACGGGATCCTTAGCAGTGTAATCAATTCGGCCATAATTAAAACCATCATACACCATCTGTTCCATTCGATTATCATTCCCACCATTTAATGGTGGTGCTGGATCGGAACTGCTACAACCTTCATGCTGTCTAGACTCGGCCAACAATGCAGCGAACCTTTCATCTGTCTCCCCGTGCGAAACCCAATGGTAATAGTTCGGAACAAAACCTTCCTTCACAAGGTGGTAATGCACATCATCCGCAGATTTCATTTTCTTATTCTTGCACCTCCGACACGGACACCTTAATTCGGATGGATTATAGGACGGCATAGATTTGCAGAATTCCATAAATTGCTCTACACGAGCTAAAAACTCGTTGTTCAAAAAACCATCTATATTACGCACATACATCCACTCACGCATTTTTTTCCTTCCTGCATTTCAAAATAAGAGTACAATTAAATTAATTCAAATGCATTTAGCGACCATATGGTCGCTAATATGAATTTAGCGACCATATGGTCGCCAACTTCAGAACAGTAGAACAGATATTTCCAACATAATCAATTGCTATTTGCGGTAAAATTCTGTAACACAATCTCTTATAAATATATAAACCAAAGCTTTCTACCGTCAATATTTATCCAAAACAAAATAATGACGGAATGAATAATTAGAAATAAGATTTGAATACATACCTTTAGTGAGGATGTCAGTAAAATTTGGCGGAATTTCTTCCCACAATGAATTCACAATTGTGGTTGATTTTTTCTCTCTTTTGTGAATATTTTGGAAGAGAGTGGAATGAGAGTGAAGTTGTGTTGAAGCGGAATGAGAGTGTAACGCAATATATGCTGAAATGGGGGGAATTTTACCAATTAGTGTTTTTAGCGACCATATGGTCGCCAAAAACGCGGGATATTACCCGCCAAAATAGATATGGCACACCAAAACATCTGACCAAGTCTGCGACCAACTGGTCGCTACAGTTTGCGACCAAGTGGTCGCTAGAACGTTGGCGACCATATGGTCGCTGAAATGTAGGGATGTGTTTTACTATTTGCGACCATATGGTCGCAAAATTCAGCAACCATATGGTCGCTACATGCTGGCGGGAATTTGGTCCGCGCACCTGTTGCGACTATAAAGGCCTAGCGACCACATGGTCGCCCATTTGATTTTATTTTTTTTCCCGTTTTGACGACCAGATTTGCGACCATTGGCGTCCATATGGTCGCAAATTAGCGACCATATTTCGTGGTCGCTAAAATATGGTCGCTAAATCTACAAAATGGTGTAGTGAATAAAATATAAAAAGAGGAAGTGATTTCACGTAAAGATAACTCATATATATGAGAAATGGATCGAATGAGATTATGAGAATGTTCCCTCTATGTAAAACTAGTTTATATTATCACTATATATTTAAGTGGACATTAAATTATATGAGTTTGGTTGAAATGAAACAAACTCTTATTCTAAAATGTGAAACAAATGCACTTTTACTAGTTAGTAATGTTGTGCATTGTAAAATACAAAAAGTACACTAAGAAAAAGTGCAATACAAAAAGTACGAAAAGTGCACTATAAAATACGAAAAGTGCAAATGCGAGAAAGTGCACACCGAAGTAGAAAAAATGCACTATGAACTAGGTCAAGTGCATTTGTTTCATGATAGAGCTTGTTTCAGGATAAGAGTTTGTTTCATTTGAACCAAACTCTAAATTATATATAAAATGATTTTAAATTGAACTATATTATCTATATTTTTTAATTAATTTGTATGGTTGAAATTTAATTAAATTAATTTTATTAGTTGTATTTATATATTAAATAAAAAATCAATATATTAGTTTTATTTTTGAATAGGATGATTTTTTATATAAGATAAGTATAGTTTTTTAGTATACTTACCTATATTAATTTATAATAGTTATTTTTGAAAATGATAGTTTTTTTGTATTTAAGATATGTACTTATGATTTTTGAAAAATGGAATTGTTTGTATCAATTTTGAATAATTAATTTTAAAAATGATAGTTTTTTTTTGTATAGATTTTCCATATCACCCTTACCTATATCAATTTAACAAAAATTTAACAAATGCAAATAAATAATACAATAATTTTTTATGTAACACCTCGTCTTTACAACGGGGCGGTACTCACTCGATACTAGACCTCACCGGGTACTACTTAGGCTAGTCTGACAACAAATTCACACTAATCTTGCAACTCGAGCACGACCAAAAAACGAAATAAAACATCCAACTTAATTTAATAAAATGTAAGTATAATAAATTAAACATGCATGAAAATCCCAAATCGCACTAAAACCAAAACACAAACTCAACCTCCCAAATTCCCAACAACAATTCTCAAATCAACAAATAACAATCTGAGATAAACAATGTAAGACTATCCAAAACACACATTCCAACTCTGAACCTAATGACATGCACGCATCAACAATCCAATCCACCATCCTGTCGAAGCTTCAACACTGGTCCCTAGTTTGCACCTGAAACTGAAAAATAAGTTCCTGAGTGGTCAGCTATTACTCTAACAAGCTAGATAAAATGTAATAGTCATAAGACGTTTTAAAACAATTTCCTACAGTGAACAGGAAAGTCCATAAGCCACACATATAACTCTATAGGCTGATGCCTAAGATTAGTCATTCACTCACATATACCAAACATAAAACACAAACACATTCACACACTAACATGGCAATGCAACTCTTCCCTCACCGTTGGATTATGATCCAATGACACTCACACCCTGTACTGAGTGTAGAGGCGGGCCCTCCCACTACTCAAAACATAAGATCCTTCTAATCCTTGGACAAGCCTCCATTGATGTAACACCTCCGCTTTTTCTCGGAGATAATATACGCCAGCGACCTCGGACTTACCGTCCAAAGCCACCCAAGTCTTGATCCGAACAATATAGACATTTAAATAATAATAAAAAATGGAAGACATTTATTGAAAACAAAATATTTTTTTATTAACGACTCTCGTTGTCGGGGAGAAAATTGGTACAACTAATAATGGTAGCGAAAAACTTGCTTAGAATTCATAAATTACATAAAGGAGTCATTACTTGTTCCTATACATCAACTAGGAAAAATTAAAGTCCTAACTCAAGTTCACTAAATCATGATCTATATTAACTTTATGAAATATTTTAACTCAAAACTTCAACTGCAACTCATCTCTTTGCCAGCTTACTTCTTATAACTTGAGAAATGTAACACCCCCGACCAAAGTGCATACGTCATTTTGCATTCATATAATATTAATAGCATATGCATAGCATATTGGTATGATATATAGTGAGTTTTTAAAAGTAATATTTATTTTCAGATTAAGTTTATTATATTTTAAAAAGTTTTTAACTAAAAATTAATTAATAATTATTTTAGGGTAAAGTTTGTAGTTAAGTAGATTATTTGTTTCGTTTGCGAAATAAATAATCTAATTCCGTCTGAACCCCTACCTTTTTATTAAATTCTACTATATTTCTCTGTTTTGGGCTTTTCAGCCCATAATTCGTTTTGGAATCCCAAAACCCGAACCAATCTTTCCCTTGCCCTACTTTTCTCCACCTCCTTTCTCCCTTTTGCTGTGCGGCGCTTTTCTGACCAGAAAGAAAACACAGGAGCAATCTCTGGTTCCTTCTCGCCAACACCTCGTCCCATCCTCATCCCTCTTTCTTCTACTTGCACCGCTCACCAGTGACAAAGGGGGAAAGGAACTCCGACCTTGCCTTTCCAATGCAAGTCACCATCGTTCTCCATCTTCTTCGTCGTTTTCCTTGCGCGCCTGTAGCGTCTGGATAGCAAGAAGTTGGGCCACTCGAGGTCGTCAGCGTCGTTGTCATCCTGTGCCTCCCTGGCCCTTTCGCCCTCGTCCTCGGAGTACAAGTGTGGTGTGTCGTCTTTGCCTTCGCTCGTCGCCTTCCTAGTGTTTCGGTGGTGTTGAGACGCCAGGAGGCTCAATTGTTCGGGCGTCCATCGTCGTCGACAGCTCGTGCGCCAACGTCGCCGGTGTTGATTCCAAGTGGTGAAGTCGAGATCGCCGCCGATCGAGTCACTTGGGGACTGCTACTCTTCGCGAGCGCCACACGAGGCCGACCACTGTGCAACGATGCTTTAGTTCCGAGCCCAAGTCAATCGATCAGTTTTCGACCGCGATCGACCTTGCCTTCAGTCCATAACTTCGATAAAGCCAATTGAACTCTTGGACCGCCGATTTAGATCGAGAAGCCATCCTTGTTCGAGGGCGTGTGCGACTTCGATTTTTGGAAGGTCGAATATCTCTCCTTGAATGGGTCGACCTTGCATTCTTATTTCTTTGCCCATGTGATGTTTTAATTTGGATCATGTGTTTGCCTTGTAATTTGTGTGTTGATATGTTGAATAGATGAAAATTGCTAGTTTTATCCTATTGATTGTTTCGTTTTGGTTCAATATGTCTGGTGGTTCATTCTAGCAACTATTGATTGTGTGTGTGTGTGCAGTTCGAACTTGTTGTGAATGATGATGCTTTGACCATTAGTATCTCATAATTGTTGTGTCTTGAAAATGTATACTTGGATTGGTTTAAGTGGTTTATCTAAGAATTAGATTTAGAAATTTTGTTGTTGAATGGCGTACAAGTCTAATTATAGCCTTTTGCCGATGTGAATTAAAAGTTGTATTTCAATAACGGGATTGAGGTAGAGCAACTATTGATTGAGATATTGGAGTTTGTGTACTTGTGGACGGAATATGAGTTTGTGTGGTTTGATCCTCCCTAGGATGCGAGTAGCGTTAGGGCATTAGGTTTTCGAATAGAATGTATGTTAGTCTCGGCCTTTTGTTGCTTGGTAGAACTCGCTTGGTTTTGGTTTTGCTTGGAGTGAAATCTTTGCGACCTAGTGTTATAACTTTTGGAACTTGGACTCAAATTGGATACCTTGGGCTCCCACAAGTCAAGGCATTGATAGTTTTGGAAATCTTCATATGTAAGAAAATCTTTGACGTTTGCTCTCAAGTTTGTTACGTTGAATGTTGGTTAAAAATATTAAAATCAAGTCAAACCACTTTTGTTTGGATGTCATGAATGTATGGCGACTCGCACTTAGCAAATCCACTATAGTTGTGCTTGCGTAGAATCGAAAGTTACTTCTCACGGTTAGTCAATTAACCGTGAACGTTATGATCCATAGGTCTCTAGTGTCGTTGCAATTCTTACGTCGTTCGAGGATCGCCTTCCAGGTAAGTCGTTCTCGACTTGCTCGGCTTTATTCTAGTCTTGTTAATGTATGTTTTCCATATGAAATGTTTTCATGCAAGTCAAACGTTTTCTCGTAAAAGAAATACTATTGCTTTCTTTGTGCTGGCAACGTAACTAGCAAGATCATGTGCGGCGATTGTCGGTGGCGAAGAGGCGCCTAGCCATGGTCGTGTGTCGGCCGGGCCCCTTTAAACATAAAAATTGATGGCTTGTTTTTGGCAAGTGCTCCAGTGGAGGCTTGACCAGGGGTTGGAAGGATGACGTATATGGAAAGTGGGAGGGCCTGCCTCTACACTCGGGCGGAGGTGAGTTGGCGTCGTAGATGGGAATGCGGTGGTGGAAGGGAGAATGGCATTTCCCAATAGGATTGTGAATGGTTTTGTTGTGTGCGTGTGTGCGATTACTTAGTTGGTTTTCGACCTTATGAATTCTTGCTACGCTTGATGAATTGTTTGTTCGTTGTATTTCCCTTTATTTGTTGAATGTCGAAGTGTTGGTTATTATTACAAATACTTTACTTTTGTGCTTGTTGGTTGGATTATGGTATGTCTCGTTACCTTTCCTTTCACATATTCTCTAGGTTGTGGAAATGTGTGTTGACCTATTCTGTTCTTTTCAAATCACTTGTTAAAAGTTATGTTGTTGAATAATTGTTGTTTTTCAAACGTCTTACTGTTACCGTGTGTTATCTAGCTTGCCTAGGGTAGTAGCTGACCCCTCGGGGACTTTAGTTTTCAGTTCCAGGTACTCACACAGGTCCCGTGTTAGAGCCTAGGCCAGATGCTGCAGCGGATCGTTGTCGCGTGTCACTAGGTCACTGAGTGGGTTTGGAGTTCGGTTTAGGCTTGTTAGCTGTTTTGGATATTTCACTATGTTGTTGACTTTAGCAGATTTCTCGTGTTGAATGTGAATTGGCTAGACATTTGGGATTCATGCATGACACTATAAAAATGTGGTTTGTTTGAACGACAGTTGGATGTTTTAAAATAGTTTTCTTGTCGTGCCCGAGTTGGAAGGTCCAGGTATTCTAGTTGTCAACCAGTTCAGGTAGGACCCGTTAGGGTCAAACTACCTAGTCATGTCCCAACGATAAGTCGGGGTGTTACAGATTGGTATCAGAGCCAGGTTGGCAACGGGGCAAATGGAATCGAGCAATACGTATACACGAGCTCCAACTAAAAACTAAAACTGGGTGGTGTTTTCTAAAAAGTTTTTAAATGGGGTAGTCATGCTGCATATAGGGGTAGATGACACGACGTGACTCCGTTGCCATCCGCTGAAGGACCTCACGTAGATTAGTAAGTAAATCCTTCACTTTTAGTCATGTTTAAAGTTTTGACCGAGTCAGAATTGTTGTTGCTAGTAGGAGAGGTCGTGGTAGAGGACGTGGTAGGTGTAGAGGAGAGACTCCCTTTATCGCTGAACCAAAGGAGCATCAGAATGTTTACCCCTAGAAAGAAGTTGTTGCGGGTGGAGATCTGGCTGTTGACGATCATCAAGATGCTAGTGTGTCAGTCGTTGAAGGAGGACCCCTAATTAATGGGGCCTAGTTTAGAGCTAATGCACTGCCAGTTGAGTTATCACTAGAGTTTTATGTGATCAGAATACTAATGTTGTGCTTCAAAGGACTTAGATGAAGGCACCAAGCCAGAGTACTGTTAGAACTGCTTAATTAGGAGGGCTACCAGAAGTACCGCGACCAGAAGTAGTTGACCGTGTGGTAGAGCTACTAAGACAGTGACGCGAATCCTAGCCTTGCAAGTGGCTCGCGGAGTTCAGGAAACTGGGATGCCAAGCTGTACTAGGGTCCTGAGTACTAGTGTAGAGTAATGGCTGAGTAAAATAGTGTCGACATTGGGATTCTAATCAGGCGCTAGAGAGGAAGATGTATCTAGTGCAGAGTTCGCTACGAGAGAGTGCTTACGATTGATCGGAATTGAGCCAGGACCGTCAAACAAATGTTATATTCAAAAAGGGACAATCGAATGGGTTCGTTTCAGTGAAACTGATCTGATTCTCAGTCATAGGGTTGTCACGACTAGTTTCAGCAGGGCCAGTCTACTAGGAGCCCGAAAGAGTGCTACAAGTGTGGAGGCATTGATCACCTTAGAAGTTGGTGCCCAAAGCCAGTTCAGGACTGCTACAACTATGGGAAGCCTGGTCATATGGGACAGTATTGCAAGGTCGGTGTGCCCTCCCAAGGATCTTCGCCAAGGACTGTGAATCAGGGAGCTCGTCGTCCACCACAACAGACTCAACAAGCATCAGGCCAGAACAAAGGCCGGGGTACAGGAGCCAACGCCCAGAGAATCAACCAACCTCGAGTGTTCGAGATGAGAAGAGTTGATGCCTTACATGCACCGACTACTACAGGCACGTTTTGGATTCAATCTAAACCTGTTCGCATTCTTTTTGGACACGGGTGCCACACACTCTTTTGTGTCCTCTGCTTGCGTGGCTAGACTTGCACAGAAGGGAAATCTTTTGTAGTGCGCCTACCCGAGGTAGTAAGGTGTGTGGAAATAGAGTGATTCGACAGTGTCTTATCATGATAGGGGAAGAGACTGGTATGCAAATTTTATAGTGATGCAGTTGTCCCCAGATGACGACGTGATTTTAGAAATGGATTCGATGAGGCGTTACAGAGCAGTGTTAGATATACATAAGGGCACAATCACGGTGTTCGCAAATGACGGGACTGTACAAGTGAGTCAGGAGTTAGAGCATGTTTGGCCAAGCCCAGTGATTAGTATGGTAAAAGCCGCCAAGTTGCTTAATGGTGGGTGCGTAGGGTATTGGTGCTATGTCCTACAAGGGGACAAGGAAGGAGCACCTATCCAGAACATACTGGTAGTCTGTGAGTTTAAGGATGTCTTTCTAGACGATCTACCAGGCTTGCCACCTCAAAGAGAGGTTGATTTCAGCATTGATCTAGAGATGAGGACGAGACCGATCTCGAGGGCTCCATACCGCATGGCTTTGATAGAAATGCAGGAGTTGAAGGCTGTTGAAAGAGTTTCCCGACAACAAATAAATTTGTAGTCAAGACCCCGCTGAGTACAGGGAGGTCAGGTTCGTCCACGGGAATTAGAATAATCTATGTCTAGCTACTAATCCTAACAAAACAAAACAAAACAAAAACAAAACACTAGCAAATCACTCAAACTGAGGCTCGGCACCGACCCACAACAGGTCGTAACCGACCAACACTTCAACACAAATGTAGGAGAAAACAAGGAACGCAGGCGCTCGGCACCGACCTATCCGGGTACGAGAAAATTTCGAAAAACCAAATTAAAGAAGATCTAGGGCAAAGGATTCACCACAACAAGTTTATGCATGCAAACATGAATCAAATTCAATCATAAATAATCCCATGTATGACTCTCGTCATGATAAATCAAGTAAAAACCTTAACTTTCATAAAGATCTAAACTTGCAATCCTACTTGTTTCCTAAAGGTTTAACTTTCGTTTCAACCTAATATAATCCAAATTCACAACTAAATCTTTCGATTCACTCATAAACATGAACATGCTTTGAATTTCATCAAGGAATAAATAGCAAACAAGAGGATAATGGATAGAGATTAAAAGAGATGATTCATTTAACATTCATGCTTTAATCATGCATAACTCTTTGGGTTTCACCCCGACCCTAGAAAGTAGACTACTCACGATCCATAAAACAATCAACAATCAAAAACAAAAGAGAAGACATGATTCAAATTCAAACAAACTTCGATTCAAAAGAAAACTTATAAAATCAAGCAAACCTCCAAGTCTCTCTAATTGTCCAAGAGCTTGGAATCAAAGAAAACTAGAAAACCAAACTTGCAACTTGTTCCGTCTCAACAACAAACCCTAGAAGCGTTTTTCTCCCAAAATCAGCCTCCTCTAAATAAAACCCTAAAAGATCCTTATATAGTGGTAGAAACAAATCTATATGGAAACTAAAATCTATCTTAAAAAGGCCCAAAAATAAAACAATTACTAAACTAAACTTAAGGCGCAAGCAATAATTCGGAAACACACGGAGTGGGTCGTCACCGACCATGGCTGGGTCGTCACCGACCACATGTTGCACATAACTTCCTCATTTCTTGCTCAAAACTTGCTCCAATGCTCGGCTTTCCTTCATTGTTCTTTCTTCAATCGTTCTTGGCCTTTTAAGACGTCCTTTAGCTCCTTCTTCAAGCACTTAAACCTTGAAACCTTCACTCTTAAACCATCAAATCTTCACATGCATTGATTCTTGCTCTTCTCTCAACATCACCACCAAACGACACTTAGCACCACCTCCTAGAAAGCTTTTAAAAACCGAAATATCTCCTCCTCAACGCTTCAAAGACCTACAAAACATCAAACATACTTATGTAGACTCCATATCTTAAGGAAATACGAAAATCCACAAGAACGACTCAAAACAACACATTAAACTTAGAAAAGACTCAATCCTAACTAGAAAACAACCCATAAAAACTAACTAGAAAGTGCGACATCAAAATACCCCATACTTAGACTTGCTTGTCCTCAAGCAATCACTTAGCATGCATCAAAACCAATAAACAAAACTCAAGAATCATCTTGTAGGAAAAATAAGCACAAGTAGAATAATGAGCAAACAACTTCCACATCCTAGCATACATGAACATTTCAAGTACTCACAATCCAACCTTACCAAGGAATGTATTTCACTCAACTCTCAAAGTGTTTAGGGTATAGCAATGATCTCTCAACTCAACTCCAAGTACAAAACCGCATAGTCAATGGAACTTATATAAACAAATTCTCCACCGAAGAAATCAAAACAAGTCAAATCATCAAATGAACTCGGGTGGCTCAATAAAAACTTCAAAGAAGTCTATATTCGGCCGGGTTGTAATGGTGCTTGGTAAAACAAAGGGTGTGGAAATAATTTGGCCTTGTGGTGCTAACTAGTCCGGGAATCAAGACTCCTAGACTATACATCACTCATCCAACGTTCCTTCCTCTTCTTCAATCACCAAACACTTTAACTTTACAATGCACTTCCCTTTTTCACCTATCATCATTTGTCTTTCTTCTATTCCTTTTAAAAGCCTTGGAATCTTTGCATTTATTATATGGAACTTCTCTTTTTTTCTTTCTCCCTTTTTTTTTTTTTTTTACGGGGGTGGTCGGCACCGACCCACCTTGGGTTGGCACCGAGCTACATATATGCATGCCGAGCCCAAAAACTTTTCATTCCTTTTGATTTTCAAAGACAACACCCTTAATCCATCTTCCATAATCTCTTTGTTTTTCACCAATTCAAATCACGACAATTTTCAACAATCTTTTTCTAAGTCCTAATTCCTGGATCAAAGGGGTCAAGCTTATCATGGCTATGGAATTCTTTTGTGGAGCTAGAAATAGGCTTTAAGCTCAAAAAATAAGGGCTACAAAAAGAGGGATCATGTATAGGTAGGAAAGGGAATATAATAGGCTTATAAAAATGAGTTCAAAATCATTTGATTCAATCAAGTAATGAGCATATCTCCATTGGTCTCAAATTTTACAATAACCATGCCATTGTCAATTGGTATATTTGCACTTGAAAGAGTATTTCACACATAAAAGAGAAAAGGAGTAAAAAAATGTACATCCTTTATAGGCCAAAAATATCTCACTTAGGTTCACATTTTGTTGGATTGCTTTTACTTAGAAATATGTATGCTCAATTTTCATTATAAGCTCAAAACTCAAAAAGCAAGATCATGGTTTAGGTGATTCTTAAAGCATGTCATTGGGATTATATGATAATGCAAGCAATTTCCGTCCTAGAACATCTAAGGGATAGGGCATTTATTCATCTAAAAATTTCAAAAGGAAAAAGACTCATAACAAAACTAAACACAACTAAGCACATATTAACACAAAGCAACTCATGACTTAAACAAATAAAGACTAAACAAGTAGTAATCTCCCAAACCACCCCATACTTAAACATCAATGTCCCCATTGATTAAGAAAGTAAGGAGAAAGGAAAGAGAACTTACTTAGACACAGTTTGAAGCGTTGACAAAGGAGGAGAATCATTCTTGAGGAGGTTGAGGAGGTGGTGGAGGTTGGTAAAGGTGTTGCCCCAACCAATGGTTGAATTCCTCTTGATCTTCCCATCTTGCGACATCCTCTTTATGGTCTTCATAATAATCAACTCGGAAGTCGTGGAACTCTTGTTGGTGGTTGAGGAATTGGTTGTGGTGGTGGTGGATTGCTCCATAAAGATGGTGTTGGTGAAGCATAAGAGCATCCATTTTAGCCGAGAGAAGAGAGATATCGGGATTACCGCCCGAGCTTGAACCGGTATAGTACGTGGTTTGTCCTTGGAAGTTAGAGCCACCGGACCCGCCAAAACCATACGGATGTGAATAATAAGGAACCATATCCGAATGAGGTCCCATAGTGTAGTCCATCGGGTCGACACCGGACTGGTTGTGGAAGTGGCTGTCCACTGGAGGCTCGTCACCGACCATATGTTGGTCGTAACCGAGCGGTTTGTGGTCGTCACCGACCGGCTGGTGCTCGGCACCGACCACCCCAGTGTTGCCCCGTATTGAGTCCGATCTGGAAGATGCTCCTCTTGGCGGTGGATTGGGTATGGCTCGGCGGAATCTGCTTGGTTGGCGTCTAATCTTCTCATCATCTCGAACTTTGGCTCTCAAAGGGTAAGGAGCGGGGGCCCAAGCATCGTACCAATTTAGAAGATAGAAAAGCTCAAGATTCTCCTCGGTAAGCTCCACATCATGAGTTTCATGCTTGCTAATGAAGAACTTGCTAATGTAGCCGGTGGGAGATGGAGCAATCACCTTAGAGTTCACAAAATACTTGGCATCCATAGGAATGACCGGCTTTGAAGAGTAGGCGGAGAGGTTGACCTTTAAGGACTTAGCAAGAATAGCAACAAGCCACCCAAAGTAGGTAGTAGTGTGAGTTGTTTGGCGTTGGTGGTTGATGACGGCCTGAGCATACTCATATCCCAAGTTCATGTGAACGGTTGGTTCGTAGAGCATGGTGGATAAGCATGCTATTTCTTGCTTGTGTGGTCGTGAGAGCTCATAGCGTGGCCAAATGGTGGATCCCAAGATGCGGAGGATAATCCGGAAAACCGGACTTGCAATGTAGACGTCGGGAAGGTGGTTGGTGGGGTACTCTTCATGGCCGGTGATGTATTGCCACAACTCTTTGGCGGGGAAGTCCGATTGTTTGTAAGAGCCGGGTGGGGCACGGAAACCAAGGAGCTTGTTGAATCTCTTGATGCTCATCTCATGCCCTTCATTACCAAGTTGGAAAGTAACCTTGGAGCGGTTGAAATCGTCTTCATCCCGATATAAACGGAAGTTGGACATGAATTCACAAGTTAGTGCCACATAGTGCTCCTCAATAGGATGTAGAATGAGGTGTTGAGCACCAATCCAAGAGAATGCTTCGAGAACCTCTCTATGAACACCAATTTTGATGGATCCGGCCCGTTGGTAAGCTCGGACATTCACATCACCTTTCCACATCTCAATAAACCGAGCTTGTTGTTCTTCGGAGTCAAACACAACCGAATCCACCTTTTGCTTGTTCTTCTTTTGCTTCTTGGATTGTGGACGAGAGGATGAGGCCATTGTCCTACAAAACAATCAACAACTTTCCAAGATAATTTCCATAATTTGAAAGAACAAGGCCAAAACACAAGACATCCATGTCAATTCCAAAGAAGTACCCCATACTTATTCAAAGAAACATGCATAAATTTAGAATGGATCTCAACCTAGCATGCTTAATCATGAACAATATATAAGTAGAGGAAAAGATCAAGCCAAAAGTACCCCAAATCATGGTGAAAATAGCTCCATTAACATGTAAGAACAAAGGGACACCCGTCAATCGGGGTCGGTACCGACCCATGGAGGCATGGTGTCGAGCACGTTCAAAATTTTATGGGCTGGGGGATCGTCACCGACCCATGGGGGGTCGGCACCGACCGTTCTGGGAAAAAAGACGCCCCTTTTTTTCGACTTTGGTTCATGAAATTGTACCCAAAAATTCCTACCAAGAATCAAATCATTTCCCAACCAAACAAACAACCAAACAAACATCAAGAGTTCCACATACAATCCCCAAATAAGCATGGCATGATATAGATCCAACCACCTAAACATGCAAACAACCCAAATTTCCATATTCAAATACAAGAACACTCAAAACCTAGGTTTTCAACTAATCCCTCAAACAAAAATCAAGTAAACTCGAATTTAAAGGTCAAAGGAGTAGAAAATCATACCAAAGATGAGTAAGAGTACAAGAATGAAAGTAAAAGTGGGTCGTCAACGAGCACCAAAGTGGTTCAAGATGGTGAGAAATTGTTGTGGGGGTGAGATTTTTGGTTTGTGTTGAATGATTTGGAGAGTTTATGAAGCACAATGAAGAAATTGGGTGGATTTGGGATGGGAATGAAGGATTTTGTGGTGTTTGAGAGGCAAAGAGAGTGGGAGGAACAATGAAGGTGTGGGAAGGAGAAGAGGTCGGCGTGAGGGAGGAAAGGGTGGGAGGGGGTAGGGTTAAAAAGGGTGAAAAAATTGAGGGACTTACCTGCAATTTCCGATTTCTGAAAATATTTACCTTATTCGCTTGGAAGGGGTCGGTGCCAACCATGGGTGGGTCGGTTACGACCATGGAATTGTCCCCATTGCTCATGTATTTCGGCCCTTTCAACTTCTCCCGTCCACTTAGCTTCCTACAAAAAGTTAGTGGAGAACCAAGACAAGAAAACTAGCTATTCTCGACTAAGAAAAACAAATGAATCCAAACCTAAAAAAAAAGAAAAATTCAAAATCAAAAATAAAAACAAAGCGGGTTGCCTCCCGAAAGCGCTTAATTTTACGTCTTTAGCTAGACGGGTGGTACCTCTATTCAGTCCGAAGATGTGAGAGCCCATGAGGCTCGAATTTCTTCATCGGGTTCGGCCCGTGCAAAGTATTTCTTCAAACGATGCCCGTTGACCTTAAAAACCCCTCCATTTTCATCCAAAAGCTCGACCGCTCCATGTGGATAGATGTGATGAACAACAAATGGTCCACTCCATCGGGATCGTAATTTTCCGGGAAAAAGTCGTAGTCTTGAGTTGAAAAGGAGTACTTGATCACCTTTGTTGAAGGTCTTCGGGATGAGCTTCTTATCATGCCACTTCTTGGTTCTTTCTTTATAAATCTTGGCATTCTCATATGCTTTAAGCCTTAACTCTTCCAATTCTTGCAAGTCCATAAATCGCTTTGCTCCGGCCGCGTCAAGATCCATGTTGAGCTCCTTGAGAGCCCATAGAGCTTTGTGTTCGAGCTCGACGGGCAAATGACACGACTTGCCATACACAAGATTGTAAGGAGTAGTGCGGAGTGGAGTTTTGTAGGCGGTGCGGTATGCCCAAAGTGCATCATCTAACTTGGAGGCCCAATCTTTCCTTGAGCGGGAAACTGTCTTCTCCAGGATATTTTTGATTTGTTGGTTGGAGATCTCCACTTGACCGCTAGTTTGGGGGTGGTAGGGAGTTGCTACTCTATGAATGACCCCATACTTAGTCAAAAGTGCCTCAAAACTCCGCTCATTGAAATGAGAACCGCCATCACTAATAAGAGCTCGGGGAACACCAAAGCGGGGAAAGATGTTGGTCTTCATAAACTTGGCCACAACTCGTGCATCATTAGTTCTTGTTGCTATGGCCTCAACCCACTTAGACACGTAGTCAACCGCTACGAGGATGTATTTGTATGGACCCGAAGAAGGGAAGGGTCCCATGAAATCGATTCCCCATACATCAAAAAGTTCAACTTCCAGAATTCCTGTGAGTGGGTTCTCGTTCCTCCAAGTGATATTTCCCGCACGCTGACACTCATCACAAGCCGTGATATAAGTATGAACATCTTTGAAGAGGGTAGGCCAGTAGAATCCGCTCTGCAAAATTTTAGCGGTGGTTTTGAATCCCTTAGCATGGCCGCCCGTTTGAAGAGTGTGACACTGTCGGATTACTCCCTCAATTTCATCGTCCGGCACACAACGCCTAAATATATGATCGCTCCCTTGCTTGAAAAGGTAGGGATCGTCCCAATAGTATTGCTTGGCGTCGTGAAGGAACTTCTTTCGAGCTTGGGAAGTCAATCCATCGGGGATAATGCCTCCTACAACATAGTTAGAAAAATCCGCAAACCAAGGGGTTTTCGCCCCTCGAATAGTATAGATAGAATGGCAAGAGAGAATGGGAGGAGAGAATTGAAGAATAGTGGAAGGTACCGAAGAAGGGTTAGAAACATGACCTTGATTGGTGGTGGTGAGGGTCGGTGCCGTCCTTCCTAGCTCGGTGTCAGCCAAAATCTGCATTTGGGAGGTCGGTGCCAATCCAGAAGTGGTCGTCTCCGACCCAGCAGTGGTCGTCTCCGACCCAGCAGTGGTCGTCTCCGACCCAGCAGTGGTCGTCTCCGACCCAGCCTTTGTTGTTTCGATCCGCAAAACTTCATTGCTCAATAGAGTTTCATCCGGGCGAGAATCGTTGATGGGTATTGTATCTCCGGACTCCTTAATGTGTTCCATAGGTAACCGAGAGAGGTGATCCGCCACAAGATTTTCCGCTCCTTTCTTATCTCGTATTTCAAGGTCAAATTCTTGCAATAGAAGCATCCATCGGAGCAATCTCGGCTTGGCGTCCTTCTTATCCATAAGATAACGGATAGCTGCATGATCTGTGTAGACGATTACTTTGGAACCCACCAAGTATGACCGGAACTTCTCAAAGGCAAACACAACAGCCAGGAATTCCTTCTTTGTGGTCGTGTATTTGCTTTGGACCTCATCCAGCGTTTTGCTCGCATAATAGATAGCATGAAGCTTCTTCTCCTTTCTTTGCCCAAGGACTGCGCCCACGGCGTAGTCGCTAGCGTCACACATGATCTCGAAGGGAATGGCCCAATCTGGAGGTTGTATAATAGGAGCCGATACAAGTGCATCCCGGATCCTGTGGAAAGCTGCAAGACACTCGGAAGAAAACTCAAACACAACATCCTTCATTAATAGGTTAGTCAATGGTTTGGTAATCTTAGAGAAATCTTGAATGAACCTCCTATAAAACCCGGCATGTCCCAAAAAGCTCCTAACATCTTTCACCGAAGAAGGGGGTGGTAATTTTTGGATCAATTCAATTTTAGCTTTATCAACCTCAATCCCCCTTTTTGACACAACATGACCTAGAACAATTCCTTCTTGCACCATAAAGTGACATTTTTCCCAATTAAGTACTAGGTTAGTTTCCTCACATCTCTTAAGTACTCTCGTAAGATTAGCAAGACAAGAGTCAAAAGTGGTACCGTAAACCGAAAAATCATCCATAAATACCTCCACAATGTCCTCAATCATGTCGGAGAAGATGGCCATCATACACTGTTGGAAAGTGGCCGGGGCGTTGCAAAGCCCGAATGGCATCCTCCTATAAGCAAATGTGCCATAAGGACATGTGAAGGTGGTTTTCTCTTGATCATCTGGATGTATCGGAACCTTCCAAAAACCACTATAGCCATCGAGATAACAAAAATAGTCATGCAAAGCTAATCTCTCTAGCACTTGGTCAATAAAAGGCAAAGGAAAATGGTCCTTCCTAGTGGCGCTATTCAACTTCCTATAATCTATGCACATGCGCCAACTAGTAGTAGTCCTAGTGGGGACTAATTCGCCTTTATCATTCTCAACAACAGTAAGACCACTCTTTTTAGGCACAACATGAACAGGGCTTACCCACTTACTATCCGAAATAGGAAAGATGATACCTGCATCGAGCATTCTCAATATCTCCTTTTTTACTACTTCCTTCATATTTGGATTAAGCCTTCGTTGATGCTCTATGGAGGGCCTGTGTCCTTCCTCAAGAAAAATACGATGCATACACAAAGAAGGTGAGAGGCCACTTAAATCCTCAAGTGAGTATCCAATGGCCTTCCTATGAGCCCTAAGAACATTCAACAACTTTCCAACTTCTTCCTCATTAAGGTTAGCATTAATAATCACAGGAAAAGTGGAATTTGGGCCGAGAAACTCATACCTCAAAGACTCGGGGAGAGTCTTAAGCTCTGGAGTTGGTGGTGGTGGTGTAACACTTTCGTCAGCCTTCTCCATTTTGAAGAACTCTTCATAGTGAGTAGAATCATCCGCCTCCAGAAGGGTCGGTTCCGACCATAGGGAGGTCGTCACCGAGCCAGAAGCGAGCATAAAATCCTCAGCAACGATCGGAATTGGGGTGGGTGTCGAGCTGGAAGTGGTCGGTGCCGACCATGAGTGGGTCGGTGCCGAGCAGATAGTGGTTGGTGCCGAGCAGAAAGTGGTCAGTGCCAACCTTGCAGTTTCTTCTTCAGCTTCAACTTCACTTGTATAAGCGCCAAACAAACGTTCGATCGGATCTTCACAGTCAATGTAGTCCGAGCGAGTGTACAACATCTTCACTTCCATGGCTTCACCGGTTTCCTTCATCGTCGGATTGAACCGGAACTCAACCACCTCATTGCCGATTTCAAAAGTAAGGAGACCTTTCTTCACATCAATAATAGCTCCAGCGGTTGCAAGAAAAGGTCGCCCAAGTATGATCGGGACGACAGGATCTTCCGGCATCTCCATAACAATAAAGTCATTAGGCACAAAGAACTTGCCGACCTGAATAGGGAAATCATCAACAACTCCAGTGGGTCTAACACAAGAACCATCCGCCATATAAAGCTTCATATTCACTGGCACCAAAGGACCCATGTTGGTTTTGGACCATATAGAGAGAGGTAGAAGACTAGCACTTGCACCAAGATCACACAAAGCCTTAAAACGATGAGCACCTATGCCTATAGTGATTGCAAATTTACCCGGATCTCCGAGTTTCTCTGGAAGCTCTAAGGATCGCACCTCATCAGTTAGTTCGGACATGGACCGCTATTTGGACAAGATCTCTTTAAGAAATTTGGTGTAGGCGGGCATCTCGTTCAAAGCTTCAGCAAAAGGAATGGTGATAATAAGACCTTGAAGAACCTGCACAAAACGCTTGAATTTGTCGTCCGTGGAGTCTTTAGCTTTCTTGGATGGGAAAGGAAGAACCTTTGCTGTTGATGAAGGAGGGACAGAAGGAAAAATTCTGGGAATGAGGTCGGCCACAACCTGGGTTGGGTCGGTGACGACCTTATCTTTGGTAGGAAGGGGGTCGGTTACGACCTGTGGTGGGTCGGTGATGACCTACTCCGAGCTTGGCCGGTCTTTTTCGTCCTCCTTATTCTTGCTTGTTTCTCGGTCTGGTAGCTTCTTTCCGCTTCTCAAGTGAATTGCAGCAATTTGTCCTCTCGGATTCTCATCAGAATGTCCCGGTAATCGCCCTTGTGGCCGTGGAATATGGGCCGCTAGATCACCAAGTTGAGAATTCACATTCTTCCTCCAAGCTTCAAAGTCACCAAGTTGATTTTGTACTCCTTTAAGATCTGTTCGGATGCCATTCATTCCTTCAAGGAGTCCTTGTGCCCATGTTGGTGGCTCTTGGAAACCGGGGGGCCTATAGGGCGGGGCTCTCTGCTCTTGTGGTGGTCCTTGAAAACCTTGACCATAGCCATTGTTATTCCACTGAGAAAAATTGTTGTTGTTTCTTGGATAAGCGTTGTTTTGGCCACGGTAAGGTCCTCTCATATAATGTGCTTCCGCATAAGCCTCTGCAGCTCGGACTTGTTCCACGTTTGTGCAAGAAGAAGTAGGATGAGCAGGGGAACCACATTCTTGACAAGGTTGAGCGGTGGATTTATAGTGGCCCACTTGCTTCTTAAGCCGATTTATCTCATCTTGCATAAATTGGAACCTCACATCTGGATCAATTGGTTCGGCATTAGGATCATAAAGCTTCTTCATTTGAACTCGGGCAGGTTGTTGAGTGCCATACATCGCATCATAGTTGGTAAGTTTATCCAACAAGGCCCAAGCTTCATCGGGATCCATCTCAATGAAACCGCATTCGGTGTGGAGGTTGATGCGGTCCTTAGTAGCGGCATTGATTCCCTGAAAGAAGATCTCTTGAAGCACATAAGGCGGTTGTCCATGAGTGGGACATTGCCGAAGAAGTTCTTTAAATCGCTCCCAAGTCTCCACAAAAGTTTCATTGGGAAGTTGATGATAGGAAGTAATGCGCTTCCTTAGCTCTGTAGTCTTAGCTGGTGGAAAGAATATAGTCAGAAACTGATCATGCAGTGCCTTCCATGTATGAATTGATTTGGAGGGCAAACTTTCAAGCCAAGTAAGAGCTTTTCCAGCCAAAGACCATTTGAATGCTTTCAAAAGCACATATTCTAGCGATACATCGTCAGCTGCAATGGTGTCACAAAGGTCAGTGAAGTTCTTGATGTGTTCCATGGGACACTCGGTGGGATTGCCTTCACATTGTGACCTCTTGATAAGAGTGATGAAGTGTGACTTAATCTCAAAAGCATGCTCAATAACAGGAAGTACAATAGCAGATTCAGGAACTTTGAACTCAGGATGCATATACTGCTTTGCATTACGTGGAATAGCATTGAGTTGTTGTCGAAGGAGAGTAGCAGTAGTAGTTTGATCATCACGTTCTTTCTGAATGCCTTCCATCTGAAGGCGAAGATCAGCCATCTGGCGAGCAAGTTCCTCAGCGTTACCCATTGCTCGTCGTTCTCTCAGCTTGCGGTGAAGGGTTCTCTCGAGTTCGAAATCAAAAGGAAAAAGGTCGATTTCCCTTCGCGAACTAGAGGGCATGCAGCTACACACAATCAAAAGAAAACAAATTAGTAAACACAAGAGGGTATGAGCTATTCCCAAACCCCAAAAATAACTAGACAAGAAACTAAACTAATTCCCCGGCAACGGCGCCAATTTGTTGAAAGGGTTTCCCGACAACAAATAAATTTGTAGTCAAGACCCCGCTGAGTACAGGGAGGTCAGGTTCGTCCACGGGAATTAGAAGAATCTATGTCTAGCTACTAATCCTAACAAAACAAAACAAAACAAAAGCAAAACACTAGCAAATCACTCAAACCGAGGCTCGGACCGACCCACAACAGGTCGTAACCGACCAACACTTCAACACAAATGCAGGAGAAAACAAGGAACGCAGGCGCTCGGCACCGACCTAACAAGGGTCGTCACCGACCTATCCGGGTACGAGAAAATTCCGAAAAACCAAATTAAAGAAGATCTAGGGCAAAGGATTCACCACAACAATTTTATGCATGCAAACATGAATCAAATTCAATCATAAATAATCCCATGTATGACTCTCGTCATGATAAATCAAGTAAAAACCTTAACTTTCATAAAGATCTAAACTTGCAATCCTACTTGTTTCCTAAAGGTTTAACTTTCGTTTCAACCTAATATAATCCAAATTCACAACTAAATCTTTCGATTCACTCATAAACATGAACATGCTTTGACTTTCATCAAGGAATAGATAGCAAACAAGAGGAAAATGGATAGAGATTAAAAGAGATGATTCATTTAACATTCATGCTTTAATCATGCATAACTCGTCGGGTTTCACCCCGACCCTAGAAAGTAGACTACTCACGATCCATAAAACAATCAACAATCAAAAACAAAAGAGAAGACATGATTCAAATTCAAACAAACTTCGATTCAAAAGAAAACTTACAAACTCAAGCAAACCTCCAAGTCTCTCTAATTGTCCAAGAGCTTGGAATCAAAGAAAACTAGAAAACCAAACTTGCAACTTGTTCCGTCTCAACAACAAACCCTAGAACCGTTTTTCTCCCAAAATCAGCCTCCTCCAAATAAAACCCTAAAAGATCCTTATATAGTGGTAGAAACAAATCTATATGGAAACTAAAATCTATCTTAAAAAGGCCCAAAAATAAAACAATTACTAAACCAAACTTAAGGCGCAAGCAATAATTCGGCAACACACGGAGTGGGTCGTCACCGACCATGGTTGGGTCGTCACCGACCACATGTTGCACATAACTTCCTCATTTCTTGCTCAAAACTTGCTCCAATGCTCGGCTTTCCTTCATTGTTCTTTCTTCAATCGTTCTTGGCCTTTTAAGACGTCCTTTAGCTCCTTCTTCAAGCACTTAAACCTTGAAACCTTCACTCTTAAACCATCAAATCTTCACATGCATTGATTCTTGCTCTTCTCTCAACATCACCACCAAACGACACTTAGCACCACCTCCTAGAAAGCTTTTAAAAACCGAAATATCTCCTCCTCAACGCTTCAAAGACCTACAAAACATCAAACACACTTATGTAGACTCCATATCTTAAGGAAATACGAAAATCCACAAGAACGACTCAAAACAACACATTAAACTTAGAAAAGACTCAATCCTAACTAGAAAACAACCCATAAAAACTAACTAGAAAGTGCGACATCAAAGGCACAATTGGAAGAGGTGTTGGAGAAGGGGCATATACATCCGAGTGTGTCACCTTAAGGAGCTCTAATTTTGGTTGTAAAGAGGAAGGACGGTTCCCTTCACTTGTGTATCGATAATCGAGAGTTGAACCGAGTAGCCATCAAGAACTCACTACCTTGTATTGAACTACTAATGATTTTTTTGTATCTGCTTAAGGGGGCTATGGTGTATTCGAAGGTGGAGTTGATGTTAGGTTATCATCAGTTGAGGATTCAGGAGGGGGAAATTCCAAGACGGCTTTCCGATTAAAATATCATCATTATGAGCTTGTTGTGATGTCGTTTGACTAGAACAATACACCCGAAGTGTTCATAGAATTGGTGAACCGGATGTTTATAGTTTCCTTGGAAAGATCTGTGGTGGTTTACTTTGATGACATCCTGATTCACCCCGAAATACAGAGGAGCTTTGACAAGTTGAAAGGGAGATTAACTTTGGCTCATGTACTTGCTCTCCCTCAAGGGAATAAGGACTTTTAGGATCTATAGTGACACCTCCAAGGTAGACTTGGGGATATGTGTTGATGTAGAGGGATCCGGTGATTGTTGATACCTCGAGGAAGTTTAAACCGAACGTCCAAAATTACCCTACTCGTGATTTGTCACGGGGTTACGAATCAGCAAGGGACATGATGCCATATGGGTTTTAGTGGATAGGTTGACCAAGACTGCTCGCTTCTTGCCTATTAAGGAGACTTGGAAAATTAACCAACTGGTAGAAGTGTTCGTAAATCATATAGTTAGACTGCATGGTGTACCCAAGACGATTGTGTGAGATAGTGATGGGCGTTTCACTTCCAGATTCTGGCAACAAGTGCATGAGGCACTTGGGACGAGATTGCACTTCACAACTGCTTACCACCGCATTCAGATGGCCAATCCGAGAGCAGAATTGAGACTTTAGAGGACATGTTGAGGTCCCGTGTTCTTGAATGGGAAGGTCATTGGTCAGATCACAAAGCTTTGGTGGAGTTTGCCTACAATAACAATTGACACTCCTCGATTCAGATGGCTCCATATGAGGCTTTGTATGGTCGCAGGTGCAAGACACCCTTGTGTTGGGATGACCCGTCAGATGTTGTAGGAGAGAGGCCATAAATGATAGAGGAAACAATTGGGAAGGTGGCCTTGATCCGGGAGCATATGCTAGCTGCACAAAGCCGCCAGAAATCCTATGCAGACAAGCGACGTCGACCACTAGAGTTTGATAGGGGCATACGTCTGGTTAAGAGTGTTGCCTACTCGTGGTGTGAGAAGATTTGGAGTTAAGGGGAAGTTGAGTCCCCGCTACATTGGGCCGTTTGAGATACTAGAGAGAGTTGGCGAGGTAGCTTACAGACTAGCGCTACCGCCCGCCTTGGATGGAGTTCACTCTGTCTTTCACGTGTCACAGCTGAGACAATATGTTCCGGATCCCAGCAAAGGGATCAACTATGAAGAGTTGGAGGTTGAGCCCGATCATACTTTCAGAGAGCAACCGATAGCGATCCTAGACAGGCGTTTGAAGAAGTTGCGGAACAAGGGGATACAGTTAGTATTGATTCAGTGGTCTCGACGAGGTGTCGAGGAGGCCACAAGGGAGACTGAGGATAGGATGCGAGAACTACCCTGAGCTGTACTCAGGTTTAGTAGAGGTTTTCAGAGGAGAGTTTAGTGGTTACTCGGGAGTAAGCTCGACGTTTGTTATGACTTAGTGATGCTTAGTGTGTTTGTTGTTTGCTTGTTTGTGTTTTAACATGTGTAGGGATTGGTTACCTTTCTTCTTAGTTATAGTACTGGTGAATGCGTTTTGTTCTCCCATGTTATGTTAACTTGTATTAACAATTTGAGGGTTCGAGGACGAACATCTTCAAGGGGGAGAGGTTGTAAAACCTCGGATATCTTGTGCGGTTCCACTTTTAGCCGCGGAAGTTTCAGGACGAAACTTTCCTTAACGGGGGTAGTATGTAAGACCTGGTTTTTCGTTTGCGAAACAAATAATCTAATTCCGTCAGAACCCCTACCTTTTTATTAAAATCTACTATATTTCTTTGTTTTGGGCTTTTCAGCCCATAATTCGTTTTGGAAGCCCAAAACCCAAACCAATCTTTCCCTTGCCCTACTTTTCTCCACCTCCTTTCTCTCTTTTTCCGTGCGGCGCTTTTCTGATCAGAAAAAAAAACACAAGAGCGAGCTCTGGTTCCGTCTCGCCAACACCTCGTCCCATCCTCATCCCTCTTTCTTTTCTTCTACTTGCACCGCTCACCAGTGACAAAGGGGGGAAGGAACTCCGACCTTGCCTTTCCATTGCAATGACACTCACACCCTATACTGAGTGTAGAGGCGGGCCCTCCCACTACTCAAAACATAACATCCTTCTAACCCTTGGTCAAGCCTCCCTTTATGTAACACCCCCGCTTTTTCTCGGAGATGGTATAGGCCAGTGACATCGGACTTACCGTCCAAAGCCACCCAAGGCTTGATCCGAACAATATAGACATTTAAATAATAATAATAAAATGGAAGACTTTTATTGAAAACAAAATATTTTTTTATTAACGACTCTCATTGTAATTCGGGAAGAAAATTGGTACAACTAATAATGGTAGCGAAAAACTTGCTTAGAATTCATAAATTACATAAAGGAGTCATCACTTGCTCCTGTACATCAACTAGGAAAAGTAAAAGTCCTAACTGAAGTTCACTAAATCATGATCTATATTAACTTTATGAAATAGTTTAACTCAAAACTTCAACTGCAACTCATCCCTTTGCCAGCTTACTTCTTATAACTTGAGAAATGTAACATCCCCGACCAAAGTGCATACGTCATTTTGCATTCATATAATATTAATAGCATATGCATAGCATATTGGTATGATATATAGTGAGTTTTTAAAAGTAATATTTATTTTCTAATGAAGTTTATTATATTTTAAAAAAATTTTAACTAAAAATTAATTAATAATTATTTTAGGGTAAAGTTTGTAGTAAAGAAGATTTGAGGGTGAAAATGTGGTTTTTCTAAATTTTTGTCGACTATCTTTTAAGACCCGGTTTTTTGTTTACGAAACAAATAATCTAATTCCGTCCGAACCCCTACCTTTTTTTTAAAATCTACTATATTTCTCTATTTTGGGCTTTTCAGCCCATAATTCGTTTTGGAATCCCAAAACCCGAACCAATCTTTCCCTTGCCCTACTTTTCTCCACCTCCTTTCTCCCTTTTGTTGTGCGGCGCTTTTCTGACCAGAAAAAAAAACAGGAGCAAGCTCTGGTTCCTTCTCGCCAACACCTCGTCCCATCCTCATCCCTCGTTCTTTTCTTCTACTTGCACCGCTCACCAATGACAAAGGGAGAAAGGAACTCCGACCTTGCCTTTACATTGCTAGTCACCATCGTTATCCATCTTCTCCGTCATTTTCCTTGCGCGCCTGTAGCGTCGGGATAGCAAGAAGTTGGGCCGCTCGAGGTCGTCGGCGCCGCGTCATCCTGTGCCTCCCTGGCCCTTTCGCCCTCGTCCTCGAAGTACAAGTGTTGTGTGTCGTCTTTGCCTTCGCTCGTCGCCTTCCCTGTGTTTCGGTGGTGTTGAGACGCCAGGAGGCTTAATTGTTCGGGCGTCCTTCCTCGTCGACAGCTCGTGCGCCAACGTCGCCGGTGCTGATTCCAAGTGGTGAAGTCGAGATCGCCGCCGATCGAGTCACTTGGGGACTGCTACTGTTCGCGAGCTCCACACGAGGTCGGCCACTGTGCAACGATGCTTTAGTTCCGAGCCCAAGTCAATCGATCATTTTTCGATCGTGATCGACCTTGCCTTCAGTACATAACTTCGATCAAGCCAATTGAACTCTTGGACCGCCAATTGAGATCGAGAAGCTATCCTTGTTCGCGGGCGTGTGCGACTTCGATTCTTGGAAGGTCGAATATCTCTCCTTGAATGTGTCGACCTTGCATTCTTATTTCTTTGCCCATGTGATCTTTTAATTTGGATCATGTGTCTCCCTTGTAATTTGTGTGTTTATATGTTGAATGGATGAAAATCTCTAGTTTTATCCTATTGATTGTTTCGGTTCGGTTCAATATGTATGGTGGTTCATTCTAGCAACTATTGATTGTGTGTGTGTCCAGTTCGAACTTGTTGTGAATGATGATGCTTTGACCATTAGTATCTCATAATTGTTATGTCTTGAAAATGTATACTTGGATTGGTTTAAGTGGTTTATCTAAGATTTAGATTTAGAAATTTTGTTGTTGAATGGCGTACAAGTCTAATTATAGCCTTTTATCGATGTGAATTAAAAGTTGTATTTCAATAACGGGATTGAGGTAGAGCAACTATTGATTGAGATATTGGAGTTTGTGTACTTGTGGATGGAATATGAGTTTGTGTGGTTTGATCCTCCCTAGGATGCGAGTAGCGTTAGGGCATTAGGTTTTCGAATAGAATGTATGTTAGTCTCGGCCTTTTGTTGCTTGGTAGAACTCACTTGGTTTTGGTTTTGCTTGGAGTGAAATCTTTGGGACCTAGTGTTATAACTTTTGGAACTTGGACTCGAATTGGATACCTTGGGCTCCCACAAGTCAAGGCATTGAAAGTTTTGGAAATCTTCGTATGTAAGAAAATCTTTGACGTTTGCTCTCAAGTTTGTTACGTTGAATGTCGGTTAAAAATATTAAAATCAAGTCAAACCACTTTTGTTTGGATGTCATGAATGTATGGCGACTCGCACTTAGCAAATCCACTATAGTTGTGCTTGCGTAGAATCGAAAGTTACTTCTCACGGTTAGTCAATTAACCGTGAAAGTTATGATCCATAGGTCTCTAGTGTCGTTGTATTTCTTACGTCGTTCGAGGATCGCCTTCCAGGTAAGTCATTCTCGACTTGCTCGGCTTTATTCTAGTCTTGTTAGATTTCATGCCGTGATTGTGAGATTGGTTTTGGGAGTTAGTCTCGAATGTATGTTTTCCATATGAAATGTTTTCATGCATAATGTGATCCGCTTTCCATTTCAAACGTTTTCTCGTAAAAGAAATACTCTCGCTTTCTCTGTGCTGGCAGCGTAACCGGCATGATCTTGTGCGACGATTGTCGGTAGCGAAGAGGCGTCTATACATGGTCGTGTGTCGACCGGGCCCCTTTATAAATAAAAATTGATTGCTTGTTTTTGGCAAGTGCTCTAGTGGAGGCTTGACCAGGGGTTGGAAGTATGACGTATATGGAAAGTGGGAGGGCCTGCCTCTGCACTCGGGCGTAGGTGAGTTAGCGTCGTAGATGGGAATGCGGTGGTGGAAGGGAGAATGGCATTTCCCAATAGGATTGTGAATGGTTTTGTTGTGTGCGTGTGTGCGATTACTTAGTTGGTCTTCGACCTTGTGAATTCTTGCTACGCTTGATGAATTGTTTGTTCGTTGTATTTCCCTTTATTTGTTGAATGTCGAAGTGTTGGTTATTATTACAAATGCTTTACTTTTGTGCTTGTTGGTTGGATTATGGTATGTCTCGTTGCCTTTCCTTTCACATATTCTCTAGGTTGTGGAAATGTGTGTTGACCTATTCTATTCTGTTCAATTCACTTGTTAAAAGTTATGTTGTTGAATAATTATTGTTTTTCAAACGTCTTACTATTGCCGTGTGTTTTCTAGTTTGCCTAGGGTAGTAGCTGAACCCTCAGGGACTTTATTTTTCAGTTCCAGGTACTCATACAAGTCCCATGTTGGAGCCTAGGCCAGATGCTGCAGCGGATCGTTGTCGCGTGTCACTAGGTCACTGAGTGGGTTTGGAGTTCGGTTTAGGCTTGTTAGTTGTTTTGGATATTTCACTATGTTGTTGACTTTAGCAGATTTCTGGTGTTGAATGTGAATTGGCTAGACATTTGGGATTCATGCATGACATTATAAAAATGTGGTTTGTTTGAACGACAGTTGGATGTTTTAAAATAGTTTTCTTGTCGTGCCCGAGTTGCAAGGTCCAGGTATTCTAGTTTTCAACCAGTTCAGGTAGGACCCGTTAGGGTCAAACTACCTAGTAATGTCCCGACGATAAATCGGGGTGTTACATCTCTACGCCGAACTCACTACATGATATAAATTCATGTTCTTATCTTATTCTTACTATTAAGAAATCAAGTCACTAAAGGGAGTTCGGGAGAAAAAAACGAGAAAAGAGGAGATATTAAGGATTTGGGTTTTTACGTGGATCTGGTAAAAGATCTCTTCAATCGAGTTTTAATCTTGAAGTACAATTGTGGTTTGGTAAGTTTTAATTAGTTAATGGTTTATTTGGATTTTTCTAATTTTTCCAGATCTAGATCTACAGTTGCTTTTGTTTGAGAAATCGGTTGATCTATAGTTTTCAAAGGGTTTTTTCGATATCGGATTTATATTCGGTAAAAGATTTAAGAGTAATTTTAGGGTTCTCTTTGTAATTATATTAGGGAGCCCTTTGATCAAGTTTTTCAGAAAGGTTTGAACTAGAAAAATGTTCTTCTATATATATAGTTTATTGTTGTCAAGTTTTAAAGGATTTGGATTGATGCACAATAAGTTATAATGCATTCTGCCATTTCATTGCATTTGGGGTTGAAGTTTGTAAGAGTAAATATGTTGTTTTTGCATTAGGTTACATATAGGAGCACGAGTCATAAGTCGTGGTCAAGGATAAGGGCGAGAGTTTAGTATCTGTCATGAACAGGTGAGTATAGACCGGAGATTCAACCATTTGTGCTATATGGATATATGTGCTATATGAGCTATATGGATATATGTGTTATATGAATCATATGGATATATGTGTTTTATATGATAGCTTTGAAATTTCCAGACTTGTTTGCACAGAAAGTATGTTAACAAATGGCATATGATATATGGTTACACAATGCAATTTGTTGCATAGCATATTGCAATGAGATTAAAAGGACCTGTGACTGTCTTGCCCTGAATTTGTATACAAAAGAGACCTACGGGTCATACATGAGTCCTAAGATGCCTAAGAGATGGTATATGAGCAAATGAGGCCTAAGATGCCTAAAAGTCGGTAATGAAAAAAAAGGAAAAGTTGGTAATGGAAAAGAGTTGGTAATAGAAACCCGGGGCAGATTCAGGCTTGAACAGTTCACAGAATAAAGAATCGGAAACATCAGCATAGTAATTAAATTCATATATGACATGTATAATATGTATGTATATGTACATGGACTAAATGTTTGACTCTGTGCGAAATAATTTATGATGGTTTATATTCACTGAGTTTGCGACTCATGTAAATCGCAAAACAATTTTTCATGTTCAGCTAGTTCTTACGGACGTGTCTCAATTAGAGGTAACATTCATACAGGTCGGCCGACTGAATCTCTATGCAACCTTCTCCTCCTCATTTTGCATCAAAGACATATGGGTTATAATAAAGTTAGAGTAATAGATGTATTAGTATAAGAAGTGAGTGCATAAGTGTATGTGTGCAACCTTTTATGGTTGTTAGTGCCTGCTATATGCTTACATGGATAGTTAATATATGTCTCTTATCTGTTTATATAATAGATAAGTTTTACAAAGTATACGTCATAGGGTATAAGGGTGTCATAGCTAATTTTGGTATGAGAACAGGGATATGATTCTTTAAGGGCATGCATTCATAAGCACATGAAATTGACATTAGAATTGCATTTATGAGCATGATGCATAAAGGAGAGAAGGTTCAGCCGTGCCACGTCAGTCTATAGAAACATCTCATACAACACTACATGAACATACATCTCATACACATGAACCATTAGAACAGAAAGTACAAAGGAAATGGTAAAGGTATGTACAATAAATCGGAATTGTCTAATACAAGTGGATATAGTAGAGTTACCAGCTGATCTGATCTGGTTATTCTTGTACGAGTTTGATGCTATATTGGATATGATTGGTTGTCAAGATACCATGCTAAAGTGGTTTGTTTTACAAAGAGGTAGTGACAGACTCGCTTGGGAAATCTAGAGTGATTTTCTATGGTGATAGACAAATGGTACCCACTTGCTTAATATCTACAATAGCGTCTTTTCATATGAGGGTTGTGAGGCATATTTGGACAATGTAATAGACCGTACAGTTGAATGTGATGAGGTTGGATATATTCCAGTTGTTAATGATTTTTCAGATGTGTTTCCAAAGAATCTCCCAGGATTGCCACCTGATAGGGAGATAAAGTTTACTGTGGAATTAATGTTAGATACTACATCGATTTCTATTCTTCCATATTGGATGGCTCTTCTAGAGTTACAGGAACTGAAGAAACAGTTACATGATTTGTTGGACAAAGTATTCATTTGGGCTAGTGTATCTTATGACCGTGCATAGATTACTGAAAGGTGAATCAGGTGACAGTGAAGAACAAATGTCCATTGCCAAGAATAGATGTTGTATTTGATCAACTTCAAGGAGAAAAGGTATTTTCGAAGATAGACATTCTATTAGGATATCATTAGTTAAAGATAGCTAAAGATGACATTATCAAGACAACATTCAGAACTCAATATGGGCATTATGAGTTTCTGGTAATTCTATTTGATTTGACTAATGCACCGACAGAATTTATGGCTTTGATGAACAAGGTATTTCAATCTTTTCTAGACATATTAGTGATTATCATTTTTTATTATATATTGGTATGTTCGTGGAGTACAGATGAGCATGTTGATCATTTGCGTATTGTGCTACAAGTCTTGAGGGAAAAAACAGTTATTTGCTAAACTGAGAAAGTGTGAATTCTGGTTGAATCATATGGTATTTTTAGGACATATAGTATCTGGAAGAGGTATAGAGGATTGATTCTAAAAAGTTTGAAGCAGTGGTAAACTGGAAAGCATCAACTAGAGTTACAGAAGTTCGTATCTTTCTTAGTATGGCTGGATACTACAGACTATTAGTGGAAGGATTATCTATTATAGTTGCACCACTTACTAAATTGTTATGAAAGAATGCTTCATTCCATTGAAATTTTGCGTGCCAACATGGCTTTAATGAGTTAAAGCACTGACAGACTACAACAACAATATTGAGAATTCTTACAAGTACGAGGATTTGGTATTTACACTGATGCTTCATATCAAGGTCATGGATGTATCTTTATGCTGGATGGAAAGTGATTGCTTATGCATCGCGACAGTTGCAACCACATGAAGTTTCTTATATGGATGTATCTTTATGCTGGATGGAAAGTGTTGGCAGCAGTGGTATTCGCCCTAAAGATTTGACGACATTATCTATATGGAGAAACATTCCAAATCTTTACAGATCATAAGAGTTTGAAGTATTTGATGAGCCAAAAGCAGTTAAACATGCGACAGAGGTGCTAGATAGAACTATTGAAATATTATGATTGTACAATTGAGTATCATTCAGGAAAATGCCAATGCTTGTAAAAGATGCTTTGAATCGAAAGCCTAGTGGTGTGATGACAAATATGCACATGACTTCATTATCAGTTTTGATTGCTTTGTGAGATCTAAATGCTAGACTATAGTTAGATACACATGAGTATTGATTGGAATTTTTGAGATTCGGCCAGTTCTAAGACAGAAAATTAAAGATTCCTTAAAGATGCCTTATCTTGATCCATCACATGTGTTAAGAGATTTAGAAGTATAGCTTGCAAAAAAAAATCTGAGTTATATAGAAGACCGATCATGATAGCAGATTACAGAATCAAACAGTTATGGAGGAAGATTTCGAAAGTAATTTACATGAGAAACTGAGGATAAGATGAGAAAGTCATATGAAGAGATAGCGAATTTTGAGGACAAAATTCTTATAGAGAGGGAGAAATGTAACATCCCCGACCAAAGTGCATACGTCATTTTGCATTCATATAATATTAATAGCATATGCATAGCATATTGGCATGATATATAGTTAGTTTTTAAAAGTAATATTTATTTTCTAATTAAATTTATTATATTTTAAAATGTTTTTAAATAAAAATTAATTAAGAATTATTTCAAGGTAATGTTTGTAGTAAAGAAGATTTGAGGGTAGAATATGTGGTTTTTCTAAATTTTTGCCGACTCTCTACGCCGAACTCACTACATGATATAAATTCATGTTCTTATCTTGTTCTTACTATTAAGAAATCAAATTAAAAAAAGGGAGTTTGAGAGAAAAAAACGAGAAAAGAGGAAATATTAAGGATTTGGGTTTTTACGTGGATTTGGTACAAGATCTCTTCAATCCGGTTTTAATCTCAAAATACAAGAGTGGTTTGGTAAGTTTTAATTAGTTAATGGTTTATTTAGATTTTTCTAATTTTTCCAGATCTAGATCTATAGTTGCTTTTGTTTGAGAAATCGGTTGATCTATAGTTTTCAAAGGGTGTTTTCGATATCGAATTTATATTCGGTAAAAGATCTAAGAGTAATTTTAGGGTTTCTCTTTGTAATGATATTAGGGAGCCCTTTGATCAAGTTTTTCACAAAGGTTTGAACTAGAAAAATGTTCTTCTATATATATAGTTTATTGTTGTCAAGTTTTAAAGGATTTGGATTTATGCACAAGAAGTTATAATGCATTCTACCATTTCATTGCATTTGGGGTTGAAGTTTGTAAGAGTAAATAGTTTGTTTTTGCATTAGGTTACATATAGGAGCACGAGTCATAAGTCGTGGTCAAGGATAAGGGCGAGAGATTTAGTATCTGTCATGAACAGGTGAGTATAGACCGGAGATTCAACCATTTGTGCTATATGGATATATGTGCTATATGAGCTATATGGATATATGTGTTATATGAATCATATGGATATATGTGTTTTATATGATAGCTCTGAAATTTCCAGACTTGTTTGCACAGAAAGTATGTTAACAAATGGCATATGATATATGGTTACACAATGCAATTGATTGCATAGCATATTGCAATGAGATTAAAAGGACCTGTGACTGTCTTGCCCTGAATTTGTATACAAAAGAGACCTACGGGTCATACATGAGTCCTAAGATGCCTAAGAGATGGTATATGAGCAAATGAGGCCTAAGATGCCTAAAAGTCGGTAATGAAAAAAAAAGGAAAAGTTGGTAATGGAAAAGAGTTGGTAATAGAAACCCGGGGCAGATTCAGGCTTGAACAGTTCACAGAATAAAGAATCGGAAACATCAGCATAGTAATTAAATTCATATATGACATGTATAATATGTATGTATATGTACATGGACTAAACGTTTGACTCTGTGCGAAATAATTGATGATGGTTTATATTAACTGTGTACGCGACTCATGTAAATCGCAAAATAATTTTTCAGGTTCAACTACTTCTTACTGACGTGTGTCTTAGTTAGAGGTAACATTCATACAGGTCGGTCGGTTGAAGCTCTATGCTACCTTCTCCTCCTCATTTTGCATCATAGACATATGGGTTGTAATAAAGTTAGAGTAATAGATGTATTAGTATAAGAAGTGAGTGCATAAGTGTATGTGTGCAATCTTTTATGGTTCTTAATGTCTTCTATATGCTTACATGGATAGTTAATATATGTCTCTAATCTGTTTATATAATAGATAAGTTTTACAAAGTATACGTCATATGGTAAAAGGGTGTCATAAGAAAAGATGGTCTGATGTGCAATATAGGGACGGTTGACACCAGCCGTGTAACCGCCCGTGTTTTTCTTTTTAAGAATCGTTCTTAGGATAGCATGATAGTGTGTGAGGGGTATATTTTCATAGACAATGCCTTATCTTGATCTAGTTTTGCGGAAGAAACTCTTTTTAAAGGGGCACCTGTAATAACCATCTTTTCTAAGAAGGGCAATGATGTAATTTCCCTTATTTTATTTAATAAAACATATGTGGCATTATCAGAAATATTAAATGCCTCATCTTATTAAATAAAAAGTCAACAAATAATCGTTATAAGATTATTTTCACCACCAAAACTCCAAAGTTTTCTTCAACCCACTAGACCGAATTTTTTTTTGTCTTGCTTCTGCCGACTTCGACCCACCAGTCCGATCCCGAACACCACGACTTCCACCCATAGCCACCACAATCTTCCCTTTGGCAGCCCTTCTCTACGCCGCACACAACACCATCACTGTAAGCTAGCAGCAAGCAATATGCGTTTTAAAAAATTGTTCATAGATCTCTGTTTTAATTTCTTTTACTTTTTATGCTTTATTTTATTCTATTTTATTACCCTTAGTTGTTTTAATGGATTTTTAACTAAAAATGGTTGATTTGAATGATTATATATTGGTTCTACATATTTTGGGAGAAATCTACACAAATTATAAAATCTGTTTTTTTTAATTAAATTATTATAAAGAATATCCTTAAATTAAAAATATCGTTTATATAATGATTCAAGTTAAAATTATAGGCTAAATATTTAATTATATGTTGTGGTTTTCAAGAAAGTCATTATTCTAGTAATATGTTTAAGGAATAAAGTTTTGAGAATATAATTATAAAAAATACTAATTTCTGAAATTATAATTATTAAATTAATTAGTATTTTTATGATTAAAATATATAGTAAGATTATGATTGAAAAATACATTATATGCTTGTAAAAAAAAAAGAGAATATTTTTATGCGTAGTACAAGGTATCTAAGATCATACTCCATAAAAACATTTTAATTTGTACACTCGTTTAAAACATGAACTAGTTGGTTTCCGCGTGACCCCAATAAATCGAATCTTCGTGTCAGTCGCCTGCAAACAAGGCAAGTAGTTGTCCGCTCTCATATTTTTGTCATGAATACTTTCATTCATGTTTGCATGTTGTGTTGGGAATGCTTGTTTGAATAAAATGAACTTAGGTTATTATAGAAATAATGACCATGTTGAAACATATAAATGAATTAAGGTTTATTATTCATAGAAATAATGACCCATGGTAGGTTATTGTTATTATTACTATTGTACGCTAGAAGTTATCTTTAGGTTGCAATGTTTGTGCACCTGTTTGTTTCACGGTCTCATTATGAGATTCGTTGTTTTGGACTAGCGTAGAATTAGGGGTGGGGGTTCACTAACCCCTGAACACCTCTTTATAATATTTTGCATTAGGATGGACCTAGACCCTCTGCTTGTCATTACCCTACTCTCTCAACAGCTTTGAGGAGTGTTGGCACCTAGCTAGTGCCTTGTATCGGGACTTAGGAACACGTTCCGCCCTTTGTGGGATTCTATATCTTATGGCATATCGCGTTGCGGTCTTAAAAGCTACCAACTTGAATGCAATGTTTTGTAATTAAATAAGATAAGTGCTAGTGCACACCCATTAAAACGTGTTCAGGGTGGTGACTACAACTTGGAAAACCACTCTTGCTCCCGGCTTTGATTAATCTACTTTCCAATCTAAATTCGGACAACACGCATTCAGTGAGGTTGGTTGTAGATTTGATAAGTCGACGGAGGGTTTTCAAAATCTTGGATGATAACTAAAGTTCCCAACATAACCTTTCTCGTTCTTAAGGAACCATAGCCTTGTGGTGTTCTAATCTCTTTTCATCATATTTCTCATTCCGTGAAATTATTTGGGATATGCCATCGACCGGTTTTCATTCGGAGATCGATGGTCATAATGCAATTAAGGTCCCAAGAACCTCACATAAAATTCCACTCGTGTAGTCTTTCATTAGACTGACCGACCGCTTTATTTCTTTTGCATGGCCGAATGGTGTCAACCATCCCTATACGGAACATAAGAGAGTAAAGGAGTGGTGATTCGAGATTGAAGTTGTTGAATTTGTTGTACGTTTCTTTTGAATAACTTTTTACTTTAAGATCGAGATCCTTGGTCTGTAAGGACCGCCTTCAAGAATTTTACTTCCGCTTTGTTCAAGAATATTTATTCTCATTTTTCCGCAAGTATTTGGATTATTCAAGATTGTGAAAGTTGGACATTTTGTTTTAATATTTATTGAATTATCATTACTATTATATCTTGAATACCGTGAAAGCCTTGGGTGGCTTCGGAGTGTAAATTTCGAGGTCACTAGCGGTAATATCTCCGAGTGAAAACGGGGGTGTTACAGTTATGGTATTAGAGCTAAAAGTTTTTAACCAAGTCTTTGTTCGGCCCTAAAATATCGGGCTAATTTATGTGGGACCACGAAGATATGAAGAGATCAGAATGAATTAAAGACAATATTCACCATTAATGGAGCATTAAACTATATGGAGGAAATAAAGGAGCGTATAAAGGAGTTGTTGGAACGCATTAACTACATGACGAAAATCACGGACGCCTTAAATGCCTAACGCATTGACAATTCAGCAGAAGCAGTAACTGGTCAAAACTAGCCGTTGGAAAGCATTAATAACAGGGAGAGACTCTCGGGATTGACTCATAGATGACCAGAATGTAAGCCTATAAAAGGGGAGGAAGAACATCAGCAAAAGGATCATCCTCTCGGACTCACTCTCACACGCTCTCTCTACAACAAAACAATCTACATATAATTGTATTTTTATTCTTCGATTATTCATCCATGATCTCAAAAGGTATTTTGCTCTTATCTTCTCTTTGGCGTTCTCATCAATTGTTCTTCTACATCTGAATGGAATCATAGTGAAGTTTACCCTCGTTATTCTATATTTTTGCCTATTTATTTCGATATCTATTATTTTCCCAATTAACTTGTCTACTACTTATCATTGGTATCTTGAATCATAAGGAGTAATTCGCAGAAGTATAATTGCAATCTTATTTCACTATTTTGGACTCATATATCTTTCTCTACTTGTTTACTAGTTCATTTGCTATTTCTCTTCGTGAATCCCTTATTATTTGCGAATTACATGTTCAAATTGATTTTTGACTAGAGTTCCCTCATTATAGCAGATAGCGCGTTTACGTCTTAAATCTGCCCAAAACAATTGGCGCCCACCTTGGAGCATTTAGCCAAAAATCCCATCAAACACGTTACCACCACCTTGCTAAACATGTTACCAGCACCTGCTACCAAAATTGCCAACGACCAAACTTCCAACACTAGTCCCTCTAGCGGATATGGAAACCAAGAAGCTAACCTCGTCACTCTCAATCAACCATAAATCATACTTCCTATTATTCCCACCGATACTCAAATTGACACATCCACCAACCAAACTTTCAAGCCAAGTGACCCTAACGCGTTACCAGAACTGGGGGTCGCATCCGACTCGGTTGTCCTAGCCGAACTCAGAGCCTCTATGCTTGCCTTGAAAAAGGATCTAGAAAAGCAAAAGGAGGCACACAACCGATTTATAGAAGTTTCTGAAAGACAAATTAAATCTCTAACTCGTGAACGAAATTTACTTAAATATCAGGTTCAATCACAGGAACAATCAGGTCCAAGTCGACCAAGGGTTTCAAGAGCAATGGATCATGGAGTTGCGCGACCATTGGATCTTGATGAACCTAATCACATCACACCGATTAACGAAAGACAGGTAACACGTTATCAAGTAAGTGGTAACACGCTTCGCGTTATCCAAGAGGATGCTGAAGTCGTAGCTCTAAAAGAGTGGCTTAAAACCCTTGAGGACCGGTTCAGTCAGTTCCCAGGGGCACCTCAACCAATAGTCATGGAAAGGCGAGCTGGTTATACCGACTCCCCCTTCATTCCGGCTATTGCGAGAGTTGATATTTCGAGAAAGTATCACGTTCCCGATGTACCAAAGTACGAAGGAATGACAAATCCAGACCAACATGTTACGGCTTTCAAACAAGCGATAAACATTCGCATTGTCCCATTCGAAATGAAGGAAGTGGTAATGTGTCGTTGGTTCGGTAACACGCTATCTGGTCCAGCTTTAAATTGGCATTCACGCTTACCACTTGGAAGTATTTCATCATTTGCTGAATTGGTTGACAAGTTTAGACTCAGGTTTGCAAGTAGTCGACACACCAAGAAACATTCAAGCGACTTATTTCGTTTGGTGCAAAAATCTGGAGAAACTTTGAAGACGTTTCTAAATAGGTACAATGAGGAACTCGTCGCCATTGGAGAATGTGATGCCGCAACGTCGGTAGAAGCATTTCGAAGAGGGATATCTACAGGTAACCCCGAACTTTATGATGAATTAACTAAGTATCCTTGTTCCAACTTTGATGAAGTACAGGCAAAGGCGTTAGCACACATTCGACTAGAAGAGGATGACCTCTTTGTCGCCGACATGAGGGAAGTACTACGATCTGATCGGAGGCATGGGAAGCGCGAGTTAAGGTATCGTCCATACCCTTGAGAAGAACATGTCGTTCGAATAAATAGAAGAGTTCGGGAACGCGTTACAAAGGTGGTTTTCATCATTATGCCCATGAGGGAATAAAATGCAAACAAGTTATCAATTTACTATGTAAGAAAAACTTTACTTCATGCAGGAACTAGGTATTCTTCCATCAAAAACTCAGTATGTGTACTAGTTATGAATTCTATCATGTTACATCTTTACTTTAAAAGTCAATTCATAAAGTGTGCGCTAACTTTTCTACGAAGAGTGCAATGTCAATACCAGAATTATCAGAACGCCTTACAAAACAATTTTATGATTGACTTCATTCCTACCCGAATTGATGACACCTTACAAGAAACAATGCAAGTAGACAACAAGTTACAAACAGGAAAATGGATACTACATACAAATGGCGCATCAAATCAAGGAGTCATAGGACTGGGGGTGGCATTGAGCTCAGCACCGGGGGTAGCCAAAGTCGTGATACGTACTTTCAAACGAAACAACGAAAGTAGAACACAAGTCACTTATCTTCAGCAAATTCAAGATGTAACACACAAAGATTCATCATCATAAACGCGTTAAGAGCTAGCAACATAAACTTTAGGTCAAAGGTACTTTACCATTCATTTTTGCATATGTCAATACATTCTTTACATACATCGGCCTCTATAGCTAACACGTACATCATCGGCCTTAGTCACTACTACATGAAACATCGGCCTTAGTCGCTAGTACATGAAACATCGGCCTTAGTCGCCAGTATACATCAAACAAAAACTAGCAAGGGACGCCTTGTGACGTTACATGCAAAAACATGGGCCCCTGCCTTATGATCAGGCAAACGATGTGCACACATGACCGGTCAAAGATGCTAAGGTGGAGTACACTTAAAGCGCTCTGGAGCAAGGGGAGCTCTTAAGCGCAAATGACATGTAACAATGTACGTGCATATTACATTTGTCATTTGTGTCATCACACTACATATACAAAAAAACTCCTTTAGTACATTCTTACACACGCGCGCTACAAACAATTACAACATCGGCCTCTGTCACCAGAACTTACAACATCGGCCTCCGTATCCAACACTTACAACATCGGCCTTTGTAGCCAAACACTTATGAAATCAGCCTCTTTCGCTAGTGCTTACAACATCGGCCTCTGTCGCCAGCACTAAACCCCGGTTACACGTTATGACAAACGGTTCATCTTGATTAGCAGCTTGTCTTGAGAAAGCCTTCGTTTAAACGAAGCATACACAACACGACATCTCAATTAACATCAAGTTTCACAACCAGACAAAGACAACATGAGGAGATCATTAGTTTGACGACTTCAGGCAATGGTTCCCAAAGCATGGTCAAACACGCACCAAAAGGTACGAGTGAAATTTTGAGCGGAATTGGGGGGTATTGTTGGGCCCTAAAATATCGGCTAATTTATGAGGTGGGACCACGAAGATATGAAGAGATCAGAATGAATTAAAGACAATATTCACCATTAATGGAGCATTAAACTATATGGAGGAAATAAAGGAGCGTATAAAGGAGCTGTTGGAACGCATTAACTACATGGAGAAAATCACGGACGCCTTAAATGCCTAACGCGTTGACAATTCAGCAGAAGCAGTAACTGGTCAAAACTAGCCATTGGAAAGCATTAATAACAGGGCGAGATTCTCGGGATTGACTCATAAATGACCAGAATGTAAGCCTATAAAAGGGGAGGAAGAACATCAGCAAAAGGATCATCCTCTCGGACTCACTCTCACACTCTCTCTACAACAAAACAATCTACATACAATTGTATTTTTATTCTTCGATCATTCATCCACGATCTCAAAAGCTATTTTGCTCTTCATCTTCTCTCTGGCGTTCTCATCAATTTTTCTTCTACATCTGAATGGAATCATAGTGAAGTTTACCCTCGTTATTCTATATTTTTGCCTATTTATTTCAATATCTATTATTTTCCCAATTAACTTGTCTACTACTTATCATTGGTATCTTGAATCATAAGGAGTAACTCGCAGCAGTTTAATTGCAATCTTATTTCACTATTTTGGACTCATATATCTTTCTCTACTTGTTTACTAGTTCATTTGCTATTTATGTTCGTGAATCCCTTATGAATTAACGTGTTTAAACTGATTTTTTACTAGAGTTCCCTCATTATAGCAGATAACGCCTTTACGTGTTAAATCTGCCCAAAATAGTCTTTATACTTGTTTTCGAAAAATATTCGTTTTCCTTTTTGGATTAAAAACTACGCTTGAAAGTAATAATTGTTTTTCATCTAATATTCTTCAAACGACTTCATATTCCCACTCTATAACTATAAAATTATGAATTGTTCTATAAGTTACTGATCATGCTTTACCTTGTCTATTTGACAAACAATGGTGCTCACCCTAAGTCAAACCAAAGCCCTACGACTTGTCCAAGAAGCTATCCCTCCACCTTCCATCAAAAATGAGGACTTGCTTACCTATGAGGAATTCATGGACGAAGGCAAAACCACCTCCATGGAAGTTGAGTCTCCACCGACTCTTGTGGTACCCTTGGAGCCAAAGAAGGAATCTAAGGAAAAGGAGACGGAGATGGAGTACACTCCCATCACACCACCTGCTAATGTCCAGTCTGTTGAGGAGTACCATCCACAGGAGGAAGCCGGTGACCAAGGAGTGCACCAGTACGAGTATCATCCATGGAAAGCTCGTGCAGCTATTGGTGACTTTAAGCCTAAACATTTGAGGGCTGAAAACATCCTACTAGGTGACAATATGGAGTCCTGTTACGCAATGTTGGCTCGTCATGAAGTGGTGATCAACCATCATGAGAGTCGTCTTGAAGGAGAACGCGTTGGTGCAGCAACGTTACGTCGCAAGATCCAACAAGGCTTAGAGTTGTTGGAGAACAACGGGAAAGTCAAGGACCCTAGGAGGTTTGATCATTTGTTCTTGGATATGTATTGCTATCGTTTGGGAGCCCCAAAGAAGATGAATACGATGCCCGTTGATAAGTATAGGAAGGCGTTCAGCCAACCTAAACCATAGGGTGTCGTTCATTAGTACTTCGAGCTCTGCCTTAGCTATGGTTTGAATCGTATTTGGTTTAGTTTCATCGAACTATGTTGGTTTGCTTTGCTATTATTGGAGTTGTGTCATCTTTGAGTCATGTTGAACTCAGTTATGATAGAATGTTAAACAATTCTACCTTTATAAATAAAGAATTTGGATTTTATATTATGAGATTATCATTTGTGTGATCAAATGTTTAAATGGATAGTGTTTAGTTTATGAATGTTCAAAGGATCAACACTTGTAACACGAGCATAGTTTCGTTTAGCCTTTCATTGTGAATCTTCCTAATGTGGAGAAGATTGTGGGTACCAAGAAACCCACTGACTTTTCGATCACCATCTAAGGGAGAAAGTGTGATGCTGACCTTATTTGTATACCTATGGCCCATATGATATAATCTTGGGGATGGACTGGTTAACTCGTCATGGAGTTGAGATAAATTTCAAGACTAGAACCGTAATCATCACAGCAGGATGCAAATATGTTTGCAAGTTCAAGGGGCAACGAGAAGCTAAGAACGGGAAAATGGTTAATGCTATGAAGGCAATGAAGATGCTCCAACAAGGATGCACATGATTCTTTTGTTTTATGGAAACGACTAGAAGGAAAGATGTAAAACTATAAGAGATCCTCGTTGCTAGAGAGTTTGCCAATGTCTTTCTTGAAGAGATTCAAGGATTACCACCTTATCGTGAAGTAGAGTTCACCATTGAGTTGGAACCATGGACTGGACCTATTTCCAAGATGCCCTACAGAATGGCCTCATTGGAAATGAAGGAATTGAAGGTGCAATTAGAGGAATTGCTAGAAAAAGGGTACATCAGACCAAGTGCTTCACCTTGGAGAGCGCCAGTTCTTTTTGTAAAGAAGAAAGATGGAACCTTAAGACTCTGCATTGACTACCGAGAATTGAAAAAGGTCAGCATAAAAAAAAAGTATCCATTGCCAAGGATTAATGATCTTTTAGACCAATTGCGAGGAGCAAGTGTATTCTCCAAGATCGATTGGAGGTCAAGATATCACCAACTTTGAATTCATGAGGAGGACATCCCTAAGACGACATTCCGCACACGGTATGGACACTATGAATTTGTGGTCATGCCTTTTGGCCTTACAAATGCCCCATCAATGTTCATGGAGTTGATGCATCGATATTTTTGAGGGTATCTCGACAAATTTCTAGTGGTCTTCATCGATGACATTCTTACCTATTCACCTAGTGAAGCAGCTCATGCAAGATCATTCTACATAAAACGAGTTGTATGCCAAGATGTCGAAGTGTGATTTTTGGCTGAAGAAAGTTGCATTTCTAGGACATGTTATCAACCAAGAAGGGGTAATGATAGACCTCAGAAAATCCAAACAGTTGTAGATGGGAAGCAACCTCAGAATGTGAAGGAAGCTCATAGCTTTCTTGGTCTTGCAGGATACTATAGGCGATTTGTGGAAGGATTTTCAATGATCGCTCTTCCTATGACTAGTTTGCTCCGTAAGGTTCACAAGAAGTTTGTGTGGAATGAGAAATGCGAGGCAAGCTTTCAAGAACTTAAAAGGCGTTTGACTAGTGCTCCGATTTTGACTCTACCCGATGGGTTAGATGGGTATGTAGTATACAATGATGCATCTAAACAAGGTTTAGGATGCGTTCTCATGCAAAACGGGAAGGTTATTGCATATGCATTTCGTCAACTAAACACATATGAGGTGATCTATCCGACTCATGACCTGGAGTTAGCTGCAGTTGTGTTTGCTTTGAAGATTTGGTGTCATTACCTATATGGGGGTGAAGTGTCAGATTTTCACCGACCATAAGAGTTTGAAGTATGTCTTCACTTAGAAGGAGTTGAACATGAGGTAGCAAAGGTGGTTAGAACTACTCAAAGACTATGACATCGAATTGCTTTACCATCCAAGAAAGCTAATGTTGTAGCTGACGCACTGAGTCGCAAAACCTCTCGGGAATCCATGGTGGCAGTGCTCACTGCTCAACCAATGCTGCAATGAGAATTGATATAGTGCGAGATTGAGGTTTGGTTCGGACATCAACCTGGCAGTATGAATATGTTAGAGATTCATGCTACCCTTCTGGATCAAATAAAGGAAAAATAGGTTGAAGATGTCATGCTACTTAAGATAACCTGTAAGGTGCAAGAAGGAAAGCCACCTAGCTTTATTGTTCAGGATGATGGATCGTTATGGTTCCAAGACCAAATTTGTGTGCCAACCAATGACGAGAGCATGATAGCGTGTGAGGGGTATATTTTCATAGACAATGCCTTACCTTGATCTAGTTTCGCGGAAGAAACTCTTTTAAAGGGGGTACTTGTAATAACCCTCTTTTCTAAGAAGGGCAATGATGTAATTTCCCTTATTTTATTTAATAAAACATATGTGGCATTATCAGAAATATTAAATGCCTCATCTTATTAAATAAAAAGTCAACAAATAATCATTATAAGATTATTTTAGATAAAAGACCTTACTCGAAAGGTCATAAGTTTTACTCAATATTAACAATAAATTTAAAGAAGTATTCATAGTAGTGATATAAATAAAATCATATGAAATTATTAGCAAGAATTTTCCTTAAGAGATTTATGCATAAGAAGTTTTAATACGTTACTTAATATTATTCTTTTAATTATTGATGTGACAAAGGAATAAACTTTTAAGGCAAGATAATAAGTCCTTAAAAGGAGAGAAAATTCCAAATTGGAGAGATAAACCCGATTGCTAGTTCCTTAAAAGGAATAAACCCGATTACTAGAGGCGTTTGTTTTCTCTAGCCCCTTACTTCTCCGCTACTCTTTTCATTCTAGTTCCGGTTTTGCGTTAGTTGTACTTACTCTACGTGTTTGCTGTAGTTGTTTTCAGGCTATTCTAGCCGGTTGTACTGGCTGCTGTTTTCATGGCCTCTCGATTATCGGGCATGTTCGATATATCAAATTTTTACCTTATAAAAAAATGAGTCCTTAAAATGTTGGGTACAAAATATAATTTTCAGAATTTCAAGTACCTATGAAATGGGTATTTTTATCATGTTTTTAAAAGTATGGGGGTGAAATTGTAGTTTTCCTTACAAATGCGGCAAAAGTTGCAAATTTCAGCAAAATGCCTTCTTCCCAGCAGCAGCCTGCGTGAAAACAGTGGCCATCAATGGAGTTTTCCCAAAAAATTGTGTTCTTCCTCCATTAATCACGAAATCAAACCTATTATACATGGAAACGATCCTTGTTTCATACCCCTCATAATCTTAACGCCATTTTGATCAATCGGATCCCGAAATTTTCGCTTTTCTAATTTGAAGGAATTAGGGCTAAAATCAATTAGCATTAATTTGATTGACAATCAAATAATTTGGAGTTATGGAAGGTTTGAACTCGTTTTGGACGTTTAATTTTGACCCTTTCCCCTATAAATTGAGACTGATACCGATTCTTTTCACCACCAAAACTCCATAGCTTTTTTCAACCCACTAGACCGAGAATTTGTTCGTCTTGCTTATGTCGACCTCGACCCACCAGTCCGATCCCGAACACCACGATTTCCACCCATAGCCACCACCATCTTCCCTTTGGCAGCCCTCCTCTACGCCGCACGCAACCACCATCATTGTAAGCCAGTAACAAGTAATATGCGTTTTCAAAAAAATTTCATAGATCTCTGTTCTAATTTCTTTTACTTTTTTATGCTTTATTTTATTCTACTTTATTACTCTTAGTTATTTTAATGGATTTTTGACTAATCATGGTTAATTTGAATGATTATATATTGATTCTACATATTTTGGGAGAAATCTATACAAATTATAAAATTTGTTTTTTTATTAAATTATTATAAAGAATATCCTTAAATTATAAATATCCTTTTTATAATGATTCAAGTTAAAATTATAGGCTAAATATTTAATTATATGTTGTTGTTTTTAAGAAAGTCATTATTCTAGTATTATGTTTAAGGAATAAAGTTTTGAGAATATAATTATGAAAAATACTAATTTCTGAAATTATAATTATTAAATTATTTAGTATTTTTCTGAATAAAATATTGAGTAAGATTATGATTGAAAAATACATTATATGCTTGTACAATAAATAGAGAATATTTTTATGCGTAGTATAAGGTATCCTTTTTATGGGACTGGTTCACCTATTTTTTTTATATTTCGTAAAAATAAATTTAAACCGGTTCCTAAAAGGTTATGATTTTATGAACGGTTTTTATATCTTATGCCCTAAGGGCATATGTTAAGAATACTAATCTAGGGAACTAAAATCCTAATAGGAAACTAATAAACCCTATTGAAAAAATAATTAAATCTAAATAAATACAATTTCAAAATAAATCACCATTTTTGAAATAATAATAGCTTTAAGAGATTTACGAAATAATAATATCTGATTTTTGTATAAGATATTATTTTTATGAATAATTAATACATTTCGATTTAGATTCATTCGAACTGGGACTAAAATGGTTTTCGAAGCCTAAAAAGGGGTCCGGTTCTGGACTTTATAATATAAGATGTTTTATAAATGTTAGTGCACAAAAATTCCGCTTTCAATGCACTAATTGAATGCTCCTTTCCTCTTTTGCTCCAAGCTGATTTCTTCAACCTGTAACCTGCAAAACAATGGATATAGGGGGCAGAGACCCCCTAATCCACCTCCGATGCCTAAGTCAAAAGAGCAGTTTGTCGAATTGAACGTCGAGGTACAACAAGAAAGCGAGAGATCCAGCGAGTATGGATATTTCTGAATAGTCGAACTAAGCGAATATTAGCATGTTCAAGCTCTCAATAGGTGCGTTCAATAGCCTGAGCGAGTATCAGTCTATTAATCAATATGCAACCTGTGGCTCTCCCTACACTGCGAAGACGTGTATTTATAATGGAAGAAGGAGAGATAGGGGGCCGAATTTCTTATCAATAAGGCCGAAAATATTATCCTCATATGGCTGGTCAACTACCTTAAAGCCCAAGCAAGGAATACCCCCCCCCCTTCTCCAACTTTAATTCTATTTTTAATGAAAGATATAATCTTCTTGCATAACCACCATATTTAATATAATAGCAAATAGATAAAAGTTAATAAATACTTAATAATTTAAGAAATACCTTTATGGTGATAACGAAATTAATAATTATGGTAGCTACGTTTATTTTACCCGCTCACAATAAAATAACTTTAAGAGATTTATTCATGGTTTAGGTATTTTATAAAAATATACTACTCTTCGAACCAAAGGATTAATTTTATAAAATATTTCGATTGATGAAAATGGTATTTCTAACCGGTTCCTAGACTTATTTGGTTGAAATATAATTTGGAAAACTTTTCATGAATTTTGGAGTAGGATAAGACATTTTTGAGAATTTAAGATGACTTAGGCTATTATAAAACTAATTAACAAAATAAAATGAAATTGGTTTGTAAATTATTTTCATCTATAATAAGTATAATATCAGATAATCAGAATTTTATAATTTCTATAAGTATATTTGGGTGTTAAAGAGTTATTTATAATATATTGTCTTATATAGTAAAGTTAAATAAATGATTTTGTGAAATAAATGTTATAACAAATAACATAGCTTATAAAATACCAACCCAAGGGTTATAATAGATGAATCATGATTCATGAATTGTTTAGAATCATGATAGTCTAAGTTGTATATTATACTTATGCTAACTTAAGCGTATGCTTAGGAATAAGGCATTCAACTTCACCCTAATCTCGATACACAATCTACCTCGAATCATAAACACTCAAGGTGTAATATCCTTAGTTTTTATGGATATTTTCGGAAACTTTTTCGGGCATCTTCCCAAGACTCGTTCAATCAATCTCGTTACTAATACAATCTGATTAATGAAAATTGTTCCTAGAAAATTTAAGGTGATTGGAACTGATTTTATTAAACTATATAATTTTAGGATCACTTCCTTGAAAGAAGTACCTTGATCGGGTGAGATCCCCCTAATTAATTATATACTCGTTAATGTTATATCCTGAAACGGAAACCTTAAAATTAAAAGTAGCAAGATAAAATCATTCGAGTGGATTTTATTAGTGTACATAATTTTTAAGACCGTTTCTATAAAAGGGGTATCTTAATCCAGAGTACGTAATTTTACCGTCCAAATGCAAATTCCAATATAATACGTGTAAAATAGGTATTGCCGACTTCAGCAATTATCTATCTATTGTTATATACCTGCGTGAAAAGCCATGATAAGATATATCAGAATGTGTAACTAGCAAGTATTCTTTCATGCCAAGTTTTTTTTTATACAATGAGCTACTAGCTCATTACAAGACAAACACTAGGCTACCTTAAAGGAACAAGGCCAACCTAAATCATCACAACGGATGATCCTTAAACAATGCAACAACATAGGATAACAAAAAGAAAAATCCCTAGAATTACAAAGACTAAGAATAGAATTAAAAGAAACTACACTGCTGAAAAACGCATCTGTAGCTAGAAAATATTTAGCCACGAATTTTGGCGAGGGTAATTTGGGTGGCAACGGCCATAAGTTTAACCACAAATATTTTAGTTTGCAGTAATATGGTCATGAAATATAGAGTTGTGGCTAGTTTTGGGGCCGAATAGCCCCACAAAGTGAGCTCGGCTAGCTTTAGTTGTAGATTTCTAGCCATATTGTCATGAAAACAAGCTCATGGATAACGTTAAGGCCCAATGGATGTGAATTTCTTGTGCAGCTAGATTCATTTCTAGAGTAGTAGCTAATTAGCCACGAAAAAAGATTCGTGTGTATATTCAGGACAAAGTCTGGAGCTAAGTACCCACCTACTAGTCGTGGCTAGGTTTGTGGATATTTGTGTGGGTAATTTGAATCATTGAATCATAAATGTTCCTTCATTTCATTAGAATTTTTAGAAATAACCACAAAACTAGCCATGAGTTCTTATTTTCGTGTCTAACATAGTTTGTTTGGAAACATCCGCTATAACAGTCACGAGATTAGCCACGAGTTCAAAATTTCGTGATAAACTTGCAAACATAACCAGGAGACTAGTCACGAGTTCTTCGTTTCGTGGCTAACTTTGTTTGTTTGGAAAAATTTGCAGAAACAGTCACGAGAGTAGTCACGAGTTCTTCATTTCATGAGAAATCTGCAGAAATAACCACGAGACTAGTCACGAGTTCTTCAATTCATGTCTAACTTTATTTGTTTGGAAAAATTTGCAGAAACAGTCACGAGATTAGCCACGAGTTCTTCATTTCGTGGTAAATCTTCAGAAATAACCACAAGATTCCAACGAAGAAAGAGGAGAAGAGTGCGTTTGGATTGGGCTCCTCCTCCATATGGGTCGAGTATGGTGATCCAAAAACGGGCCCATTTCTTTTAACTCCCAAGCCCATCAAATATTCTATTACCTCATAAGCCCATTCCTAATTAATTTTTATTATTTATAAAATTATTTCCACTATAAAGAACAATTATTTTAAAATTTTAATAAATATTACTCATATGCCTTTATAAGAAAAATATTTATTAAAATAAAATATCAATCATGCTCACCTAGGAAATTAATAAATTATAAATGACTTCCTAGGAAATTAATAATTTTTAATTCTTATGAGAAATCGTTATATTCATTTAGAATTGTTCATTCTTATGAGAAATCGTTATATTCATTTAGAATCGTTCATTCTTATGAGAAATTGTTATATTCATTTATAATCGTTCATTCTTATGAGAAATCGTTATAATCATTTAGATTCGTTCATTCTTATGAGAAATCGCTATATTCATTTAGAATCGTTCATTCTTATGAGAAATCGTTATATTCATTTAGATTCGTTCATTCTTATGAGAAATCGTTATATTCATTTAGAATCATTCATTCTTATAAGATATTGTTATATTCCTTTAGAAACGTTTATTCTTATAACAAATCATTATATTCATTTAAAACCGTTCATTCTTGTAAGAAATCGTTATAGTCCTTTAGAGTCGTTCATTCTTATAAGAAATCGTTATATTCCTTTAAAATCATTCATTCTTATAAGAAAATGTTATATTTCTTTCCAATCTATCATTCTTATAAGAAAGCGTTGCTTTCATTTAGAATCGATCATTTTTATAAGAAAGCGTTATATTTCTTAGGGTTTAGGGTTTAGGGTTTAGGGTTTAGGGTTTAGGGTCTAGGGTCTAGGGTCTAGGGTTTAGGGTTTATGGTCGATCATTCTTATAAGAAATCATTATATTCCTTTATAATCATTCATTCTTATAAGAAATCGCTATATTTCTTTAGAATCGTTCATTCTTATAAGAAAACATAATATTCACTTAGAGTTCATTCTTATAAGAAATTGTTATATTTATTTAGAATTGTTCATTCTTATAAGAAAACGTAGAAAATGTTATATTCACTTAGAATCATTCATTCTTATAAGAAAATATTGTATTCACTTAGAATCGTTCATTCTTATAAGAAAACATTGTATTCACTTAGAATCGTTCATTTTGATAAGAAAACGTTATATTCACTTAGAATCGTTCATTCTTATAAGAAATCATTATATTCCTTTATAATCATTCATTCTTATAAGAAATCGTTATATTTCTTTAGAATCGATAATTCTCATAAGAAACATAATATTCACTTAGAATCATTCATTGTTATAAAAAATTGTTATATTCATTTAGAATCGTTCATTCTTATAAGAAAACATTATATTCATTTAGAATTGTAAGTTCTTATAAGAATCGTTCATTCATATAAGAAAACGTAGAAAATGTTATATTCACTCAGAATCGTTCATTCTTATAAGAAAACATTATATTTCACTTATGATAGTTTATTCTTATCAGAAATCATTATATTCCCTTAGAAAAGTTCATTCTTTTAAGAAATCGTTATATTCCTTTAGAATCGTTCATTCTTATTAGAAAACGTTATAGTCCCTTACAATCGTTCATTCTTATAAGAAATCGTTATATTCATTTAGAATCGTTCATTCTAATAAGAAATCGTTATATTCCTTTATAATTGTTGTAATATTCGGTTTCATTTTCCCATCTCGGTCGGAAAACGAGTAATCGAGTTTCTGGATCCGCAAATAAACTTTTTTTAAGGAATATCTATAGCACGGTTTATTAATCCGCCGTTTTGAAAAGTCAGATATAATTTCTATCTAAAAGATCGATCTTATCCCAAACCAATTCCGAAAGATTTTAGCATATCTTTTTCTTTTGAGCCCGATCAGCCCATTCTCATATTAGCCCTAAATCATAGCGGATTTAACCAAAATATTATCTTTACCACTAACTATATCTTTATCCTACGTAACCTTAAAATCTCAAGATCGGTATTCCCTCGTCAATCCGTCTTCGTCTTCGAGAGAAATAACAAACCAAATTCTCGCGTAAACGTCCACTCTCAACTCCTTCTTCAGCGAGCCGCTTTCTTTGGCCGGCGTCACTTGCGCTCTCCGATCTTCTCGTGGGCAGCGCTAGTGTCTGTGTTTCCACCGGTTCCGATCACTGGGAGTCACCGTCTTCGATCACAGGGTACAGAAGCTAGATCGAGAAATCGTGAGGCTGGTCGGAATCGTCAAACCGCCATACTCCCCTGCATAACTTCCTGAATCGGTACTCTTTCCTCCGGTGAGTTTGTGTTTATCTTGAGTATAGGTTGTTAAGTCCTTGCTTAAGATTGGGTCTCGTCCTTTTTGGTTTTTCATTGGGCGGTATAAGAAGATGGGTTCTTTTGATAAAGGAAGATGGTAGGGAAGGTTAGGGAAGTGTTGATAATTCAATCAATGAAGATGGGTTCTTTTGGACGGATTTATAATTCAATCATGTTCCAATGGCTTGGGTAGTTTTTAGTTTTGTTTAGTGGTCATCGACACAATTAATGATATGATGCAGAGAGTTGCTTTGATTTATATATGTGTGTTGTTAAATAGCTACTAACAATGTGATTAGTTAGATAATATAAGGGGGTTTAATTTTATGAATATTGGATCGTAGGTTCATGGTGGTTCAGTTTTATTTTTATTTATTTTTATTTTTTATATATAAGGGAGTGATGAGTGATCCGATCGTGGTTAACTAAGTGTCAAATGTTAATCTAGTTTAAAGAGTAAGTGCACTCGCATAACTATATACACTCGTTACTTGTTAGGATCCACTTCTACGTACTCGGGTCTTTGAACTTGTTGTGCTCGATAAAAGTCTCCACTCCACTTGAGGTAAGTCAGTTTTCGACTTGCTCGGTTCTTCTCTATCCTGTTAGATTGCATACCGTTATTGTAGGGCGGGTTTTGGAAACTAGTCCCGAATACCTTTTTAAATTGTTATGAACTTCTTGAATTGTTGTGTGTAAAATGGTTTTGGACGCATTTTTATCGGAAAGCTATTTTTGAATTGTTTTCTCTGTGTTGGTACCGTTTCCGACACGGACTCATTGCAGCTGGCGTTGAGGAAGAGTTGGCTATGTATCACCCGTGTGACAGGGAAACTGTGCCCCTTCTAAATGAAAATTATTATCTATGTGTTTTGGCAAGTGCTCCAGTGGAGGCTTAGCCAGGGTTAGAAGGGAGATTGTGAAGTGGAGTGAAAGGGCCTGCCTCTGCACTCGGCGCGGCGATGAGCGCCTTGGTGGTCGGATTGCGAGAAGGAGGAATTGCATTGTTGTGAGGTTGTGATTATAAATGTGTATGTGGCTATGTGTGACTGATCATAACTAATTTATGTATTGACCTTTAGAGTTATGATTGCGATTGTGGATTTGTATGCTGACTTTAGGTATTGACCTTTAGAGTTATTCTCTCTAACTTGATAGATTAGAAGCTGACCCTTCGGGGAATATTTTTCAGTTCCAGGTATGAACCAGGGAGCCGTGCAGGAACCGAGGCTAGATGGCGGGCCGGAGCGGTAAAGAGCGCGTGTCATAGTGGGATGGGTTTTACGCTAGATTATTTATGATAGTTAGGATGTTGATTTTATTATTGTTAAGATGGAGTTAGTATTATGTTTCACTTATTATTATTATTTTGTTGAATAGTTCAGTATTAGTAAGTGTTGTGTCGGATTTGAGTATTTATAGTTTTTCGGGAACGCATGTATGACTATGTTTTCTAAGTTTTATTAAACGAAAGGTTGGATGTTTTTGTTAAGTTTTCTCGTCGTGCCCGCGTTGCAAGATCCTAAAGTGTAGTTATCAACCTACTTAAATAGTACCTAGTAAGGTCTATTTCTTAGTAACGCCCCGTCAGAAGTCGGGGTGTTACAAATTGGTATCAGAGCCAGGTTGACAACATGGCACAAGGAACTGACCAACGAGTGTACCCGAGGTCCAACTTAAAACCAAAACTGTCCGGTGTTTTCAAAATGTTTTTACTGGGGTAGTCATGTTGCATATAGGGGGTAGGTGACACGTCGCGACTCCGCCCCATCAGCCAAAGGACCTCACGTAGAGTAGTAAGAATTCCGTTAGTAAATAGGATGTTTAAGTTTTGACTGTGGGACTTTCTGTTATAAATGGCCCCACCAACCAAAGCAGGAGCTGCTGAAGCCAATGGAAGAGGCCGAGGTCGGGGCCGTGGCAGGGGTAGGTGAGAGGCCCCTATAGTTGCTGAGCCAGAGGTACAACATAATACCTACCAGGAGGAGGTTGCTGAGAGCCAAGATTTGGCTGCTGGTGTTCATCAAGAGGAAATTGCATTTGTCGCTGGAGGGGTTCCCCCAGCTAACGGGGCTCAAGTGGGAGGAGGAGTGCCACTAGCAGGACTGGCCCCAAAGGTGAACGCTGCGATCCAGCTGTTATTGCAGACTTTGATGTGTGCGGGGCTGTACCTAATTTGAACGCAATTGCGGGGCAACAAGGGGCTGAGAGGAGGGCACCAGGACCAGACTCTGTTTTGGCTGGCCAGTTAGGAGCAATGCCAGATTCGCAAGGACCAGTGGTAGCTGATCATGTGGTCGAACCGAGGAGACAGTATCGCGAGCCTCAGCTTGACAAGTGGCTCGCGGAGTTTAGGAAGACTAGGGTGCCGAATTTTCCTGGAGCTCAGGGTTCTAACATAGAGCAGTGGCTGAGGAGGGTGAAATCTGCGTTGGACTCCATTAAGGCACCGAAAGAGAGGAAGATGTCCTTAGTACAGAGTCTGCTACTGGAGAGTGCTTTTCACTGGTGGGAGTTGTGTAGGGACCAACAGAATGAGGTGACATTCGAGGAGTTTGAGAGGCGGATTCGAGATCAATACTGTCCTCCGGTGGTGAGGGCGGCTCGGGAGGCTGCTTTTCGGGTTGTTGGACCCGAAAATATCACAGTAGCTGAGACTATTCTGAAGTTTCAGCAAGAGTTGGCGCGGTGCCGAATGCTGCCCATACTGAGGAGTTGAAGATTGCGACCTTTCTAAAAAGGTTGCAGCCGCATTTACGTGCTTATGTGTCTAGTCTCCGACTTGCGACATTGATAGACGTTCAGCAGTCAGCTTTGGCTTATGCTATGGGCACGACCCGACAAAGTCAGCTAGAGGTGCATACCACTGGGAGAAAGAGGCAGAAGTTGTCTGCCCCGACATATTCTAGGAGAGATAGTCGTCCCGGCTCTTCTCAGCCGCAACTATCAGGGTTTCAGTCACAGGGTCGTCAAGACCAGCGTCGTCAGAGTCAGTCCACTGGACGGCTGAGAGAGTGCTTCAACTGTGGAAGCACTTCTCATTTGAGGAGTCAGTGTCCGAAGCCAGTCAGGAGTTGCTTCACTTGTGGGAAGCCTGGCCATTTACAACAGTACTATAATGTTGGAGCACCCTTACAGGGATCTTCACCGGGGACAGTGAACCAGATGCCTCATGGTCAGCCTCAGCAAGTTCAACAGGCACTGAGTCACGGCAGAGAACGCGGCGCAGGAGTTAGTAATACCGGGGGCAATCAGCCTCGTATGTTTGAGATTAGAAGGGCCAATGCCCTACACGCACCGACTGCTACAGGTACGATTTGGATTCAGTCTAGACATGTTCATATACTGTTTGATACGGGTGCTACCCATTCTTTTATGTCTTCTGCTTGCGTGGCTAGACTAGGACTGACTTGCACTGAGGGGGTATCTTTCGTTGTGGGGCTGCCTGACGGCAGTAAGGTGAGCGGGAATAAGGAGATTTTACAGTGGCCTATTAGAATAGGAAATAGGGATTGGTATGCGGATTTCATAGTCGCTAGACGATGATGTAATTCTAGGAATGGACTGGATGAGACGCTACCGAGCAGTTTTGGATGCATACAAGGGTACAATTACAGTGACAGCGGATGATGGGACCAGACACGTGTGTCAGGAGTTAGAGCAGGAGGGACCCGGATCGGTGATTAGTATGGTAAAGGCCGCCAAGTTGCTCAGTGATGGATGTGTAGGATATTGGTGCTATGTCCTAAAGGAGGACAAGGAGAGACCGCACATTCAGGATATACCTGTAGTGTGCGAGTTTGAGGACGTTTTTCCCGAGGAGCTTCCGAGATTACCTCCTTAGAGAGAGGTAGACTTTGGTATTGAGTTGGAGCTTGGGACGAGACCGATTCGAGAGCCCCATATCGCATGGCCCCAATGGAGATGCAAGAGCTGAAAGCACAATTGGAGGAGTTGTTGGAGAAGGGGTATGTACGACCGAGTGCGTCGTCATGGGGAGCTCTAATTCTATTTGTGAACAAGAAGGATGGTTCTCTCCGTTTGTGTATCGACTACGGGAGTTGAATCGAGTTACCATCAAGAACAAGTATTCGCTGCCACGTATTGATGATTTGTTGGATCAGTTGCAAGGGGCTACTGTGTTCTCCTAAGTGGATTTGAGGTCGGAATATCACCAGCTGAGGATTCGAGAAGAGGATATTCCCAAGACAACCTTCTGAATGAGATATGGGCATTATGAGTTTGTGGTGATGCCATTCGGATTGACGAATGCACCCACTGTATTTATGGAGCTGATGAATCGGTGTTTATATATTATTTGGACAGATTTGTAGTAGTGTTCATTGATGACATTTTGGTCTACTCTAGGAGTAAGGAGGAGCACGCTGAGCCTCTTAGGCTAGTGTTGGGAGTATTGAGACATCATCGGTTGTTTGCTAAGCTGTCCAAATCGTTATATTCATTTAGAATCGTTCATTCTTATTAGAAAACGTTATAGTCCCTTGAATCGTTCATTCTTATAAGAAATCGTTATATTCATTTAGAATCGTTCATTCTAATAAGAAATCGTTATATTCCTTTATAGTTGTTGTAATATTCGGTTTCATTTTACCATCTCAGTCGGAAAACGAGTTTCTTGGACTACAAGTAATCGAGTTTCTGGATCCGCAAATACACTTTTTATAAGGAATATCTATAGCACTGTTTATTAATCCGCCGTTTTGAAAAGTCGTATATAATTTCTATCTAAGAAGATCGATCTTATCCCAAACCAATTCCGAAAGATTTTAGCATATCTTTTTCTTTTGAGCCCGATCAGCCCAATCTCATATTAGCCCTAAATCATAGCCGGTTTAACCAAAATATTATTTTTACCACTAACTATATCTTTATCCTACAGAACCTTAAAATCTCAAGATCGGTATTCCCTCGTCATTCCGTCTTCGTCTTCGAGAGAAATAACAAACCAAATTCTCGCGTAAACGTCCACTCTCGCCTCCTTCTTCAGCGAGCCGCTTTCTTTGGCCGGCGTCACTTGCGCTCTCTGATCTTCTCGTGGGCAGCGCTAGTGTCTATGTTTCCACCGGTTCCGATCATCGGGAGTCACCGTCTTCGATCACAGGGTACAGAAGCTAGATCGAGAAATCGTGAGGCTGGTCGGAATCGTCAAACCGCCATACTCCCCTGCATAACTTCCTGAATCGGTACTCTTTCCTCCGGTGAGTTTGTGTTTATCTTGAGTATAGGTTGTTAAATCCTTGTTTAAGATTGGGTCTCGTCCTTTTTGGTTTTTCATTGGGCGGTATAAGAAGATGCGTTCTTTTGGTCAAGGAAGGCGGTAAGGAAGGTTAGGGTAGTGTTGATAATTCAATCAATGAAGATGGGTTCTTTTGGACGGATTTATAATTCAATCATGTTCGAATGGCTTGGGTAGTGTTTAATTTTCTTTAGTGGTAATCGGCATAATTAATGATATGTTGCAGAGAGTTGCTTTGATTTATATATGTGTGTTGTTAAATAGGTACTAAGAATGTGATTAGTTAGATAATATAAGGGGGGTTTATTTTTATGAATATTGGATCGTAGGTTCATGGTGGTTCAGTTTTATTTTATTTTTTATTATTGTTTATTGTTTATATATAAGGGAGTGATGAGTGATCCGATCGTGGTTAACTAAGTGTCAAATGTTAATCTAGTTTAAAGAGTAAGTGCACTCACATAACTATATACACTCGTTACTTGTTAAGATCCACTTCTACGCACTCGGGTCTTTGAACTAGCTTGTTGTGCTCGATAAAAGTCTCCACTCCACTTGAGGTAAGTCGGTTTTCGACTTGCTCGGTTCTTCTCTATCCTGTTAGATTGCATACCGTTATTGTAGGGCGGGTTTTGGAAACTAGTCCCGAATACCTTTTTAAATTGTTTTGAACTTCTTGAATTGTTGTCTGTAAAATGGTTTTGCACGCATTTTTATCCGCAAGCTATTTTTGAATTGTTTTCTCTGTGTTGGTACCGTTTCGGACACGGCCTCATTGTAGCTAGCGTTGAGGAAGAGTTGGCTATGTATGACCCGTGTGACAGGGAAACCGTGCCCCTTCTAAACGAAAATTATTATCTATGTGTTTTTGCAAGTGCTCCAGTGGAGGCTTAGCCGGGGTTAGATGGGAGATTGTGAAGTGGATTGAGAGGGCCTGCCTCTGCACTCGGCGCGGCGATGAGCGCCTTGGTGGTCAGATTGCGAGAAGGAGGAATTGCATTGTTGTGGAGTTGTGATTGTAAATGTGTATGTGGCTATGTGTGACTGATTATAACTAATTAGGTATTGGCCTTTAGAGTTATGAATGCGATTGTGGATTTGTATGCTGACTTTAGAAATGCTTTCAAAACGTTCTGCAATTTCCGTATTCTCTCTTACTTGATAGATTAGAAGCTGACCCTTCGGGGAATATTTTTCAGTTCCAGGTATGAACCAGGGAGCCGTGCAGGAACCGAGGCTAGGTGGCGGGCCGGAGCGGTAAAGAGCGCGTGTCATAGTGGGATGGGTTTTACGCTAGATTATTTATGATAGTTAGGATGTTGATTTTATTATTGTTAAGATGGAGTTAGTATTATGTTTCACTTATTATTATTATTTTGTTGAATAGTTCAGTATTAGTAAGTGTTGTGTCGGATTTGAGTATTTATAGTTTTTCGGGAACACATGCATGACTATGTTTTCTAAGTTTTATTAAACAAAAGGTTGAATGTTTTTGTTAAGTTTTCTCGTCGTGCCCGCGTTGCAAGATCCTAAAGTGTAGTTGTCAACCTACTTAAATAGTACCTAGTAAGGTCTATTTCTTAGTAGCGCCCCGTCGGAAGTCGGGGTGTTACAGTTGTTCATTCTTATAAGAAAACGTTATATTTCTTTAGAGACGTTCATTCTTATAAGAAAACTTTATATTTATTTAGAGTTGTTCATTCTTATAAGAAACCATTATATTCCCTTTGAGCCGTTCATTTTTTCTTTACAATTGTTCATTCTTATAATTAAGAAACCTAATTAGTTCACATGTTATGGTTAAAGTTTAAGATTAACAATACCTAAACCTCTATGATGATCTTTATATGCTTGATGTTAACAAGTACATGCCAGGGGTTCGGGGGCGGAGCCCCCGACAACCCCAGGGGTCCTAGGGGGCGGAGCCTCCTAGTAGGGGGTCCAGGGGGCAACACGCCCCTGGCGGGGTTGGGAGCAGCGCCCCCCAAAAAAAGGTATACAATGTTTTATGTATTGAAGATATATTTTATTATCATGTTAGACTAATATCGGTTTATATATAAAATTTTCAATTTCACACTCTTAATTATTATACTTTCCAGATCTGAAAGTGTATATATAGGGAAGTGTTTTAATTGTTTAGATTATTCGTATATAGAAAAGTGTATTTAGTCAAAGATTTTTAAAAACAAATAATTGCTATTTTAATCATCTAAAATATTTTGTTTAGGAGGAAAAAAGAAGGAAATATTTGATTAAAAATATTTTGGGCGGGGTATAAATATTACAAGGAGGGAAAATTTGGTTTAATGAAATTTTGGGTGGGCTAAAATATTATAAGGAGGGAAGTTTTGGTTCAAAGAAATTATAAATTATTATAATCCTACTTATTTAAAAATAATTCAACTTTTAAAATATTTGTTAAAAATGTGTGCAAAAGTTAATGGCGGGTTTAATAGAAGGAAATATTACTTTTAGAGGGAAAATAAAATTTGGTCTAAATTATTGGTGGGATTGGAGGGAAAACGAAAACTTGAGCTAAATTAGTGGCGGGCTTGGAGGGAAAACGAAAATTTGGGCTAATAATTTGGCGGGTTTGGCGGGCTCAAACCCTATTCTCTAATGTGGGGGCTCAAATGTACTGTCAATATTTCTTCTCCGCCTCCTCCAAATTGAAAGAACCCGAGAGAGAGAATCAGGATGGAACGATACACTCGGGGGAAGGAAGAATTCAGAGTCTTCACCGCCAGCTTGTCTTCTTCGCCTCGTCAAAGTCTACAAATTGGTTCTTCGTTTCTCCGCCACCTCCGAAGCCGCCTTTCATGTCGTTGGTCTTCTTCGACAGCCAAAGACCCCCGCTGGCCACCAGCTCGATATTGAAGGGACTGACGGCGAGTGGAATCCAGAGGAAACAATTGGAGGGCGAGAGTAGTCCCTTGAACTTCTTCTTTTCCTTTTCAATTCAATTTTCTTTTTATATTTATTTTTTTCTTGATTCTTTCTAAGTAATTATGCTTGTATTTCAGTGGCATCGTGGTTGTTATACCCTCACTGGAAGAAACGTATCAAGGGCTGAATTGTGTTTCCAGACATCAGTTTATTTTTTGACTTGGGTTGATTAAGATGACAAGGTCATTGATTGTGGTGTTCAAGGAGGTAAATTGCTTAATTGTGTTTGAGTTTCTTTTAGAACTTATGATAATTACATTATGTGACTATGTGAGGTAAATTTTCCAACACATTTTAATGATGAGGTCCTTCTTTGATTCAACCATATATGAAAACAAAATATCATATCTGCTTTTTAAATTTGCTTCTCATATTCATCTAGTTCAGGTCCTTCTTTGATATATAGTCTTGCAGATGTGTAATCATAACTTCATAACTCATGTCTTAAGGTTCTTTTGGTTGAATTTAACTTAGAAACATTATATGTGTATTATGAGCAAAGAACACTCCTCTATTGATTACCTGCTGCTTATTTACTCCACACATTTGGCATGTATTGATGATTCCAATGCTTCTTGAATATGTATGACCTAACAGGACTTTGAAAGTTGCAATGGGATTGAGGAAGTTGCTGCAATTATTAGGGACAAACAAGTGGATTAAAAGAACACTCAGCTTGATGTTGTTTTTGGTGGGTCTTTTACTAGCGGATTTACATATGTTTAGGCGTGGTTTGAAAAACTTTTCTGTTATTTGTTTTTGTTGGATAGGCTGAGATGTGGAGAGTTTCTGCTACTACTGATTGGTCACGTGGATGCGATCGATAGAAACACCAATGGCAACTGCGCACGACGAAATTAGGCGGCTTTTGGGTGAAAAATCCTCCCCTCTAATATGTGTTTCTAGTCAATTCGGCTCAATGCTTGATCTAGAGGAGAGAATGACAGCTTTGCATATCCAAACTCGTAGAGTGCTCGAGTCTCTTGACTTCTTTTGAATCCAAACAGGTTATCATATACATGAACCTTGCTTTGTTTTCTTCAACTACTTATTTGCATTCTTCTCAATAAGTTGAGCATGCTGCCTTGAACACTAGTAAAGATAAAAATCCTCAAACCGTTCACACATACCAGTAACATGCTTGCTAGATGTATTTGATACTCATAGCTGCCAAGCGTTCAATGATTGAAATGCCCCAAAATCTTATTAGAGTATTTTTGCTGATGCATTTGATCTTCTGTGACTAACTATAAAGGAAATAAAGATGATTCATATTCTCTATGTCCAAGAAAAATTACTAGTTTTACTATGGCTTTCTTATTTGTTCATTATTGATAAATTAGTGATCAGATTGTTAAGAAAGTTTACTTGTTTGATCATTCAACAGGTTGCTAGGAAAATCTTTAGAAATTGGTCAGCCAATCTGGCTTTTCAATGCCCACCAAGAGGATGGCAAAGTGTTCAGCCGCTCACTTGAAGAGGTTGCTAGGAAGAGCTTTAGAAATCGGTCTTGGTTTGTTGTGGGTTTTGATTAGCTTGTGGATTGAATGTGGTTTGTTGTGGGATGTTTCAACCAGTATTATAGACTATGTAATTTCATTACTATGATGACGCAAATATGCAATATTATGGTATAATATTGTTTAATTTTTTTTAAATGCGTAATTATTTAACCACAAAATTTGAAACAAAATATATTCAATGCAAATGTCAAGGCTAAATGGCCGCGGATTTTCCCACTAAATAAATTCATAGCAAATTTCAAGTCTAATGGCCACGAAATAGGTGTGATTATGTGTTCAAATTCGACTCGAACTTAGATACAAAATACATTTGTGGCTAACATTTGATGGTGATGCACACAAAACCAACCACGGAATTCAATTCTGACTAATATGGTTGAACGTGACTTTCGTGGCCAATAGCCACACATTTAGCAATGAACTAATTCGCGGCTATTATTTGCAGCTAAATAGCCACAAAACTAGAATTTTGTGGTTCTTTTCCAGAGTGATATTTAGCCTCGCGTGTTTTAGCCCCAGTGCACCTTTCGTAGGGCAATCCGTTGGGGACGTCGTGGATAACGTGATTTCGTGGTTATTTTTGTGGTGGAAGTCGTGTCTATTTTCCTGGCTAAAGACGTGTTTTCCAACAGTGCTAGAGTAGACACATCCAGCGCATGACGACAATGGCTGATATCAACATGTCTTCTTTCCAGGAAGTCAGTAGCAGCATTACACTCCCTAAAGCAATGAAAATAACCACCTCTCGAAACCCACCAATCAAACACTTAATTTCTTGAACCAAAAACTTAATTTCCCAAGGAACCTTCCAAATGTTTCGTAAAGAATTAATAAGCATTAAATTATCTTTCTCAACTATTATATGAATAACATGAAGGGAAAGAGCTTCCTTTATTCCTTCAATCATAGCTATTGTCTCTGCCTGAAGGACTGACAAAGGCTTTATTTTCGTTCTGAAAACACTTGTCACAAGACTTGAAGTATTTCTAATAATGAAACTTATAAAGGTGTCTGAATTCTTTTGTTTGGAGGCGTCAAAGTTTAATTTATGCCAATTATCACACGGTTTTTTCCCAAATGGCAGTAGTTTTTCTTCTCCGAATATTTTTTGTATTTTTATGTAAAGTTTTCTGATTAGCTGACCTCCATAAATTATGTTCTCTAAAGGCAATCTCACAAGGACTCAAATTAAAAGTTGAAACTAAGTGGTTAAAAATAATAGAATTTTTATGATTCCAAATATACCACCACAGAAAACATAAAGCATCTGAATTTGTGTTTAAATTAATTGTAGATAGCAAACCAGACATAAAACAATCCGTTAACGGAGCAAATTTAATTGTACAATTAAATTTAAATTCCAATTTAGCAATCATTTTAATAGTGAAAGGACAGTGGAAAAAAAGATGATGTAAAGATGCATTATTCAAATCACATAGTGAACAAGTTGTCTGAACAGAGTTATAAAAACAATTTAATCTTTCTTTTGTTGGTAAACAATCCGAACACGTACGCCTTTCAAATGAAACTCTGAATCTTAGGTGGAATATGCAATTTCCAAATCCAAGAAAACCCAGATCTCGGTAACTTTCTTAAAGAAGTTATTAACTCAGAAGCTGATTTTACTGTAAATGAACCATCCGACGAAGGACTCCAAATAATTGTATCCTCTATATTAGACAAAGGGGTAAATATAGAAGAGATATTATTTACAACCCAAACAGGCAAAATATTAGATAGAGATAGAATATTCCAAGTTTTATTAGGGAAAGTAAAAAAAGAGACTTTTAAGTTAATATCTATATTATCAAAATATTCCATTAGATTCGAATACCCTACCCATGTATCTGACCAAAAACAAATATTATTACCATTTCCAACAAACCATTTAATGCCTTCAGAAAAAAAGTTCTCTAATATATAATAACCTTCCAAACTGCTTGTTTGTAATTAAAAATATGCTGATTACACAAATATTTTTCATTAATTATTTTTACCCAAACATTCGAGGAATCATTTAATATTTTCCACAATAATTTCATTTGAAGAGATACATCATTATTATAAGCAGTTCTCAAACCAAAGTGATTTGGTCTAAAAGATTTGACTGTATTAAAACAATTCTACCTGCCTGGGAAATTGAATTGGCTTTCCATTGAGATAATTGATGTTTTAATTTATCTATTAAATCAAAATACATTGAATTTTGGACTCGTCCTTTTAAAATTGGGATTGCTAAATATGTTTCCATTGTAGTAGCAATTTGAATGTTTAAAATACTCGCCAAAGATACTGCCATAGGACAAGAAATATTAGAAGAAGTTTGGAAGAAACTTTTGTTTTAATTAATTGATAACCTAGATATAGTACTAAAATTATGTAAAAAGGATTTTATATAATTTATATTATCAAAAGTTGCATTTGCAAAAATAATAGTATCATCTGCAAAACTCAAAAAAGGAATACAAGTTCCATTTTTTACTAACTGTATTCCAACTTTAGGAGAAGGTAAGGACGACTCATATTGTAATGTACGGGCTAAGTATTCCATAGATAAAACAAAAATAAAGGGAGACATCGGATCACCTTGTCTTATTCCACATTGAGGCGTAAACTCCATACCAGGTACATTATTAACACGAACAGAGGATGATGATGCAGTAATACATATCATAATTAAATGAAACCCAATGAGAACTGAATCCAAATTTTATTAAAATTTGTCGAATAAAATTCCAATCAATTTTATCATAGGCTTTTTCCATATCTATTTTAATAGCTATCCAGCCTTTTGAACCCCTTTTCTTATGAAAAACAATGAAATATCTCATGAGCAATTAAAATATTGTCTTGATTAAGGCGACCTTGAATAAAAGCGCCTTGCAAAGGATGTATTAACGAAGATAATATATAAGACACTCTAGAAGCAAAATTTTAGTAATGATTTTATAAATTATATTACATAAACTAATTGGTCTATAATGATTAATAGTAGTTGGCATATTAATTTTAGGAATTAACGTGATAAATGATTTATTTAATGCCTGAAGCATGTGACCCGAGTGAAAGAAGGAATTATCTGCAGAACACACAGAAGTACCTATATGCCAATATTTTTTGGAAAAACTCAACTATGAAGCCACAGGTACAGGCGATTTATCTGGTGCTAAGTCACATACTGCCTTCTTAATCTCGCTCTGTGTTGGAGCTTTACTAAACGAAATATTATCATCTTGTGTAATTAAGTGAGGTATAATATCTAGATCATGTGATTGAATTGTACATAAAGGATTAAGCAAAAACCTATCTTTGTATTTCCAAAAAAATTGCTTGGCTAATCATTTCATGATCAAATACAACATTACCCTGAGATGTTGTAAAATTAATAATTATGTGCTTAAAAGAACGAATTTTTGAAACCGACTGGAAGTATTTAGTATTCTTATCAATATTTTGGAGGTATTTAATTTTTGCGCGTTGTTTCCAAAATATATTTTGAAATTGTAAAAGAGCATTATATTTACTTAAATGTATTTGAAGTTTGTTTAAAATGGAAACACTATTCGGATTAATTAGTAACTTATCCTGTAAAGTATGCAAATGTGCTAAAGATATTTTTAATTGTTCATAATTATTATGTACATTATATTTAGCCCAAACTTTTGCATATTTTTTTAATAATTGTATTTTAGAAGATACTTTAAACAAATACAAATTCATTTAAATTATAGCTCCAAACTTTCAATACTAATTTTTCAAAAGCCGGTTTGGACATCCAGGCGTTCTCAAATCGAAACGGAATTTTTTTAAAAGATTGAAAGCCCATCAAATTAATCAAAATTAAACAATGATCCGATGTTGTAAAAGGGTGATGAGTAGTTTTGATAGACGTAAATTGTTCAATTATTGAATGATGAACTAATACTCTATCTAATTTCTCAAAAGTATTATCCAACGCAATGGAACTCTTTCTCGAGGTAAAAGGAAAACCTGAGATAGGAGTATCTAACAATCCTTATCTTAACTTTAAATTTGTTAATCTTGCAAATCTTGATTGTGTAGGAACAACACCTCCCAATTTATCATGGGTAAAATTGATTTCATTTAAGTCTCCGATTAAAATAAAAGGAATAAGCGAAGATGATAAAATATTTTGCAAAAAATCCCAATAACCTTGTTTATCCTCTTCACGGGACGGACCATATATGCATGCCATAAGGAATTTAGTAGCTTTAAACTCATATTTTAAAATTATAAGATTTGTTCCATTATAATATTCAATACAATTTTGAGAAAAAGTGTTATTAGTAATTAGAATCCACATTCCACCACAAGATCCTATAGTAGGGCTAAAAATTATGTTTTGAAAACCACATTTTTTCCAAGAATTAGTATAAGGTCGTTGATCTATTTTAGTTTCTGCTAAACAAAGAATATGTATCTTATTTCTTTTTCTAATAAACCTAATTTTTTCCCAGAAATTGGGTCTATAAACACTCCTGACATTCCAAAAGGCGATACTCATTATAAACATTTTTATATATAACATATATATTTAAGATAAAAACGAACAGTTGTAATTCAAAATTAGTCAATATTACATAATTATAACCAAAAGTAATATAGTTAACCAACTTGTGGAAAAAAAACTAACAAAATTAGATAGTGTGTAAAATTACAAATTTTCATTATGATTGTGTGTGTTTTGTAATTCCTTATTAAATTACTACACCCTTGATCTAGCTGACACTTTGAAATCTGCAAGTTTACAACTACAAACTTATTAAAATATAATACATAGTTATTTGGAAATAAAATTAGTAAACAAAGTTGCATATAAACTTATGATACTTTTGACTCTAAACGTAACATAACCAAATTAGGTTAATGAAAGATATAGAACAACCTGTAGATCTTACTTACACAACACATTAGAACTAAGTAATTAAAAAGTTGGTATAGATGAGATCCAAGATAACAAAACATAGGTCTTAATATTTCATCGAGCATTATCTTACACGACCAACTTAGAAGCAAGAAAATTAAACCAGCAACCTTACAGCTTCTGAATACATAAAAACCAACAGAAACTAAGGAAAACATAAACTGAAACAGTATCTTACAATCAAATAACAAACTTAACTTAGAACCCTTTAAAAGATGGGAAGAACGAACTCCCCAAGCAACACAACCTTTAACCTTAACACTAATCATTACACTGCACTTGACTTCCTAGCCCTTGAACGTTTAGGTTTCTTGGATGAAGATTCCACCACACTTGCCTTCTCCTTACTGTCATCCTCAATTTTCCTTTCATGCCAAGTTTTTTGCCAAGATTTATCTGATCATTAAAGACATCTTGTTGGCCACGTTGAATTTTACCCATTTTGAACCCCACCTAATGGCTATTTAAAGCCCATTAATTGGTTATTTGTTTCTAACACTCCACCATTTAGCCTTGTTTTAATTACGTTCTTTGAGAATAACTTTTTCTTTTCATCGCCTCCTCCGTTTCAAAACGAGCCAGCCACCATCATGTCCTTTTGACGAGTCGCCTCTTCCGCCTAGCTAGCCACCACCGTTAACCACCGGAAACATTTGGTAATGAACTTTCCACCCCTTTATACATTTCGTTGGTCCGTATTAAATTCTGAGAATTTAACACCACGTACGTATGATATAAATGAACCCTTGGCGTAGTGCTGTCAAAATCTTAGCCTAAGTAACAACGTTATAAAGGTTATATATAACTTTATATATATATAAGAAAAATACATCGTTACACTGCTCGTTTTCGAGAAGACATTAAGAATTGAATAAACAATTAAGGAGTTTATTCATATGTGTTTTTGAATGTTGTATACTTTTTCTTACCAGGAAAGTTATAAGGAGTCCGCTTAATTGCCTTGATCGGACTTGAGCTCACTTTTCTAGGCAAGTGGGTGGTTCACCCTTTTCTGAACTCGATATCTTTAAACTCTATTCGAGATATCACTCCAGGAGTAATCGATAATTAGGAACCTATGTTCTGTTATCATCTTTATGTTGGGAATACTTGCTTGATAAATAAATGAATTAGGCTTATTTACTACTTAGATTTAACGACTGCTCGTTATTTCATATTATACGTACTGCTAGTACTGTTTAGGGTCGTTGATCATGCTCTTATGTGATTGGAGATTCTCCTTTGAGATCTCTTTGTTGTGGATAGGTTTAGAACTAGGGATCTCAGGGATATGCCTTGAGAGTCTCTCTATAACAACGTGCTAGGGAGGTATACTTTGGTATATACACCTGACATTGGTCATGATCTACTTTCTCAACCAAGCGTGAGAAAGTGAAGCACCTGTGAGTGCTTAGGTATTTATTACTTGCTCTTGTCGGTATAAGTCTCACTAGTTGAGTATCGACATTTAAAAATCTACAACTATAATGCAAGGTTTTATGACTATTAAAAAACTAGTACCTCGGGCATAGTAATGATAATCTGCAGGGTGGTTTCCACTCTGGCTCCTCGCTATGAAAGTTCCCATTTTTCACTCTGGAAATGCACAACACGTATGCTATGGGCGTTATTATGGATCTGATTAGTCGATGGTGCACCCTTTTCAGAATAATTGTGTGTTTAATAATATTCCCAAAAAATATCCAAACACATTCTCTTTCTTAGGAACTACTTTTTGGTGGTTTCCTATTTTTTTTCTCAAGAAAGCCTTTGATCAGTTTACCACATATCAGATTAATGACGTACTGTTCTTTATAGTCCTTTGGACTATTATACCTTTACCCATTCGAGTTTGGGTTATGGTATGAAAACGTCTTGAACTTGCTTTTGTGAACCAAAACACACTTTCCTACTTGCTTAGTCTCTTCAAAGACTAATACCCTTGCTTCTTCCAGGTTTCGTTTGTCTGGTATTTCTGTCTTCTATGGAAATATCAGGTTTTAGGAAGAAGATTGAAGAAGTTCAAGCTTGAAGACCATGGAAGGTTGGAAAGGAAAGGATAGATAGGAAAGGAAGGAAAGAAGAAAGGAAGAAAGCTTTGGAAGACGTGTTGTCTCCACACATGCGTTTCCAGTATTTTGAAAGTAATTCTAGAAACAACGATTTCTGTTTTTTGGTATTCCGATGTAAACTCTTGTAACCATGTTTATGAATATAAGACAATCTGTTTTATCAGATTATGTTGTTTTAACATGTCTTTATTCATTTACGGTCACTTAAGCCTCAACGGCCTTGGACGGAATGTCTGAGTCCGCCAATGGTAACATCCCATTACACAAGGCAAGTGGTTTGGGTTCGATTTCCATATAAAGTCGTTTATGCATCACTCGTTTTATGAAGCATGCTATATATCTTGTTCTATGTTTTCAAGTGCTTTAAATTATTTTATGACTTTGTTGGAAACTCTTGTATGAAATAAAATGAATATAGGATTTATATTGTTCTAGATTTAATGACATGTTATTTCTAGTCGTACTTAGGTTACGCTAGATGGATTGTAGGGTCGTTGCCTTGTGATATGTGTGCCTAGATTAATAAGCTTGTGTTTGCGTACTTCATTTTAAGCGTCGAATCATTCGACTATAATCTTGAGCCGATGCTCTACTTATAAGACCATGGTCAATACCCGCTCGCTCGATGAGGGGTGATGACACGTAGCTCGTGTTAGTCTGGGCTTGCAACCAAACCTTGGAGTATTTTTGTGGGGCTGTAACCCACATTATGTCTTATTTTAAATTTATAGAGATTAAATAGGCGTCTGTTGGCGACAATTAAACTGATAGGAAGGCTAGTACAAAATGGAATGTCATCCTTACTCTCGGATTCCACAATTCTCTGGCTTTGTTGGCGACAATTAAACTGATAGGAAGGCTAGTACAAAATGGAATGCCATCCTTACTCTCGGATTCCATAATTCTCTGGCTCCAATCTAAATTCGCACAACACGTATGCGGTGAGATTGGTAGAGGGAAACATGATCAACGATGGGTTTAATTACCCACCTGACTAAATTTGTGAAACCCAAGTTCCCAACATAAGTAAACATTAATCTCGAAACCGAGACTCGCCTTTGGGTGATGTTCTCATTCCTTTTCTTCAAATCATAGTTTTCCTAGGAGGTCCAAGGTCCGAGGATGATACCAACATTCATTCGGTGCCCGATATTCAAACCCATCCCTTCCTACATACTGAACCACCTTCCGAAACCCCAATTGCATAGTTTGTCACAAGACTAACTGACCGTTTATTTTCCTTGCATGGTTGGTTGATGTCCATCGCATTTTTCGTCGCGACACATCAAGAGTGGAGTTCTACGTCGAGGATCACGAGGAACAAGCTTCAGGAGTAGCTGGATTGAAGGTGGTTGAATTGGAATAAGTTACAGAATAAATTTTCAAGGGTCGAGGTTCCGACTTGTGAGACCCTTCCCATTTCAACTTTGTATCCGTTCCAGTTTATTCAACTATTGTATTCGACTTTCGTGTCTTTTATATATATATAATCCACATTTTAAAGTTTTTGGTTAAGTTCTGTAATTACTGTAAGCCTTGGGTGACTTCGAGAGTTTAATCTCGGCATCACTGGCGGTAATATCCCTGTGTAAAAAGGGGGTGTTACAAGACGACCATGCAAGGGAATAAATTGGTAGGGTTAGTCTTGTGACAAACTAAGCAAGTAGAATTTTGTGAGAGGTTCTAGTGGTCATAATTAATTGTTACATTGTAAGTCTGAATGGATACCGGTCAATGATTAACAACTAGAATACTTACACGGAATAATGTAGGTGGACAAAACAGAAATGCAACCGAGAGCCCAAAGGACAAACAAGTCCTACGGGAGAATATGAATTTCATGTTTGGAGAACTTATATATCCACAAAACACTTTCAAAACTATTAACAATCTATAACTAAGCTTCATTGGAATAATCAGCCCTCAACCAACCTCACCGCATACGTTTTATGCGAATTCAGATTGGAAGGACAACCTTCATAAACTGGAAGTCCGAACGATTTCCCAATATGGGTGCTTCATTTGTGGAGTTCAATTAAGTGTGCAATGCTCACTTATCTTATATGATTAACACTTCATGTTAACTTTTACTTGATATCGGATTTCCGAGTTAATTAACTTTAACAAGGATAAGCCACTCGACTTGAACCTCATTGTACTAGCTAAGTGCTGAACAACCCTTTCTCCTGCGGTGGAGAAATGAGTCATGGGCCATGGTCTTGATTATATCATTAATGGTGTAGTACCATTAATGTTGTTATAAAGAAGTATTTAAGACGACGTGCCCTTAAATACTCCTAGATGTACCACTACTCATACTTATCAATCCTAATTTACCTACCACATCAAGGTCACAATCAAAATAATTTAAAAACAATAACATGATATAGATATAGATATATACATGAACATAAATTTTATAGTAAACACACAAGCTTCCAAACATGAATGATAATCAATTTAAATATTAATTATTGAAAAATGGATGAGCAAGAGCGAACCACCACTTACCTTACATTTGAAGATGAAAATGCAGTGTGATGTGTTAGAGAGTTAATCTTCAATGCTCCGAAAATTGAATATCGACTTCAATGTCGAAGGATGATGCGTTTTTGGGTAACTCGACATTAGGAAAGAGATTAACTAATTTTCACAAAGTAATTAAATTAAAATATAATAATAAAAATTATAAATGGTAATGAATATAATATTTATATTTATTAAATAATTTTAATAAAAAATTTCTGATATTAAACGGGAAGGAAATTTACCGAGCGAAAAAGGCGTCAGAATTCGGTTTGAACCAACTATGCAATCAACTTTGACAGACTCGTGTGGGGTCGTTGGGAACCGAATGACTCGATGCTGGTGTCTATGGACTCCTAGGATTAAGGTCCGCCAAGTCCACTATCCGGCGGCGGCGTTGATGGCCATATGGTGGTGCAAAGGGAGGAACAAAGTCGGTGTCGGAGGTGGTGAATAAATCCGAACAACAACTCGGCAGAAAATAGAGCACGCGCGCAGCTGGCTTCGTGTGCTTGTTTCAGATTCGATAGAAATTCGTTTGATGTGAGGCCATTTGCGTTGGATTCGTAAGATCAGGAGCTTTCTAATTATATAAATTAGGAAAATATTGGTTCAGTCTAGAAACAGAACTAACTGCATTACAGTAGCAGTTCGTTAATTAGAGTACTTTTGACAGCTCAGTTTCGGGAGTGATTTCGGGATGATTGTTGGACGGATTTTGACGATTCAAGAGTCACATTTCACTATTTTGAGGATGAGGAATCTGAATATGGGCTTGGTTTTGACAAAATCAAACTAAAAATAAGTGAATAATGCTATGGATTATACGACCTGAAAAGAGAAAAACAGAGGTGAAGTTTCTATTAGCCTAGCGGGGTTCCATCCTAAAACCAATTGGCAATAGGAGAAGTAATCCACTGATTTATATACTGGTCCAGTTAAGTCCCAACTTTCATATGTGGGATGGAGATTCTAACACGCCCCCGCAAGTGCAACTGGGGGAACTGGCCTAGATGACACTTGCACAACACAACGGTGCAGGCCCAAGATCGAGAGAGGCCGTTAGGCAGATGGATCTGATACCATATTAGCCCAAAGGGGTTCCATCCTAAAACCAATTGGCAATAGGAGGTGTAATCCGCTGAGTTATATACTAAGTCCCAACTTTCAGATGTGGGATGGACATTCTAACAGTTTCAATAGAAAACGATTGACTTGTGTGCAATTGGGGTGTCACTCGACCCTATTTATAGACCCAAAAGTGTAACCACTAGGGTAAAATAGAAGATTAACTCAAATCAGATCAAAATTCGAATCAAATCTTTGATTTAAACAAACGGAACAAAAACTAGGTTAATTGACTTCTTTGCTTAATTTGGACGCATTTAGGGATTAATTCACTCAATTGAGTGAGGTTTTAGATAGATACCGGAATTATAAACCTTATCATTTTTACGGATTTGAATTTCGTTGTGAAACGAATCCAAAATCCTCAAACAACAAACCTATTTGTTTGTTTAGATTTTATTTTCAAATATTACAAAAGCAACCATTACTTTCTATAAATTGATATTTTCTCCCTTTGGAATTATACTAAATTATATAATTGACCCAAATTATATACATATATTTTACACAATTAAATTTCATAAAATAATACGTCACAAAAAAATATTTATAATGGAGGTAAAATCACCAAACAAATACTGTATTTTGTTATAAGACACAAAAAAAATATTAAATAAATAATTAAGCAAATTTAAAATTGAGGGTTATTATAATTGGAGCACTTGCCAAAAACACAAATAATCTTTTCTTTTGTAGGGCACGAACATCACACAACTCCATACATAGACACCACTTCCTCGATGAATATCTACACCACATGGGTCGTTTCGGATACGCTGCCAACACAGAGAAAACATTCAAAAACTTTATTTGATATAAATACGTTTGAAAATCGAGTTGCATACAACATACAAGCAAGTTAAAACAATTCTTAAAAGGTATTCGTGACTAGTTCTCAAAACCTATCCTACGACTACGTCATAAACCCTAACAAAGTAACAAGGTAAAATAGAGTCGAGCAAGTCGAGAATGACTTACCTTGAGTAGAAGATTTCTGATGAGCACAGAAGCTAAGAAACTGAACACAAAGATTTCCTAAATATAATAAAAAAGTATAATTAATTATTAAACTGACCATACTCATACACAATCAATACTCATACACGATTATTATTTTTCCCTAAAATATGTAGATTGAGATATTTTTTTGAACATAAATAAATATTGGTATTATGAAAAAAATAAATATAACGTTTGGGTGTTTGGTTGTAATTAAACTTAAAGTCTAAAATTAAAAAAACCAAATAATAACATTTTTCAAAGGTTAGGGACCTAAAAAAGCATTTATAAAGATTATGGACTAATAAAAACTCTATGTTATAGGTTAGGGAGCATAGAAGGAATTCATCCTTTAAAGTTTAATACAATCACATCGACAATTTCAATACTCCCTAACTAAAACAACTAATTTTCCAACTACGTGTATAACAATACTGCCACAATCAACTATTACCAAGAACTAAAGTGCCTATTAACAATTAACAAAGGACTTGCATGAGCTCTACTCTTCCTGTGCCTAATCCAATAGCTATTCCATCAGTCTAAAAGTATTTGCATGAGCTATTGACGAGCACTTTTACGTCGCTATAAAAGCACTGGTCAAAGAATATTCCTAACTTCCTAACCTTAGCAAAGTGGAAGTAAGGGTCGAACCCACAGAGACTTGGAATACTTGTATTTAAGTAGTATTACTAAATTCAGGGGGGATTTTATGATTGTAAACTAAAAATCTAAGTAATTAAAACTAATTAAAACAAAGCAAGTAAAGTGATTTAAGATTCAAATATGGAGAAAAGCGTCCAACTAGTTTCGTATCCGTTGCATACATGAGTTTTAATCATCGATTATCCTTATTTCAATTTCTCTTGACTAATCTATTATGAATTTAAGAATTCAAGCTTATTGTGGTTGTTAATATACACCGTCTTTAACAACCTTTTAACCAATTAACCTAGAAAACCTTCTATGTCAAATTGATCATGCAATTAAGTTCAAAGCATTCAATAGAAACAATATTCATGAATTCCACCGTCTATTCATGAAGTCTTGTGATTAAATTCTCCGCCTTTGATTAACCTTATTCCACCGTCTATAAGTTTAATCAAAGGATTCATCCATGAATAATCAAATTCCACCGTCTATTTAATTATTCTAGTTGTAATTCAACCTAGAAGTAGAATAGGTGATCAAACTATTATAATCCTAAGTGAATTTAATCAATTAAGCATGGAGAGATTCAATCTAGTCAAGGCAAACTAAAATAATTCAAATCTCACAAACAATCATGCATACGACTTCAACTAACTAGTTGGACATGAGAAAATTAGGTAGAAATTGTCATTGAAGAGAAACAAAACTTACAAGAGTCAAATTGATCTTCAAACTTAGAACACAAGTAAAAGATAGCATATCATAATCTCCAAATAAAACCTAGAGAAAGTATTTATATTATGTCTAAAAATATCCAAAAGAAATATTAGAGTCGGCCCACAAGATCTCGCGGAAGCCCAAGTCATCGCCGCATCAACCGCCAGAGCGCGGTTTGGTCCTCCCAGAGCGTGGGGGCGCTCTGCCCACTTTGCCCGCGCTTTGCTTGCAGCAACTTTAGTGACACTTCAGAGGCTGTTTTGACCCCCTTCGAGTTGGAATTTGGACTCGGAGTAAAGAATATGAATTGTAGCTCTTCGATTTAGCTTTCCAGTGATATAAAATTCAGCTTCATCCGACCACTGTAGCTCCCAAATCAAGCATTGCAAGATAGAGGTGTCAAAACAAGACTCCAATGCATCACTCGGATTTAAGCGTCCTTCTCACACAAGCTCTTGGGCCGTAACTCCTGATTTTTCCTTCGGTTCTTCTCTTCAATGCTCACCAAGCGTCCCGAGGTCCGATCCTTAGCCTCATAAATCCACCATGCTTCACCTTGCAACCTGTAATGAGGCACACAAATGCGTAGATTCCGAACTAAACCGAAATAAAACCTAAACTACAACTTAAAGCAAAATTCTAACTAAACATGCATAAAACGAGAATAAAAACATGCTCTAAGACCTATATCTATATGCTCTATCAAATTCCCCCATGCTTGAACCTTGCTTGTCCTCAAGAAAGACATAAATCTAAAACACACCACAGAAATGCAATCATACATCCATCTCAAGTCAAACAAGCATTTCACATATAAACAAAAACCCGATCAAGACTTCTCACCATGCATTATAACAAGCAAAAAGTAAAGACCATTCATTCATTCTAGACCTCACCAAGGTAATTTGTGTTTGCACTCAACTCTCAAGTGTGTAAGGGTATGTGTTTCACTCAAAAATCAACCATGAAAACTAGACTACCAGAAACATGCATCAGAGCTTTAGATCTCCACCGCTGGGGATCAAACACATAACAAAAATCATGAGGTCTTTTTCCGGCTTGTAATGGGGCCAAGGTAAAGAGAAATTTGAAAGGGATAACATTTGGCCTGTGGTGCTAAATCCGGGATAAAGAACTAATCCTAACCCAAAATTTAACACACTTTCTTCTTACAACACTTCCCAACTTCTTTTACCAACTCCATTAACACTTTCAAGCTCTTTGTTTCTTTTTTTTTCTTTTGCCTTTTCTTCAACTCTCTCTTTGCTTTATGAAGACTACTAACAATTGTACTTGATTGCTTTCTTTTGCTTTTGCAACATACTTTCATCTTCATTTTTTTTCATTTTACACATTGTAATTTTATTTCCTCTTTTCCTCCTTTTCTTTCAACTCCCCCATATTTATACATAATCCACACAAAATAAAACACACAACCTAAAGTCCTAAATCCCGGATTATGGGTCAAGCTTATTAGGCTATGGAATCATTTTGTGGAGCTTAATAAAAATAGGCTTCAGGCTCAAAAAAACAGGGGTGTCAAGCACATGGATCGTGTAGGGTAGGAAGGGAAATAATAGGCTTATAAGAAACATTGCCTCAATCACTTTAATGCTATGTATTCAATCATATAAAGCAGTCTTGACAAAGTCATAACACAAGTCCTAGAGCTAGACAATCATGGTGATACACTCAAGAAATGTGGAGAATAAATATGTCATGAAAGACCAAAAAGAACACAAACCTCACAAGGCTAATTTTTTCTTTTGTCTAGAACTTCAGAATAAATCAAATACTCAAGCTAAATACATGCTCCATCCTATAATCAAGGTAATTAATTAATGATCATGCTCATATCATATCAACTTCAGTATATCATGCAAATCATTGGTTAGAATCTATACTTAGCATTGAAACACAAGAGGAAACAAACAAATGGGGAAATAAGAACCTAAATGCAATGTTTTTGTAATTTTTTTTTGAATTTTCTGATTTTTTTTTTTATCAATGCAAGCAAAAATACAAACATGCAAATGCAACTACATGATCTAACTAAAAACAAGCTCTCATGACAAAATAAATAATCCCCTTCCCCCATGCTTAAATATTACTTTGTCCCCAAAGTAATAAAAACATAAGAGTAAAAGAAAACTGACCTTATCACAAGAAGTTGTCAAACTCGGGAATCTACTCTGATGGTGGTGGTGGTGGTGGTACGAGCGCGGGGACATCTTGACTTCCTCGTACCGCGTGTACCTGTTCTCCGACTTTACCTACAACTAAGAACAAAAACAAACCGAAAAACACACAAAAACACACCAAAAGCAAAACTGTTTCTTTAAAAACAAATAAAAACTAAAAACAAAGCTTGGGTTGCCTCCCAAGAAGCGCTCGTTTAACGTCATTAGCTTGACGCTTAGCATGAATTGACAAGATTAGACATAGTGAATGCCCTTAACAACTTGTCAAACCCCTGTGCACACATCTCAAAAAGACATAAGTAACACAATGATAAATTAAAGATGCATAATATAGCTTGCAAAGACCGTTTTAATTTATCAAACTCGTGCGCCCAATGTTCATGAGATGGCGTTTGTTCAAACAAATTCAACAGAAGTAGTGGTTTTAGAAAATACTTACAGTATGAATCAAAGCACTTGTCAGCAATACCACTTTTATCCAGGATGAACTCCATACATTCTCCATCTTCCACCTTGTGTTGTAGACTTGGCTCCTCATCTTGAAACTCCATAAGCTCTAGATGTGAGAAGGTGGGGAAACTAAAGTATGGGATGTTAAGGCCTAACATAGGGCACACCATGACAGCGGGCGTCTTAACAGATGTAGCATGTTGCTTTTCTCCCTCATGGTTGTCTACTTCATCAGCAAAGAAGTCATCATTATCGACAAAAGAGTCTTCTTTCAAAACCACAAAACCCTCAAGCAATTTACTCCACATGGGTGAAAATGACTCAAGCTCCCTAGGCTCTGTAAGAATTTCTACGCTAGCACAGACTTCCTTTGGCTCTGTGATGATCCGCTCGACTTGCATTATACGTGTGAATTCATGTTGGGCATCAAATTCATCTTCATAACCCACATCAAGTGTAGTAGATTGCTCCTCAACTTGAATATGAGTGTCTGACTCATGATCGTTTGACTCCAATGTGACTCCACCTCTCCTTTCACACAACTCAAAAGGGCATGAGATTGTGGAATGAAAACTTGATGAGCATGACTCACAGTGCTCCATAATTAAAGCATTTGCCCCTTTGGAGAGATCCCTGATTATTTCCTCAAGAGACTTATCAACCGGCTGGGGTGGTTGGGAAGATGACTCGACTAGAAAGAATTGACGGCTCATGAAACAGAAGAAATCCCAACATTCCTCAGATCCCATATATAAAAGTCTCTCATTGCTCATGTAGTCGGCCAATCCCCTTGTCTCAAGATTCATACCATAAATAACTCCCATGTTTACCTCCCGATCACTGTATTGTAATCTCCAAGCACCAAGTTCAAGCACATGGTATTGAAATCTTAAAAAATAGCCATGGAAGTGTTCATCCTGCAACTATCTACAATCGAACAAAGCCATGGATTAGTAGCACGCGCGTTATGAACCATAAGATAGGTTCACAACACCAAAAAAAAATAGTAATACTAAATAAACACAAATAAATAGCCGAGTCCCCGCCAACGGCGCCAAAATTTGACTCGGCTAAAATCGTTGTTGCCAAGATCAAAGATAAATAACCCTAAACTACTAACTAGTATAGCAAGTAAGCAAGGGGTCGAACCCAAGAGAATCAGGATTCTGATCAATCAGCAACAGCAAAGACAGGGGTTTTTGGAAGTTCAGGTAAACAAACAAAACAAACAAATATTATTGGGGATTTAATCAATTGGAAGAAAGCAGAGTTCATTCAATCAATTCCCCCTTTTTACTCATCCGATCATCAATTCATCCACTTTTCTATTAATTCCCTAGTTAATTCCAATCCTTATAAAAGATTTCCGCTTGTCCATGGTCCAAGCAGAATTATGATATGAACAAGAACGCTTAATTCAAATCATACAAAATATCAAGAATAAAAGGATATTAATTCATGCAATCAAGCTACGAGTCTCATGCATAAAATAATAATCAAACACTCTTTCTCAATTCTAGTCCACGGTCCTAGAAAAGAGTTGTTTCAAGGATAAATAAGATTGCACAGACAACAATCAAACCTAATCCAAACAGTAGATCTAAGTCAATCAAACAAGTTGATCAGGCTTATCAAATCAAACATAGATCATATAAATTAAACCAAGAGTTTTGATATTAACCAAGGGATAGAAAAGTTACCAGAATCTCACGAAATACATAAAAAGATTTCCTTGATCAAACAAACTCCAAAGGGAAATTAGTTCTTCATAATATTGAAATAAAAACCTAAAAGTAAAAGTATGCTAGAAATTGTGTCTCTAATTGTGTAACTCGAAACAAAGCTTAAATAGTAGAAATAAGTTCGAAATTATAAAGATATAAAAATACTAAAAGATAGAATAAAAACGAAACAAAGTGGCGGCGCTGAAACCCTCGATCTGCGAGCGCGGAATATTTCCGCGTCCGCGGATCCACTCTATGTCCTCGGCCGCGGATTCCCATTCGATCCGCGAGCGCGGAAATAATCCGCGTCCGGGGATCCAACTTTCCTCGCCCTCGGATGCTTCGCTTCGTCCTCGACACCGCGGGCTCGGATCTAATCCGAGGGTGCGGATCTTGACTCCTTAAGCACTTCAATTTCGAATTAGGACTTCTGTCTTCCAAATCTTCAACTGTAGGCTTCTGCTGATATTACAAATAATCATCCTAATCTAGCCTAAAACACTCAGAAAATCCTAATAAAAATACAGAATTACGCTGCACTAAAACCAGCGTATCAGCTATCCTTCTTAAAATGGTGGAGGAGCCTGTTTCCACCACTCTTATGAATGGGAAAATCAAAGAGGCTTGGAAAGACTTGACAAAGGGAGAGGTTCAGTTTCAAGAGTTTTCAAAATTTTGGATTCTTTTCAAGTTTGCTAATAGAGAATCAAGAGATCTGGTGTTCAATAAAAGACCATATCATGTTCAAGGAAAGCTAGCTACTCTTTACCCTTTTTATCCTAAGTTTAACCTTTCTAATGATGAGGTTAGAGCTGATATTTGAGCAAGAATCCCTTCTTTGCTTTATTATCTTTTTACTCCTACCCTAGATTTAATCCTTAGGGATAACCTTATTGGTGATTTCATTAGGCTGGATGAGGTCTCAAATTCTAGGAACAAGATGAAGTTATGTAGAGTTTTCATTAATATTGATTTTTTTGTTCCTCCCAAAGGTTGTGTTAAGATACTAGCCCTTGATAATTATGAAATTACTCTTAAAGTTTGGTATGAAACTGTCTCCTAGTTGTGGTTATTATGGAGAGCCTGACTATAGCTTTGATGAGTGTCCTTGAAACTATATCCAGCCCCGAAAAATCAAGTTGAATGTTGATACTAATACTGCTGATGATGATTTATTTCAGCAAACTCGTCATAAGTTGCATGGAAATCTGGTGGGAATGTCTGTTAATCCTAAAAGTTTAAAAGGATGAATCAAAGAGAGTGGTAATATGCAAGTTTATTCCTCTATGATTCTGGATACCACTCGTAAGTTGTCGACACGTTAGTTGATTGAACAATAGATATCGAAATAAATAAGCAAAAATATACTATAATGAGAATAAACTTCACTATGATTCCATTTAGATTTTGAAAGAAAATTGAGAGGTACACCAGAGAGAAGATGAAAAGCACTATAACTCATGAGGTCTCGAATGAGTAATCGAAGAATTAACAATACAATTGTATGTAGATTGATTTTCTAGTAGAGAGTCCCCTCCATCGTTGATGTTCTCTCCCCCTTTTATAGACTTCCCTCCTAGTCATGTACGAGTCTCAATCTTGAAAATCTCGCCATGTTATTAATGCCTTCCAACTGCTACTTTGAGCATTTTCTGTTTCCGTGATTTTCGCCATATTGTTAATGTGTTCCAACGGCTGTTTTTTGCTCCATGATTTTCGCCAAGCTGTTAATGCGTCTTCAATAACTAGTGGTGTCTATAATTCCTTCCGATTTTTTCTCATATCATTGTGGCCCACTCAAGAAATTAGCCCAACAATACTTGATATTTCATATCACTTGATACTTTTTTTCATTTAATCACAAAAATAAGAAATTTTCGTACGTAGTACAAAACATAAACTAGTTATTTTAATAAGATCCAAAAGTTTTCTCACACTGAAATTGTTCAAAGTTCAAACTCTAATGTCGGAAAATGAGTTATAATCGTAAGATTTATACTAGGATTTGAGAAATCAGAAAGCCATTCACGTATCGTACCCCAGCTGATTCACGTCAATTTATACAATTAGGGTATTGGTCTTGGAACGAATTAATTTTTCAAATAGCACGACTGAAAACGGATTTTTAATGACTTTGCATTCTGCTACGCTAAATACTTGATTTTGCTCTATAAAAGAGGTACTATTAAAATTTAAAACCAAACTCGTGTATTATAATATTAATATTTGTTTTTAATCAACAACAAATCGAATCCAACTAGCTTTGAAATAAATGGAACCAAAATCAAAGATTCAAAATCAAACCCATCGTTTTTTTTTCTCGTGACTTGAGGACTGCTATAACATTTTTCAGATTATGTATATGAATAACACATTTTTCTCTTTTTGTAAGAAAAAAAAATGAAAGAGTGGCTAAAGTGGGTTCATGGCCTCACGGGTAGCCTGAAAACATAATTTTGATCACACTCGAAAAGTTTGAAAAGTGACACGCGACTCCCTCTTTCTTTCCCTCTCCCTCCCGTGTCTAAAAAAACAGTTCTCACAACAACCAGGACACGTACTCTTCTTCTCTCTCAAATTCGCCATTTTCTCTTCTTTTTTTCGCCCTTCGATCTTCTCTCCTCTCTCTTCTTGTCTTCGGAGGAAGCAGAGATGATGCCGGAGACGAGCTCTGGACATGGAGGACACGGTGGCGGAGACGGAGACCACGGCGGCAGCAGCACCACCAACATCAGAGGCGTGCTCACTCATGGCGGTCGATACGTCCAGTATAACATCTACGGAAATCTCTTCGAAGTCTCCAGAAAATACGTTCCTCCAATTCGCCCCGTCGGTCGTGGTGCTTCTGGAATCGTCTGGTTTGTTCTCTCATCTTCTGCTCTTCCAATTTCTCATGATCGTTCTACCTGTCTCATGATTCATGAACTAGCTGTTGCTCTGCATTAATTTGATTTGAAATTTGAACTTAGGTTTTCGATTGCGATCTTCTTTTGTGTGGAGTTTTTGATTTTGGTCGCTTTTTATTTTTCTCGTTTTCTGGTGGAGTTTCAGAATTTCATTTTACCTGATTTCTGTTTCCTGAACGGTTCAACTACTGTTCTAATTACCATTGAAGAAGAATCTGCTACATTCGTTCTTTGTGATTTGAATATTTTACTCTTGCTTCTTGTCTAGTATACTAGTTCTAAATCCTGTTTTAAATTCTCCATAAATTTGGCAATAGCTCAAATAGGAACTTGTAGTCATCTGCGTCCATACATCTCAATTATTTGGTGTGACTTGTGATCATATGGTTCTTCTTGCTTTCAAAAGAAAATAAAAAATAATGAGGTTCTTCTTTGGAGTAATTACATAAATCGAGATATTTGGTTGATGCTAACTGCTTTGTTGTTTTTGCTCAGTGCTGCTGTGAATTCAGAGACGAGGGAACAAGTTGCTATCAAGATGGTTGGCAATGCATTTGACAATCTAATTGATGCCAAGAGGACTTTGCGTGAAATTAAGCTTATGCGTCATCTGGATCACGAAAATGTATTCCATTTCTGGCTGATTCATCTTTTTTTCTCTTAATTTGTTGTCAAAATTTCTAAATCTTCTTTACAGAAGTAAGGTTGCTTTAGGCATTGTGGGAATTACTGTACTGTTGACAAATAATTGTATGATACCAAATTACCAATTTTATTTTTTCTTAAATCTTCCCCCAATATATGCGGCTCCCCTCCATAAGAAATATATAGGATTGGTACAGATTACAATGTCAAATCAATGTTGAAAATGTTCATAATCATCAGATGTGTAATTGATGCTTAGGTTGTAAAATAGCATGAGTTACTGTATTGATTGCAGTATTGCACTGACAAAGCAAATCTAATGCTTATTATTTTTCCCACAATGCAGGTGATTGCCCTTAAAGATATCATACGCCCCCCGCAAAAGGAGAACTTCAATGACGTCTACATTGTTTACGAATTGATGGATACGGATCTTCACCAGATAATACGGTCCAACCAGTCACTGACTGATGATCATTGTCGGGTATAGCAGCTTAAACTTGCTTTGCAGGTTGCAAGATCTTGGTTTTACATTGAAACTATCTCACTTTATAATACAGCCATTCATTATATGTTTCCTCTTTCATCCGGAGTTATTGGTATATAATCAGCTCTTTTGTTTTGATATAGACCTTGAGACACAACTTAAGAAACACAACCCAAGCTGTTGTGGCTCAAATTGTAGCAGTAAATTTCTGAAAAATATAATGGTCTACATCATAGATTCATAATAACTGTCTTCTTGGTCCCTAAGTGACTTACGCTTGTATGATTCTGTTGCAGTATTTTCTTTATCAATTGTTACGAGGCCTGAAATATGTCCACTCTGCAAATGTGCTGCATCGTGATCTGAAGCCAAGCAACTTGCTGCTGAATGGAAATTGTGACCTCAAGATTGGAGACTGGGGTCTTGCAAGGACAACCTCTGAAACAGATTTCATGACTGAGTATGTTGTCACTCGCTGGTATCGAGCTCCAGAATTGCTCCTAAATTGTTCCGAGTACACAGCTGCAATTGATATCTGGTCTGTGGGTTGCATATTTGGAGAAATACTGACCAAAGAGCCCCTTTTTCCCGGCAGAGACTATGTTCATCAGCTGAAACTGATTACTGAGGTAAGACTCTTCTCACAAGACCCCAATATATGCCTTAGTAACACATTTATATATATTGGAAGCTGAAATGGATTGTGTCATTGTTTCAAAAGCTCATAGGTTCACCAGATGACTCCAGTTTGGGTTTTCTACGGAGCAACAATGCTCGAAGGTACATGAGGCAGTTTCCCCAATTCCCAAAGCAACAATTCTCAGTCAGATTTCCTAGTGCCTCCGCCTTGGCTGTTGATTTGCTGGAGAGAATGCTCGTCTTTGATCCAAACAGGCGAATTACCGGTAACAATCCTAGTAAAATTGGCTATGTTTGGAGCATCTTTAATTTTCAATTATTTCTTTTTAAAATGCTCTAAGGAAGTATCAGTCTCCCCTGTAAAGATTCTCCTAGTAATCTATCTGCTCCATTTGCATCTATTCATTTTTTTTGATATGCTGTATCTTTCTTTTCATCACTAATGCAGCAACGGAGGCATTATCCCATCCATACTTGGCACCATTGCACGACATAAACAAGGAGCCAGTTTGCCCTCAACCATTCAGTGTCGACTTCGAGCAGCCATCTTTCACTGAGGAACACATTAAGGAGCTCATATGGAAGGAGTCTGTCAAGTTCAACCCAGATCCTTAGATTAGTTTCAAGTATGGCGACATCATTGATGCCATACAATTGGATTGGTTTGGCTTTGGCTTTGATTATGTTAACTTATATGTTCACACTTGACGATGTAACTTTAATACTTTGGTGGTCATCATTTCATTTGATGGAGCATATAAACTAGACATCATAGAGAATTATGTATTGCACTGAATTGAACAGGTAACAAATAGACAAACACAGCCGTATACATATTATATAACGAATAACGAAGATCTTCATGTCCTGTGTGGTAAGAGACCGTCTCGGGTTTGATCCCTTTCATGGCATTTTTAGTATCCGTTGAGCATTCAATTATGGAAACCGTATAATGGTGGGAAGATGTATTCATGCTTGGTTATAGAGTTCCTTTTAACTTGTCCATGCTGCGTTTTTTCTTTCTTGGTTATATGGCTTATGCATATCAGATGCTTATGTAAAAGAAGGGTTTCTCCATTCATGAAAGATGTTTGTTTTTTTCTTTTTTGGTAATACAGATGTTTGTTTTTTGAACAGGGAGAGAATTAATTACACAAATAATCCGAAGTAAAAATTTGAACTCAAATATCTACCATCAGATCTGACCTCTGTATAATATAGAATAGTCCGATTCATCAGGCAACCTAAACACAACCAACATTTTGATATGAAGCTTGTAGCTCGGAACAAATAAAGTAAAAGAAATGACAATATCGAACAAAACAATGACATGATTGTTGGATCTATAATTGGACTATATAGATTTTTTTTTTTGGTGGTTTCCTTATGCACAAATATATTTAACGTGGCACATGAGAAATTGATACGATTCATTAAACATGCACTGGAACAATGATTTCTTCATTTGAGCAATCGAAGTTTTGATAATGACAAATAAATGGAATTAATTCCCTGTATAAGTGATCTCAGGAAAGATAGCAAGTTTACAGGAAAAGTAAAGGGAAACGTTCCCTGTCAAGTCACCTATATACGCGGCAAGTAATTAAGAGGACAAGAGAGACATTTCACTATTGTCTTGGGCGGCAAGCCAAAGCTCCGAATGAATAGAGATGAAGAAGGGTACGCTAGTCTTTTTGAATAGTGTCGTACTCCCCAAGACAAAAAGGGCAAAGGCGTCAGAACTAAAGATGGAAACTCTATAAATAGAATGCGACGCCGCTAGGTCTATGAGAGCTCTCGCACACCTGAAAAACCAGATCTACAAAAGGAAAAAAGAGATCGAGAGCCCGAGCTGATTTAGTGAAGATATCCAAACCAGAAATTCAAGGAAGGAAAGATCAAGTGATGAAGACTGCGTGAAGTTCTTCATCAGTTTGAAGAAGGTGGTTCCTGTGCTAAAGGGAACTGCACAGGAACGAGAAGGTTCACTCTCTATATTCATTTGTGTTTAGATCTAGGAACTACTATGTCTTAGTCGTTAGTATTGTTTGTGAGTGGGATTGCAAGCAATAGAGAAGTTCGACTTTGTATTGTAGAACCTGAGATATATCAATAGAATATAGTGCGTGTTCAAAATCCTCCAAGGGAGGTAGAGGTTTACTCTTGAGCTAGTTGGCTAAAGAGGTTCCTTTATAAGGAATTGTGTCCAAGCTTTAAATTCCTGTTTTAGTCTTATTCTATATCACTCCGCTGCGTAAGGGAACTGTCACTGGAACAGTTCCCGACTGTCTAGACTAACATCGATCCTACAATTGGTATCAGAGCTTGGCTCTAGATTTTCTGTGAAAACTCGCAGGATGTCTACAGGAATGTCTTCAGAACTCAGTGACGTTGGACATGGAAGCGACAAACCACCAAGGTTGATAGAAGGCCGTTTCGAACGATGGCAAGGGTTGATGATGGATTGGATGAGGAGCCATGACTATCAGGCATGGGCTGTGATCGAGAGAGGGAACTTCACCATCAATCCAGAGATCGAGAATGATCTCACAAAGTGGGGACCAAATGAGTGGAAATGCATGGAAGCCAACTACAAGGCAAAGATGTATCTCAACTACTCCATGAGTGAGATCGATTCAGCCAAGGTGGGAAATCTAAAGACCGCTAAGGAGATGTGGGCTGCTATTGAACAAATGCATATATGAAGCTCAGATCTCAAGGAAGATCATCAGATGGATGTTCGACAAGAGTTCTACAACTTCAGAATGGAACCTGGAGAAACAGTATCATCATACCAGTTCCGGTTTCAGGGACTAGTGACTAAGCTTGAGAACTTGGGAATCTCTGATAGGGAAGTCACTGAACGAATCAAGGTCAAGAAGGTGATAAATGGTCTCTCTGGTGAATGGACTCATGATCGAACAACCTTCAGAGAAAATACATCCAACAGGAACCTCATGCTTCATGAGATCTTTGGAAAGCTGAAATCCTATGAGAATAGGAGGAACTCCGATAAAGCACAAGACAAACCTGAAAAGGGGATCGCGCTTAAATTGGAGAAAGTGCTTAAGTCTGTCCAGGAACAGTGTGAAGAGTCTGAAGATGAAGAAGAGGATGACATAGTGCTCATCACAAAGGCACTACGTAACCTCTACAAGAAGGGAAAGTTCCGAAAGAACTATGGAGGGAACAGTTCCTCACGAGACTACAACAAATCAGGAGACAAAGATGCAAAGGACATCACATGCTTCAAGTGCTTGAAGAAGGGTCACTATGCCAAAGCTTGTCCCCTGGGAAATGACGAGAACAAGTCTGGGAACAAAGCTTACATAGGAACATGGGATGACTCAGATGATGATGATCCAGAATCTTGGGCTACACCAAACATGTGTGCCATGGCAATCAATGAAGATCCAAAGGAACCTCAAGAGGAAGTGAAAGCGAGGGGGAACTGTATGTGGTTTATAGACAGTGCTTGCTCCAACCACATGACAGGAAATAGGAACAATCTGATCTTGCTTAACACCCAAGTTTGAGGAGTCAATGTTTCCTTCGGCAACAAAAACAAAGGGGCAATACAAGGTTCAGGGGAAGTAAAGCTCAACAAATCAATCAAAGTCAACAATGTAAATCTTGTGGCAAATCTTGGATACAATCTATTGTGTGTGGCACAACTCTGTGATCAAGGGAACAACATAGTCACATTTGATTCAAATGAATGCCTTGTTGTCAACAAAGAAACTAACAAAGTTATTCTTAGAGGGAAACGATTTAACAATGTTTACATTGTTGATCAAGATTTCCAACCTCCAAGAAAGCTATGTCTCACAGTCTCTACAAATGACACCGATCTCTGGCATAGACGTCTTTGTCACGCAGGTCTAAATCTCATCCAGAAGCTGTTCCTGCAAGATCTTGTGGTAGGTTTACCAAGGATAAGTCCAGAATCAGCAAAAATGTGTGATGCATGTGCCAGAGGGAAACAAACTCGAAGTTCCTTCAAGCCAAAGAAGAATGTTAGCACCTCCAAACCATTGGAAATGCTACACATGGATCTATGTGGACCAATGGACACTTGTAGCTATGGAGGAAGCAGGTATATGTTTGTTATAATAGATGATTATTCACGTTTCACTTGGGTTATTTTCTTGTGTTCCAAAGGAACAATGTTTAAAGAATTTGAAGTATTCATCAAGAAGACAGAAGTCTGTCTGGGAACTAAGCTGAAGTCCATACGCTCAGATCATGGAACAGAGTTTGATAATTCAGCTTTTGTGAACTTTTGCAATGAAAATGGAGTCTCTCACAACTTTTCTGCACCAAGAACTCCACAACAAAATGGAGTTGTAGAAAGGAAGAATCGCACACTGGAGAATATGGCTCGAGCCATGATGCTAGAGAGTGGAGTTCCATCCAACTTCTGGGCTGAAGCCATCTCTACCTCAGTTTATATCCTTAACAGGGCTATGATTCGACCTTTATTGCTTAAAACTTCCTATGAACTAATCAAAGGCCGAAAGCCAAACATTTCCCATCTCAGAGTTTTTGGTTGCAGGTGTTATATCCATAACAATAGGAAGGATGCTCTTGGAAAGTTTGATCCAAGAAGCGATGAAGGAATTTTCACTGGATACTCTCTTCATAGCAAAGCATATCGAGTCTACAACAAACGAACCAGGAAGTTTGAAGAAAGTATTCATGTCATCTTTGATGAAGAGCCTATCCATCATGGATCATCATCCAAAAATCCATTCTCCCGTACAATCATGAAACCATTCACTATTACAGGAGAACCTGCAAGGGAACTGATAGACGAGGATGATAATTCAAGGCCTCGAAGAGATGACTCTGAATACATCAATGGAAGTGAATCTCACCCACAAGAGCCAAACGTTGAAGACGATCATGAAGAGAATGATACCATGGACCAATTCGATGATCCTTCAACTCATTTTCCTGAAGAAGAAGAGCCTCCACCAGTTACAACTGAAGCATCACCTTCTGGGAACAATCAAACCAATGTGGTTCCACAAGATACATCTGAAGATAGTTCAAGTGCTCAGGAGGAAATACCAGGAACAACTCATCCTCAACCAAGGAACTACCATCAGAGAAAAGATCATCCTATTGACAACATTCTCACACCTTTGGAACAGGGAGTTCAAACTCGTTCATCTCTCCATAACTTTTGTGCATTTAATGCTTTTGTTTCTCTTGTTGAACCCAAAAGCATACAGGAAGCTCTCAAAGATCCAGATTGGATTCAAGCAATGCAAGGTGAGCTCCATCAGTTTGAAAGACACAAGGTGTGGAAGTTAGTTCCAAGACCATCAGATAAGAATGTCATTGGAACCAGATGGGTCTTTCGCAACAAACTGGATGAGTCAGGAAATGTTTTCCGAAACAAAGCCAGACTAGTGGCTCAAGGTTATAATCAAGAGGAGGGAATCGACTATGAGGAAACATTTGCACCAGTTGCCAGAATTGAAGCTATACGACTACTCATTGCTTTTGCTACATATAAAGGGTTCAAACTGTTCCAAATGGATGTCAAAACAGCATTTCTCAATGGCTATCTCCAAGAAGAAGTTTATGTGAAGCAACCTCCAGGATTTGAAGATGACAACAAGCCTGATCATGTCTACTTTCTTGAAAGAGCTCTCTATGGTCTCAAACAAGCTCCTCGAGCCTGGTATGATAGATTTGCTTCATTCCTATTATCCAAAGGCTATCAAAGAGGATCCATCGACAAGACACTCTTCTTGAAGAAAGAATCAGGTGACATTTTAATTGTGCAAGTCTATGTTGATGATATAGTGTTTGGTTCCACTAATCCTGTGCTTACAGAAAAATTTGAGAAACAAATGAGTAGTGAGTTCGAGATGAGTATGGTAGGAGAACTCAATTTCTTTCTAGGGCTTCAAATCTCTCAAACAAAAGATGGAACCAAGATTCATCAACAAAAGTACATCAAGGAAATGCTATCCAAATATGGGATGGACACTGCAAAGCCAATCAACACTCCAATCTCACCTAGCACACGCCTTGATAATGATGAGAATGGAACCAGTGTTAATCAAAAACTCTTTCGAGGAATGATTGGTTCCCTACTCTACCTAACTGCTAGTAGACCGGACATCATGTTCGATATTTGTCTTTGTGCACGGTTCCAAGCAAATACTAAAGAATCACATCTGAAGGAAGTCAAAAGGATCTTTCGCTACCTCAAAGGGAGAGACAATCTTTGCTTGTGGTATCCGAGGAACAGTTCCTTTGAACTTGTTTCCTTCACAGATGCTGATTTTGCTGGACATCTGGTTGATCGAAAGAGCACATCAGGCATGGCACAGTTCCTAGGAGACTGTCTAGTATCATGGGGATCCAAGAAGCAATCTTCTGTGGCACTTTCCACCGCTGAAGCTGAATACATTGCCGCAACTGCTTGCTGTTCCCAAGTCCTATGGCTCAAGTATCAACTCAAAGACTATGGTATGTCTCTTGGAACTGTTCCTATTAAATGTGATAGTACTAGTGCAATTAACATCTCAAAAAACCCAGTGCATCACTCTAGGACAAAGTACATAGAGGTTAGGAACCATTTCCTGCGTGATCACGTAGAGAAAGGTTCCATTGAGATGGTTCACTGCAGGACAGATGAACAAGTTGCTAACATTTTTACCAAAGCTTTGGACAGACAACCCTTTGAGCATCTTCGTATGCTCTTAGGGATGATTCTCTTACATTAAACAAGTCCCGGTCCATCTTTTCCCTCAATGATTGACTAGTTAAATATCAGTATAGCTAGGGAACTGCATGGTCTAGCAACTTTCATTTTCAATAATTGCAAACTTGCATAAAACATGTTTAAAATTAGGTATAGGAACTGATTCATTAAGAGCACTTTGTTTATTTTTGACCCAAAATGATCAACCTGATCTTACCTATCCCTCACTATAAGCCGAAATGATGGTTGATCATAAGACTTGTCCCTCAAAGCCCATCTAGGTAAACGTTTCCTATGAGCCTCAATGAATAAAACCCTTTTTACGGGACTCAATTACCTGGATGACAACACAACTTGATTCTCTAACCCTATTTAGTTTGGATATTTCTTTTAATTTTTCTTCACAAAAATCCTCTACATATCCAAACTTGGCCTTGTCTTACTTGTTCATGGAAAGAGGAGTTAGAAAGGAAAGGAACCGCTTCAATTTACAAAGGAACTACAAGGGTGTTTGAAATTCAAATGCGTTTCTCATATGTATTATTGGAAAGAGAAAGGTCATTGAAAACTGGTTCATGAAGCGACAGGCTGTAGAAAGGGAAATGTGCATCCGAACCGTTAATCTCTCTACTCGTGCTAATCTGTTGCCACGTTGAGACTGTAGAATAGGAAAAGATCTTTGCGTGAAGAATACCAAATCTCTTCCGATTCTATTTGGAGTAACTAAATGCTAGTTTCAAGGAAAGATTGGTAACCACTCTCACCCTTTCAACTTCTTTTCTTCTCACTACTTAACCCGTTCCCCCCTTTCTTTTCTCTTCATCGTCTTCCTCCATTGTCTCTTCCAAACCCTAGATTTCAAAATCTCCATTTCCAATCTTTCTCTGCAACTCCATCCGTACACTCCTATGGCCAACCAAAATCAACCCATCATCAAGTTCTCCGTCTACCACAAAAACCCACTCATTGAGCATCTCCTTAACCATGACCCTGAAGCTCTAAAGAAAATGCTTCTTACCGATCTTGACCTCGATCACCATGAACCTGAATACATTTTCGATGTCAAAGATCGTCTCTATTCTCTTCTGAGAAAACGAGATGGACAACCCAGTCTCACACCACAAAACTCACCACCCCAAACACCAAGATCTGAAATTCCGGTACTCACTACGAGACCGGATGGCTCCTCAACCCTCACCATTAATATTGAGGGTGTTCCTACCACAATCCAAGATTCCAATCCTACCCTTCTACTACAAGCCTCCTCACATTCCTCTCCAAAGCACCATACCCAAATTCATGACAATCTCTCTCCCAAACGAAGACCAGATCCCCTTGCTTCAACTTCTCAAAACCCTACTCCTAAAATCCAAAAAACCAGGGCTCCCTCATCTCTTCCAAATGCTCTAACCTCACAAGCTCCATCTCTTCCAATCCAAGTTCCATCTCACAAGGAACTAGACCTCTCCAACCTCGATCAATCCATCTCCCAATTCGAGAGAGAGGAGTTCCCTACTTCACAGGGAACTACACCCATCAAAACAACAAGATCTTCTCCTTCTCTTTCCAATCGCTCTTCCTCTTTACCTTCTCTTCCGCAAAATCCAACTGCTCCAAGGTCAAGAAAGCGAAACTTCAGAAAACTGAGTGAAGTAGAAGAAGAAGAAGATGATGAGGAACTCCAGCCTCTTCAGTCTGAGCAACTCCACGCCCTCAATCCATCCACGGAGATTTTCACCGTTGAGGGCTCCGACGATGAGGTGGAGGAATACACAGAGCCTGCCCTTCAAATTGGGTACAAGGAACCGCCACCTGGGCGTCCTTCAACAAGAGGCTCCAAGAAGCCAAGACTGGAAGAAAAGTCTGAACAAAAGGAGAAGAAGAAAGGAAAGAAGGAAAAGAAGAAGCCAGAAGAGAGGAAGTTGGTCATTCCTCTAGTAATCACAGCCGAGTTCTTACAAGAACATGAGTTCAACGAGCTTCAGGAACTCATCCAGTTTCAAGGATGGGATAAGCTCTGTTCTGAACCAGCAACGGTGGATCAAGCTCAAATCAAGTACTTCTACTCCAAATTCGCCCTACAAAAGGGAACTGAGCTTGACCCCATAATAAGATGGAAGACAGAGGAGGATGACTTCACCTTCACCGCTGCCCAGATCAAGAAAATTCTCAACGTTCCTGGAGAAGGCTTTGATATGCTTCCCCAACGCCCATGGCAAGATTCTGATGGAAGAGATGCCATTCTGCAAAGGCTTCTAGGGCATGTTCCTCCACAAGGAAAAGAGATACTGACTCACAGCTTGAGTCAGCTAGGCAAGATGGCACACCAGTTTACCACTAGGATAGTGACTCCAAGACTGGAAAAGAGAACAACTCTCAACTCAACTGATGCCATTCTCTTGGATCTGTTCCTTCGCAAAGAGCGCATCAACCTTCCCAAGATAATGATTTTGCACATGTGCAAATGCGTTGCCAAGGAGTCTCACGCCCTTCCATATGCAGCGTTGGTGAAGGAGATAATGAAGAGGAACGATGTGTATCATCCTCAAGAGGAAGAAGAGCTTGGACAAGAGATGGATATGTCCAACATTCTACGAATGAAGCATTCCATAGAACCACAAGAAGAAGGTCCTCCTGCTGTGTTCATTGAACAAGGAGACTCAAAAACTGTCCTTCAAGCTCTCAACCGTCTGTGTGGGGTCACTGAGCGCATACTTGACGTCCTTCTAGAAATTCAACAGACAAAGGGAACAAATGATCACATCCTTGCGGTTCTTCAAGACATACAGAAGAAGCTTCCTTCCTCCTCTTCCTCCTCTAACCCATGAACAAGCCCCCTACAAGAAAAATTCACAACTGTCTTCTCCCTCCTTCAATGCTCTTAAGAATCTGATCCTGTACTTGTGTGAACAATGTTTTCAATGAATTGCATTTTGCTTTTGTTCTTTAGTTATGATTGTGCTTTACTTGCTCGCTCTTGCATGCTTATACTTGATTGTCTTTCGATGATGTCAAAAGGGGGAAAGTGGAAAAATGCAGAGATGCGTTGTGTCTAAGAGAATACAGAATAATTAGCCATAAGCTGAGGGGGAACTGTTAGCTTAAAAATCTTGAAAATCAAACTGCTTGTCCATTTCAGGGGGAACTGAATATCTACAAAGAATTGCCTGTGTCATTGATGCTTAATTATCTAATATCTTTCCTGTATTCCTGAATGTTTTAACACTTGCATTTTTATGAAAGTTTGTCATCATCAAAAAGGGGGAAATTGTTGGAACAGTGTTAGGGAACTAGCACTGGAACAATGATTTCTCCATTCGAGCAATCGAAGTTTTGATAATGACAAACAAATGGAACTAATTCCCTGTATAAGTGATCTCAGGAAAGATAGCAAGTTTACAGGAAAAGTAAAGGGAAACGTTCCCTGTCAAGTCACCTATATACGCGACAAGTAATTAAGAGGACAAGAGAGACATTTCACTATTGTCTTGGGCGGCAAGCCAAAGCTCCGAATGAATAGAGATGAAGAAGGGTACGCTAGTCTTTTTGAATAGTGTCGTACTCCCCAAGACAAAAAGAGCAAAGGCGTCAGAACTAAAGATGGAAACTCTATAAATAGAATGCGACGCCGCTAGGTCTAAGAGAGCTCTCGCACACCTGAAAAACCAGATCTACAAAAGGGAAAAAGAGATCGAGAGCCCGAGCTAATTTAGTGAAGATATCCAGACCAGAAGTTCAAGGAAGGAAAGATCAAGTGATGAAGACTGCGTGAAGTTCTTCATCAGCTTGAAGAAGGTGGTTCTTGTGCTAAAGGGAACTGCACAGGAACGAGAAGGTTCACTCTCTATATTCATTTGTGTTTAGATCTAGGAACTACTATGTCTTAGTCGTTAGTATTGTTTGTGAGTGGGATTGCAAGCAATAGAGAAGTTCGACTTTGTATTTTAGAACCTGAGATATATCAATAGAATATAGTGCGTGTTCAAAATCCTCCAAGGGAGGTAGAGGTTTACTCTTGAGCTAGTTGGCTAAAGAGGTTCCTCTATAAGGAACTGTGTCCAAGCTTTAAATTCCTGTTTTAGTCTTATTCTATATCACTCCGCTGCGTAAGGGAACTGTCACTGGAACAGTTCTCGACTGTCTAGACTAACATCGATCCTACAGATCCCTTTCATGGCATTTTTAGTATCTGTTGAGCATTCAATTATGGAAACCGTATAATGGTGGGAAGATGTATTCATGCTTGGTTATAGAGTTCCTTTTAAGTTGTCCATGCTGCGTTTTTTCTTTCTTGGTTATATGGCTTATGCATATCAGATGCTTATGTAAAAGAGGGGTTTCTCCATTCATGAAAGGGCAAAATACATCAACAGACACTTGAACTTGTAAGTTTTTTTCGACCAGCACCTTGTACTTTGAAATTTTCAAATAAACACCTAAACTTAACTAATTTTGTGCAAATAAACACTTCATGATGACATGGCTTGGCGAGTGAACTTCAATCGACAATTTGGCGAGTTAATGGCTTGGATTTGCTGACATGGAATTTTTTTAATAATTTTTTCCTTTTTTTCTTTTCTTTTTATCCTTCCTTTTTATTTTTATTTTCTTTTATTCTTTTGGATCTGGAGGACCGACCGACTCGAGAGAAAGAATTGGCCTTCTTCACTGCCGGCACAACCAGAGTCAGGACGGAACGCCGAACTCGGAGAAAGAATTCGACTTCTACACCGTCGGCATTCCAAGGAACCAGAACAGAGGACGTAACGACGAAGTCACGAAGTCGGAGCAGACTTCTTCACCGTCGGCACAACAAGAGGGGGCGCCGGGAACGAAGAAGGCGTCGGGAGCCGCAGTCGTTCCTCCACCAAACCAAAACCGGGAACCGCAGTCGTTCTTGAACGATAAAGCCCATTCGCTTGCAAGAACCAGGACGGAACGAGAACTAGATCTGGTAACGAGAACTAGATCTGGTCGGGTTGGGGTCTTCTTCTCTGCCGGTTTGAACTTGTCATTCTCAATTGCCGCCGGTCAAACCCAGTTGCCGCCAGTTTCAACCAGATCTGGTCGGGGAGGAGGAAGAGCGGATCTGGTCGATGTTTTGAAATATCTCCGATTATGAAAAGTTGCACTGCATCTCGTCTCTCGACAATGGCGGCCGAGAAGATAAGCTGGCGGTGAGAATTCGAACTCCCGAGTCTGTCGTTCCATAGGGGCAGAGAAGTTATGCCGGCGGTGAGAATTCGAACTCCCGGAGTCCGTCTTTCCATGGGGGCGGAGAAGATATGCGGGCGGTGAGAATTGGAACTCCCGAGTCCGTCTTTCTCCTGATTCTCTGCATATATGATTTTCTTTTTCTTTTTTTTATAAAATATGTGATTCTTTCAACGAAAGATAATAAAAAAAGTTATAAAATTTTCTTTTACTAAATTTACTGAAAATAATAAAATTATCTACATGGCACCAAATGGCATCTAAAAAACACATATTAATTCCACGTCAGCGCGCGTTAAATTCACTTACAAGAATTGTGTTTATTTGAACAAATTTAGCTAAGTTTAGGTGTTTAATTGAACATTTCAAAGTACGGGGTGTTGGTTGAAAAAAGTGTACAAGTTCAAGTGTCTGTTGATGTATTTTGCCTTCATGAAAGATGTTTGTTTTTTTCTTTTTTGGTAATACAGATGTTTGTTTTTTGAACAGGGAGAGAATTAATTACACAAATAATCCAAAGTAAAAATTTGAACTCAAATATCTACCATCAGATCTGACCTCTGTATAATATAGAATAGTCCGATTCATCAGGCAATCTAAACACAACCAACATTTTGATATGAAGCTTGTAGCTCGGAACAAATAAAGTAAAAGAAATGACAATATCGAACAAAACAATGACATGATTGTTGGATCTATAATTGGACTATATAGATTTTTTTTTTGGTGGTTTCCTTATGCACAAATATATTTAACGTGGCACATGAGAAATTGATACGATTCATTAAACATGCCGCTTTACAATGCACTTGATTTACGGGTACCCAAAGGTATGACACGCTTCATGAAGCGAGCTACGGAAGTGAGACACTTCATGAAACGTCACAGTTCTATTTCTCCTAAACACGTTAAACCCTAACTGGCATGT